>OY734957.1:591486-1233889 GCA_963457585.1 Spergularia bocconei | reverse complement strand
GAACAGAAATCTTTTCTAAAAGTGCAAGTACCTGCAAATTACGTATCTGACAGCAGGAAGTAAGAGTCCTTTCTTCTGCGCAAGCCTGGACCGACTGTCGTTGTTGTATCAGATAATTTCATAAAATCTAGAAAGCATTCGTACAGGTACAGATACTCGTATCTCACCTGGGATGCAGATGAGCACAAAAACAAAACAAAAGTTGTGATCTTTACGCCGAAACAAATTAGGTTGAATGTATGTAATAGCTGCTGAAGCTGAGATGCTTTTTGCCTGAGACCAAATGGGAGCTAAATTTGAGGCTTTACTGGCTAGATCAAAAGTCTGTGTTCATTACGCCGAAACAATACTAAATCAAGCACACATTATCAAATTACAGAAAACAGATTACTTATTTACACGCAAAACAGAGTCTAAATGAATGAAAACACAGTTACTCATTTACAGCAAAATTGAACACATTGATAAAACCAATAATTATAAACTTCAATTGAAAAGATTATTCATAGTAAATCTTAACTCTTACTATAAAAAAAGAATCTACTTAATTCCAAGAAAACAATATGAATACATTATTACCAAAAGAAAAGAGGAAAAGTTAACATAATTGCGTGATCATAAAGCTCACTGTCCAAAAACCCAATAACCATAGTATTCCAAGAAACAATGTTACTCCTTCTCCTGCACATCCATAATGTATTTGCTGTATTTCAAGCATCTCCGTAATTATCCTGTCAATTTTTATCTTCCTCACAATCATCAGATACTCCTGTACTCTGTTTATTACATAGGAAACAATGTATTACATGCACAAAGATGATCAAGCTGATCGAGGTCAGCAGAAACCCGTCTACATAATTACAGATAGCCAAGATTATACTTTGACAACGGGGATACTAAAAGCCACAATACAGCTTCACGAAGTTGAAACAAAAAAATTTGGGCCTCACCTAGCATAAACCCGAAATAGTGACATTGAGGGGCCATGCAAGCTAGGGAGACCAAACATGAATTGCTTATTGCCATATCTCCATAGAAGACAGATGATGTCCCACTCTTGAAAGCAAAGTGCAAGAGGCTAACAACAACATCGTCTTTAAGAACGAGGCATTTAAGCTTCCATGTTTCACCAGGCCCTGTAGACGTAAATCAATGTACCAAGATTAGTATAGCAACCCTTGAAGCAACTTCGCTTACTCTGTATTTCATGTAAAAATAGAAGAGTACAGTCCAAAATCTATTTCGAAGTTGGGGCTGGGCACTTGAACAGAGGAAATTAGATTTAGATATATGAAATTATGAATGACATAATAAAATTATCAGTCAGATGTTTAAACGTATAATAGGCACAAGTAAACTCGAACAGAAAAGCTAAGGCCAGACATCTGCACTGCCTTAGACTATCTGACAGCAGGAAACATGATCTGTATCTAAAGGCAAAAAAAAAGGAACAGTAACACTTTAAATCCATCATGTACAAACAGAACAAGATGCCATCAATCATTTGTACATTACCAGTAAGAAAACTGTAATTCAACTCACAGGGTTCAGTGAAAAAAACTTCGAGATTCCAGCAAGAATAATATTGTAGAAGCAACCCTCTTCAAAGTTAAAAGGATGACAGTAGTAATACAGAAGTCCATCAGAAGTAACTAAATATGTTATCTTTCAAGATGAGGCTATACAAAACTGGAGGTCTAGGTCTAGCAGTTTGCCTCGAACTATTTGAAGAAAATAAAAGAATTACATCACTTTTCGAAGTACTTAGGAGTTACTTTATAGTAGCCAATAACTGACAACTCCCAAATCAAAAGTTTCTCTTACGCTAAAAGTATATTCCCAGCATCCTGCAGATGAATAATCATAACACTAGGATACAGCTAGAAAAGTATGGCCTTACAAGGAAGAAAGTGCACTGTGGACTAAGATATGAACATTTCTGAAGTAATCTGCCTTGAGTTTCCCTATCAACAGCAAACATGTACACCTTGGAAACTTAGCAATTTCTTACAATGGAGCGTGTCACTGAATACACAAGCATTAACTACATACACAGTACCCTGAAGGCTAGTAACAACTCAAACCAAGACCGCCTATACATTTTAACCTTCTTAACTCCATCAAATGTTGATCATTTGATACATAAAATATCATACGGAGGTTAGTTAGCGAGGCTTCTTCTTCCCAACTTAAGGGTCCAGAGGCATATAATGTTTCAAGAATGCATTGGTAACTACGTAAATCTAAATCATGGGTTTTTAAGCCCTCGTTCCATGTTGACTGACTAACAGGCACTTGTTCCTCATATCCCACAAGATACTTAGACTCAGCATCACTACAAAGCGAATCCATTATTCTGTCTACAACCAGCTGAAAAACAGCTGAGCACTCTATCATGTCTGGCACCAATGACACTACAACTAGCAACAGATGATGTAATACTCACAGAATCAGCTGGGACGGCAACTTTGTCGGGACATTTGGCTACACCATGACTTCTGACGTTTATGTTGTTTGATGTACTTGTTCTGTCATACTCCTTTCCAGTGAGAGAGTAGCCATCCACAGGGATACCATCAACATCACCCTTTTTGCTGACAGCTCTTTGCTTGCTAGTGCGCCTTGAACAATCTTTGCCACCAGATGGAACGTCAGGAGATGGCCTCTTCAACACTTTTGTAATAGAATCAGAATCTGGAACCCGGTGCCAAACACGATCACGTTGTTGCTTTTGGATTTGAGTCCTCTTACGCATCCTTGTTATCATATCCTCACAATCACTATTATCCTGCAATCATTAATTAACATTCAAGAACAAATGAGTATACCAGAACCAAACTATCTCTTGAAACCAAAGCAAGCACATCAGACAGCCGGAATATGACAGGCTAAAAAAAGTGAGAACATTAGGAAATACCTTTCCAATGAGACTCCATTTGCCCTCTTTCCACTCTTGACGTACTCTCACATTAGATTTCTTCACTCTAAATTCATCGATAGATCCAACAACGTGAATCTGATAACAATCCTCTTCTAGAACCTCGTCTATCATAGAAACCTTCCAGTAACCGTCATCCAAAACTTCTACAACATCACCAACAGCACAAGTAGTAGACTCTGTCACCAGTGGAGGACGAGGCCTGACATCTTCAGCTTTTACTTTTTCAGATTTCTCTTTAGGGATGTCTCTACCACGGTAAAAGCGGACTCTGTAACTATCTCCATCATCACCCATGATTTCTGCACACCGCCAAGAACCCGAAGGCACCTTGTTCTTGGTAAAGACCTCCACCATGCTTCCAACCTTAAACCTCATGATTATTTGTTGCGATACCTTCTCTACGAAACAATCCAACCTAAAGAATCGCCAAACATAAACATATAAGTATTTCCTGTAGACAATTATCAACAAATATTCCCACATACATTTCTGAACACATAAACATGAACCTGAGAACACAATCAGCCTGAATAACGAAGCTAAAAACAAGCACCTGATATTTTCCAATGTCTACAACATTAACCACACTAACCAAAAATCCAACATAAACATAACAGTATAGGGCATACGTAGTGCATTATGCACAAACAAAACTAAACTGAACCCGCGAAATAGGAGAACAAACAACAACTTAATTTGAGCCTCGATCAGCACAATTACACAATAGTTCCACAACCTTTAATACCTCTTACGACTCGACACAAACACGATCTTAAGGCAAACGTTTAATTTACGACTCGACAAGCACGATTCCCCAAAAGGTCCACAATCATGAAATTCATTAGATCACATAACAAACCAAGAATACACATTTATGCAAACAATCGTATGGGGATAATAAACCACTTTCGCCGTAACATAATCAAGAACACAAAACGAGGTAAATAACTCTGCTTTAGAATAGAACATAATTTTGGGGGAAAATTAAACGCGCAGAAAACCCTAAATTCAATCCAATGACAAAAATCACATGATCAACATCAAAGTTCCGCAATCATCAAGTTCAATTGAGCCAAGATTATATACACAATTCAACCCAAATTTGCATAAAACAGAGCTAAATTAAAAGCACAAATTAGTACTAAAAAATCGAGAAATAGCACATGAATTTGCAGAAACTACAAATTAAATTAGCAATTGAAGTTGAGGATGAGGAGTGAAATTATTGTACCTTGTGTTTGAAGATTTCTGGAGATTTTCTCAAATTCGAAGCGCTCCGAAGTTGTTGATTGAGTTCAAGAATTACGTGATTAATTTCTGAGAGAAGAAAGTTAGGGTTTTGAAATTTGGGGGGAAAACTGAAAGAGTGATTACGTGACCGTTACGCTTGATGGGTAAGAATTAAGAAAGCCGGCGAATTTTTCCGAGTAAAAACCAGAATTTACCTCGAATTAATAATAAGCCGGTTAACAATGTTGGGTATTTTTGTGTTGATATAAACTGAGCCCAATTTTGACCCACTTTGATTAATGGTCATGGACTCACGCGTGTCGGTGGATTATCGGGTTAGTAGTTTCGATGAGATCGAGTGGCACGTTTTATAAAAATTACTTTATTTTTGGGTTATGTGACGTATATATTTGACCATTTCTGATCATGAGATAGTGGGTGTGAGTGTGACCGGCTCTGCCTAAGGTATGTATATCAATGGTTTTGCCGAGCAAGCTAAGTTAATGATTAAATCATTTTGGCGAATTGCTCATTTGCGTTCATGAAATAGCATGTAATTGTCTCATCTGAACACGTCTCATGAAAAAAAACATGTGTCATATGCAAAAACTGAATCGCAATTTCTAATTGAGAATCTTCTTCTTTTCCTAATTCGTAGGACCAGACAATTCGAATTTCCATACATACATGATACATTATTACATACTAGTACATTGTAAGAGAGCAGTTCTTTCCCGTAACTAGTATTCTTTCCACTTAGTATTTAACTATCATTATAATCATTAATCTCTATTACTATTTGACTTCAAGTAGGAATAAAATTTATTACTTGCTTGTGTTCTATTTCACCTAGGACTAGGAGTCTTACCTCTTACGTAGAGGTTGTATATAAATAATTAAAATTGCAACATTGTTAATTGCATGTCTCAAATTCTTAAATAGTAAACATAAATTCTCGATCTTCAGGCATTGTTGTACGATCGATCGAGTCAAACATGAAGATGAGCGTCGGCTATGCTTACAGGGAGCGTGAAATTAAAGGACTACCTCGTTGGTTCCTTGTATCACAAGCTGTGCTAAGGATTTTAACTGTGTTATGCACTGCTGCTTCAATTATTGTCATGGCTAAAAGTGGAACTTCTATCTCCGTTAATGGACTTTTTACCCTCACTGCCCGTTATTACTACTCTTCTGCCTTCAAGTACGTAATCATCTTTCTTCGATCGATATTCGATTTTATGTAATGTGTTATCAACTATTAGGCTAAAATATGTGATCAATACGTCAAATTTTTATCTATTGTTAGTCCAGTGACATATAGTTTGGCATATTGGTGATCTGTTGCATGCGATGTAATAGTTTTAACAAATTTCATGATCGTGTTGTAGGTATCTGATGGGCGTAAATGTGACTGTTTGTGCTATGGCTCTACTATCACTTGGTGCTGTTTACGGCACATACAAGAAAAAATCCTACCACACTCTCTTGTACACCTTGTTTCTGTATGATCTGGTAAGCCTAAAGTTCATTGCTTTTAATCGTAATAGATTGACATTGTTGAATATCAATCAATCGGGTTACAATACTTTATTTTGGGTCATTCAGAAAAAGTCGGGTTACAATACTTTATTTTGGGTCATTCGGAAAAAGTCTCACTATGATTTTTGTTTGTGTGGCAGGTCGTGATGTTGTTGCTGATATCTGCCTGTGGAGCAGCAACTGCAATTGGTATAGTTGCAATGTACGGACAGAAGAAAACCTTCTGGTTCAAGATTTGTGACACTGCCGAGAAATTTTGTGTACATGTCGGAATTTCCGTCGTATTGTCGTACGTCGCTTCCGCTTGCCTTTTCGTCCTTACGATCCTATCATCTTACAAGCTCATGAAGTCTGCAGCTCAACCTCAAGACAGTGACAGGATTCCTACAAGCTCATGAAGCCTGTTGAGTGTAGCTCAACCTCAAGACTCCTTTAAAACGATGATGTAGCACCGAAATTATTGACAACCTTTTTTGTGAAAGATTATATTTTGCTTATACATACATTAAATGCAGTGTTATTATTTTTCTGTGTTCAATCACAGGCTTCTAGCATTGTCACATCCCAACTAGAACACGATATCACGCCATACGGTATAATAGTGCAGGAAAACTGTGCACCCGACTGATATTCTGGAACACGATATCGTGTTACAGAGGTACTTGGAGCCTCCGCCTGAAACACGCTACCACGTTGCTGTGGTACTGTATCAGACAAAGGCTCCGAGTTGCAGTGGTGTTTTTTCATGGAACTGATGAAAGAAGTCCATAAACACATCAGTCATTCCTCTTCCTCCTTTGAGAGAGGCAGAGTCTATGGCAAGACAGAGCTCTTTGAAACTGTGTTAATTGCAAAAAAAAAAAAAAAAAATAACCAAAACACAAATTTGATAGAAAGAAAGAAGATTCGAGTTTATACAGAGGTCATAAAAAGATCCTCAGGGAATAGTAATTCCGAAGAGTGTGGGATCGGTACAAAATAATCACTACAGCTCCTATTTACAGAATGATTTGTTCTCACGTAATACACACAAAATACAACAATACCAGCCAAGTCAAGAGTTTCACATCGAGTTCATGCTTCATGCCAGCAATCCAGCACGACTGTAGAACTCATTGTTTGCTTTTAGACGTGTTTTGCCTTCCTTCTTCCCCTTCCACAAATGACTCACCCATTCAGAATCCGATGGTGTTCCTCTCTCCAGATTATTGATGCAACAACAAGAGTTGAAACAGTGCAGAAGAAATTCACAATTAAGATCTTTGAATACGTACAATTAGAGAAGGAATTATGAGCAAAGTCATAAAAAGTACTAGTATAGAACTCATCCATTCCACCCATTTAGATGACAAGACCCAAAACAAGTTACAACAAGATATCTGATGACTGATGACCCTACCATGTCCGGACATACCATACCAAGAGTATAACAGGAAGGTCATCTAAACATCAGCCAAAGATAGACAATCAACAGCAACATGACTATTGAATTGTATTAGTTCGACCATATCAATTCATGTACCAATTCTAGTATTTTATTTACCAAGCAAGTGTGTAAGACGAGGTTTTTTTTTTTCTTTTTTGGCAAAGACGGGGTCTGTTTCTAACTGTATGGTATACTAAACTGCAGCCAAGCTAATGCACAGATCACGACTCCCGTCAAAAAAAAAAATGCACAGATAATAACAAAAGGTCAGCATAAAACAAGAGATACCGCTCACACGCCCATGAAGGCACAACTCAGCTTCAGGTAGTTCAAAAACCAAATTAAGACCTCACCTGTATAAACTAGAATCACTATCATAAACAGAATATGCACAGGAAAATCAGACATGAACCGCCTTATCTGCGAAAAAGCCAGCACATGATGATGCCTTTGCCTTGAAACCAAAGAGCAAGTGGTCAACCACGACATTCTCTTTAGAACACAGCAGTAAGGCTTCCATGTCTTACACAGTCCTGAAAAATCCATAGATGGGTCAATATTATTGTACTTCACGGCACAATATAGTCTGCCAGTATTTCATCTTAAACATGCTACATTGCAAGCAGGTGGAAAAAGACCTCGTCCCACAATCAAGCTACATTGCTACAACCACTAGACTTTCAAAATAGAAGCTGTTGCACTCGTCATTTACTAGCCGCGTAGGTGGTTAGGAGAATTTAGGACAAAGAAAGACAGTGATACATCAACATTCACATTTCTAAACAGAGGCCATACAATTATCAAAGCCTACAACAAAGTCACTGATAAGCTGAAACAATCTAAATTACGTGAAATGATCTCTATTAAAAGGATTGCGTTTACAACTTACAAAACTAAAACAAAGCAACAATAGTATCTATCGAGGACTTAATTAGTCAATAGTCAGCACTATTCAATATATATGATCAGAGCGTAAGGCCACTTCTTACAAATGCAAGGGCTGTGTTAGAACTAACAGAGAATTTACCACCCTTAAGGAAACATGTCATATAGCTAGTGACAGCTCAAAGCAACACCTCCAATAGACCTTAACCTTCTCAACTCCATCAGATGTTCGTCATTTGAAACATAAAGCTTCATACGAAGATTTGTTAGTAAAATTTCCTGTTCCCAACTCAAGGGACCAGATGCATACAAGGCTTCTAGGATGTGGCGATAACTAAGCAAGTCTAACTCATGTGTTTTAAAGTCATCTTGCCATTCACCAACGGAATTCCCTTCCTCATCTCCCAAGGGGTTAGATGACTCAGCATCACTACAAAGAGAATCAGCATCCTGACTACAGCTGGTTGAAGCATGGCTGAGCACCCTATCATAAAGGGGATCAATAACGCTACAACTAGCAACAGATGATAAAGAACTTACACAATCACTTGCATTGGAAGTTCTGGCAAGGAACATGACATCATTGGGTCTTCTGCTGCCAGAACTACTGAAGTCAGTTCTTCCACCATAAATTTCTTTTAAGCCGCCCATGGAAACTACCTTACCGTTGGAAGAATATGAGTCACCGTGGATAGCATCAAATGCAGCTTCCTTATTTACAGATCTTCGTTTTCGCATACACTCTGAATAACCTTCATCAGTGGATGAGATGCCTGAGAATGATCTCTTCGACGATTTTCCAATTGGCTGGACATTAATAAAATCACCTTGTTGTAGCATACGTGCCTTCTTGCGCATCCTAGTTATCATATCCTCACAATTCCCAGAATCCTGCAGTCGAAAGAACAAAAACAGTAAGCATAACCATACTGGCTGATTACAGAAACTGAACACGAAAGTTAAACCTTTTATCACTCATATGCAAATCATATACAAACCATTCAGCTTTGTGCAAAAGCTAGGAAATTACATACCTTTCCCAACAAAACCCACTTGTCGTCCTTCCACTCTTGCCGCATTCTGATATTAGATTTCTTCACTCTAAACTCATCAATAGATCCAATCACACGAATTTGGTAACAATCTCCTCCCATATCCTCTTCAATCACTGATACTTTCCAATAACCACCATCCAATACTTCTACGACATCCCCAACAACCCAAACCATAGAATCTGTCACTGGTGGTGGACACGGCCTCACAGCTTCCCCTGAAACTTTATCAACACCTTCTTTAACAATGTCTGCACAACGATAATATCTGACAGTGTATCCATCTCCATTATACGCCACAATTTCTGCACATCGCCAAACACCCGAAGGATCCTTCTTCTTGGTCAGGACCTCCACCTTACTCCCAATCTTAAACCTCATGATTGATTTTTATCGGCTAACTCAAACCTAAACAAACGAGATCGCAAGCAATAAGCAAACAATGATGATGATAAACATATCAACAGCAACAAAAATCACAAGACTTGATGACAGGAT
Source organism: Spergularia bocconei (assembly GCA_963457585.1). Taxonomy (NCBI): domain Eukaryota; kingdom Viridiplantae; phylum Streptophyta; class Magnoliopsida; order Caryophyllales; family Caryophyllaceae; genus Spergularia; species Spergularia bocconei. The sequence continues at coordinate 1,224,318 of OY734957.1, read as the reverse complement.
ATCTAAATCAAACAACTTTACGCCTATGAACCCAGCATAAAAAACACGGTCCGACACAAATTCCGCAACTTTCCGCAGCATCAATCAAAAGTCTCACTACAATGTACTCATCCTATTCAGCAAATTCTTAAAAATTTGGGGTTATTTCCAGATAATCAAATCAAAATCACAATCAACAAACGTCGAACAAATTCGACACGTAAACGACAACGATAGAATCAACAAAATCAGGTCAAACAACAAGAAATAACAATGAAATACCGCAAATTACGACACAAAAACATGAACTACATAACAACGTATCGATCAAGCATCAATAAATTAACATCTTAACAAACAAACTCAATTAAACTAACTCACGAATTCAACAATCACAAAAAAAAAAAAACAAAAAACAGACGATTAATCAAAAAGGGGAAAAAAATTAAAATACAGGGTCAAATTAAAATCGGAAAAAAAAAATTAACAGAAACATACCTTTCGTTATAAAAAAAATCGAGAGAATCTCTGGAAATCGGCAGATAGGGATTTGTGTGTGTGTGTGTGTGTGTGTGTGTTTTTTTTTTTAATTGGGGGTGAAGAAAAAGTTAGGGTTTTCGAAAATTTGTTTGTTGAAAAATGTTTGTGTGTTTAGCTTGTGTTACAAGAAGAAAGAAGATTCAAGGAGAAGTAACGCCAAAAGTAGAGAGAAAGGAAGACAGGTGAGAAGCAGTTTACTTCTTTTTACTCACTTGGGCCCAAAAGGTTACGTTTCCGGTTTAGTTTTTTTTTTTTTTTTTTTAATTTCCCTTTTCCGGCCCAATACCTAGACTAGACGTTCGTTGACATCTTCAGGGTTACGCTACCGAAAATTTATCTTGCATAGGTAACTTTACCGAATAAGCTACTTGTCGTGGTTCCGAGGAATTATATTTATCGAGTGTGGTTTTATAAGATAGAGATCTCTTCTTGGTCGGAGAAGTTTTGGTTTGCTAGACTTGCAACAATCTTGTGTGGAGATGATTCTAAGTTTCTAACTATAATCTGTGAGAAAGATCAATGTGCGAAGAAGAAAACGCGCAATATTGTAATTGACATTAGTAAAAGGAATTTTTTTATTAGCCAAATCATAGTTAGAAATACATGAATGAATGATTAGCTCAAATAGATAAATTTCTACATATATCGAAAGGTTAACTCATATAGTGTCTAATGGGGGAACGATAAGGGCTTGGTTGTCTATCTGCATAACCAAAACATTGCATAATCGAAGGGAATGCGGCATCTTCGGGTAGCATCATCGATGTTGATGGAGCATAATTGGTTTCCGGCAATGCTGGAGGTGCACTAGTAACTTTGGGGGGTGGTGGAACCTCAATTTTGGGTTGTTCAACGACTTCAACCTTCTTCTCTGGCTCTGGTGCCTTTATTTCCGGTGCCTTCTTTGACTTTTTAGAGCTCGATTTGACCCAAATGTACAAACCCAAGGATCCAACAAAGAGAATCAAGACGATTAGGAGCACATAGAATAATTTATTTGATGGCATGTTTTACTTGACGTGAAACCAACCAGATTATGTGTTGCAAGAAGGTCATGTGTAATAATGTGTTGATTTACAGAATTTCAAATAAGTTAATAACTATTCATGTACACGTGATTATATACTCTCTGATTTTTTCCATTTTATGATTTCGAAAAAGTTTTGTCAAATACAATATTTTCCATGTCCATCATACATTGATCTTTAATATAATGAAATTTCCCTCTTGTAGTCCTAATCATTTACTTATTTCCCCTTTTGTGTTTGGAGTTTTATAATATTTTTCCCTTAATGTTTGTTAGCTATTAGACATTAGATTAAGAAACATGTTTTCCATAATAAAGTTTTTCCATGAACACTGTTATTAATTTGGTATTTTTCTTAGTAACTTTCCACATGATTCTAGATTATGGTATGTTGTGTAATTTTACTACCCTACTTTCTTCGTGAGGATAAAAAAAGAAGTGAATTAAGCGATACGACTCATGCCGACCTATACAAGCACCCGACTCATATCGGTGTAGAACCGTAGACTAAACGTTTAATGCCGTGGATTTATACCGACCCTATTCCGAGTAATCGAAACAGCAACAAAAACAAAAACGCAAACTCGACAACAATCGAAAACACACAAACGTGGGTAAATTACTGAAGTTGAGCAACAGGTGCTGCTGCTACTGTTGCTGCTGCTGATCTTTAACGATGGAGGAAGAGGGTTTTGCGAGAAAGAGCGATGTGCCATTCAAAGTCCTTGAATTCTACAGTGGTATTGGCGGCATGGTATCTTAACCCATCTCTCTCTCTTTCTCTTCCTTTTTTTTTGCATCTTTTTTACTTCATTTTTAACCAACAAATTTACTGTCTTTTGACCTTTCTGGGTTAATACAGAGGTACTCACTGATGAAAGCTGGGGTTAATGCAGAAGTGGTCGAAGCTTTTGAGATTAATGATGTTGCTAATGATGTTTACCAGCATAATTTTGGGCACCGCCCTTTTCAGGTGTGCCCACTTTGAATTCTTGCTTAATTTCTTTGAAATGTTGATGAAGTTTTGTGGGTGAAATTCAAAATTTGATCCATTTTGATTGGTTGTATTGTATTCATTTTATGTTTCGATAAGAAAGTTTGTAGCTTTGTTGTGGGTTTCAGTGTATGATTGCATTTTGTTGGTCTCCTGTAACTGAAACCAGATAAGAAGGGAGAGATTGGGGGAAGGGAGAGGGGGGGGGGGTAATAAGTAATGTAGAATTAGCGATGTCGAGGGCCTTTTTCGTAACTAGGAGAAAGGGAATTTCAAATTGCAAACGATCTGGAGCTGTGTAGGATCAAGCAAAAACTTACAAGTTCACTTCTAGTATTGCATGCATTTTATATTCCGAAGCGAAAGTTTGTAGTTTTCTTGTGGATTTCACTTTTCAGTGTCTATAATGGCATTGTTTTTGGTCTCCTGTAATTGAAATCAAAAAGGAAGGGGAGAAGGGAGGGGGGGGGGGCAATAAGTAAAGTTAGATTAAGCGATGTCGAGGGCCTTTTCATAATTAGGAGAAAGGGAATGGTTTGAATTGCTAACGATCTGGAGTTGTCTAGGATCAAGCGAAAACTAGCTGTTAAGAGCAGAAGATTATACTTTGGACAAGTCCATTTTTAAGGGTGTTAGTATACTGTAGAAACATTTCTATGGTGATGAGAGCTGTTCTAGTTCTGTGGTGTAATTACACTGTACATGCTTGTTCGAAAGGAATGGTGAAGTTAGCCTCTTTCTCTAGCCTAATATTTCAGTCATTGTTGGATTACGTATTGTCTCGGGAAAGAAGTGCTTTTGACATAAAAACGTGCCTGCTTGTACTTGTACGTTGTACCAATGGCTTCGGACTGGGATAGAACTAGGTATTTAACCAAGTAGGTGGAAGAGGGACGCGGGGATTCTAAGTTTGGATGGGTGGAAATCAGATTGAAATATTTGAAACATGTAGACATGTCAGAAAAAAATACAGTTCTTACATGTAAATTAGGTCACTTATCTACTCTTCTAAGCTGGCTCATATTTGTTTGATGCTTAAACATGGCATCTTGTCTGTTTTACTCAGTAGTCTCTCTCTCTCTCTTTTTTTTTTTAAATGTCTCGCTGGCTAATACCGTGCAAGTGTATATAGAATGCATAGGTCCTAATTAGCTGAGTTGATCAGTGGTGAATCTGGTGATTCTTAGATAAAAGCCTCATCCTTTTATTTGAACTGTACAAGAGGCGACAACTTCCATTTTCAGCCATAACAAGTTCCATTTTCAGCCGTAACAAGTTCCCCTTTGGACCAAAAGTTGACAACTTGTTCAAATAGTGGTCCTACTTTAATCTCAGTTGATATTCTTCCTGTAATGATACCTGTATTAGATGCAGATCATGCAGGTGTTTTCCATCTCTGAAAACAAATTTACTGTATGACTTTGGAGCTTCCCGTTATGACACACTCTCTACATATAATCATGTTAAAAATTCTCTCCTTCAGGTCTATAGCAATCATTTTACTTCAGGTTATTCTTTAGATGACAGCCAAACCTTAATTTTATGCACTCGTGTTGATTGATCCATCAGTAGAGACAAAGTATGCATTCAGCTCCTTTTTTTTTTTTTTTTTGTGTGTGTGTGTGTGTGTGTGTGTTTCATACGCCCTCCTTGAGTTTTTTGTGTGTGCTACCACTACCTCCCTTAATAGCCATTTTTGGGCACTGGATACTCATGACAGTAAGATGCTATTCTTCTCTTATGTGTGCAGGGAAACATTCAGAGCTTGAGCGTGGCTGAACTGGATAAGTATCAAGCTCATGTTTGGCTCCTTTCACCTCCATGCCAACCTTATACGAGGCAAGGTGCATCATCAGATATTTGACTCGTCTGCTACTTTGGCCTCTTCTTTATATGCCGGTCATTGTCTAACAATCCATATTTAGGCCTCCAAAAGGACTCAAGTGATGCTCGAGCTTTTTCCTTCCTTAACATCCTTGAGCTTATACCTCAGTTATCCCATGCTCCACAAATGCTCTTTGTAGAAAATGTTGTGGGGTTTGAGGTAACTTCCAGAATTATGAATCAGGTTTTAGCACCATTTCAGTTTTGATTCTCACCAGTAATTCTTGACCTCCTTTTTTCAGACGTCTGACACTCACAATAAAATGATCGAGGTTTTGGCTGAAACTGGTTATGTTACTCAGGAGTTCATTCTGACCCCATTGCAGTTTGAAGTCCCATACTCGAGACCACGCTACTTCTGCCTGGTAATTGTATTTCCCTCTCCCTCTCCTCTCCTTGTTATCTATCTTTCACGTACACATACACCTAAACCCTGGGGCTCTCCACATCTTCTCCTTTCCCTATAACTGTTGATTATATCTCAGATATGCACCAACTAAATGGGAAGGGATGACTGCCCTGATGAAGTGGGCATCCCAATGGTTCAGCCATGAGATCATTTGAATTGAACTCATCATCTGGCTTGCAAATTTCAAATGCTGATGTAAATTAAGGCAAAAGTCATCGTTCTGATATTTTTCAAGCCATCCGCAGTTTTTCACTAACAGAAAGATAGGATATTTTGTATAGAAATGGTTTCACTTTGAAGGGGCATGACCGCATGATATTAACATGCATGATGAGAAATTCATAGTGTAGCTGTATGATTGCATTGAGTACATCATGCTTTTCCCTGGTTTGTTGGTTTCTATTTAGCATAGAATATTGGGACCGTTTTGGTGTTTTTTTTTCTTAAGTTTGTGTCGCATTGTGAATATTTAATCCCTCCCAACGTATCTGTCTGTTTTGGCTAATTTATGACACAAGTAAGGCATACAGTGTTACACTAACAAATGGACAAAGAAATTAGGGATATAGGGAGAATTAAAATGAATGATCTAGATTTAAGAACATACTGGCTACCGGAACTTTTAACTATAGTAGTTAAAATATGAGAACTTGATTTATGTTAATCTGCATATTTGCTCTTAACTTTTCAAGCTTTTATTCTTCCTTGTAAACTGAATTAAAAGGTTTATTGGCTGACTAAAAACTGCGCTTGTTGTCGTCTTCTATATCTTCACATTTTGGTGTTCTGATGTAAACTGCAGGCAAAGAGACCACCTTTATGTTTCCATCATTCAAGATTTAACAATCAACTGCTTTACACCCCAAGCCCATTGTTTAGACATAATGATGACAAGCTTACCGATGCACCAGAGAGGCCACTAATGAATCAAGATAGCATATTCACATCATGTGAGCCAGTTCAGAAATTTCTTGAATTTGAGTGTCACGGCAAAGACAAGGAAGTGGAGTCAATATCATGCTTGGACGATTCAAAGGATTTACAGTCAATGTCCGTGTCTGTGCAAAGATGCGGTCAACAAGTAGGATCTGATGGGTGCTCTTTGGATCAGTATCTTGTTCCTTTAAGCTTGATGGACAGATGGGGAAGTGCAATGGGTATCCTTATCTTTTGATTCTTTCCATATTAAGTCGTTTATATTTGCTAAAAAATTCTCAGATATCTTCAGTATGCTCTCTTTACATTAGTACAGATATTGTATATGCGGATTCTAAGCGATGCTGTTGTTTTACAAAGAGCTATTATCGATATGTCAAGGGTACTGGCTCCCTTTTGGCAACAATACAAGTAAATATTCATGAACCCTCTATAGATGATAAGTTTATTAGTCTGTATTAGAGAACTGATCAGCGTTATGTTGTAGTTACCAAGGGGCTTCTGCACTTGAGCTCTTTAACACACACTAACAGTCACTTTATGAGTCATTGGATGCTAACATGATGTACGCTTCTAAGTTGTAAAGGAAATACTTGGTTTCCAGAGTGCCAGATAGTGTCCCATAAGGGCCATAACCATTGGTATAGCTTAACCCTTTCAACATGGATTTAGTGGGTTAGTCTTTTTCATTTGGTCAAAAGTAAAATAAATTAATAAAATGTATCAACAATGTTTAATTTAGACCCCAAGTTATGCATTGTTTAGTATCTGAATCTCTCAAAGTATGATAAGAGCCAGACATCCAGTTTTTTTTTTTTTTGGTTCCTTTTTTTTTTTGGTTCTTTTATATAGTTGGCAGTGAACCCTTTCAAGTTCAAGTTAGATATGGCATACATTACGCTGTCAGAGGTTTCTATCAAGAAGTAATTCTCACTAACTACTATCTCTGCATTATACAGCCAGAATTGAAGGGTAAGCTATCGCCGTTGGAAAATCAGGGTCTCAGATATTTCACCCCAAGGGAGGTGTGCCTTCCTCCCCTTTTTGCTCGAGTTTTTTTAGTTTCTTATTCTTGATTTCTTGGTTTCATGCGACCGCTTCATGTTAGCTGTCCCAAATCTTTTTGGGTTTAAGTACTAAGGCTTTGTTGTTGCTGATATTGTTTTATTCTTATTTTCTTGGTCATGTGGATTGAAGAGTGAAGTTCTTCTTTATTTTGCTAGGTGGCTAATCTCCATTCTTTCCCAAAGGAATTCTGTTTTCCGGAGAATATAAGCCTTAGGCAACGGTATGTATTAGGCAGTATCTATATTCTTTGTGACTTAAGATTAATTTTTAGAGCATAAGAACTTACACTTAGCAATAGATAGCTCAGGGATGAACCCCTGTTACCTTAAGTGCAGTGTCAGTCTACCTTTTTGGGCGTCCTTCTAAGATGACTACCACTCTCTTGATTGTTAAAGTTTCTCACTTTACCGAGTCTATGACATCCTCCGTCATAGGCTTTTCTTGACTTCTATAAAAAATGGCAAAGTGACAGCATGGACCCTCATCTAATTGGTGCTGCTTGTTGTGGTGCCCAAACTCTTTTTTTTTTTTTTTTTTAAATGTTATAGTATCGATCTGACAGAGTTTTTTACTGGTTTGATTAATTTGCATGGTCAATTGTCCTAGTCTTTGGTTCTTGTGGGTATAGTTTGTGTCCTTATTGGGATAGCTTGGAAAAGGTTACCAGAGTGTTTAACATGTGCATAATCGGCTGGACTCACTGGGGGAGTAGCGTAACTCTATTGGAAATGCTTGTAGAAAACTTTATTTAGGGGGGGGGGATGTCTGTACTGTTGCGAACTATTTGCTTTATTAATCTTAATAACAAGTCTACTGTGAACTCCCTGCAGTTATGCATTGCTTGGCAACAGCTTAAGCATAGCAGTGGTTGCTCCCTTGCTCAAGTACCTGCTCACGGAGCCTTCTGAATAAGCTAAAGCTACTGTGCCGGTATTCCAATGGAAAGTGTTGAGAAGTCCCCCCTCCTTGTTCTAAGATGACAGCAGAAGTAATTTTTCGTATCATTCAAGATTCGGTTGGGCTTTTTACGAGCTGGAACCGCATGATCCAAGGATCACATTTTCATTATTGAAGCATTAAATGTATGAATGGCGGCTCACCGGATGCGACTGTACGAGTGTATATTACTGTGTGCCTGTATGTTTTATTTTGCCTAGCGTTTTGCAAGACTTGACCTTGTAACCCAGTTTTGCACCTGCAATATTTGTTACAAATTCTATGTACCTTTGGAAATGTTCCACATGAGCTCCAAGGTTTTGTAGATTGTTTTCCTCAAAGCGATCTGGTGCAACTTTTTAATTCATAAGAGTTTTGGTAATTTTTTGATAAGAAGCACTCATTTGCACTTTTATATTGTTCAACGTTGTGTCTTGTGTTTGAGTTGCGTCTGACATATTCAAATTTAAAACCACACGTTAACCATTCACAATAGTGGACGGAAGAAGTACAAATATTATTAATTTAAGATTAAAATAGATAACCACACGCCATTAAAAATGAAAGTAATAAAGACCCGAAAAACTTGTTTACCTGGGGTAAAATAAACGAAGCATACACCTTGCGCAAACAAACTCGGTCCAAACTCAATCAATCTTTAATAATCAGTCCACAACAATTCTAAAACTCACCGCAGAGTATTACGTGAGACGGATTTTAATCAATTTTATAAATAAACCGCTCTAGAAATCAAATTCTATGATTCTCAAATCCATTATCCAAAACACCGAAAAAACACATCAAATAGTATTTCAGAATTGAGATACAAGTTATACAACAACGTCGACCTCATGTCTAAAAAACCGATTCGACTAGGTTACCTCCAAACCAAGATCGAATTTTAACGATCAAACTCACTGAAAATTGAAACACACGCAACACCGACTTAACTCTTTCCACAAAACAAAAAAAAAAAACTAAAAACCCAAAATAAAAGAGCTCTCTTCTTCCTTCTCGAAGAAGCTTGTTGGGATTTCCTCTCTGAAATTCGACGCATCTCGCACAGTAACACACGGAAGTAAACAGTGTTAAAGGTACTTCCTTTTTATCTTTCGACATTCATATTTTCTGGGTGTTGTTCTATACTTTTCATAATTTGTGGGTTTTGTATTAGAAATCATGATTTTGGGGGTTAATTGTATCAAACCCAGAAAATAAAATTAGGGATTTGTATTAGAATTCATAATTTTTGGGGGGTTATTGTATCAAACCTAGAAAATAAAATTAGGGATTTGTATTAGAATTCATAGTTATTGTTAGTAGAAAGATGGATGAGTATCAGGAAATGGAGAAATTTGGGTTGGATAAAGATTTTGAAGGGGGTCAATTTATTGGGGGTGAATTTTATTACAAAAAGAGAAAAGAAAAGGTGGTTCAATCGAAAGATGATGCAATATATGGTGAATTTGCGGGTAGTTCTGATTCGGATGACTATGATGAGGATTCTGGTAAGAAGAAGAGGAGAAAAAAAGGTGGCTTGATTAATAAGGCTGATTATTCTAAGCCTGTTAGTTTCGTTTCGACCGGGGTCGTTGTCCCCAACGAGGAGGCCGAGGTGGAGGTGGTGGAGGAGGAGGAGGAGGAGAGGAATGTGGGTGGTGGGTTAGGGTTTGGTGGTCAGGGTTCGGGGATTGGGGCGGGGGAGGAGAGGGTAGAGTATGAGGAGGAGGCATTTTTGCCTTCGGCTTTTGGGAAGAAGATTAAAGAAGGTGCTGAGAAAAGGAGGGAGAAGGCGAAAAGTGAGGGGAGTGCGAGCGGGAAGAAATTGGGAGGGGGGATGCGAGGGGTGGATCCGTTTGGAGCTGGGGTAGGGGGATTTGAGGCTCATACTAAAGGTATTGGGATGAAGTTGCTAGAGAAGATGGGGTATAAGGGTAAGGGATTGGGAAAGAATGAGCAAGGTATTGTTGCTCCAGTTGAGGCGAAATTGAGGCCGAAGAATATGGGGATGGGTTTTAACGATTATGAGGAGAGCAAGAATGTGCCAAAACTGGCGGATTTGTCAAAGTCTGTTGAAGCTGAGATGAAGCCGGTTTCGGCTAAGAAAGACGAAAAACTTTGGAAGAAGCAACCCCGAGCACGTGCTAAGAAGAAGGGAAATATCATTACCCCAGATGAGTTGCTGGCTATGAAGGCCGAGGCAGAAGGGCCAGAATTGGTGCTTCAGAAGGTAGTGGATATGAGAGGGCCTCAGGTTCGTGTGTTGACGAATTTGGAAAATCTGAATGCCGAGGAAGAGGCTAGGGCAAATGATATACCCATGCCAGAGCTGCAGCACAACATCAGATTGCTAGTGGACATGGCAGAGTTAGATATACAGAAGATAGATAGAGATTTGAGGAATGAGAAAGAAACTGTGGTAGCATTGCAGCTGGAAAAGGAAATGCTCCAGAAGAAGGCAACACAGGAAAAGAAGCAGATTGACAATATGGAAGGAGTTTTGAAGGTTTTGGATACGATTGAGGAGGAGCATATGTCAGGAAGTTTAACGTTGGAGTCTCTTGCGAAGTCTGTCGGAGACCTGCAGAGGAGGTTTCCTGAGGAGTACAAGATCTGTAACTTGTCTTGCATTGCATGTTCATATGCGCTTCCTTTGTTAATTAGGGTGTTCCAAGGTTGGGATCCTCTTCAAAACCCATCATATGGAATAGATGTGATAACACTGTGGAAGAGTTTGTTGCAAGGAAATGAACAACATGAAATTTTCGAGGACGGATCATCCCCTTATTCCCAGTTGGTCAATGAAGTTGTGTTTCCTGCCGTTAGAATAGCAGGTATAAACACATGGCAGGCTAGAGATCCAGAACCTATGATTCGGTATCTGGAATCGTGGGAGAAGTTGCTACCTTCTTCGGTTCTTCAGTCACTACTTGATATGATTGTGATGCCGAAGTTGTCTGAGGCTGTAAAATCTTGGGATCCTCGTCGAGAAACAATCCCAATTCACGTGTGGATCCATCCGTGGCTTCCCCTCCTTGGACAGAAACTGGAAAGTCTGTATCAGGCTATCCGTGTGACATTAGGAGATGCTCTTCAACATTGGCATCCTCGGGATTCGTCAGCCTATACCATTCTATCACCTTGGAAGACAGTATTTGATGCTGCCAGCTGGGAACACCTTATTGTTAGGTGTATTCTTCCAAAACTGATAACCGTTATGCAGGAATTCCAGGTCAATCCTGCGAATCAGAAGCTCGATCAATTTTATTCGGTCATGACTTGGGTTTCAGCTGTGCCCATACATCACATGGTCAGCTTGTTGGAGATTCACTTCTTCAGCAAATGGCAGCAAGTTCTGTATCATTGGCTGTGTGCGAGTCCAAACTTTGAGGAAGTTGTGCAATGGTATCTTGGATGGAAAGATATCATCCCGGCTGAACTTTTGGCTAATGAGCGTGTCCGTCACCAGCTCAATGTAGGCCTGGACATGATGAACCGAGCTGCAGATGGCTTGGAGGTGGTCCAACCTGGTGTGAAGGAGAACATAAGCTACTTAAGGGCGCGCGAGCAGAGGCAGTTTGAGGCTCAGATGAAGGCTGGACTTTCTCAGCAGCAGGCCGCTGCTGCAGATGGTGTGCCTGAGAGGAGCTTGAAAGAAGTTATCGAGGCCTATGCACAGGTGCATGGGTTGCTGTTTACTCCTAAACCTGGAAGATTCCACGACCATCATCAAGTATATAGCTTTGGAAACGTGAGCATAACCGTGGATTCTTTAAATCAGAAGGTCTTTGCACATGTCCAGGGACAGTGGTCTTTGGTTTCTCTTGAACAACTTTTACAGATGCAGAACATCCCTGCAGCAAGGAGGCGATAAAACTGTCGATAGGGTAAGACTCTTTACAACTTATTGTTTTAGAACCCTCGTCTTGAACGAAGATATTCAATTAGCTTTTGTGATATTGAACTTTCTGAATGAGGATATTGTATAAGCTTCGCTCAATGGAGCGTTTCTGAGATTTTGCCCTGTTTCGTGTTTACCCGTTTGTTTGTCATCCAGTTACTTTGTCAAAACTCCTAACGTTCACGAAATAAAGCAGAATTTTTTCATTAGGATCGAATTGATCGTCTCAAATTATCATCCTGTTCTTGTGAATGTCTAATTTACAAAGTGGTGCTTGAATCTCCTGATAAATTCTGCTTGAAATATGTAAACATATCGTGTCCAGTTATTTTTTATCAAGTGTTGTTCAATACGGAGTAGACTTGTAGGCTAAGTTTGCTCAATTCAGGAAATAGAATGTCAGACGAACTGGTCTAGAAGAACGATGATAGACTCATTTACAAGCTACGTACTTGATACTCCTCCACAGACACTTACATATGGCTCTTACGTACAGAGTATCCCTTACAAATTTATTGGTAATGGATATCCCTTGATTAATTTGAATGAATTACGGGCGATGTTGACACTTACATATGGCGATGCTGACACTTTTTACGATTCCTATATAACAAAGATTTCCATTACCAATAAATTTTTAATTTTTATTTTTGGAAATCTGTCAATTGTTAGATGCAAATTGATAGAGGTCTATAATTTAGACACAATTAATTTGTCTAAAATGTAAAATTGAGCTAGTAGTAGTAAAATTGAGATCGAAATAATAAAATTAGTTGTAGTAAAAAATTCAGGTAGTAAAAGTAATTGTGTGAGTAGTAAAATATACCTCATACACACCTTATTATAAATATACCTCATAGTCTCATACCCACCTTAAAAATCAGGTGTGCCTTCATTCAACTTTGAAGATGACAAGCAGTGTCGGAAGATATGCGGTGTGGGAGGAGCGCCCTGATTCCAAATTTATGAAAATGTCGTTGGAGGATCTGGGTGTTAAGCAGGTGGCCGGTCCTTATAAATGGTTTAATTTGGAGGGCGTGCTACCTCGTTCGATGGGTGCCAATCTTTTCCGACCTTGTGATGGTAATAGCGTGTACAACAAGCTTCTCCAAGACAAGTACCTTCTTCTCTGCTTAGTTTCCTTGCCCTTGCCCTCCCATGTACACGAGGAATTAAACAAGATTTTCAAGCTATACCCTCAACTTGTTTCCCGCGCTGGTGGCGCCTTTGAGATGGTTATTATCGCGGACACTCGTAACCAAGACGATTACAACAATTTCTTCACTCGTGATTTCCCTGGCGTTACACTCCCTTTCTCAGACCCCCATACTGGGCCTGTGCTCGACAAGTTACGCTCAAGTATGGGCTTAACCTTAACCCCTACTACCAAACCCGACCCCATAGTCGGGTTGATTCTGGATCCGACCTGCATGGTCTTGCAGGAAGACTACTGTGGTAGATGCTTTGCTGAATTTGGAGCCTCGTTTTTTCCCTTTACTTACGAGAGGGTGAAAGACGTTGTCAGTACGGAGGAAGCTATTATCGCACGCTCTAGTTTCCCTGACACTGACAATCTTAGTCTCGAGAGATTTGTGTCCCTTGCTGATCTTTTATGCTGCGAACCTTCCCGAGTACTCTACAGAATCGGAGGTGGTGGTGGTGACAAAATTACTGTTGATGAACTGAGCCGAAAGGATTGTGTTGGAGTCTACTTTTGTGTCAATGGAATGTACATGTCCGAACTGGCGATGAAGTATAACGAATTTCACAAGGTTCGCCAGGATGGTAGCAAGGATGAACATGTCTTTGAGATAGTCATGGTGCGCCTACGCGACATGTATGACGAGGAGGCCCTTGCACGTATCGAGCCTGAGCTCAGAAACGCTTCCTCTTGGTGGGAGTTCCCTTACAATAACGAGACCACACTCCGGCTCAAGAGGGTGTGTGGTGATTGTCTTGGAGAGGGTTTGAAGATTGTGAGGCCTGCCGGCAAGTTTTGGGATTCCTCGGGAAAAGCAGTCTTGTGTAGTAGAGATGGCCTCGCTTCGTATCCTTTCACTAGGGAGTCGTTTCTAGAGCGTATGACCTCAGTTACGGTAGACTCACTTCTTGGGGGCAACTCTCAGACACTTGTCAAAATCAGAAACACATACGACGACCGTTACAAGAGGAAGTATACCGTGGGTAGTCGGCTTCAAGGCGAGAATGTGTTTGTCCACTTTGACAATCCTGGGAGCAGGAACATAGGGGTGTGGAAACGTATACGTGACGCTTACTACAACAAAACTGATGGGTGTGATTTTGAAGTGGTTTTTGTCCCACTGGGGACTACTAGTTACGATGATTCCAAATTAAAGTCATGTATTAGGGAGATGCCGTCGTCATGGTTCATGCTGTTGCCACAATTCGTCAATACGATAGGACTTTTCACAGCGAGCGGGGGCTGTAAGGGTCGCACTGTTGCGTTTGGGAAAGATGGCAGGATTCGCACCAAGTGCTCTGGATTTTACATGGACCAGCCAGGCGGAATAGCTACTTTGTTTGCTCATGATTTGCTTGAAGGGGAAGTTGATAGTATGCTCTATGATATTGAGCAACACTTCGATCAAATTATTCGTACCCTAGATTTCGAATATGATTATTGATCATCAACCAAGTATGTGTAAGTTATTTAATCATCAACACTTTCTGTATTGCATTTGTGTACTTCTAATCAACCCCTGCCGTCGGACGTTTTAGTTGTGTTTTCGGGTTTTTAGTATTAATGTAAGATGATTTTATTGTGCGACTTACATTTTAGTTGTGTTTTCAAGTTTAGTATTAATCTAAGATAATTTTATTGTGCGATCGACTTGTTAATTTGGTACCATTGTCAGTCCCTGTAGTCTCAGGGGCAAGTATGTACCTTCTTATCTGCTTTGTTTCTTTTCCCATGCCCCTCCAATGTACGCGATGATTTTAACGTAATTTTCAAGCTTTACCGTCAACTACGCTCCTGCATGCGCTGATGACGCCTTTGAGATGGTCTTTGTTGCCACCACCCACGACCAGTCCTATTTCGAGGAATTCTTCTCTTCTATATTCCCTGGCCTTACCATCTGGTTCTCCGACTCCAAGCTAGCTTGCTTCCTTAATACGCGACTGCATACAATCGTCTCTGGGCTTGACGACACTTACCTCCGATCCCTTGGCCGGGTTGATACTTGATCCAAATTCTATGGTTTTGCAAGAAGGCTGCTGTGCTAGATATTTTAGGGAGTATGGAGCTGAGTTTTTTCCCCTTTAGTAATGACAAGGTGATGAATGCCCTTGATACGGAGAAAGCAATACGTGCACGATGTAGCTTCCCTGTCAAAGCCAATTCTATGCTCCAGATATCTGTGTCCTCTGCTGATCTCTTATGCTGTGAACCTTCACGTGTACTCTACAAAATCCCAATTCACGTGTGGATCCATCCGTGGCTTCCCCTCCTTGGACAGAAACTGGAAAGTCTGTATCAGGCTATCCGTGTGACATTAGGAGATGCTCTTCAACATTGGCATCCTCGGGATTCGTCAGCCTATACCATTCTATCACCTTGGAAAAAGACAGTATTTGATGCTGCCAGCTGGGAACACCTTATACCCGTTTGTGTTTGTTACTTTGTCAAACCTCATAACGTTAACGAAATAAAGCAGAATTTTTTCATTAGGATCGAATTGATCATCTCAAATTATATCATCCTGTTCTTGTGAATGTCTAATTTACGAAGTGTTGCTGAATCTCCTGCTAACTTGTGCTGGAAATTTGTATCCAGTTATTTTTTTCATGTGGTGTTCAATACGGAGTAGACTTGTAGGCTAAATGTGCTCGATTCTGGAAGAGTAAGGCTATTTGTATATGTAATATACATTACTAAACATATATGGGGGTAGTATGAGTATGTTTTGTATTTTTATGTGTTGAGATTGAGGAAAGAGAATTGGAATATGGTGGGGCATATGGATAAAAAATTAGGGATATACATTTAGAAATGTATATGGTTATACATTAAGACTTTCTCATAAAAACGAGGATAGAGCCAATTACAAGCTACGTACTTGATACTCCTCCACTATAACTTGAATGCAGGAGACACTCACACTTTGTTACAAATTACGAGGATGTTGTACTTTTTTAAGGGGCGATGTTGACACTTACATATGGCTTGATTAATTTGGTTGATTGGTAGATGCATAATAGTTCGATTGTTTGAATATAAAGTGATGGCATCTTATTTTATATATATATACTCCATAATAACACGATAAAATGACATGGTATAGCAAAATACAATTCGTAACTAGAATAAAGTTGCTTCATTATTTCAAGAAAAAATATGATCTACAATGATATTCTTGTATTACAACAATAATGATGAAAATAAAATGACGCATTCTCAAAAAAAAAAAATGAAAATAATATGACGCTAACAATGATACTCCGTATGAATGCACTTTTGTAATCATGTACGTACTCATAAAAGTGTTGAAGTAGTGTTGGAACTTGTATAAAATACGAATCACTAAAAATGGTTGTGATGACATGTGTCATGACAAGGATAGAGGAGGTTCGAAGAGGGACCCTGAGAAAGTGAGAAGGAAGGAATGTGGGACGTGTGTACGGGGAAGACTGGAAGAGTGACGAGTAGTACATCAATACGAAGATATTTCATGAACATGATTAAATTATGATTTATGATAAAACAATAGTGGGTCGTTTGGATACCCTCCAAATTCAAGGAATTGAGTTTTTGTGGGGTTGTTTGGATAACCCATTTTTATAGAAGTGGAGTGGAATTTCCAATTCCTCTGAAGCATAGGAATTCAATTACCTAGCCCCCCCATGGTCATTCACAATTCCTATGATGTAAAATACATACAATTACTACTTTACCCTTTAGTTGCTTACTTAATGTTTATTTATCTACATTAATAGAGGGTAAGTTAGTCAATTCAATTACTAAGCAAATGAATTGTTGTATGGTAACCAAACAAAACATGGGAAATTATTTTCATGGAATTCTAAATTCCTTGATGGTATCCAAACGTTTTAAGGCAAATTCCCGCGAATTTACCATAGGAATTCATTTCCCGGGATATCCTATTTCCTATAGGAATTTAATTTCTATGCTATCCAAACAACCCCTAGGTAAACACATTGGATTGAAAGGGTAGTAAAGGGCCCGTATGGTCTACCGACAACATGTGATTGATTTCGAACTGCAGCTATATTTATGCTTACATAAGGATGGACCAAATTCATTGTTGTACCTACTCCATTGTTTATTGCATTTAGAGATGTCACTAACGTGATTTTAGAGACAGCCTCGAGCGCATCGATACTCATCATGTTAAATTAGTTCAATAATATGGAGTACTAAATTATAGGACAATGAAATTTGAAATGTTTTTCGCTATAAAAATGTTAAAATGGCCACTCACAAAATTTACAATTAAGATAGCATTTTTCACAAAACACATTGTTCTTGAATTGAAAGGAATTTTATTATCGTTCCCAAAGAGGCAAAGAGTGATCATGCCCCTAAATAATCACAAAAAAAAGTAAAACGTCTAGGATTTGGGAGACTCAATTAGTATGTTGCTTCAGCTTATGATGTATATCAATATACGATATTCTACTCTTTTCTATACAAACTTTTTTCTTTTTGAAATAAAGATCATATCGAATAGCGATGTTGGATCAACTATTAGTAAGCGTGGAACCAATATTTGTTAAGAGAAAAGAGCAAAGATGACTAAACAAATTACAAGCGCAATTCCGTGATGGACAATGATAGAGGTATAAAGTGTAGACACCCAAAAGTGTCTACAATCAGTAATAATTTTACTACACTATCAAAATTTTACTACTCACACAATTAATTTTACTACCTGAATTTTTCATTACAATTAATTATACTACTCCGATCTCAATTTTATTACTACTAACTCAATTTTACATTATAGACAAATTAATTGTGTCTAAACTATAGACCTCTATCAATTTGCTTCCGTGATTACACGAAAGCAAAAACTCGTTACATTTTAATTTTTGTCATCCGTACTTTGTCATAATACCATTTATATATACAATATATATTGTGTCCAATAATAATAATAATAAGTAATAACTTTGAATCATCAGAGCAACGTTGATTCAAAGTTATTATGAAGTCATTATATTACTCCGTATAAGTCTACGACTAATTGTACGTACATACTGATTGATTGATAAGGCCTATGGCAGGTACGGCCCACAACCAAAATTACTGAATTTGGGTGCTTTTATTTTCCTTTCACAACCCAAAGTTTTTTTTTTTTTTTTTTTTTTTTTTTACCAAAAGTGAAAAAGAGAACAAAGCAGCTTATAAGGTAAGCATTAGGTTTAATTTTCACCGTGTTTGGTGGAAGACTCATCTCTCTCTCCTCTCTCCTCTCTCCTCTCTCCTCATCTCCTTCCTCTCTCTTCCTTCCTCTTTCTTCTCTTTCCTCCTCTTTACTCATAACAACAACCATGGCAGCCGCCTTAACCGACCGCCGACGCGACCATCTGATGCTGCGTCATCACCTGCGTGTCAACCACATCATTAGATGGTTGCTTTGGCGGCCGAACCGGAGCAGCGTTTTTGAATCAAAAACTTCCGGCGGTTTTTGTTTGTCTTTTTGTAGGTCGGTGGTGGTTACAAATCTGACCTATGTTTTCTTTGTTTAGTTTTTTTTTTTTGTGTGTGTTTTAGAAGCGGCTGTGGTTACGGAAAGAAAGAGACGACGACGACGACGATGATCCTGCTGATACTTTCATGGCCGTACGGGGTGATGGAGGGATTTGATGATGGTGGACGTCGTCGTAAGAATTGACGGTTGTTCTGACAAGTTTGGATTAATTCAACACCATAATACACATGAATGGCGATGAATGCGGTGACGGATACGGCCGCTCCGGTGAGTTTTTTTTATCGGTGGTTTGGTCATTTGACGAAAATATGATTTTTAATTGTTCTTTCCTATTTAATGTGATAGGGTAGATTTGAAGGATGAGAAATTTATTGTGATAGGTAGATTTGAAGAATGAGAAAGGACAGTTAAAAGCACTGAGTCACTGACAACCACAA
The DNA here is from genome assembly GCA_963457585.1 of Spergularia bocconei. Classification (NCBI taxonomy): domain Eukaryota; kingdom Viridiplantae; phylum Streptophyta; class Magnoliopsida; order Caryophyllales; family Caryophyllaceae; genus Spergularia; species Spergularia bocconei. The sequence goes on along the minus strand of OY734957.1, from coordinate 1,205,512 downwards.
TCTAATGTAACATTGACTTTCAATTTTTTTTTTTTTTCTTTTCTTTGTGCATAAAATTTGGGATTGTTTGTTTTTTGGTAACTAACATACTCGTGTTAGTCGTGTACAGTATGTGATAAAACATAAAAGAGTAAATTCGAAGGGTGATAAAAACACTGTGTTACTGACAACCAGTCATACACTATCTAATTAACTTTGTCTCTCATCCACTCTTCCCATACCACAGTACGGTGCATCACAAGTTTTTTTTTCTTTTGTTTTTTTCTATTTCTTTTTCCACTGCATAAAATTTGGGATTGATTGTTCTATGTTTCTTGTGTTGATCAAAGATCGTACTCGATTACTTTGTTTTGCGTTGTGTGACAATAGTTGGATATGAAATTAATTGAATGTCACCTCGTCTTTGTTTAAACACCCTAATTCACCTCTAAATGAGGAGGATGCATCCAATAATCGATTATTTTTTTTTGAAATTTTGATTGATTAATTTGTACACCGTATCCAATAAACGGTTAATTAACTCACCTTGTAATTTTTTTGAAATTTTGATTGATTAATTTGTACGCCGTTTAACTCATCTTGTATTTTTTTCCAGTAATATAATGTATTGTTTATTGTTTAGTAAGTTAAGAGTGACGGAATGCATCACCCCTAAGTAAGGTTATATATGCACCTAGTGCCTTTGCTCATTGCTTGGCTTTGGGATTCCCCTTTGCCTGATTAATTATTTTGCAACTTCTTCCATCCATGGGAGCAGCCTCTTGTCAAATAAATTGACAAGGGAAGGCTTGCCCTCGTTACACCCTTGTGGTGGGACCCTTCTCTGGATCCTCGTTTAGCGGGGACGCCAATGTGCACGGGTGCCCTTTTTTTTCAATTCATGTTTAATATCTCCAACTATCCATCCCTTTCCATCACTAATATATTCTCATTTTTTTTAAGTTTCTTTTTATTTATCAAATCAGGAAGTGGAAGGACGCCACATGGGTTTTCATGTGATCGAAACATGCCCTATGAGGTGAAGGGGAAGTTTTATCGGAGGACAATCAAGGGCGGCATTGTTATATGCGAAGAATGTTAAACGTGAAACACTTTCACATTCACAAGATGAGTACAGTGTGGTGGAGATGTGCATGCTACAGTGGATATGTGGACATCCAAGAAATGAGCGGTCTAGGGAGAAAGTAGTAGGGGTTGCACCCATTGTGGCCAAGATGATGGTAGCCGAGGTGGTATGGCCTCGTGACAAAGAGACCTAGAGACGTGCTGACTAAGACTGATGTGATAATATTGTTTGGGGTTGTGGAAGACCCAAAATGAGATGATTTGGATGAGGGTGATTAGAATTGATATAAGCATTTTATGGCTTGAAGAGAGCTTGGTGTTAGATGGAGCGGTGCGGAGAGACTCTATACATGTGGAGGACGTAATATAATTCGTTTGGGTTTCTTTGTTTGGCTTTCCAAGTCTCTTTTATTTTCTTCGCGCCTTAAACTTTTTATATCCTCCCAAACCTTTTCTTACCATTTTTCACCTGTTTTACAACTATTTTTTAAACTTTTGTTTCTTTTGTTTGAATGACTTTAAAACTCCTTAAAAAATGTTACAATATTTTTGTAACTTGTTCACAATGATATTTAACGTATATGACATCCTCGAAATGGTTACCGATGACGATTGTTACCGTACTCGAAGTCATTTTTTTGGGAGTAATGCTTGGTTGTTTCTTTTTTTTGGATTTTTTTGCAGATCGTGCCTAGAGTTTCATGGTGGTACATGCAAACATGCCCATGGGCTCATGCTAGTCCCTCTTTGACAAATTCACGAAGGGAGTTTGCGGAGTCTTGTCGAGCTCCGCAACAATTTAGGTATGGAACTTTATAACCGTATATGTGGAGAACTTATTGATGTGGTTAGCAAGACAAATTACCTAACGAATTTCTCCCTTCTATCCAAAATTATTTCCACCTTTTGTGTGGTTGTTTTGACATGCCTTAGGGAGCTAATTTTTTACTAGAGTTTTTCGCTTGTTGTAGAAATTTGTACATATTTTATTTTGTATTGCTTTCTATGGACTCGACTTGATTTTAAGGCGAGTCGGGTTTTATTTGGTATAGAAAGGGCTCGCAACATGGCCACTCAAAACCTCTAAACAAAAGAGGAATTTCGGAATATATACTTTGGGCCGAAAATTTTGGAGTGGATTAACCGAGTTCTGCTCGGGCTTGTTTCGGCCCGTTAACACACCCACACCCACACCCTAATTATTATTAGATGGACCAACAACTTTCAGACAAATCATCCCAAAAAAAAAAAATTAAAAAATTCAGACAGCGATATCAGAGAATATGGCGTCAATGGCGGAAATTCGCCACTGCCGCCCGTCTCCACCGCGTGTGGCGTTTCACCGGAAAGGTTTGGTTTTTTTCTTTTAACTCAGTTTTGAATCTTTATTTAGGGTTTCGAATCTTTATTTACTTCCTATCATCACCACTGCGAATCTTGTTAGTATCTGGGTGTTTCTCCTTTTTCTCTATGATTAAGTTTGTTGTGTATAAATTACTGATGTTTGAGAAGAATTCTTGTTGAAGTTTCTTTTTTGTTGTTTTGTTGGGGTTATTATTGGTGGGGGAGAAATGGGATTTTGATTTTATAATCTGGGTACCTTTTGTTTTGGAATTATATGTGAGTTTTGGCTAGGTTATATTTCTCTGTCATAAGATTATGATTATTTAGTAACTTGTATGGTACGATTGTGATGTTGGGACGATTGCTGATTTAGATTTTACTGTTATGACTAGGGTTTGTAGTTACAAATTTAGAATAAAGCTTTTTATGTGAGGGTTGACTATGCTTGATTAAAATGTTTGAGGTTGCATGTTGTTTGAGATGGTATGCTAGTTTGGTTATAATGGTTAAGGTTGTATGGGGTTTGAGGTGGTATGCTAGTTTGATTGCTAATTTCGTACCAGCTTGAATGGTTGAACCTGAAGGCTGCAGCATTTTATTGACGTTTTCCTTTGCCAATGTCACCCTCTCGCATTCTGATTAGTCTCTGTAGAAGAACGAAGAGAGTTTCATTAGGCGTTAGCTATTAGCTGCAATTTATTGTGCACTAAAGTGTTATGTGTGTTGAACTTTTGGCGGTTTAAGTTTGGGGGTTATGATGTACTGTGTTTGAATGTTTGGATTTATATCATGCTCTGGCTGCTCATTCCAGGAATTCGTCAACAATTTCGGAGTCAAGGAGATTGCCTGATGCTGGTAGAGGTCCTTCACCTAGAAATCCTCTTCCTCACAGATCCGCTGATTATCCTCGCCGAATAGGCCATTCTCCTTCTCCTGTGAGGCATGGAAGATCACCTGTGAGGTCAGCTACTTGCTGACTGTTCTTTGTGACTCTGATAGAGTGATGTTCAATACTTACAGAAACTTAACACTGACTTTGAACAGGGGCTCCCCACGAAGGCGAGGAAGTTCTGTTCATAAACATGCTCCATTTCCCCCTCGACCACGGTACGTGAACTGTAATAATTTTTCTCATGAACTTAATCGTGTATCTTTTGTGTTAATGGTGGATGGATAACGAGCTTCACCTAGAAATCCTCTGCCTCGCAGATGTGCTTACCCTGAGGGAAGACAAGTGAATCCTGAGTCAATGGTACCTTCAGAGGAAAAGATGTCACTAAGGCCTAAGTTGAAGTTGCTACCAAGAACAAAGCCATTGCCGGTCACAGAACCAGCTGTTGTTGATTACAAACAGGTGCCATGACTATTTTGTCAATAAGGTTTACCGTTTGGCGTAATGTTTCTTCGATGTTGTATTTTTAACTTTCTTCCCCGTTAATGAAGGTTCCTCAACAGCAGATCAATACCAGTTACTCAGAAGCTGGTGACCAGAGCCCTGTAAATGGAAGACAGCTGAAACCTGGATTAGGCAGCAGTGAAGTAATTCCTGGGAAGCCTGGATTAATTGGCAGTGAATTAGCCAACCAGGCTGCAGAACGACCAAAGTTGAATTCGAAGCCGAGGTCACAGCCACTTGACCAACCAGGATTAAACACGGAAAGTAAAAGGTCAGTGCTTTGTTAAACTGGGCAATGGAATATCTGAGAGTTAGTTTTAGTTAATGTAATATCTTCGATGCCAGCATGTCCTGTACTGATAGTTCTGGTATACCCCTTGTGATAGTTTGTTAAGCTGGCTTTAAATCTCTGGTGGTTAAAACTTTTTAATTAATTTTCGAGTCTTTGTTTTGTGGCATGATATTATGGGAAATATGTACTAAGTCGTTGCATAAAATTGTTGAGGAGGTCATATCAAAGAGATTTTATGCAAAATAGTATTATTTGATACAAGAAAATAGGGAGATAGGAGAAGGATGAGGAGGAAGAGGAAGGAAAGGTCTACACCGGCATTTCTTGCTTAGAAAAAGATGTTAGGTCTTTTACAAATTTGTATTTCTCTTCCTTGTTCTGATCTTCTCCCCTCCCGTCCAAACCAGGGTTACCGAATTCGTAGTACGAACGATACGGATTCGTAGTACGAATTCGTAATACGGACTAAATGTTGTATCCGATACGATCACAGTATTACTATCTATGGAATACGTCGATTCGATAAGTGATACGGCTCTTTATCCAAGCCTTAAGATATAAAAAATATTTTTTTGGAAGGAACAAAATAAATAAATATTCTGATTGACAGCAAAGTCAAAAAAGAAATCTTGGAAGTTGTAGTATAATCAAAAGTTGCCTCTTTTTATTTGCTAAAAACCATAAATCATTAAATTCCCCAGCCACATCAGCCCCCCACCTCTCTCTCTCACCGTCTTCTTCTTCTTTCTTTTCCATTTTTTCCTGCAACTTTCAGTTTCAGTCCCTGGCATTACCAGTTCGATAGATTTACCAAACTCAAACTGTTTTCCACCGAACTAGTTCGAAAACGTATCAAGAATTGATACCGTCGAACTAGTTCGGGATACGGAGGGGGTAGGGTCGAATCCGGTAACCCTGGTCCAAACAAGGAAAGGGAGTAGAGTAGATCAAGTTGAAAATCAAGATTTGGGTGTAATGAGACTTCTGTACATGATATGCTTAGAATTCCTGCGACTGTGTTAATGGTGGATGGATGACGAGCTTCACCTAGAAATTTTCTGCCTCGCAGGTCCGCTGATTATCCTCGCCGAATAGACCGTTGTCCTAATCCTGTGAGGCGTGGAGGATCACCTGTGAGGTTAGCTACTTGCTGACTGTTCTTTGTAACTCTGATAGAGTGATGTTCAATACTTACAGAAACTTAATACTGACTTTGAACAGGGGCTCCCCACGAAGGAGAGGAAGTTCTGTTCATAAACATGCTCCATTTCCCCCTCGACCACGGTACGTGAACTATATTAATTTTTCTCATGAACTTAATTGTGTATCTTTTGTGTTAATGGTGGATGGATGACGAGCTTCACCTAGAAATCCTCTGCCTCGCAGATGTGCTTACCCTGAGGGAAGACAAGTGAATCCTGAGTCAATGGTACCTTCAGAGGAAAAGATGTCAGAAAGGCCTAAGTTGAAGTTGCTACCAAGAACAAAGCCATTGCCGGTCATAGAACCAGCTGTTGTTGATTACAAACAGGTACCATGACTATTTTGTCAATAAGGTTTACCGTTTGGCGTAATGTTTCTTTGATGTTGTATTTTTAACTTTCTTCCCCGTTAATGAAGGTTCCTCAACAGCAGATCAATACCAGTTACTCAGAAGCTGGTGGCCAGAGCCCTGTAAATGGAAGACAACTGAAACCTGGATTAGGCAGCAGTGAAGTAATTCCTGGGAAGCCTGGATTAATTGGCAGTGAAGTAGCAAACCAGGCTGCAGAACGACCAAAGTTGAATTTGAAGCCGAGGTCACAGCCACTTGACCAACCAGGATTAAACACGGAAAGTAAAAGGTCAGTGCTTTGTTAAACTGGGCAATGGAATATCTGAGCGTTAGTTTTAGTTAATGAAATATCTTAGATGCCAGCATGTCCTGTACTGATAGTTCTGGTATACCCCTTGTGATAGTTTGTTAAGCTGGCTTTAAATCTCTGGTGGTTAATACTTTTTAATTAATTTTCGAGTCTTTGTTTTGTGGCATGATATTATGGGAAATATGTACTAAGTCGTTGCATAAAATTGTTGAGGAGGTCATATCAAAGAGATTTTATGCAAAATAGTATTATTTGATACAAGAAAATAGGTTGATAGGAGAAGGATGAGGAGGAAGAGGAAGGAAAGGTCTACACCGGCATTTCTTGCTTAGAAAAAGATGTTATGTCTTTTACAAATTTGTATTTCTCTTCCTTGTTCTGATCTTCTCCCCTCCCGTCCAAACAAGGAAAGGGAGTAAAGTAGATCAAGTTGAAAACCAAGATTTGGGTGTAATGAGACTTCTGTACATGACTTCTGTACATGATATGCTTAGAATTCCTGCGACTGTGTTAATGGTGGATGTATGACGAGCTTCACCTAGAAATTTTCTGCCTCGCAGATCCGCTGATTATCCTCGCCGAATAGACCGTTGTCCTAATCCTGTGAGGCAGCTACTTGCTGACTGTTCTCTGTGACTCTGATAGAGTGATGTTCAATACTTACAGAAACTTAATACTGACTTTGAACAGGGGCTCCCCACGAAGGCGAGGAAGTTCTGTTCATAAACATGCTCCATTTCCCCCTCGACCACGGTACGTGAACTGTAATAATTTTTCTCATGAACTTAATCGTGTATCTTTTGTGTTAATGGTGGATGGATGACGAGCTTCACCTAGAAATCCTCTGCCTCGCAGTTGTGCTTACCCTGAGGGAAGACAAGTGAATCCTGAGTCAATGGTACCTTCAGAGGAAAAGATGTCAGAAAGGCCTAAGTTGAAGTTGCTACCAAGAACAAAGCCATTGCCGGTCATAGAACCAGCTGTTGTTGATTACAAACAGGTACCATGACTATTTTGTCAATAAGGTTTACCGTTTGGCGTAATGTTTCTTTGATGTTGTATTTTTAACTTTCTTCCCCGTTAATGAAGGTTCCTCAACAGCAGATCAATACCAGTTACTCAGAAGCTGGTGGCCGGAGCCCTGTAAATGTAAGACAGCTGAAACCTGGATTAGGCAGCAGTGAAGTAATTCCTGGGAAGCCTGGATTAATTGGCAGTGAAGTAGCAAACCAGGCTGCAGAACGACCAAAGTTGAATTTGAAGTCGAGGTCACAGCCACTTGACCAACCAGGATTAAACACGGAAAGTAAAAGGTCAGTGCTTTGTTAAACTGGGCAATGGAATATCTGAGCGTTAGTTTTAGTTAATGAAATATCTTAGATGACGACTTAATTAGCCTGATCTAGCTGGGTTTGTATGAAAACCTACATCATATCACGGGGGATGGATTGCCCCAACAGAAAAGAATAAATGAAATTGTTTCCCTGATTTCCGGGGAAATGAATTGTAGGCAAATGAGTGCAGAAATGAAAAGGCGTACCTCCAGAGATATGGCATGAAGTTTGTGAACTAAATCATATTCAACCTCCCTATTTCCTATTATAACCATTCCTTTAAAGCAAATTTTAATCACGCAATATGGGTTTTATTTATTTCCTGATGTCAAAGGTAAAAACATATTTTTTTTAAATGCGTCACTTCCATTATTTATTTACGAATGCTTCTTAAAACTTGCATAAAACCCATCGGACGGTAAGGGTTGAATTGAAGCGAGAGAGTATATTTTATATGTACTTGCCTTCGGTGTATCGGTTACCTGTGCCTATTATGTGTGGGGCTATTCCCTGATATGTGGGGGTTGAGGGCTAGTTATTGAAGCTTGTTTGTCAGGTTTTTAAGCAGTGTGAGTGCTCTTTATGAACTTGGGCTTAAGTACTCTGATATTCTGGTGACAGGAACGAAAATACAAGTCATGGATGTCCCAGGAGCTCCTCCCCAACTGATTTACCAAAATATACTACAAAGGGAAGGGGATTTACTCCGACATTCTCCGATGCTCAACAATACCACCGTTCCCCTGATGGCAAGAGGTACTTTCCTTTTCCCCCTCTTTGATGTTGTGAGATGGAATTTAAGCCAAGTTGTTTTATTCATCCTCCAAATGGCTTATTGCAGTGTGTGGACTGGACGTAAATATTATCGTTTCATTCCTAAATCTCTTTTGCCGGCCCGAAACCCACCGCCCCCTCGTGGAGCCCCTCCTCCTGTATCGCCACCACTGGAGGCCTCGTTTCCCTATGATGAGAATCATGAGCCAAAGGAATATGATAGAAAGACGAACTTTGACAGACCTTTGAACATGTTGCCACACCGTTCTTGGGAGGTGATTCGATCCAAGAATTTATCCAGAGCCAACATACGCGCTCTAACTGATCCTATGGATTCCTTTACCTACTTACTTTCTAATCCTCGGTACTACATTGCAAGCTATAATCTTGTTCTAGGGAAAAGTGAAGAAAGGTCAAAATTAAATGGAGAGGACTACCTCAAAGAAGAGTTAAGAGATGAATTCGTAAGCCATGGCATAGACCCGAGAAACACACCGGAGTCATCTATGTTTGAGGTCTGTAATTTTAGTTCCCTTAGCCTACACCAAATACAGTCTCTACTTCCTGATTTGAAGAAAATATTACCAGAAGTAGTCTCCAAACGGAGATACAAGGGCATGTCTATACAAGACAGTTGGTTGGAGTTTCTCGCTAAGCTATGGTTTGATCACGGGAGATTTACAGGTCTGACAGAGTTTGAGTACTTTAGTCTAATCATTGACTTTTTCACTCACCACAAATTAGATGATTTGCTCGAGTGGCTGCGGTCAAAGGCTTTAGGGAGAGATACTAGTACAAGGGAAGTTAATCTGCCGGAGTTTCCAAAATCTGTTGTAATGAAGGAAAAACTTCTCTTTGAGCTTTTAGAGGAAAGGTTCGGTTTGAAAGCTGAAAATTTTTATCCGTTCATCCAGGTGTCGAGCGATAGATTTGGTCCTCTAAATAAGGGTTTTGACGTTTTGGCTCACTTGAAATTTCGCATTAATTCTGAGGGTGGATTATATGGGTGCTTGAGTAGTATGGGTAAGAAAGTTCATCCCGACAAGGAGATTGTAGTCTGATTGCCTTCAAGTTCAATGGCTATTTTGGGGTAAGTTCACTTATCTTTTTATGGTCTTCACAATAGATTTCTATTTTGAAATAATGCTGTTGTTTTAGTGTATCTTGCCGTCGTATTCAGATTTTTGTCGTTGGTTTATATGTGCTGCTCGGATGTAGCTCTGTTTTCATTGTGGAAGAATTTACTTTGTGATGCTGCCATGTCAATGCCTAGGACAGTCTTATGTCTGGTACTCCGCTGCTTAAAGTCTTCACTTTTCTTGTAATAGAACAAAAATATACTGAGGACAAAGTCAAGGGGACCTTGAGAGGCTGTCTACTACTTCGAGTTCTATCTACTAGAATGTTAGGCTTCAGTTCTTTGGCAAGCACCTTATTTTTATACCGGAACGTTTGTCTAGGTACCTCACCTTCATTTAGAGCAATACAATATCTTGTTCCATGATCTGGGGTAAGGCGTTGCAGGATACCCCTGTAAAAATACATATTGGCCTTGTCGCTCTTCAGAGTTGGAGATACTGTCCCAGATAATGTGAGAATCAGGAGACAAGATTCCCCATCCCCTATAATTGTTCTCTATGCCCTCATAATTGACTCCTCAAAGGACTTGTCATAGAATTCGGCAGCCTGGCAGTTTAGAAGTAGTCTGTTAGATAAAGTTTAGCACTGAAACACGGGTATATATATATCATACATTCACGGGTTCTTCAACCTTTAATTTCATACGTCCGTATTTGTATATATGCTATACAAATATCTGAACTTCTACTTCACGAATATCTTTAGAAATGTGTTAAATATACTAGCAATTCTACTTGCATCCTGAATTTTCTGTCTGTTCTTATTTCTTCCTACAGTAGAAAAGATATTTTTCTGCTGTTTTTTTTTTTTATGCTTTCTAAAGTTTGACATGATGGTTGGGTAGGTTCAATATTCAAACTGTGAACAATATGCAATGTGCCAACGTGGATTTGGGTTTTGGCATATATAGGAAAATAGACTGGAATTTATTGCTTGACTGCTTGTTCCTCAACTTGCATGCATAAGGGACGCACAAAAACAAAACTGACATTCCAGAGTAGTTGTGTGTTGAGGATCTTGAAATGAACCTTACTATCTTGGTACTGAAGTGTATCGAAGCACACATCTTAAGCTTTTGTATTGGTGGAAATAATTAATGGGAATAAGATTCTTCTGGTTACATGGGAGTAATTAAGTTACATCAATTATGATCTAAGGAGAATACTTTTGGTTGCAGGTGTGACAGGATAATGTGGTTTGAGGAAGGAATCGAACAACTTCACTATTTTTGCAGGAGAGTAAATTTTCAGACCAGCCCCCAGTTTCAGCCTTTTTTACAGCAGGAATTGATGTTTTGAAGCATGCAAATTCTAAAACAATGGCACTAAGCAAGTTTCTTACATACATGAGTCTTTCTAAATATAATGTATGCGTTGTAAATTTAAGATGTGAACGTTGTGCCAGTCTGCCACATAGCCGTGCGCGCTACAGACACTACTCTGGTAGTGTCTTCCTTGAATTTTGTCATATGAATCTGTGCAGGGCATTAAATGGTCCTTTTTTTTGGTCTTGTTTACTGTCAACAAGTTACAAACTTCTGGAACCGTACCCAGTTGTCGTGAGACTGAGTCTGACGTTGAACATTGCTTCCACTGTGGTGATGTCTTTGTATTGTTATGTTTTTGCGAAGATTGATTCTACCGCTGGATATCATCTCTCATATAGATCTGTACTAACGGTTTTGTTAGATTAGATTTCACATGCTTCAAGTTTAAGGTAAATTTTACTACGGGGTCTCAGATTATTCACCTAGTTGAGCCGCAAACTTTTCGAATGGTCCAATTTGTGAAAAAAGCGCTTCACTAATTAGTCTTTGTTAGATAATTTTCCACGATCATTATATCGATTAATCCCAACGGAGTCGCAAACTTTCCAAATTAAGTTTGTTGTCGAGGAGAAAAATGGAATCAAAAAAGAACCGTGGTAAATGTTAATTCATCCTCTGTATCATTAGGTCGTTTTCTTCACTCTGTTTAATCAAATTTCTGATTTTCTGTTAATTGCATTTGAGTAGAAGTTGCGGCAGTCTGTATGTACCGATTGATAAATTCGTTGTTAGAAACTTGCTAGTTTAAAGACTCTTTTCCCCTCTCTTTCAAAAACATTAGCTTCTAAATCTCAATCTAGATCTACAACCCTTCAATTAGATGGTGGTACTGGTGAGTGGATGAGTGAGTGAGTGCGGCAAAGAGAGTTTAGGGTTTTCCGGTAAATAAATTTAACTTATTTTAAGTATGGTTCTACTCCTCTATTGTGAGGAGGACCACCATGCTTGTCCTCCTTGAAGCATAGTATAAGCATTGGGGTTTTCCTACTTCCCCATTTTTATTTGGAAGTCGATACTTTTCTTTTGGACACAATTTTTTTCTAATGGTAATACTTGTACATGTCACGAAATCACGAATACATTATGCGGGGAGATGTTGTGCGATTTCGATACGCCGTTTAGTTCATTCGTAGTTCTCCTTTTTGGTCTCGGAACTTGTCCTCTCAATACAACAACAACCAAGCCTTATTCCCAAAATGATTTGGAGTCGGCTAACATGAATCGTCATCTAGTAACCGTCTTGCGTACGCCAAGAAATTCCAAAACTTTGTAAACCTTTTTGGAGTAATTAAACACTTTCAAAGGAACTTTTATAAAGTCGTCAAAATAAATTCAAAAGGTTTAAAAAAATTAAAAAAAAATTAATAAAACGGTTAACGTAGATATAGTTCATATAATCTTTAGCGTCTTCGTATTTTCATCATATGGTATTAATATAGCGTTTGGAAATAAGAATTTGAAAAATTTGTAATCATTTGAAAATTGTCATTTGAGTATGTGGAAGTCAAATATAAATCCAATGTTCATATAAATGTTTGGGTCATTTGTTTTACACCGAAAGAATTCCAATCAAATTCTAAAAAGATTTGATACAAATTCTCAGGGACTTGAGAATAAGACTTGTATTCAAACACTCTCTAATAGCATTGTAAAAATTACACCAAACTAGATAAGAGGCTTAACAAGAATTCCGTTCAATTCTTTCGATACTTTAATTGACCGTTTATTGTGCACACCCTCTCTCATGACGTTGCATTTTTTCGTATAGGGTGCTTAAACACGAACATTATATAAGTATCAACATTGCCCCTTCAAAATCACCACATCCCTCGTAATTTGTAATAAGTATCAACGTAGCTTGTAGTTAAAACTTATCAGGAGATTCAAGCAACACTTCGCAAACCAGAACATTCACAAGAAGCAGGTCAAACCAGACATTCACAAAAAATCAGGATAATAATTTGAGATGATTTGACTTTTGACAAAGTAACTGGACGACAAACAAAACCAACACAAATGAGTAACCAAGAAACAGGACAAAATCTTACAAAAGCTCTCCATTGCGCAAAGCTGATTATCCTCTCTCCGAAAGTTGAATATCACAAAAGCTATTCTGAATTTGACCACAAAATACTAATCTTGGAGAAGACGTACATCGGAGGGAAAGCAGTTCAGAAGTACACAAATGTAATTATACTGGAGTCTGGAAACATTAATTACACATAAAATGACTTACTCCAGAGATTAAAAACATATCAAACCCTAAGGGATCCATAATATCCTTAAAATGTAGGACAACATTTTCAAGCATACCAACAGATTCCCCTACATTCAGACCTTGAGCAAACAGATTAGCTTCCTTGTATTTTCGTTTGTCGATTAAAAGAAGGTCTCTTGACTACGTTTTATTTCCTGAAAGTGTGTAAGAACATCTTCGAGCATACGCTCAGATTCCACTGGATGCAAATCCTCAGCAAACAGAGTAGCTATTCCGCCTGGCTCGCGGATGTAAAACGCAGCACACTTTGTCCGAATCTTGCCATCTTCCCCAAAGGCAACAGTGTCAGCCTTGTAGCCCTCGGTCGCTGTGTAAAGTCCCAGCGTATTCACAAATTGTGGCAACAGCATGAACCATGACGACGGCATCTTCCTAACACAATATTTCAAGTCGGGATCATCATAACTAGTCGTGTACATGGGAACAAAAACCACTTCAAACATACAGCGATCACGTTTGTGGTAAGCGTCGCGTACACTTTTCCAGGCACCTGTGTTCATACACCCAGGATAGTCAAAGTACACCATGACATTCTTGCCTCGAAACTGATTACCCACGGTATGCTTCTTGTTGCGGTGGTTTTTGTATGCGTCTTCGAGTTTGACTAGTGTCTGAGAGCAGCCCCCGAGAAGTGAGTCTACCGTAACTGTGGTCATACGCTCAAGGAAGGACTCCATAGTGAAAGGATGTGAAGCGATGCCATCGCTACGCAAGACTGCTTTTCCCGAGTATTCCCAAAACATGCGGCCAGGCCTCACAATCTTCAAACTCTCTTCAAGACGAGTTCTACACACCCTCTTGAGCCGGAGTGTGGTCTCGTTATTGTAAGGGAACTCCCACCAAGAGGACGCGTTTCTGAGCTCAGGCTCGATACGTGCAAGGGCCTCCTCGTCATACATATTGCATAGGTGCACCATGACTATCTCAAAGACACGTTCATCCTTGCTACCATCCTCACGAACCTTGTGAAATTCGTTATACTTCATCGCCAGTTCGGACATGTACATTCCATTGACACAAAAGTAGACTCCAACACAATCCTTTCGGCTCAGTTCCTCAACAGTAATTTTGTCACCACCACCTCCGATTCTGTGGAGTACAAGGGAAGGTTCGCAGCATAAAAGATCAGCAAGGGACACAAATCTCTCGAGACGAGGATTGTCAGTGTCAGGGAAACTAGAGCGTGCGATAATAGCTTCCTCCGTATCGACAAGGTCTTTCACCCTGTCGTAAGTAAAGGGAAAAAACGAAGCTCCCAATTCAGCAAAACATGTACCACAGTAGTCTTTCTGCAAAATCAAGTGGGTGGGGTCCAGAATCAACCCGACCAAGGGATCGGATTTGGTAAGGGTCAAGCTCAGACTTGAGCGTAACTTGTCGAGCAGAGGCCCAGTATGGGGGTCTGAGAAAGGGAGTGTAACGCCAGGGAAATCACGGGTGAAGAAATTGTTGTAATCGTCCTGGCTGCAAGTGTCCGCGACAATAACCATCTCAAAGGCACCACCAGCGAGGGAAACAAGTTTAGGGTATAGCTTGAAAATCTTCTTTAATTCCTTGTGCACATAGGGGGGCAAGGGCAAGGAAACTAAGCACAGAAGCAGGTACTTGTCCTGGATATGATTGCTGTATGCTCTATTACCATCACTGGGCCGGAAAAGAATGTCACGGGGCGGGCCATGGATGGAGTCTATAACATCCTTCCATGTTACCTCATGGTGAACATGAATTTTTGAGAGAAGTAGCACGCCCTCCAAATTAAACCATTTATAAGGACCGGCCACCTGCTTAACACCCAGATAATCCAACGACTTCTTCATAAAATAGGAATCAGGACGCGGATCGAGTTTTGGTTGTATATTTCCTTGATCTAATCGCAGAAGCATTTCAATTGAATCAAATGGTAATACAAACAAAAACATACGCAATTTATACCAAAAAAAAAAAAAAAAAAAGTAGAGCATCTCAATTGAATCAAAGCACTAACTTTTATAAACATCATGCCAGAACCAACCTGAGAAAAAAATCAATTCAATATCATCAATTTCAGAGGGCGCAGCAGGAGATAAATCTTCAGTATTTTTGAGGATTTGATCCCCCAAACAGTGTGATTGATTCTTGTAACTGCTTGTCATCTTCAATGTTAAATTACCTAGAAAAATAAGTTTCAATTGAATCAAATCACCGACTTTATCAAACATCATACCAGAACCAACCTGAGAAACCAGCAATTCAATTTTTTTTTAATAGAACAAAAAAAAAAAAAAAAAAAATCTGACCTTTATCATCAAGAGAAGAGGATGGTAAAGATTTTTGTTTACCCTTGATCGAGATCTGATACCCCGAACCGTGAGATTGATTCTTCAAACTGCTCGTCATTTCTAAGATTGAAATCGATTTACCAGAAACAAACAAACAAAACACAAAAACAACCTTTAAATTGAATCCAATCAATTGGTATCACAAACAATAAAATCTAAATTCACCGTTCAATACATAATAAAATTGAATTCACACCTGATTTTGGATGAGAAGGTCTACGGCGGCGTTCACAATTTAATTAAATTATAAATTAACAAGGGTTTGTTTGCGTCAGTCGTACATAACTTTACCAAAGGCTCAGGGTTTATATACCAGTGTCGGCTTCAAGTTAACGCCCTTGTCAGCCGTTCGATTACAAATCTGTGGTCTCGATTCAATACATATAAGGCCCGTTTGATTTATTTAATGATTAATAATAATAACAATAATAATAACAATAATAATATTAATAATAATCTTATCTTATGGTAATAAATTATAATAGAGTAGTATAATATAACTAATTTATGGAAAATTATTTTATGGTAATAGAACAAAGATAAGACGTAGTATAAGATTAGCTAATTTATGGAATAAAATCATTATGTTAATTTATTTGAACAAAGATACACCAACACTTTTATTATGGAATGAGTATAAACAATATAAATATATAACCTGGGCGTGGTACGGGCATGCAAACTTGTCTTATATTATACGGAGTATTCAAAATACATTTATAATAAGGTGTGTATGAGATACATTTCCATATCTAACAATTGACAGATTTTCTCAAAAAAAAAAACAATTGACAGATTTCCAAAAAAAAAAAAATTATTGGAAGGTTTATGGAAACCTTTGTTATATAGAAATCAATGTACTTTGCCACGGTCGCCATCTGTAAGATTGAATCGAATTACTAGGATCAAACAAACAAAACACAAACACAACCTTTAAATTGAACTCGAATGACCTCTATTGTGGCGGCGATCACAATTTAATTAAATTAAATTAAATTATAAATTAACAAGAATAGGGTTTGTTTGCGTCAGAATGTAACACAAGTTAGGTCGTTTTATATAGAGCAGAATGTAACACAAGCCTTGAATTCCCACCGATATTTTTCATTTTTTGTTGTTTGGAAGTCAAATAGATGCTCTGCTTTCTTTAATCTCTAATTTTCATGATTTGCATCAAGTGCAATCTGAGCGTATGCTCGAAGATATTGATCAACACTTTGAGGAAATAAAATGTACTCTAGAGTGCGACTATTATTAATCAACCAACAAGTATGTGTAATTTATGTTTCCAGCATTGCATCTCGTCGATTTTATTTTACCACGTAGTATGGGAGATTGCCTAATAGAAATCGGTGTAATCAAACGGCTGACAAAAGCGTTAACTTGAACCCGACACTGGTATATACTCCCTCCTACCCAAAGAGGAAGCAATAAACAACCCCTAATAACATTATCTCTTGGGGCGCTGGAGCAAGGGAGTTGGATTCATGCGTATGTGGATAGAAATAAGGTGGAACTTGACTTGAAGCTAGGGACTGCTCTTATTGATATGTATTCGAAATGTGGGTGTAATTGAGATGGCTTCTAGTGTCTTTGAGGGTATGCCCGTCAACGGTGATATGATGGGTGATGGTCATTTGGCGATTTGGCGAGTTCAGAATCATGAGGAAGGCGATCGAATTTGCGATTTGGCGAGTTCAGACTCATGAAGTCATGAGGATGAAGATGATCGGGTTGTCGTCGAAGCAAGAATGGGGGGAGGTGGTTGAGAGGAGAGAGATTGTGGGTTGTGGATGTTAGTATTAGTAGTGTGTTGTATAATTAGGGAGTTGTTAAGGCTCTAAACAGAAATTAGTAAGGGTAGTTTAGTACGAAAAATTTGCCAAATGGGGTAAGTTTAGAAAGAGGAAAATCATGGTGAATCGTCCCAAAACGGAATACAAGAAAATGTCTTTGGGTAGGAGTGAGTGTATAAACCCTGAGCCATTTATAATTTGATTAAATTGTGTCAGTCCCTGTAATCTCAGGGGCAAGTACCTTCTTATCTGCTTTGTTTCTTTTCCCATGCCCCTCCAATGTACGCGATGATTTTAACGTAATTTTCAAGCTTTACCGTCAACTACGCTCCTGCATGCGCTGATGATGACGCCTTTGAGATGGTCTTTGTTGCCACCACCCACGACCAGTCCTATTTCGAGGAATTCTTCTCTTCTATATTCCCTGGCCTTACCATCTGTTTCTCCGACTCCAAGCTTGCTTCCTTAATACGCGACTGCATACAATCGTCTCTGGGCTTGACGACACTTACCTCCGATCCCTTGGCCGGGTTGATTCTTGATCCAAATTCTATGGTTTTGCAAGAAGACTGCTGTGCTAGATATTTTAGGGAGTATGGCCTGGAGCTGAGTTTTTTCCCCTTTAGTAATGACAAGGTGATGAATGCCCTTGATACGGAGAAAGCAATACGTGCACGATGTAGATTCCCTGTCAAAGCCAAAGCCAATTCTATGCTCCAGAAAGAATGTGTTGGTTTACTTTGACTGTCCTGATGAGCGTACGGATAAAAATACCGTGAAATGTCGTCTACGTAAACTTCACGATTATTTTCCCTGTGAGTATGAAGTGGAAGTGGTTTTTGTGCCCATGGGCACGACTAGTTATGATGAATGATCCGAAATTGAAATATTGTATAAGGAAGATGCCGCCGTCGTGGTTCGTGCTGTTACCGGAGTTCGTCAATAGGTTAGGACTCCACACAAAGACTGAGAGCCTCCTAGGTCAGCTTGTAGCTTTCGGAAAAGATGGCCGGATTCGCACAAAGTATGCTTATTAATCTGTTTACTCAAGATTTGAGTAAAGAGGAAATCGAGCGTATGACTGAATGTGTTGACAGTTGACACACACTTTGGGAATATGAATTTTAATTTTCCCCAGAGAATATACTCCTTCCTACCCACAAAAATGTCCCCCTTTCTTTTTCAGTTTCTGAGTAGTTATGTTTGGAGCTACTTTTAGACCAAATGAATCGTTAACTTGTTGTAAAAATTAGTTTTTACTCTATTCTGCATTGCATTCTACCAACACCACTTAATTTTAAAGTAAACGGAGCTTTCATTTGGTCTAGAAATAGCCCCGAACATAGCTACTCAAAAACTGAAAACGAAAGGGGGACATTTTAGTGGGTAGGAGGGAGTATACTAATAATCATGTGGTGTACTTTATGTTTCTAGTGTTAAATTTGTGTACCTTTTGAACTCGTTTTTCCTCCGATGCTATGTCCTTTTGAGATTAGTGTTTTGTCGTCAAACTTATAATATATATTTATCAAGACATGGTGATCAATGTATCGTTATTGTGCAGAATTATTAATTATCACTTTTTTTTATCAAAAAAAATTCTACTATATGCTTTCATTCTTTGCTACATGTATTTTTGAGTTCGAAAATGTATGGTTTGGCCTGCCTCTTGTGAATGTCTAATTTGCGAAGAACTGGACTCGAAGAACGAGGATAGAGTTCACTACAAGCTACGTATTCCACTATAAGAACTTGAATGCAGTAAACACTTTGTTACAAATTACGAGGGATGTTGTGATTTTGATTTTTGAAGGGGCGATGTTGATACTTATACAGTGTATACTTCTTGTGTTCGAGTTTAAACACCCTATGTAAAAAATGTAACCTCATGAAAGATGGGGTGCACTATAAACAGTCAATCAAAATACCGAAAAAATCAAAAGGAATTCTTGTTAAGCCAGTTCTTATCTAGCTTGGTGTTTTTTTGTAACTTTAATTTGATTAATAGATTAGTGCGTACGAAGGGAGACTTTGCGCACCGGTAAAGGTGTTGATGTGTGATCGATAGGCCAGGGGGTTCAAGTCATGGGATCGGCCTCTTGTCCTAAAAATGACCGTTTATTTGACAACAATTACTTGATAAATTAGCAAAATATGATCCGTATCAAAAATAAAGTTGCTTCCTTAGTTTCTAATAAAAAATTGATCTACAATGCTATTAGAGAGTGTGGATGCAATTATTTTATTCTCAAATCCCTTATAATTTGAATTTGTATCAAATCTTTTTAAACTTTGATTGAAATTCTGTCTAGTGTAAGACAAATGAGCCAAACATTTATATGCACATTGGATTTTTGAGTTCCACATTCCCAAATGATAATTTTCAAATGATGACAAAATTTTCAAATCATTGTTTCCAAACGCTACCTTAAATCCATGATGATGAAAATACTAAAACGCTAAAGATTTTTTTTTTTTTTTATAAAGGTAAGATAAGAAAGGCACTAGGGTCCCCTACTGCCAGGGGAGAACTTGCTAACCCTAAGTGCCGTACAGGGGGGAGAGAAAGTAAGATACAAAGCCGAGGTCGGTCCAAATACCAGTGGTTATTCGGGGTGAGAACAGTAGATCCGAAAATCCGATTTTTAAGGGCACAAACCCGAGATCCATCAAGACTCAAACCTCCCACGGTAAAGAACAAAGCTACCACGGCCCGCAAAACAGCATACAAAGTGGAGTCTCTGTCTTCCCTAATGTTATGGAACTACTAGGTTGAGAAGGTAACTCCGGCGGCGCCCAAATAAAGGCCAGGTGTAAGAACCAGATTTACACAACCCAAGCCCAAGTAGCCCAAGACACTAAACAGAAAACAGACCCAAGAAAAAGAAAAAACATATAACAGACAAGATAAAAAAAACACCGACCAAAGCAGATCATCGGCGAAACACAAGCAAGAATCACGCCTCCTGCTCCTATACTGGCGGATACCAAGAAGAAAAACGGCATGCATGCAACCCAGAGTCGGTTGTGCACAGAACACCACTTCATCCAAGCGTGCAAGGCTAAAGATAATTATATGAGCTATATATCCACGATTCCACGTAGACTATTTTCCTAATGTTGTATTTGTGTCATCTCCAAAAAACAAAAAATGTATTCCGTCTTTTTTTTTTTTTTTTCAATATTACATTTAAAAGACAAGTCCCGTAAACAAAAAGGAGTATTACGAATTAACTAAACGCGTTATCGAAATCCCACAGCATCTTCCCACAAAATGTATTCGTGAATCGTGACATGTAAATGTAATCGTGACATGTAAAAGTATTACCACTAGAAAAAATTCTGTCCAAAAAAAAAAAAGTATCGACTTCCAGATAAAAATGGGAGAAGTAGGAAAACCCTAACTTTGATGCATTCTCTCTTTGCCGCATTCACTCTCTCTCTCATCCACTCACCACCCACCTATCACTCTCTCTCTCTCTTCCACCGCCGCATCGCCGCCTCCGCTTCCGCTCTTCAGCCGCCGGCAATTCTTCTTCTCCGTCGTTAGCTTAAGTAAGCACAAGCTTCTATTTCTCTCCTTTTTATTGTTATAACGCGATGATGATGATGATAATGATATTCTATTTGTTTGAGGTTATTTCGCGTAGAAGATACATTTTAGGTTTTCGAATTGATGATTATGTAACTTTTCGTGACTTATTTTTTACGATACCGACGATGTAACGATTGCGATTATACGGTTAGGTTTTCGAATTGATGATTTTGTGTGGAATTGTGTTTATTTGTATCACATTTGGTGATCCTAGTGCTCATAATCATGTTGTTTGGTGTTAAATTTGCGTTTCGTAACACGCGACCGCCAAATTCGGTGTTTATCAGGTCATGTGTGGCTCGGTGCGGATGTTGTTTGGCGTATTGTCTAACGATATCGTGTTTCGCCGTGGTCGATTGATTTGTCTATGTTGTTTGGTGATTAGTTTGCGTGCTACATTTTACGCAATGTTGTTGAGGCAGTGAGTTCTACGGAACTTTTAAGAGTGCTGAGGACGTGTAATATTTAGGGTTTGGGAGATATGGTACGAGGTTATGTGTTTGTTATAATGATGTCGACATCATGAGTGATGAGCAAATTTAGTGTGGCACACTCGGGGGTCTGAACATTACCTGAGCTTTTCTATAGGCCTTGGAAATGCTATGGAAATGAGAAATGATAGGGTATTGTATATGTTTTTGAAATTTGAACGAGTAGTTAAATGCGGCACTATGCTCTATTGCAGCAATGACTTTGGGCTTGTATCATTTACTAGTTAGAGAAAATTTATGAATTATCACCAAGCTTTTGACTTGTTTTTGTTGGCGGTCAGAAAAAAAATTGGCCAAAGAGTACTAGTGGAGTGGTTGGATTACATGTTTCATGTTTGTACTTATTGTTTGCCGGATACAGTTGAAGTAGTGTGAAGGATCTCCAAAAGCTCTAGAATTTGGGCGATCCTTGGAGTGCTATATGCACATAAATTTAAGATTGTTTGAAGTACCATTGCCAGGTTTTGAAGGAGATAGCAGGACTGTTGCCTACTCTTTGGGGACTGGATGTTGTTTGCTCTTATTTGTAAATTTACTAAGCATGTTTTCTAAAACTTGTTTATGTTGCTATCTTCATATTTCTATCAGATTGCAAAGCGTTTGGCTTGAATTTCTTGGGTTAACGTGAGAATGACGAAGAAGAAAAATTCACTTGTTTTCTTTGATGTTTGTATTGACGGAGATCCTTTCGAAAGGATGGTTTTTGAGGTATTAGCGTACTCTTTAGCCCAGTAATTCATGGGTCCCAATATTTGCGTAATATTTCCCTGCCTTGTTTTCTGGTTTGGCAACCGGAAGCTTGACAGGTATCTCTGAATGGTGCTTTGTTTTGCAGCTCTTTTCTGATGTCGTTCCGAAGACTGCGGAAAATTTCCGTGCGTTATGCACAGGTAAATTGGCCTATGTGTTTGCTGATCTATTCATTGGATTATTGTTTTGTGGAAAAAAAATTCTAGTCACTCGTGTATGTATGCTGCTGAGATGCTCAAATTTCTTGCTAGTGATGTAGTTTTCTGTTTTTGTGTGTGGTAACAGTCTGCTGTCTGCTCAGTTTTTATGCATCTAAACTTAGATGGTGAGTTCACTTTGTTAATGCCATTTTTATTTATGGGCTACTCTCTTTCAAAGAAATCATTGAAACTACTTTGGGCTGTGAAGGTAATTGTGTTGTGAGAGTGACCATGTGTCAATCCCCTGTCGTTAATGCCAACACTCTTGTATCTGCATGTAGAGGGAAAGGGACAGATGGGTGGCAGGATCAGGATCTCTGTTGTGGATCAGTGGAGGGGTCCACAGGATGAAATAATTGTAAGATCTTATGAATGCCTCGTAGACTTCACCTATAGCTATTCTATGATAAACCAGTTATGGGGAAAAGCATCCCGAATGTTGTAATCTTATAGTGTACCTGGCTAGTACTTATAGTCAGGCATGCTGAGTGAATAGTTATAATAAAGGCTCTGTTTGCTTCAGGTATTGGGTGGTATTTGGATTTTGGAATCTGGATTCTGGTTATTGAGATATTGGGTTGATCTTTTTTTTTTTTTTTTTTTTTTAATCCTGGTTCATTGTTGTTACATAGTAAATTTTAAATTGTAAACTGAGGTATAACATGTCGACTTTACTCTTTCAAACTGTTCATAGTGTGCATAGCTCTTGCCATCCTCCCCATAATATGCCAACCCCTGCTTGCACTTCTCCTCCACATTTCTTCCCAACACCAGAACTCTTTTTCCATAGTTCTGATTGCTTACCATAACTTTTTGAGCACCATGAGTATGTATTTGGTCAGCCTACGAATTTACAATATTTTGATGGTCAATTCCGTACTTTATCTTCTTTCAACTTGATGTTGATAGCTGACCATCCACGTTGAGGAAATGGTCCGGTTTCTAGTGAGAGTGACAGTGGTGGTTCAATACTTTGGTGGTTGATTATAAAATGTACTAATCTTTTTTTTTTTTATTTGATCTTTTCACTGATTTGATTCTCAGTTTTCATGGGGGAGGGGTGTGTCAACACGCTAGGAACTGGTTTTTTTGGTCCCAAACGATGCCTTATTTCTGGATGCAGCGAATCAAACATGCCCGGAATGAACACGATCCCAGATACCACACAAAAATGTTACTGGAAAGTAAAGGAGAAAAGACCCTTTACTATTCTGAATAAATTTCCTTCAATTTCTAACTATTTTGCTTCAATTCTTTAGAAAAAGGTTCATATGAAAGTTGGGTGAATGGATATTCCTGAAGTTTTGTTGTTTGGTCCACCAAGTCCCAGTTTTAATACTGATTCTCGGCAGCTGTGTTGGGAAACTGTGATGACTGGTTTATGTTTATGGTATAGATGCCATATATTAGTTGTGCCAGGTTCATGGTAGAGCACAGATAATGAAAGGAGGGGAATCAAATTTAGAGTGAAGTATATGACTACTGCCATTCAAAATTTGTACCTGACTTGAAATCTTGGTGGCTCAGCTTTTGTGTTCATCTTACCTCTCCTTGTTTTGATGTGTCATGTACAAGCTTTAAAATTCATTTCCACCCCAAATTCGACTTTCATTTACTTGCTTTATCAGTTAACATTTTTGGAAGTTTCCTTGATAAGTGAAATTAACACCACCTAATTATAGATATTCTGCTGTTCCAGGTGAAAAGGGTATCGGCCCGACGCTAGGAAAGCCTCTGCACTACAAAGGAACTTTTTTCCATCGTATAATGAAGGGGTCCATGGCTCAGGTATGCTATTATCCTCTATTGCAAGATTTGTGAAGCTTTAAAAATTTTTATTCCAACAGAGTTTCCTGTTTGCATGACTTGGATGTGGTCTTCTTCTTTCATTGGTCGGTTATCCTTGTTTATGCTGTAGGATACAGGGCTGATGATCACACCTGCTTTTCTAATGATATAGTTTTAAGGTTGTACCTGCTGTGTTATTCAGCGACCTTGATTTAGTAAAGATATTTGCTCTGTCTAGTTGTGTACAGGGATGTTGTTCCTCAGCTGAAAACTGATTGATTTGTGCCTTGTTTTCTGCAGGGTGGTGATCTTCTTAGACAAGAGGGTATGTGATGTCCATTCCTGATGCTTTCCCTTATCAACAGTGTTTGCTCGTAAAGTTCAGCTTTGATTGATGTATTGGCGTTGTAAGTTGTAGCATATAGCAATATGAGTGGGGGAGTCTTAAGATGCACCACTGTCGTTTTTAGTGCCTCAATCCTCAGGAATTGGCTGGATATCCCTACATGTGAATGATTTTTTAATTTTTTACGTACGTTTCTTTGTTCAGCCCATGTTTATCTACCGTAATGGTAATGTGACTTAGGCTCTCTCTTCAATGTCCATATTTGAGTGGGGAAGATAGAGTTTACGCTTTAGCAAACCACTTTTACGCCGCATTGTATTCTTGATTTCGTAATTTGTAGTCGCATCTTTTGTCGGGTATGTGACCTTGCTATCTGTAACTTCATCTCTTCAAATATTTGTAATAATTTCCTTGTATATATAAAACAGGTGCAGCTGGCGAAAGCATATATGGCGACAGATTTCCTGGTAATATTTAATGGACTTGATATGAGTCTTTGTTAATTTCTATGCTCCACCCTTGATGTGCTTATTGTTTTTATACTCTACTCTTGTTCTTTTGGTAACCCTATTGAACCTGTGAAGTGTAAACATTGGCTTTGTGTTAGTTTGGCTAGTGAAATTGTTCCGTTGATCCTGGAAGGTGAATTCTAATTACGGTGAATTGAAAGTGTACATTGTACAAAGGGGCTTAGATCATGTAGTTGCTGTCAACTTCAATATCTTCTTGTTTGGGTTTTTGGCCGCCTATGTGAAGATTTTGATGAATGAATGTGTCAGCATGCTAGTTGTAATGTGATGTTGAACTGCATGTCCAGGGAACGTAGATGGGTATGGCCGTACGGGAGGTCCTTGACACCTATATCAATGGTGGAGTTTTGGAGGATGTCAATACTTCTTATTGTTTATGTTTGTCTATCGTTACCTTATCTCTCTTGCTGTGCTTATTGCAGATGAGTCTCCCAAGCATAAGCACGATGAACCTGGTCTCTTATCTATGTCTGTTGCGGATCGTGATGCACGTGGATCTATCTTTAATCTTTTATTCAAGCCTAATCCTAATCTTGACAGGTTTTTAACATTCTCTTGGATTTAGCTTATTCTGAATATAGCATCAATATATTTATATCCAAAGAATTCTGTAAGATATGGTTGGAGAGTATCGGGACATATTAAGGAGTGTGGTTTATTGCATTGATGTTGTTGGGGGGGGGGCTTAAAGTGGGTTGATGTCACATGCAACTTCTTTAGATTTTAATGTTACAGTGCTTGATTATTTTCCTATGTGACAGGAGGCATGTAGTTTTTGGGAAGCTCGTGTATGGACTAGATGTTTTGAAGAAAATTGAAAATGCGGGCGATGAAGATGGCAAACCAGCATTCACTGTTAAAATTGTGAACTGTGGTGAATTTAGTGAGAGTGGTAAGAAATATGCATAAGAACCGCTATTTTTACTAATACAAATGAGAAGTGAACTTTAATTGCCAATTTTCTTTCATCTGTATCATATTTTCTATGTCTAGTCTGCCAAACATACTGAGCAATCATTTTAAGTGGAGTTCCCTTTTTTGGGGGATCTTTAATTATGCTTCTCTGCATGCAGATAAGAAGAAACTCAGTAAGAAGTTGGGGAAGGAAGGAAGCATGGATGTTTTGGGCCAAGAAGCAAGACGCAAAGGGAAGCATAAGAAATCTTCAAGAGATAGGAGAAAGAAGAGAAGAAAATATTATTCGTCGTCTGAAAGCTCCTCTGACAGTGAACTGGATAGTACAGATTCCGACTCTGATTCTGATTCTGAAAGTGAAGAATCCTCCTCTGACATTAGTTCATCTAGTGATGATCGCCGTAAGAAGAGAAAGAGCTCTAGGCGAGATAGACACAGACGTGGGAAGCGCAAAGATAGACGAAGGGAGAAAAAACGTAGAAGGCTCGATAAACGTTCTAGACGCAGGTCAAAAAGGTGGTTATTTTGTTCAATCTCTTTATATTTTTTCAGGACTTCAGTCGAATCATGTGTATGGTGATCATCTACCAGATTTAAACTTAGTTTTTCTGTGTGCGTCTGTTGCTATACCTTGGCTCAATTGGAAGTAGCTTTAGTTGGCAATCTGTGCATTGCGTTGCCCTTGCTATTGTTGGGTAGATAGGTCATTTGACTCCTGTTTCTCTTTTTGTTGTTTGTGATGATGTGCATGCTTGTAATGTTTTGCCATTGCCAAAAAGTCTTCTCGTTCCTCCTCCGCTCCCTGTTGTTTATTTATTTTTTATTTTCTTTTGTTATTAATTGCTTTCTTGAATTTTTTACAAAATGTAAACCTTTTTTTCTTGTTTTTTTTTTGGGTTTGAAGTAAACATTGCTATTTGGAGAAGGATAAAGATAGTCTGTCTAAACATTACTCAGTAAGAGTGTTATGACTAGTTTACGAGACATAATATGGATACAAGTTTAACTTGATAGTCCCCACCCCCCTGGATAGACCTACAATTTTTTTTGAGGGAAATATATGTTTTAGGGACAATGAATGACTCAGATTTTATAATGTTGCAAGTCCTTCCTCTGCTTCCTTGTAATTGCTTTCTAATAGTTTGCTTCTATCAAATAACTGTTGTATGTTTTTCTTTTTTCTTTATTTTTGGGTTACAAATCAAGTTTTGTATGTAAATATTGCTAATTAGGCTGTGTTGTTCTGAAGGGCATCGGACAGTCTTAGTGATAGTGACAGTGAAACTGATAGCAGCTCTGAGGATGAGATAAGTGCTAAGGATGTCTATCAGAAATGTGATTTGCAGAAAGCAGGTATGATCAATTCTGCTTTCTCTGGCCACCTACTCACTGTCTTTATCCTTAATGCTAATGTTTTCTCCCGTCATTTGTTCTTCTGCAATTTTAACATACAATGCATTTTAGATAAGTGGGATCTTTAAGTTAGCTAACACTGATAAATTGGTTTGATTGTCCAGATATATAATAAACAATTAAGTATAAGTATAAGACTATAAGGCATCCTCTGGATAATTCAAATTAAAGCGACTGGATGTCTGACTCGGGTCACCTGCCTTAGCATTTAAATGATATCTGGAAATGAGCCTATTGGTAATAAGGAGAGAAAATAGATCTACCAACCGGGGGTTTGCATAGGTCTCTAGTGAGTCAAGTGATTGTATAGAAACACGAGAGATTTATCACAAACGCCACCGAACCACCTCTTTTTTCACACACCACATAACTTCATTGCCCCAACATCACTTTTTCCACCCATTTGTTTGTTCTTGAGAGAGAGGGTGAGGGAGAGCCCATAATTTACGAAGCTGTAGACTACTAATGGTAATGTAAATTGTGGGAGACTGTACTGTATTCAGCATCATCATATCTTGATCATTATAGTATTATGAAGCTTTGCACGTTGAAGATTGATTCTCTGATCCTTCGAGTTTGTGCAGCCTCGCCTTCTCTAGATCATTTGGTCACAGTCAACAATCATAAAAGAATTGAAGGTTCGGAGAAGCTTGATGATAAGGAGTCTAACTATCCTGGGGAAAATGGGCAGCAGCGTATTAATGGCTTTGATAAAGATGGAAGATCTGGCAGAGGTGAAGACAGGCAACCTGATGTGGTAGAGGACCACCCGGACAAGTCAAGGTCTAAATTCATGTCTTCCTCACATACTCAGCATTATTACCTACCAATAATTGCTATTTCTGATTGAGAATTTGTTGATGGGCAGGAGCAGAAGTACGAGTCCTAAAAGAGCTATGAGTAAGAGTATGAGTATTAGTCCGAGGGGTAACAGGAGCAGAAGTTCAAGACCACACAGGAGTGTGAGCAGAAACCCAAGTGCCAGTAAGAGTCCTCCGCAAGCTATACCAGGAGGTCTGTCTAGGAGTAAAAGTCCAGTGAGGGGTGGCAGCAGAAGCCCTGCCAGGAGCCTGAGTAGTAGTCGTGCCAGGAGTCCAAGCAAGAGTCCTGCTAAAAGCTTGAGCAGTAGTCCTGCTAGGAGCCCAAGTAGGAGTCCTGCGAGAAGCCTGAGCAGGAGTCCACCTAGGAACCGTTCTCGAAGAAAGGTGAGTGTAAGCCCCACGAGGTCTCCACCTCGAAGAAGTCCCAGTGGTAGCTTTGGAGGAGTCTTATCTCGGAGATCAGTTGGAAGAAGTCCTGGAAGAGTCAACAGGAAACGCAGCCCAAGTCCAGTAAGATCCTCCCGTAGGAGTATGAGCCCTGTGAGATCTTCACATAGAAGCATAAGCAGAAGCTCGGGACGGGCAGCTTCGAGGAGAGTTGCTAGCCGTAGTCCTGTTAGGTCTCCTCGACGGAGTTACCGGCGTAGCCAATCTAGAAGTCCGGTTCGTAGAAGTCCTCCTACTCGTCGCAGGAGCTTGTCAAGAAGTGCTTCCCCTGACGGGTCACCGAAAAGAATCAGAAGGGGTAGAGGATTTAGTGATAGATACTCTTTTGCTCGAAAGTACAGAACCCCTACACCTGATCGCTTTCGTTATGGTGGTCGCGACAGGTACTGTTGCTTTAAAGTTTCAACATTTTTGGACTTCGAGCTGTGTAAATGGTCATGTTAAGTCCCCATTATGTGCATGTGTACTAACACTTTTAGATTCTCATCTTACAGGCGGTACTCTAATCGTTCGCCATGGCGTCACAGAAGTCCAAGAAGATCTCCCCGAAGGTATGTAGTGATTAAGCCTTTATGTAATAATTTCTTTGGATTGTTGTACTCTACATCTTGTGGAGTTCGCCTTGTGCCTGCTACTTAACTGTCTTTTTGCCTCCCGTTTAGTGTAGTGAGTGGGAATGTAGACAGTTTACTAAGGGTCAGTAGTTACCAAGGGTCAGTAATGTTGGTATAAACTTAAATCAAGTTAAGTCTGTCCTGGAAAACAAAACTGTCTAATCTTTATCTTTAGGTGACATCAAGAGTCTATTATATTGTGCCGTATGCCCGTATTACTTTATGAAACTTAAAGAGTGACGAGCAATAATCGCATAGTTTTCTTTTTCAGTTTTTTCATGATGTTGCACTATTGTTTTGTAATGGTTCTGTAGTTAGTGATGTCAGCCTTATGTATTACTCACCCTTATGTATTACTCACCCACAAGCTGACAAAATAAGAATGATAAGGTTATATATTTTTAGGGAGCAAAAAAATTATGTTTGACGGGTCTAGAGCAATGTATTTTTCCTGCAGATTGGCAACTTTATAAACATGTAACTAAAACTGATAACTATGGACCGCCAGTGCAACTTTATAAACATGTAACTAAAACTGTGAATTATGGACCGCCAATGTGACCAAAAAGAACAACTTGGGTTCTATTGTTGGAGAAAGTTAGTGTATAGTATTGGTATTTATGACGAGTTAGTTTTCTTTGATGGATTTATTGAACCCAATTATTCCTTGACTGGGGATGAAAGAGTCTCAATGACATCCATGTTTGTGATTGATTGAGTGTCTGACCAGAATATTTCTAGGTATTAAATAATAGAATTGGAGAGAAATGTTGTTAGATACTATAATATAGTGTCTGAAAGGCAGCTGCCCGTAAATTGAAACTTGTTGGGAATTACTGGGGGGATGAAAAGCTCAGACAAGCTGTGGACCTTAAGTATGAAGTGGATTTTCGTTCATTTCTTGGGTAGGTATTCTGTTTCCAAAAGTCTTAGAGTCAACCATTAAAATTTATTCAACCGACAACTTCTAAGTAAGAGCAGTGGTGCAATCTGAAATTTGGGACTTTCCTTAAAATTATTATATGGTAATCGAAGCATAAGCTGGTTTGAAAGGTTTTGGAGAATGCTGCATCCAATTTTGGCATCCTTTGTTTCACTGTAGATATATGCATCTGTTGGGGCGGTTTTCAGTAATAACCTGGTAGTGTTAATCTATATTCGCTGTTACCATATTCGGGTGAGTTTTGTAACCGGTGACATAATGGTTGTATGGTTTGTTGCAGGTACAGGAACAGAAGGAGCAGGTCAAGGAGTGTGACACGAAGTCCTCCTTACCGCCGCAGAAGCTATAGCCGCAGTCCTATCCGCAGCCGTTCTCCTGTTGACCCACCCAGATACCGGCCATCTCCTCGTGCTGAGCCGCAACTTTCATCATCTAGTCGGAGCCAAAGCAGGAGTCCAAGCGCATCAGCATCAGGGTCCTCTAGGGGCTCTCCTGCTCTGAAAAAGGCTTCCAGATCTCGATCAAGGTCATCATCCGTTAGCTCACCAGGGAAGAAAGGCCTAGTCTCTTATGGAGATGCTTCTCCAGAAGCCAGTCCCAGGTAGATGTTTTGCGTTTTCTAAAATCGTCCGTGATAGACAGATGGTGTCGTATAACCGATGTAGTCCTGCACCTTTAGGGGCTATCTAAGAGTACATCTGGGGCAAATCGATTTGTAGGAGAAGGTGGTGGTTTGTGAGTGTTGTGTCGAATCGTAGATTTGATATTCAACTCTAAGCTATGGGATTAGACTCTGTTGACATTCTATTTCCAGCTATTATTGGGCAATGTATGCCAGTTTCGTATCTTTTTAATATTTCGTTACTTAACTTATGCTTGATTGCCCAATATAGTAGCCCTTTTTTGTACAAGTCAAATGGTGTCCTATTAAGCAAGGAAAGGAACCTATAGGGCTATGACATGGTTCTGATTATCGGCCACGACATTGAGACATTTTCGGGTTTTGAGTTTATTGTGACCTCTAATTTCTGCGAATTAGGAGTGACAATTGTCAATTGCAACTCTTGAGAACTGCTGATGCCTAGATCATGACTTAAAAATTAAAATCGAGATTTCGTACCATTTACGCCACATAGCCTTGTTCATATCACCCAAGAGTTGCTTGATACTCCTGTGGTCTAACCATTCGCAAACGGGAACACGTGATTTTATGGTCTCATTTTACTTGTTTAATTACTCACGAATAGTCGTAATATTCCCTGATCCTGAATTCTTTATTTAGTCTTTTACTTAGCCAACGGTTCATCTTAATATAGTTACTGTTTTGTGGTGACAATGTGGAATAAACAAATTCCGACAAAAGTAACAAGCTCCGACAAGTGTTAAAAGTTGTTGTTTCGTCTAATGAAGGTTTGGTCACTTAAATTAGTTCATCAATAGGTATAAAGAAAATCTATGTACGAAATAAAAAATTGACAAAAGTGGTTCCATATCTTTCCATTCAAAATTTAGTTAAGTAGGCTCCAAAGTCATAAACGAGTTAATTAGACGCTCACTATCTGACTATGAAAATAATTATTTTTGGTCTTTTGAAGATCGTAGTTGAAAAAATACTTATGGGTCACTTCTTCGAATTATAATAAATCAAATTATTAACAAAAAAAAAAAAAAAGAATTCGGCTCCTTAATATTTCTGTACCACTTTTTACCAGTATTTGATCAGATTTCATTTCCAAAATGATTTCTTTAATGTTTATATTGAACATAAAGTTTATTTTTATCGTTTCATTTCAAAAGTTAGAAGTTAGGACATACCGCACATTTTTATTTTTTTAAATTTTTGGCGATTATGACTTGTGAGTTGTGAGTGTAGAGATTCTCCTTATTTGACTCAACCGACCTTACCTAAACACTTTATGGTAGTGTTATACTTTATGATCAGCTCATTCAGGAAGCAAAAAAACAGGACTTTATTGTAGGACTTTGGTCCTTGCTTCTAATTAGAGGGATAGGCACAAAAAGAGTTGACATGTTTACTGTGATAATCTAAACTATTTTGAGCTTCAATGTTACATTTTCAATCCGAAAGTTTCAACGTGGACCTGCTTCTGCTTGGAATTGGTTGCTTTACTTCCTATTCTTACACTTTTAGCCTATGATTTTACTATACTAGTCAGTAAAATTCAAAATATAGGGTAGACTAACTAAAAACCAAAATATTTCACTAAGAATTCAAACCCGAACCTCGACTAACCCTCACAAGACGTGTTTGGGGTAGGTCGAATATCCTTCTAACATGTTAATTATAACACTAGTGTGACTAGTCCGACATAAAACACACTCTTAAAGAGACCATGTAATGGAGTAAGGAACACGGAGTATAATTTAAGGTAGACTTGATCAAATGGTTCTAGTCTTGGTTCTTCGTTCTTGTATGACACAAATACTAATCGTTTGAATCAGACATCTGTTTTAGTACAACGAACCATATTCCATAGATGTTCTCCTATTAAGTTTATGAGTTTCTCAAACACGTGTGCGTTATATTTCTTTTATCTCTTTTGACACCTAAGAACACTCTAAATTATATGTGAGTGTTCATCCCATAATTATCGATTTATACAATTTTTGCCACTCATGATTAAAGAAAGAAAAAAGTACTGTAAAATGTATACTCATAGAAATGACATTTAGTGGTGGCACACGTGCGGAAACCAGAAGTGGGTCCCACAAATTTCTGGTGAAGATCAAACAGTAAACAGCTGAAACCAGGCCAAAACCCTGCAGAAGAACAAAAGAGTACTTTGAGCAAGCAAATATGAAGAGTAAAAGTTTATAAAAAGAAAAAAAAAAGTTATGTTCTTTTGAATTTCTTCTAATCAACTACCCAAATCAAGGTTAGTAAATAGTAATAGTACATAATTATAAAAATTGCCTTTTTCTTTGGTTAATAAATGTTGCAATTTTGATAAATTATGACTTTGTTATATTATTCTGCATTTGATCATTTTCATTCAGAACTTATAATTTCCATGTTTTAGTAAATGGGCACTTGTCTATTTTTATAGATTGTATGTTATGATTTTCTACT
The DNA here is from genome assembly GCA_963457585.1 of Spergularia bocconei. Classification (NCBI taxonomy): domain Eukaryota; kingdom Viridiplantae; phylum Streptophyta; class Magnoliopsida; order Caryophyllales; family Caryophyllaceae; genus Spergularia; species Spergularia bocconei. The sequence continues at coordinate 1,172,639 of OY734957.1, read as the reverse complement.
TAATAGATGATAAAAATGAAGAAGAATTGTTAAAATGATTTATTTGCAAGTCAGATTATAATGTTATTTGTTGAAACTAGGTGTGTCTAGTCTAGCTGCATTACAGTAGCATAGATTCCCCACTCAAAATGGACCTTAACCGTTCGTTAACGTACATATTCAAACCAAACGTTAACAGTCGAATGGAATGGAAGTTATGTATGATTAATTGGAACTTTTGAAATTACAGGGTATAACCAATTGATGTTCTTATTGCTGATGGGGCATAATTTCTTGTTACTTTTGGATTACTAGTACAATGGAGCAAACCAAAATGACTTATGAAATTATTGTGTTTCGTATTTATTGTGAAGTAGCAGACAATCGATGCATGTTTCGTATAGTGTTTATGGGAAATAACCTTTGTTATGAATTGTTACCGGGGTAAGGTTGCGTTCATCCAATCCCCTTTTTACTAGTGTCGGTTAGAGCTTTTGAGGTACTAGGGTAATGTCGTAATGTTGTTGTTGACTTCTGAATTTTATGATGGTTTTTAGGAAAAGGTATTGTTTGAGTTGTTGCAGCTGGGTATGCTTCAAATGGATTCTTTATTTACTGGGCAAACTAAGAGATCCTTGATTGGGTGGGTGGTTGGGTCAATCTGGTATGTCTTGGATTTGTTTGTGGATTCTCTCTTGAAAAAGGACTCTTACTTTTCCAGTTTTTAATACCTTTCTTCCTCATAATCATCTCTTCTTTTACTCCCTGCCTTTTTTTATATTGTTATAGAGTGTTTTTTTAGGTTAGTGAATGTGTGTCATGGCTTGTGAGCAAGAAGACTTCAATAAGTGATGCAGATTCTTTGAGTAGTTCCGTTTGTACCCTCGAATATGTATATAAATAGGGCTTTGGTGTAAAGGTAAGAGTATCAAATTCTGTGGCTTGTTTGCTCAAAATGAACCCTTTTGGTGGTGATGTCGACGGCTCAGGTTAGTCTTTTGCAATGCCTCAAACCTTTGTTAGCCTTAGGTTGTGTATATATTTGTATGTTTTGAATGAGATGAGGCAGCTTATCATAGAGGTTGGGGCGAGGGGTTGAGTAATTGTTGTCCCTCAATAATGTAGATGATTAACGATTGCCCGTGCTATATATGTTAAGGTAAAACAAATAGCGCAATCCTGCATCTTAGAGCAGTGGGTTGGGGATCAATCCTGATTTGCAGCTTGTTTGTGATTTGGTAGACCTGATATCAGTTTCCCCCCTTACCCCATTGCCACTAATAATGACCAATTGTGCACAGGCAAGTTCATACTGTCAGCTGTTTTCTTATTATATTTACAGCTTTCTTTTGAAGTTACGTAATCTTGTTGTTTCAGGTAGTGAGGATACTAATGCGACGAGTCCTATGGTGCCTACTTTGGAGTACGGAAGAACTCATGTTGTCAGGCCTAAGGGGGAACACCAAGCAACAATTGTTTGGTTACATGGTATGGGGGACAAAGGCTTAAGGTAGTAACTTCTCTATGCTGTTGAAAAATCACTTATGGCTGTGGAACAAATTTTCTTGTGTGGAAATTTGAGAAAACTATCTAATTTAAATGGCTAAAAATGTTTTCTTTCTTCAATTTCCATGGCTATGTTAAACACTTTCTGCTTCCTGATCTGAATGTTCTTGTGTGAAAGTCTTTAAAATTATTACGAACAAGGTATCGTGAATATTTCCTTGCTGACGTTTCTTCACTTTGTTGATCACTCTGTCAACTTTCTGATCTGAAGTTTGTTTAAAAACCCTTTTAATGGTAATCAACAGACCGGTAATTTGATGAAGATATAATCCTTGTTGATCACAAACTTTTTTGCTACCCAGCCTGTAATCTGCTATTTTGTCTGATGATATTCTGGAAGAAGTAGTGTCTGCCTGCTAGGTATGCTAAAGAAAGAATTTTCTGGCATATGTACCGGTGCATGTAGATATACGTAAATAAGTCATTCTCGTGTTTCCCGCGTTCCCTTCGTGCAACCTATACAGGAGATGCCTTGTGCACTAATGCCACACCCATGGATAGGGGACCGCTGAAACACTTTCTTTCAAATTCATGTAAAGAACTTTTATGTTGTTATGGGCAAGATGGCCAAATCAGTTTTCAATATTTCTTTGTTGTCTTAGTTTACTGTATAGGTATTCATATTTGACTATATTACAGGGCTATGAACTTTAAGCTAAGAGTGGTCCTAAGATGGGTACTCAGCTATAAAATTCATACCTTAATTTTGTTTCGGAATTTAATACACTGCTGCAGCACTTGTCCAGCAATGCATACTGAACTAATCATCATTATGAAAATTGATTTCACAGCGCTAACTTTGAGTTTCTGTGTTGCAGCTGGTCTCAGGTCTTCGAGACACTTCCTCTTCCAAATGTGAGTATGATTTTGTCCGAAAGATTTTGTATGTTTGAAGATTTAATTACAGTTCTTTGGTCCAATTTCAATAATGGCAACCATGCAGATTAAGTGGATTTGTCCAACAGCTCCAACTCGTCCAGTGGCTTTTTTTGGGGGGTTTTCTTGCACTTCTTGTGAGTAGTACCTCTTTCAGACTCTCTGCTGTCTTTATTGTTTGATGTCACGAGTCCTGACGTAGTACTCTTTATCTAGTTTTGTTTCAGCTCATACAATGTGAAGGTCATTTGCTTTGATAATCTCAGGGTTCGACGTGGAAGATATGTCTGAGACTGCTTTAGATGATTTGGAGGGCTTAGATGCTTCAGCTGCACACATCGCCAACCTTTTGTCTGCTGAACCTCCTGAGGGTATGTACTGTCTAATAAATACCTCGTCTACATTTATGTAATTTCTTATTCAGATGTTTCCACTGTGTCATGAGTTTAGATTTCCCTTGTTTATGTTTTTGTGACGTTTTCTGTGAGTCAATCCTTCCTGATGTTTATTATGTAACTACTACGTATGTAGAGGACTCAAGGCACACTGCTTTCTTAATATGAGACTTATTCAGATTAAGCAGAACTGGGTCTGTGGGTCATGTTCTTCAAGTTCCATTTCTTTGTGATAGATTTAAAGTAGGGATTAGCCTTTCTCATGCTGTCATAGTCAAAGATGTGTCAAACTGTACATAAATCGGTTCTGAAGCTTTGTCATCAGGTAAATTTATGTCTCTCGAGGCTCCAAAGGCCAAAAGTGTAAAGAGACATGTTTAGCTTATACTTGCTCAGAGAAGAATTGCGTACCTGTTTTTATGTTTGAGATGGTTTTGAGTCTTTTGTCTTAGCTTGTAAATGCTGGTAGTGACTGTGGATTTACTTGCAGTCAAACTCGGTATTGGGGGTTTCAATATGGGTGGTGCACTCGCTTTGTATTCTGCCATATGCCTTGTGTTAAGACAGTACAGGAATGGGAACCCTTATCCAATCAAGCTGACTGCAGTTATGGGACTTAGTGGATGGCTGCCTTGCTCAAGGTTTGTCTAGTTTACAATGGCGTGTGCAAGTTTTTACCTTTGCGAATCTGCTCTCCTAAAAAGGCGTAAACTAGGTCAGTCACGCCAACAGCGTAAGCTAATCTAGTGTCGTCATTCTTTCAGCACATTAAGAGAATGGATGGAGACATCTGAAGAAGCTAAGGATCGTGCAGCATCCCTGCCCATTTTGCTCTGTCATGGGTCATGTATATTTCACCCATTCTTATGTTTTCTTTTCTTGTCTGATACTTTATTCTGTGCTAACTTTAGAATGCCTACTTCAAAAAAGAAAAAAGAAAAATCAGAATGGCAATTTTTGAAAAAAGTTTCTTTTGAATTGGATTTACATGTCTTTGTTGTTAAGTCCGTAATGTTCTCTACTTGGTAACTGAAATGGAAGTATGAAAAGTTCAAGTATTACTTCATTCACGGGACTGGTAAATATCGTCCAATGAAGCAGTGCTTGTTTCCTGTAAACTGCGTGTATGGTTCCTGGTGAATTTATTCGCCTTTTCTTGTTTCCTATTCTGGCAGCCGATGAAGTGGTTGCATATGAACACGGAGAAAGATCTGCAAACACCCTCACCTCGCATGGCTTTGAGAAGATCACTTTTAAGGGCTATGATGGGTACGCTTAGCTTCAGAGAGCACAACACCAGCATATCATCCTTACATGAAAATTAGCCTCACGGCATGGTTACATTTTGTGCAGGCTTGGGCATTACACCATCCCTGAAGAACTTCAGGAAGTCTGCAAGTGGCTAACAGCAACACTGGAGCTTGAGGGCAGCTCTTCAGACTCTTAGGACAATTAACCAAGAACAGTCCACGAAGCACCTTCTGGTATATGTTGAAGATGGCGATAATGAATACACATTGTAGTAAACTTGTATGCTTTTATAATTCCCTCAGCCCTATGGTGTAATGTAATATGTATTCTATCCTCATCATAATAATACTGTTATATAACCTAATCCTTCTTCATAGCATTATTAACCTAGTACCCCCAAAGATGCTCCCTCTCACGCCAAGAGGAGTAAGGAATAGTCCGAAGTACACAGCCATCAGATGCTATTAGCAGTATCGCTCTGCTACAGATTAGTTCATGCTCCACTGTAAGCAGTTGGGACTTGGGGTACTGCTTGAGTCCATAGAGTCCTTCAGCTGGAGGACAAAGGGCTTGGCAGTTAACATGCCACTCTTTGATTACACTCTTCGTAACCATATAAGGAAAAGCATTGACATAAGCACTGCACATAAAACAAAAATCGAAAAATGGTGGGCTACTGCACCAGCATGCTTTTGCACAGACCACTAACGGGTCAGAAATGTCACACATAATTGACTGCAGAAATTGAAATTCCGCAGTAATTCATAAGGAATTGTTATAATAGAACCTACAGTTATCTAACAATTCAGGAAACTCAACATTTCTGCACTCGGTCTCGACAAACCCCTGCTCAAATTCAATCAAATGCGGAAATGACATGTATGATAGTGACGACAATTGAGGGGAAGTTGATGAGCTACATAATCTGATTGCTACACAAAGCAGCAGTTTGAGTTTCTGATTCTCTGCAGAATTCTTCAGAAATGCTGGGTGTTTGACTTCATGAGAGGTTGGTAAAAAATGGTCAATATCAATTTTGGATCAAAACTTGTTTCAGTATATCCATAGTACCAGAGATGAACCTTGCAATGATAATTGAGCATCTTCGTACAATAAATTGATGTACAAGCACGAACAAGATACCTATAGAAGTAAACCAAAGCTGTTAAATAAGAGCATGACTTTCTGAATCTGAGCATATGTTCGAAAGTTAGTGAGAAAGATGAGGTAGTATGAGGTACTTACATAGCAATATAGCAAGATCTTATGTCTTAACACTCAGACTCTTGTTCTCACTGTTGTTTCTTTGAGAATGGTGTCAATGATGGAAATGTTGGCAAAGCCCGCAACACAAATCTGCGGCCAATTTTCAGGGATGCCGAGGATTCTGTGGGATTCCCAAAGGGAGAATCAATTTTCAAAGAATCTGAGCACTCTATAGGGTTGTGAGGGGCAGAAACACGCTTCTTATGTGGAGACCTCACTTTCCCAGATGAAGATGGAGTGGATGAGTCCTTCAATAAATCTGGGGTGCCATCGTCTATTATGTCATTGTGCTTGCTCTCTGAACTAAAATCTTGGAATTCAAGCCCAGTTGACCGTGCAATAGGAGTGATCGGTGAGCTTCTCCAACGAAGGGAACTACTCATCGATTGAATGCCACTTTCATTGAAGAAACGCGGCTGTGAAGTGTTTCTTGAACTGTTGGCTTTTGATGAAGATGACGGAAACATTGATGCTACCACAGAATCTGATACTAAAGAGGATGTACTAGTGGGCTCATCTGCCGCAGTTTCTCGTCTGTCTTCTGTAATCTCAACACTTGTTCCTGCATGAAGGGCACCTTCATCTTTACATTCTCTACTATTTTCCGGAAGCATGTTATGGCTCTGAGAAATATCAGGACAAGTCAGGAAGTTATCATCAGATAACACATCATTCTGAGTATCTGGAGACTCCAAAAATTTCATGAAGGGTAGCCGAGATTTGAGTGCGTTCTTTCTAAGGCTGCATATAGAAAACAAATTTAGCCATGAATCAGCAAAACAGAAGTCAGAACAGATACAGGATATGCTGTGCAGTCAGTAAAGGTATCTTACTCTGAAGACTCCAAGGCTGGTGTAGGCGGTGTTAGGTTGGACAAGTTATGCAGTCTACTGTGAACAAAATTGCTACCGACACTCGAGTTTTCTTGCCTCCCATCTACTTTTGCTTCCGACATTTCATCAGCAGCTTTTCTTACCCTAAATCCTCCAATGATTCCAAAGTCTGCAAAACAGACAGTGTATCAGAGTTAATATGGAAAATAAACTACTGAAAGTCTGATATAGATGATACTCCTGGTCAAAGAAGACAGTGTACTAATTCTATTTATATCAGATTGGAAAACAAAAATCTAAAATTATCTTAATACTTGAGCTTTATGGATCCTGAGAGTATAGAAACGTATTAGTTATTGGTTATTGTATAAACTATCTCGACTTAAGCTTGATGCATCCTGAAAGAAAGAAGATATGACATTGATTGGTTATTGTGTTAGAGATGATATCGGAAAAGTTGTATACTTCCTCATGCTCCTATTGTTAAAGCCAACATTCTGAAATCAAAATTTATTGCTCTTCTGGAAAGGAGCAGAGCAGCAGTTGCTCTTAAGAAAGGTATTAGAAAAAGGGTCCATGTATTATATGCCAATAGCCATACGATAACTGTTAATGAATACTCGTAGATTCTTGATGGACTCCCAAAAAGTGATTATTGTTTCCATTCTCTCTCCTCTCCATCTAAATCCGTTACAGTTACAGTTACATGAGAAAGCAGAGTTTTGCATTCCCTTTCCTTTCTGTTTGATTGGTGGGGAGAATGACTGAGTATTAGCATACCTTCTCTTACGCCAAACACATTTTTACATCCTTCACAACGGCAGCCCTCAGAGCATCCAACATTAGCCTGATTAAAAAACGATTATCAGAGTAAACTGGTCAAATAAAGGGTGCAGAACTTTCAATAATCCAGAACATCAAAAATTAACAGAACCATGATAATGCAAAATAGGAAATTCGATGCAAAACCTGATAGCACTCGCAATATTTCTTGAGACACATTGATTTTTTGCAGTTGCATCCTCTCTTATGCCTAGCTGATGACGGTGTTGACAGATTCTGAACTTCCTGCAGATTACCAAGATGATGATTTGCTAATTGCTATCCACAGAAAGGTCATGTACTTTAAGATATGAGTGAGAAACAATACATTATTGCTCGAAGGAGAACCAGTAACTTGCTGTACAACTTTTGGAGCAAATGCAAGTGGATTCCTGGATTCAATTTGTTTCCTTGTCTCCAAAACAGTATCTTCATGCTCGTGACGATTACAGCACCCTTGGCAAGCACAAGATTCAGTACAATACAGGCCCGCAGCAAAACAATCGCAATAACTGCAAACAAATCATAGATATAATTAACAGTAAGACAGATGAGGAAGAGGTTATCCATCACCGAAAATGTAATATGCCAGGTACCTACAGTTTTAAACATTTGCTCTTCTTGCAATTACAGCGTCTTAAGTTGTCATCTTCGCCTATGCTTAAGGACTTCTGCCTGCGGTGGGAGAAAATACCGTCACTTCTTGTAGATAAGAATTAATTGCTAAAGGCTTCTAGGTAAGACAGATTTAACGCTTGCCTTTTCTTCTTTGGGCTCAATTGGCAAGGCTCCTCATTACTTTCAGCTGTTTGTGACCTGATCTTTCTCTTTACACATTTGATAGTAGTAGAAACATCAGGTTTCAGCTCAACAGGGTTGTTAAAATGTTCAATATCTGAAGGTTTAGCTTCACCAGAGGTAGCTATAGAACAAGTTTTATTCTGATCTCTCTCTTCAGATGTAGCTGGAACTTTCCCAGCAAGGGAAGCATTAACCTCTCCCTCGGAATGATTATTTATGGCACATGCTGATTTCTTCCTTTCCAATCCCGCCAGAGATGAAAGCTGGCTACCATTTGAACTATCAAGTGATCTGGGATAGACCACACTATTTAAGTGCAATCCTATACCCAGGGGCTTGGAAATGGCAACAGGATGACTTCCAGTAACAGGAGAAACAAACGAGCCACTTGGGTGCTTAGGAACGTTGATCATTTCCCCATTATCTGTTGTTCCAGTGGATGGCATGTTAGTCAGTTTTTCCATCTTTGTTACGTTATCACTAAAATTTCTGAATTCAGATTCATCAGAACACTTCTTCTGGTTTTCTTCAAAAAGGCATCGTCTGAGTGTGCCACGTTCAAGATGACTAGCCTACATGGAGTATAGCAAGTAGTGCATAAGGTTTAGAATAATGAACGAACACAAAGTATAAGTTTATAGAAGATTGCAGACAAATATCTCATGTACTACAATGACTGGAAATCACAATTATTTGTTATCATGTCTCACAGATGTGTGCATAGCAATATCAGAAGCCATTATAATCTCTATTTAGTCAAATATTTCATGTACCTGAGACATTTTTTGTGTTTCTAGCAAGTAGCAAACATAAATGTTTCAGGAAGCGCATCCAAAAAATGATTCAAGTACTTTAAGAAATGAAAGAGAGCAGAAGCTGACACAGACATACTTCCCCTATGAGACATTTTGCATCTATTATGTATACTACACGTGACTAGTGAGCATTAGTTTTGGAGGAGTCCAGGGCAAAAAAATAGAACTGACTTAAATTCTAGCCTATATGTTATTTAATCAAGAAATATTAACAACATAACAGGTTATTTGGATCATCACATAACAACTTGTTGAAACCAATTAACTTTCCAAGATTCCAGAACAACTTGTATGGCAACGATATAAGATCATCAAGAGTCAAGTACAGAAGTCAACCAGAACATGTAGTTGCATTGACTTCAGCACTTGTTACAGAACAGACGCAACTTCTAAGAAATATGCTCAATCCAAATAGCAAGTACAGAGAGTTCCTTTTGCAGATTTAGTAAAGGAGAAAAACAAGAATAGCTCAAAACTAAAGCTGCCCTGACTTGATTTTCATTCAGTTAAACAGGTAGTGTAGCCTTGAGCTACATATACCAGGCAGATTCTTAAAGTCATCTCTCAAATCACTAAACATAAATAGTTTCCATATTCAACCTATCTAATAGTTCTTGTAGCCAGTAGTTTCAAAGTTCATCGCTCAAAGGTAATAGAGTCGCCTCATTTCCTTCAACTAATTGTTCATCTACACATTTGATGGACTTTGGTGAGCAGAAGAAAATTAGTCAGAGATTTCACATTATGCACCAGACTGGGCTACTTACACAGTTTAGGTGACAGGCAGGTTCAGCAATTTTACCAGCTATTTGTTTGTGTATGTAAAAGTAGAGAAACAATAAGCAGAATAAATCGATAAAAGTGCCATTATGTTAAATATCATCACCTCATTCAAGAAGTCTCCATTTTCACACACTTCAGATGCATGTTCAGTGAACGATCTTGGTAAGTTACCCAAACATTCAGAAGATTGCATCAAGTGCCGCGCTTCATTCTTCACCACCTTAATGCTGATTCTTGACTTTGCATGTGCACCCTTTTTGAACTGTACTGGTGTGGAACCATCTAGATACACATTTTTACCACTACCACCATACTTTTTCTCTAAAGAAGCGCCTCCTGGACATTGAGATGCATCATCAGATTTTCGGAGACATGAAGAATTGGCATGGGGATCAGTTAAGAAATCGTCAATGCAACCAGGACCGAAGGGTGACACTTGTCCTGATGACTTAATACTAAATGGCTTATGCTCTTTTGAAATGAACAGATTGTTACATTCAGGACCTGGTTTTGCTAAATTCCCTAGATCCTTGTCTTTATTCTGACACTTATCATTGTCTTGGGGAGATTCCAAGTTAAAACCAGAAGATTGTAGCTTTCTGGAACACAAAAAAAAAAAAAAGACACAAATCTCATTAGTACCGAAGCAATATTCCAATAATAACAAACCAAAGAACGTATATCCGATTGCAACAAATTAGCATACCTATTCAACAAACTTTGTAAGGAATTGATTCGGGGTGATGTAAACAGAAGAGGAGGCGAAGCAAGCCCAGGGAATCCTTGAGCACCAGGTTCGGCCTTAACAGGCTGTATTGGGGAAAGATTGCTAATGAAATTAAAGACAGGAGAGTCCTGAAAAAGAAGCAAAACGGATGATAAATATTCTGTTCTTTCACATTTCTCTTTATGTTCAGGATCCTAGGGTCTAAACAGACAATCACAATTAAGATTTTTGTGATTGCAGTCATTCACCAAAGTACATGAGCTAAGACTGATAAATATGTAATCATGAAGATGGCAGTACAAGTTCAGATAGGAATAAATCCACAATTCCTCTAGCACATTCTTCTACAATTACACATTATTCAGTGACTTAAGTAGATTCATATACACCATCCCGGCATGTGTTTTTAACTATTCCTTCGTGATGATCCGAAGGAGCAATGCCAGAATGAAAGTTTAACTATGTACCATTTATATTTTTCCCTCTTAACATCTCTTCCAATAAGAGGGATTCTAACAACGATACTAGACCAACATGCAAATAGCATATAGAAAAAGCAGGCGGATCTGAGTAACTACTGTGGTCATTTGTTACCTTGGAAAACTAAAGCAACACGCCAGACGGGTACCCGTTCTATAAATTTTATCTGGCCACCATTTAAGACGACAAGACCAACAATCCTATTTGAAACAAATCATCATGAGATAGGTCTAGCTTTGCAGAACAAATGAATTTTATCTTTTTCACATGAAGAATGTGTTTACTTGCACAGTGACCCTTAAATCAGTCATGGCAATACCAATCAAAGACAAAGTAGACTCAATGTGATTGACCACAAATGCGTAATCACAACATAATGCCAGCCCTCGATTATCTAAATAATCACAATGTGAATAGAGTCTACAAGAAACGGTACCTAACGCTATGTGTTTGATTGATATCACAATGTGCAATATTGATCAAACATAGATGTCCTCTTTCCAGTAGACTCAAAGTGATTGACCAAATATGAAAAAGAGCAACATACTAAGCTCTAAAATGATGGCCCAACTCATAATCTGGCATCAACAGTTGAATAAGGATACAAACTTACAACTGCCAGCCCTAGGTTATCTTATCACAACTGCCACACCAGTAAGAATGAAATAGCTTCAAAGAAACACCACCTAAGGCTACACTAATGATAATAACAATCTGCCCACAACCTCGCTAAATGGCCGAAATTCACAACTCTCACTCAGTACCAAGCTAGGCCAAGGGATTCATATGATGGTACGAGACATAATTCCCTGCATTACAATTGAACATCCAACAAAACCCACTCTATACATTACTTAAAACCCTTAACAAATCGACTCGAGGCACCGCGAAAAGACCCATCCCAATCCCAAATAATCAATGTTCATCAATTGATAAAATGAGCATTTGATATACATATGATAAAATTGATATACCCAAATGTTAATTACTACAAAATGTCAAAAATCCACATAAATTTCCCTCCAATTTATACCCAAATTAACACCCACCATTAATCCCAAATCACCCACTAAACCAAATTAACAATTACAAACAAATTCCAACATTAGATGAAATGGGCAATTGATAGAACATCAAAAAAATCAAAAAAAAAATCTGGCATAAAATTCTTACAAGTGCAACGAATCAACATCAAAATTAAACTTAAATTACAAGATTAAATCATATAAAAAGGGCAAAATAAATCAAATTAACAAGTGGGTAAAAGAGATTAATACTTGAACAACTGGGGAATCAGATGAAGAGGGGTTAATTAATTTGTTGTTGATTGAAGAATTGGAAGTTGTAGATTGAGGGGTGTCCATGTTTTTGCACAAAAAAACCCTAACCCTAATTGAGAAATGAAGTGCACAAATGATGAGTAAAGAAGAAGCCTCATCGCCTGTCAAAATTAACTGTGAGTGACTACTGACTACATTACTTGGAAATGGAGAAGAGGGAAAAAAATAAAAATGAGAAAAGTAAAAAAAAAATAAGTAAAAAATATAAATTCTTTATTTTTTACTAATATTTATTTTGAATTAATAAAATTGGAGGGAGAAATTAAATAAATGTTCGAATGTTTTTCAGATTTTTGGGCTGTTTGGTTTGTTCGTGTGTGTGTGTGTCTTTGCTTGAGGCCCACGCTACTGTGAAATTTCCGACCCTTGAGCCTTTTGGGTCGTTCTGAACATTCAGTCTCGTGGATAAATGCTCCCTTCGATTTTTTAGAATTACGGTGATTTTGATTTTGCGTATGTATGTCGTAGTTAGATCTTCAATGATTTATAAGATTCAATTTTAATATAAATAAATAATAATTTTCAAGTTGATACACGGCCATAAAATATTTTGATTACCGCGATTTAATACAACAACAACAACAACCGAGCCTTATTCTCAAAATGATTTGGGGTCGGTTAACACGAATTGTCACCTTGTAATCGCCTTATGCGCGCCACCACGATTTAATAGAGTTACAAAATTAGTAGCGTCTAAATGTGCAAATGTCGTAGCAGGCGCGAGATCGGTCAAATCGTCTGGTACATAAACTGCTTGAATCGAAGTTTGAATTTCATGTCTTTCGAGAGAAATGACAAAATTTGTCTATTTTGACTGACTATGTTGGGAGTTACTTTTATACCAAACAAAAGTTGTTGTAAAAATCAGTAGACAATTTAGTATGCATTGTAGTCTACCGACTTTACTTAATTTTATGCCAAACGGGTCTTTCATTTGGTTTACAAATAGCCCCTAGGCCCCAACATGACAAGTCAGACAACAAACGAAATAGGAAATTTGTTGTGAATCGAAGTAGTAATTATGATAATATTCTGATTTGATTTGAACCTCAAAGAAAAAATTCTGATGTGATTTGCATAATCTTTTATAATGTTTGATCTAAATTTTTCAAAAAAAAAATTGAATTTAGACAAACTAATAACAACTAATAGAATAGAATCATTGACTATAATTAGAAGAATTAATCTGATCTAATTTGTTTTAATTTGAAAATAGTCTTGAAGTCAAATGGTTGCAAGGGAGTGTGACCCTTGACCCATGGGCCGTGGGTCCCCGGGAAATTTGGATTGTGGCCTGTGGGCTCTTCATTTCTATGTTGATGTTCATAAGTAAGGCTGTAAGGGCCTTGCAGATCAATGGGCCTATAGAGCCGTTGTCCACAGTTTTATCTTCATACGTAGCATTTGGCCTTCTTCTTGGTCATGCAATGTGTCTGTACGCACATGAAATGAGAACCGAACCGAACAATTTTAGACGTTTTAACTTTCACACGAGTTTAATCTTAGATGTTTAGGTGAGTAGTATTCAAGACATCCATAAGGATTAGACCGGATAGTGTTTTTGTTAAACTTAACTCAGTTCAGTTCAACTCAATTTCACAAAATGTAGTTGGAAAGATACAACCAAATACAAGGATTTACACGGCTTTATAAAAAAATTTAAATGGATTAAAGTAACACATTTTATCATGCCTTGATTGTGTACTGAACTCCATCGGATTCAAGTTATTATTGTAATATAGGAAACAATCGTATCTTTTGAGAGTTTGATTGCAACTTAAACATCTCAAATTTGAATTTCGCCATATGGAAATTGGGACTCATCCGCCAAAGTGAACGACAACGCCTAAATCTAAATATAGTCGGGGGGAAATTACGATGAACTAGATGTACACCATAAAACTTAAAAAGTAACCAAAACAAATCAACCTATTGGCTTTTGGGCAAAGCTTTAGGAAGTGAAGGATTTGCCACTGCAAATCTGCCAGCATGCAATGCATAAACGGGTCAAAGGCGGCCCGCCAACATAAAAATGGATATGTATAATTACTAAAAGTGAAAAAAATTGGGCTTTGTAAAAGAAAAGGAAAGGGCTTTGTAAAGAAAAGGGGAGGGAATAAAACACCCAAAAAGGAATGCCCATTTTTCTTTTTACTTTGCATTAATACAAAGATGAGAGTAAAAGTTGCCTAGTTTTTGTTACCCATTTTGACCATTACAGTGCAAAATTTGTAAAAATTTAAACATTATCAAAATAATTTTGCAACTTCATTCACTGAATTGAAAACAAACTTGTTTTTTAGCTTTTGTGGCCCTAAAAAACCATGTTTCATACTCATGATTAAAGTTGCCTTAATCTATCAATGTCTTATCTCATTAGACACACATATCATCCACCATATATATGAGCTTAGCTTATATCATTTGGACTTGATGGTTTGTAGCCATATTAAATTCTTTTGGTACTAAACTGGTTTATACGGAGCTTAAAAGTCAAGTAAAATTGTGGATCCGCGATTAAATTGAAGTACTGGTTTATATTGAATTTAAGTCGAAGTAAACTCATATTGAATTCGAGATTAAGCTCTTCGTTATAGATCTGACATTATTGCATACAAAGGGTGAAAGGCAACAATAGCTTAGTGAAAGTATTTAGATTGTGCCCCAGCCTCTCTTCTTCATTTAGCTATCAAGATAATGATGGAGCCACATAATGTCATTATAATGCATGAAGGTCACAAGTTCGAAATTTGGCCTAGTAGCCTCGTTTTTATCTCGCCAAATCTGCCACTAATAATCAACTGCATACTCTGATTCCACGCGGCTAGATTCGGTGTCGACTCAAGACCAATCCCATGGAGGACAAGTGAACTTTGGTTACATATAAAGACTCATAACATACCACCTACTATTAGCCAGTTAAAGCCACTTTAGGTAGCTATCTCCTTTAGGGCTAAACAACAATGATGTGCACATAACATTAGTATGTAAACTAATAAAGATGTAACCAAAGCCCCCTCTACTCAATACACAATGGACCCATTTGACATGATATCCCCTTAACACTACAAACGTCAAATGAGTTGAGCACATGAAGCAACATAAAGCTTAGTTTAAAGGTTGCCAAGAATCTTACTAAAAGCCATGTAATGGAGGGTAGTAAAACAACAACTAATGAATGTTTGGCCACTTTTTGACCACTAATTTATATACTTAAAAGATATCTCAAGAGGTCAAAGAGGTAAAAGTACCTTAGCCCTATGGAATCCTATGTGAAATTTAGTAGGATCTTGAACTTACATTTATTAATCTAAATCTAAGTAGTCACTAATTACTTCATTCTCATAATTCAATGCTATAATAAGACTCCTTGATGAAGAAGTTCTCTTGTAGTGCGCGTTGGTAATGGTTAGCTGAAGCTAACTTGGAAATAACTAACTTGGGGTTTTATTTTACAACTTATTTTTACATAATCTCTACAATAATGAAAAATAAAAACTATGAAAAATCAAAAGCAAATTGTAGTTATTACAAATAACAAGTTTTCAAAGATTTTTGTTATTCTTTGAATAATCGCAAATAATAAAATCAAAACATGTACGTAATTTAAGTTGGAGACTTTTGATCTGAATTAGCAAACCATAGGGTTTTCTCGTTGAATTAGAAGGAATGGAGATAATTTCCTTTGTTACTATTTACATATATATGATCAATTGATAACGTACATTATCATGTCAAGAAAAAAGAGAAGTGTTTGATAACTTTACAAGGTCAGTTTATGTTATTAGGGTTTAATAACTCGATATGTTGTTATCCTTGCATTCCACACTACTATATGTATTGATCAGTTATTGTACGTTTTTACAATTGATCGATTCTTATAGTTAATTTTGTGAACTTTAATTTGAATTGGTGTCAACGTCATATCACTGAATCGTCACATTATTTCTTTGAATTTTGATTGACAAATCAAATATAATCAAAGGAATAATATATTTTTTTGTGAACGAGAAACACTAAAATAGTGTACGTCTATATTAGTCTATTTATGTACGAAAGATTATACGTATATCAAATTTTGATTGAAGTAAAGCGTTTTATGGGACTATGGGAGATTGCTCAAATTAATAAGACATCATTATTGATCACACAACCTTATTTTTGCATCCTATTTGTACATGTATGAAGTTATAATTATGGAAAATGCTTACTCCTATATGCTTTTTCGGCTGTTTACGCATACATGTAAATTAAAGCAGCACGTATCCGTCGTATCGTAATGGCGTAAGTAGTCATAATATAAACTGCAAATAGCAGAGTGGAGTACTAGTTGCGCATATTTTCAAAATATCTCCCTCATTTTTGTAATATTGGTGCTATAATTATTTCGGACAAAATATGCCATTGTTAGGGCCAAAAGCTCCATTATCGTGGTCCATAAATTTGCTTTAAACAGCTTTGCGCAGCAATGTTTAAAGCTAAGGCATCATGCAAAGCACATTTTCTAAATATATATTCTGATCGAGTTCTGAGAATTGAAGAAGTGAGAACAATTGCGGAGAATTCAAATAGATCATCGTCGAAAACTCGAAATCGATGTTAAATTCAAAATAATACTCATTATTACAAGCTATATAAAAACTCGAATATTTTGAAAATTTTCAGATAGTACTGACTTTTGATCCGAGTTTAGCTCTCTAATTCACGTACACTAATAAATTGGATGGGCTGGAGATTGTACTAAAAGATCGAAGAAATTAAAACTAAAATGATGAAAATATAATTCGATCATATGCATACGGCATACAATGGCTAGCTAAAGATATACTAAACTTAATAACAACATATAATAAAAATCGATAAATAAGCTCGTCCAAAACCCCTAATTGAAGCCTGAATAAACCTAGCAATAAAAATTAAAGAAAATTTAGAGGGAAATTAGTTGTAGACAAAGATCACAGCCCTCTTCCATCCGGAGTATCACATCAATAATATTATTTGCTCGTCTTCGCACCACCATCTTTTTCATTAGCGTTACCTAAAACATTAGACAAATTAATTCGTCATAAGATAGAAATCGCGCAAATGCATGCTAATCTCTACATACGCAATAACCGATAATCAATAATTTTCACTCGATAATTATTCTCGATTTTTAGTCGAGTTAATTTGAGGCAATTCAAGTACGTACCATGGAAATTCAGAGTTGATACTCCGATTTTAAAATGGAGACTTGCTATCAGCAGAGTCTCTTGGTGCATTGCATCTGAAACATTCAGTCCTACTAGCAAAGTTGTGCTCATTGCACCCCGACCTACAAAATTACATATAATATAGTTATATAGTTTATATTACACGAAAAATGTTCATTCATGCATGAATAATCATGATAAAGTACAACTTTTACGTAACTTTTCATGCAAAAATTATTATTCATATATTTTCATAATAATATAACAATCAAAACAAAAAATTTATATTTGCATGCATACGTAATGTTGTATATCAATATATCATACCTAGTGCAAATCCAGTCACCGGACTTCCAACCAGAGCGGCTACTACCGCCGCCGCCGCCACCACCAAACCCGAACCCACGAGAACGGCCCACACCGTCCATGCCATCAAAACCCGAACCCGAATCCTCCTTGAAGGCCCCACACTTGAAGCAGCTAGACCTACTAGCAAAGTTGTGGGCACCACAGTTGCCTATGCTGCAGTACCAGTCCCCGGGCCTGACATCAGGCCCGGCAAAGCCACCGCCACCGCCGAAGGAGGAGCCACCGGACCTGCCACCAAAGCTGCCGTAGTCACCGCCTCCTCCTCCTCCTCGACCACCGTCGGAACGTGGGTCTCCACAACGTTGGCAAGAGTCTCTCCTTTGGAAGTTGAGGTGGCTGCATGACCTACAGTTCCAATCTCCTGGCCTACTCATTTTCCTCTTCTCTTCTTAGATCTTTCCTACATTATTATTGGAAAAATAAAGAGTTATACAAATACAATTATAGGAGTATCTAACATGTAACATATTAAAATTCTCATGGAAATATAAATCAAAATGTATGAATGTATACGTGTGTTACATAAATCGTTTAATTAACAACAGATAAAAACAGATAAAACAAGTTGGTGCAGACGAGTTCTGAACTTTAACATAAATCATGACATACAACCCGGTGTCCATATATGGTGTATATATCTACGTAGACGTGTAGCATACTAGCATGCATGTGCTTGAGAATTTGATATAGTTATTATTTACAAATTAAAATGTACTTTGGCACCACCAATCAATATAATTAAGCACCAAGAACTATTATATTCCTTATTATCTATGGAGAAAGTAGAAGACATTAAGATAGAGTGAAAATTATTTAAGATATTTGAAATTTGAATGTGATAAGACAAACATATAAAAGAGATAAAAAGAAAACAAAAGCATGCCCTAGTAGAGATCAAGTTTGTCTCTCTCTTTTTTACTTTAATTTGTATTATAATTAGTGGAAGATTGCCTAATAGTTCCACTAATAATTTGATTAACTACTTTGGATTTTTTAAGCATACAACATGTACAACTACTCCTTACTTAACATACACACTTTCTTTTAATTACTCCCACTAAAATTGTTTCGGCAAAGAAAAAAACAGATAATAATGTTAGTGGAAGCGCCGAAATAAATTAAACTAGTTTCGAAGTACTACAAATGCTTGTATAATATGAATTCACAATAATCAAGCGCCTACGCATAACGATATAATTAACACCCATTTTCTCGAAAAATCGAAAAATTAGCCAATCAAAACAAATCCTTTATCTATAACCAGCAAACAATGCAAAAATTGAAAACAAAAAAGACTTATTTATTTACCTTGTAGTAGTAAAAAAAAAAGTTGTAGCTTTTCCTTGACGGTAAATGTGATTTCAAGTGAAAAGAAAATGGAGTGAATTGGTTTGGGCAAAGCATGGGTTTATATAGCATGTAGAAATGCCTCGATTTTCGAGAAGATTTTGAGGCAGCTGAGCTGAGGAGAGAGAATAAGAGAGAAAGAATGTTCTTTTTTCAAATCTTTGAGCTGGCTTCCTTGAACAATGGAATCACACATCAAAAGTTCCAATACCAGTGATTTTTTACTGTTATTATTATTATTATTTGTACCACCAAATAAATTGTAGTTTACATTAAAGTTGGCATCACCATATGTTGCTACTATCATTCCAAAGATGGTAACTTGTAATTTTTTGAAAATTTTGATAAAGCTTACAACTCGTTTTGTATCGTTTCTGGTTTTATTTTTCAATTTTTTCTGAAAATAAACTTAAAATACACTTTTTAAAATCGAAAAACACATATAGTTATTTTCACATTCAAATTATCTGTTTTTTTTTTTTTTTGTGAGGCAGCGTCCCCGATTACATGTGAAGAAGCATGCATGATACACACTCCTGGATAACACATTTAAAGAAGAAATCATCATTTCATAAGCGGGACAATAATATACGGGGTACTCCGTAAGATGTATGTGAAATGATTGATCTAACGTAACCTTCGTGACACATAATTAGTACCAGGCTCTATATATGATAATACTCAACTAAACTTTAGAAAGTAAAACTATAGTAAATTTTATGGCAATATTAAAAAATTACAAGTATATGGACATCTCTTAACATAAATTTTTTTCAAGGCCAGCTAACATCTCTAACATTTAATAATTTGACGTGGAGAATTTGCATATATCAAGAACTAATTAAGTTACTAATTAAAGAAATTCCATGATAATGAAACCAAAGTTTGAAGAGCTTGAAGAACTTGCCCATATACAAAAGAGTTCTATTAATGGAGAGGCTTGAGATAATACTTCTCTACTCCACAAGCTAAGACAAGATGAATATTCAGAGAATGTGAAGAAGTACATTAATAAATAACTTTAATTTGACCCTACCCTCTATTTATTCTCATAATCTCCATATAATGGTGGGGTGCTTCATAACTTGAATATTCCTCTTTTTGTACTTCAAACTTGTATATATGCTCCACACAAAGAGTCAAAAGGGTTATTGGACAATGTTTGATTTCTCAATTTAGCCGAAATATAAAGAAGAAGACAACATTTAAAAAAAAAAAAAAAACTAACCAATTTCATCAACATTAAGTAGTGCTTTGGGCCAAGATGTTCCTTTGGCCACACTATGAGGCAACAATAATAAAATTAAGCTCTATGCCATAAGAATAGATTGTATTTGTAACTCTTTTATAATTAGGGTAAATATGTGATGGAAATAATATATCAACGCGATAAAACAATCTCAAGTTAAAGTACAATGCCTTAATTTGATTGACAACGTTTGTAAGAATCGTGTTGATAATTTTGTCGGCTGCGCTACGAGGTTGTTTTTGAATTCTTCTCATCAAATACTTATTAAATTACAACTACCATATTACCATATCGTGTAAGAGATAACTAAGTTCTGATCTGGCCGGATCAAGTGACTCAACTTACCAATTCTTAATTCATTACATGCATGGATCTAATTAATACTCCGTATATTTTTGATATATTTATATAGTGATAATCCGTAAATTAAAGTTCATCCCTCAAATGCAATTAAGCAACGCATAGCCTTATGAACATATATAATACAGTGATATATTTGAATATGCATATGGGTCATGATTCTCCTAATTTAGTTGAAAATAAAAGAGAAAGCGGAAAGTTATTAAAGTGACTGTACAAATTAGGCTACGGGGGGAAAAAATGACTTTGATTTGTCATGTACTACTACCAAGGGGATATAAAACCAAATAATAAAACAAGTCTTCATTGCAAAGATTACAAACAGAGCTAAAGTGAAGAATTCAGGCATATATTCCTCCATAAAACAATTTTTACAGCTCCATGTAAGAGTAAGACAAAACCGGTTTTCAAAATTTCACCTTTTTTTTCAACCATGTCCAAAAATATTTTCTACGAGTTTAAGTAAAAGTTATTTCACGATTGTTGTGATATATACCACTATTTTGGTTTAAACTACATGGAGTTCTTTAGGTGACCCTTGCGCGTCCCATCATTGCCCGTCTAATTCTAGTACAGTTTGGTCGAACTTGTGAGTCTTATGACATTACTACTATACATATATAAATTTGGCAATTCTCCCTTCTAATTTTAATTAGTGCGAGGTTAGGATTGTTTCTCATATTACTAGTTTACTACACAACACACAAGGATATAGGGAGTATCCGAGTATATAACATTTATTTTTAGCTTATTGCTTCCCTATGTATATATATATTCGCGAACATTAGCCAACAATAATTATTTGACTAATATATCTACATAACATTAAAATTGTAAGAAGAAACCACATCATCAATGTTTATGGATGAAGGAGAGAATAAGATGATTAAATTTTTCTCAAAAAAAAAAAGGGAGAGAATCGAATCAAAGTCCTTTCCACTACACACTTTTTCTTCCTTTCTTTAATTTTCCCTCTTTATTTACTTTTTCACAGTTTTGCTACAGGCTTTCTTTTCCTTTACCCAAGAAAATGGTGGGTAATCTTATGATTTAAGTTATAATTTTTTTTTGTTGACACTATTTAAGTTATAAATCTTATTTATTTTTTATTTCAATTTAATTTAATTTTTCCTTTTGAGTTCATGTTCATCTCCTAAAGAGTCGTAGTGGCTGATTCAGTGATTCTCCCTCCCTTTTTTTCTCTCATAAAAAGAAAAAAATTGGGAAAAGAAAATGACAGTGAAAAAAAAAAAAAGAAAATTAAAGCAAAAGATAATGTGTATAAAATATGGTCAAATTAAATTTCGAAGACTATCTTTATCGAAACTCTTACAACTTTTTTCCTTTGATTTTGAACTGTCATCTCTCATACACAAATAAATATTTTTTACTGTCATGCAATGGTAAAAAAGAAGGAATAAAAATGATGAGTAATTGAGTACTACATACGTTGGGGAGCAATATTATGGACGTTCCTCGAAATTGTTGCCATGCAACTTTCACGTTAATTAGGGTCTCGTCTATTTCGCCCTATCTGACATGCACGAGCAACGCCAAAAGAAGTGAACCAGCTAGCTTATGAATACTTCTCGTACAATTTACTGTTTTATAAACATTTACGCTTTCGTTAAAGCACTTGGATATAAATCGATATAAATTAGATGATTGATCGAGTTTGCTCAATTAAACTCATGGTAAATTTGAAGAACTCGACCGTATAGGTAAAATTTTGCTATAAAAGAATCGGCTAGTTTTTAATTTTTTTCTCCTTAGTATTCCAACAATAATAACATTAAAACCACTCACTAAATCAATTTAAAAGAAATATACAGAGTAGTAACAACTTTCAAAACTTACATGCGCATTTGTTAATCGCTTCTATGTTATGCACTAACAATTAGAGAGGATATACGAGACTCGGTTAAAATAACACACTTTAAACCCCGTCCCATTAATTAAATACTCCTATAGAACTGTTTTTAGACTCGGCTTGTTTATTTTTGTCAAATTCTTCTCACATACGCCGTAGTATATTGTATATATTGTACCAAATAAGCAATTATTGGTACGACGAAATGCCTTAAATTCACCAATATTTCCCTCGATTATGCTAAAAAAAAAGTATTTCCCTCAATTACATGCATGTGACACCACGGATACCAGTGTGGTTGAGTGCTTCGATCGGATAATCACATAATGGAATGCATATGCATATGCATATGCTTCGACCGTATCTTCGAGAAGAAGCTGGCGTAATCACTCTATGATGGATGAGAGCTCCTCATCTCTTCACGTGTACATGAAGTACTTTTTAGCCCTCCAAAATCTTTACATACTACCTGAGATTTTATTTCGAGTTCCAAAATGTGCTAATAATCAAGTGTTCACACACGCCAAAAAAAATAAAAAATAAATAAATTGAACTCCATCATAACTATTGTTGGAGATAGGACTAGAATTATTAGAAACCTTGAATCTACTATGTAGGAATGAACACCCGAATCATTGTGTTCGATAACGGCCTACAAGTGCATACATGTCCGATAACTACTAGAGTCCTGGAATACGTCTACACGCCTTAAAAGTTCCAAGTCTCACGACAATATAGTAGTTTTGAGACAAAACCTGTCTCGGAGTTGGTTTCCGATAGCTGTGCGCATTTTAGCCTGTGCCCTTGACACAGGTTCTGATGCACAAACAGTGCAAGCATAACTATAGAGTATTGCACAATTTGAAGTTACCCTGTACCCCTGTGACTATAAATATATAATTTTAAGAATGACCAGATTGCACCAGGAGATTTATCATCTGCCATTTCAACAGCAAAACACACCGGCCAGAATTCAGGTCTAAAAAAAAGAGTGGAAAAAAGGGGGAGGGGATTGGATTTTTTTTTCCCCTCGCATTTCAGCCTGTGTCGTCCTTGACACAGGATCTCGCGCATTAATGCAAAATTGCAAGCATCAAGCATAATGTAACAGTCCAGATTTCGGAAAGTCAGGGATCAGACAATTACAGAGCATATGCAAATTGCAAAACTATCGTAGCCTGACAAGAGATGCAAAATGACTTCTGTACACAGAATAGGAAGCCAGTAAACAATCAAACAGCTTTTCAGGGTTCAAAATACGACCACATCGTACCAGGACAATAGTTATCAGTCGTTTCAGCAGCACAAACATTTCAGAATTCAGGTCTAACCTTGATGGGATCAAGTTACAGACTGCCATAGAAGGGAGGGGAAAAATGGCAGTTTCTTACATATCAGCTTGTGCAGTATGCACATGACACGATGCGAATTTGCCAAAAAATACAAGCATAACATAACATTCTCAACTCTGCAAGGTCGGACAACTGCTGAGCATGCAAAATTTTTGCTTTCTTACTATATGAAAAAGAAAGTTAAGAATGACTTCTGTACACAGATTGGGAAGCCAGTAAACTATCAAATAACCTTTTGGCCTTCCAAAACAGAGGACACAGAGCCTATACCCTGGTATATATTCTACATGGTAAAAATGTGAAAAATGTTTAAAGAAGCTCAAGAACATGAATACCTGGGCTACCGGCTACCAGGAGAGCGTCCAGGATCAGCCATCCAGATCACTAAAGCTTGAGTTGAGAGCCCTCTCTACCACCGCCTACGAACTATATGGTTCAACAGAGCATAGATATCTGGTCATCTTGCATTCCTTCCAAGGCTAACCATGGACAGACCTTGAAAAATTCATCCACGATTATGAAGCGCAACAAGCTTGGCTAGAGAACGAGCCTCCCCAAATAAAAAATCATGCCAAATCCCAATCAACATTCTGAAGCCATGGTTTCAGTCGGAGCAGAACCCACTTGTACGGATGCTTCAATTGCTTCTTTCGTGATTTGATCATGCTGCTCTTTATCCAAGTCAGCATCTGAGAACACTTCTGCGTGCAATGAAGGTGCAATTTTATTCACACGCGACCATGTTAGTTCCCATAAACTATCTCCACCGGAAACACCATCAGGCACAAGCACTCCAGCTGCTTTCATTACAAGCAATGAATTCTTGAGAAGTTCAGGGACTAGTTCCTGGAGCTTCTCACTTCTCTTCCCTCTAATTTTGACCCTCATATAGTTGTCCATCTGGTTTATCACAGCCATCCACAGGTCGCTGAATGTTGCTAATTGCATAATTTCGTTAATAGAGAGTAAAAACACTTTTGATAGGAGTTTCATGACGATCATGAGAGCAGCTTCTATATTTCGGTACATCTTTGAGGATTGCCCCTGTGCAATTTCAAGAAAGGTGTCCAACATCGGAAATATGACCAGATCAAAACACTGTAACCACAACTCCTTTGATAAATGGATATCTTGAACTCCACTCAAGCACTTCTGCAAAGATAAAAGGGCATGGCTTCGAACCTCTTCTCTATTATCCAAACACAGCTTATGCAATGCTTGCATCAATCGCAGCCACATTTCCCCGTTTTCCTGAGACAGCATGGCAGCATCCTTCTCGTTTATACCTTCTCTGCTTTCTAATGCCCAACGAGCCAAACAGCTTACTGATCCTGACATGAGATCTAATGCATGAACAGATCGCTCCACTTCACCAACACGAGACTCCGCGAATTGCCTCGAGGCTTCAACACAAAGGACAAAGTTCGAAGGCAAAAGGTGGGCCCCATCACTCATTACGTATGCAAGCGCATTAAAACCAGCTTCAGAAGCCTCTGGATGGCGGGCTGTAATTGCCAGCAGGGACAAGACTACACGCCAACCCATTTGCGATCTAATATGATTTGCATTCGCCTTTATTAATTGCCCAACTTCTTGTGTAATCTGCTCACAGTATGCATCGGCGACTCGAGCGTCGAGCTTCAGAACTAATTGCAGTGAATTCAGAAGTTCGTCAACTAGATTTTCTTTGTAAGGCAATAACCGCTGGCAAATTCTGAGAAGCCCAAAAACTGCCTTTTCAATCAAACTACATGGCATACTAGTCGATTGAACAATATTAGCAATGTGCCCGTAGACTGCCTGCCACAGAAGTGAAATTCTATCCCGATTGTTCAGAGTAATTGCAATCAGTAGCTCAAGACAGAAGGCAGCAGCAACTTCATTTAAAAGATAACCACCTTGTTTCTGTACTTGCCCAGCTGCCATGATTGCATGTACAAGATCCATCAAAGAATCAGCTTGCAAAAATTTACTCTCGGTAAAAATATTGCTGATCTGGCACTCCCGGACAATCTCGAGGATTTCTTGCTGAGCAGCAAGTTCTTCTTCATTTGGCTGTGATCTAGGCTCCTCCGAGTCAAAGGACAAGAGCTGACTAAAGCGGCCCATAAACCCCGAGGATTTCTTAGACACAATAGCTGTCGGCACATTAGGTGAAGACAATGTATCTGGAGAAGGTTTTACATGTCCAGGGACAGCTGGGTCATCTGCAGCATCATAGAGAAAACCAGACCGAAGAAAGCCAAACTCATAAAATTGCAAGATGCAGTCGAGTAAGCTTTGCCAGCCTGTCCGAATGTAATCACCATATTTATTTGCAATAGTGAACACCGCCGTGGTCGACATCTTAGCCTTTGTGTCACAACTATAGGTGAAGAGGAACTCCCCAAGATAGGATGGATTCAAGAGTGTTGTGAACTTGCATAGAGAAATGACCATATCATTTAAGACAGACTCAAGATGAAAGCATGCTGCAATTTTCCCAGCAGCAACATACCCATCAATGCACAATCGGTAGACATCCTCATCCTCAGCATGATCAAACACAACTGAGATGGCTGCAACAGTTGGACCTGCAATCATTGCATACATTTCCTTGTCAAGATATGGCTTATAAGCTGCCAGAATATATGGCGAAGTAGCTCTAGATTTCTGGATCAGATTGATCCAACGGCTATGTGTCATCTCAGGGAAACCGGAACCCTGTTCTGGGGTCATACGTATTTCATTCTCACAGATAGAGTGGTACAACTCAGAAAGGTATTCTCGAGGGAGATCATTGCCTCCATTGATGCGGCGATTATTCCGAACAAAATCCTCTTCCTTCATCTTCTTTTTCACTTGTGTGTTATGCTGGTCAGTGTTCAGCATAATAAGTGAATAAGACAATACAAGAGCAGCATCCTTATCAACTAAGATGTCCGGTGACTGCTCATAGTATCTCTCAGAGAAAGCCTCAAGCACTCTATGTATCTTTTGTGACTCTCCAGGAAGTTTGAAGGTTTCCAAAAAGATCCGCAATGCAATATCCAAATTCATGCCTCTAAAATCAAAAGTCCGAGCGAATTCATAAAGAACTTGGACACAAAACTCATCATGATTACCCAGGTAGTCTCCTATAAGATTCTTATCTAATCCAGCTGTATGCCGTAAAAAGCAAGCAACACTTTGTGCATCAAGTTTCTGAGGTAACAAGTGTTTCTGTTGAAGAAAATCCAACCCTTTCTTTGGGGCCTGATTGAAGTGGTCAGCAGCATTTATCAACTGCTGTTTGATAGACTTCATTTGGCGAGCAAAGGGAACCCAATAGTTAGGTTGCACGTAATTCTCACACTTAAAGAACCAAAATGGCTTATACTCCTCAATCTTAAGAATAGAGTTGTCCAGCAAAAAAGGCCCATTCTCGATCCTCTCAGCCATCCCCTGCATCACTGCAATCAAGCCCTCCAAAGCAAGAATATGCATGGTAGAAAGTGGACTATTAACTGGAAACGCACTCCTTGATAGCAAATTAACCAGGTCTTCAAATATATTCCTGGAGGTGAGATCGCAGTCAAAATTAGCATACATCTCCGTCAAGAATGCTTTCTGCCTACAAAAGTCAACAAGGGCCTCCATTGCAACTTCCTGCTGCTGATAAGAAGCCCCATACTTGCTCTCAGCAAGCCTCAAAATTACAGATGACAAGAAAGCCTCCAGCTGTAGCTTTAGCTTACCACGCAAGTGAAGATAAAGACTGAGAACAATGCTATAAACCATGGAAAGAATGAGTGGACTCATAGACAAACCAAACTGCATTAGATTGCAGAAAAGATTGTCTTGAATCAGCTTTAGTAACCTTGGGTGCTTGTGGAAAGATGACCCACCCAACTCAATGGCTGAATTAATTAAGCCTAACGCAAACAGGGGTACATCTTCATCAAAAGCAACAGTGTTGGATTTTAGACCCACTCCTGTGTGCTCTGCAACGTTCAATAAAGAACACAAGAACTGAAGTATCTCGACCACACAAGGGATGCCAAATGGCTGCTTCATGAGGTGTGGATCACTTTGGATAATATCAACAGTTTCAGTTTCATGGCTTACACAATTAACCACGGAAGGAGTAGGATTACTCTGTGTTGAAGGTAGTTCAGCATTTTGTGGGATGTTATCTTCAGAACCAGATTGTGGAGCCATGGAATCATGATTACCATTTGGCTTCTGAATCTGCAGAACAGAAAATTAGACTTGTCAAGAGAAACTGTAAAATTAAGCAAATTTGACACTCCTGGGTATTTATGACAATTAACTCCTGGCCTCATGGGCACTTACATAGGAATATATAAGCACGGGAATGATTTAATATGGTAAACTGGAATAAATGCACACCATCTCACAACATTAAGAAAGAACTACGTCAAACCTCACCATAGATCTTTCTGAAACACAAGACATTTAAAATTTTCCACCATTAGCAGACCCCAGCTTAATCAACTTCACACTTAGACAGCACAACATAAATGCTAACCTCTGACAAAAGGAAGGATATAAAAGATAATAGACAAATAACACCTATATGCAGATGTTGGAAGAGAGGCATCGACAGAGATCATTACTACAAAGTGTTGATTGCTACGATTTCTGCTAATGGGTCATGAACGTCCTCATATGAGAGTGAATGATCTTATTGGCTTACCTTTTACCCAGTATTTCAGATATATCCCTAATGGCCAAAGATCTGTTATGACATGCACAAAGCACCAAGTCTTGCCTTTCACATCTAACCTCGTCTTAATCATATCATCTGAAACCTCTCACCACGTGCACATTTATCTCAGTAATCATTTGTCTTTCCCTTTCCATCACAACCTTTTTCTTTTCCCCCGGGTGGGGGTATAAGGATTCGAATACGAGACAACCCCTAGGCAGGCTAACTTCCTAACCACTCGGCCAACCTCAAGCCTCAGTACAATATATACTCCGTGTACAATAAAATACTTCACTGCATCTTCTATACAAAGTTTTATGAAGAAATGGATAAGGAAGATAACAAAATTACCAAGAAGAAGAAAGGCAAAGGAAAAGCCCCTTTTAATAATTTTACTAGTAAATCAATTATCTTCCACCTGATCGACCATATTATCCCTCCAAAATGATGAATTGCTATGGGCCTTTCTGATATTATCAACCAAGAAGCATACTCCTTTAAGCTAGTGATGCAGACTTCGACTGACAGAGTGACTAAGGCCCTATAGGCTATAACACATAAAAGGCAAGCCTAAAGGGTGACACCACAGATTGCCTGCCTGCTTGTCTAACTCTCTCTCTTTCTTTTTTTTGGATTGACAAAGCAGAAAACCATCTCTTGTTCCAGATGACACATTTTCAACAAGTACTGCCCCCTAAAACACATAACATAGACATGAAGAATATTTGGACACATTAAAGTTTCTAAATTCTGATCATTTGAGTAATAATAAAAAAAACAGTGATCAACCAAGTAGATCAATCTTCTTTTTTAAGGAGTAAGGGGATGGTCAAATTGCCATCAATGTTGACCTAACAGAGATGTGAGCAATTATATATTTCTAGACAGAATGTAAATCAAGTAAAAATACTCTAATCCTCCGGAGAAAAGGAGCAAATGCTACAAATCCAGTAAGTATGTCGGAAACAACTTGTTAACTAGGCTTCAGATTAGTTGAAACTGAGATGATGTGCCCCAAACACCACTAATGTTGGGATTGTTACAGGGTGGTTGTTGATTGATTACCACTGCCACTTTTTTTAGAATTAAAAGACTCTGTCTTTGAAACCATAAGTGAACATACAGTTTTAAGAGCAATAGAGAAAAACGAATTGTGAAACACAGTAACTTAAACAAGTACCAATTATGCAGGAGAACGTGACCGGAAAAGGAGAAAACAAACTACTACAACAACAGCACCTATTGCAGGGGTAGGACGGTGTGAGAGGTATACAATGGCAAACCCCCAAAAACAATCGAGCAAAAAAAGACATAAAAATACCTCATGATCAGTAAAGCGGCCTTCACGGTCCAACTCACTAAAGGTGCTATCAAATTCTGGGAGACGGGCAAAAATTGTGCGAACGAGTTCATGCATTGAGTGACGAGCTATCCGCTGTAAGAGCTCACTTTTCGTCCCTGTTTGCTGAACAACCCGAAAACATGTATCCACAATGGTGCAAACATGCTGATTAGTGAGAACATTTGAAGCTTTACTTTTCATACAAGCTAGGAGAACCTGGAGTATCTTCATCAAAACCACTTCTTCTGAAGCTGGATCCGTAACCTCAAAATGACAACTTGTCACTGAATCAACTATCTGATGCATTGCATCTTGAATATTAACAGTGTCAACGTTGAAGACGTCAACTGTTAAGATCTTATACACAGAGGACAAAGCAACACTTGTGATGGGAGCACCAGTTTCTTCTGATCGAATGACATCAAGAAAAGGTTGCAGATACAAGACAGGGTTGATGCTATGCCACTGACTGTGCCATGAGAAGATTTTCTTTCTCAATGTCTTTAACGAATGAATCAGAGAGTGCTCTAATTGATCATCGGCTGAAACATAACGACTGCCCCATCTGACATTCCTCCTCATGACTGCCAATACAGCACCTATTTCTGTGTTGACGATGCATGCTAGAGAAGATTGAATAAAACTCACTTCACATGCACCTTGGCCTTGCTCAAGTGCATCAAGACCAGGTTGCATCTCTAGATAATGCATAATTACTTTTCAGCCTCCACAAAGCACCTTGGATGAGTGAGATGCTGTAGGCTTCAGATGGAACAATCAAGCCAAACCATAATTACCCTTGCTAAAGATGGAAACAAACAAATCTTGATTCAGTGACTAATTCAATAATGGGGAACATGACCAATTTCAAATAAAAAAGGAGCTAGCTTTGAAACCAATTTGAAGATTTGAGAGCAGACAAATGCCATGGGGATATTTAATCAGTAACGTTTTCATTAATGCAAATAAGAGAATATAGGGCACAACAAATGAAAGGAATGTTCTTTGCAACATGAGAAGTTTCAGTTGATGCCAATATGTATTTTATATATGAGTATTTGACATTGTGACTCTTGGACCACATAGTTTTATAATAAATGATTCAGTTAGCAAAAGACTAGGCAGAACTGAAAAACAAGGCTTCCTTGCGGTGCTTCTTCTTAATGAACTAGCTCTGCAAGTCCATAGGGGCACAAGCATGCCACCCAAAGACTGGAGTAAGAAATGCATCACGTATTCAAAAATTTCATCCCTTGCGTCCTCAAAATAGTCTACACTCCACAGTATCAGTTCCATGCTTCCGTTTCAATGCTAAGCCTTTGAAAGCTACTTTTGTCCCATAACCCCACCAAACCGACAATGAAACTTCCCTCCACACCTCAACAATCAAGTTCTTCTCAAAAAGAGAGAACATCTCTTAGAGCACATCTTTATAATGTCCATCATGTGGCACCTCATCTTAGATTAAGACTCAATCAATCGGGAGAGAAGCCAGGGGACAACTTTCCATTGTTCGAATATGGGGTTGTGGAAGGGAATAGAAATGGAGAGATCTAGTCTCCTTCCCCTTTGTCCATAGTTGGAAGATTAAGGAGGGAAATGCACCTCGATCTCTTCCCTCTCCTTTTCTCCCTTCCTCTCCACTCCTTCTCTTCCCCAACTCTCCTCTACTTGCATACAAGCAATGTGGAAACGCTACATACCTCTATAATGAGAGGTCGTCTCATACAATACTCCTCAACACCTCTAGACACTACAATAATAAGGAAAAAGGGGGGAACGAGCGCTACTTCTTCGATCATGTTAAAACAGCGTCCTCGATCGCGCCATTCCGGAGACAAACATTCACCTTAACATGCAGCCAAAAGTGATCTACTCCATACACACAAGCTACCTAATCACTTTCCTACTTCACTTCTCAGCCCCTCCCCCCTCAATTACACCACGGGAGACGGTTTTCGGCACGTCAGACGCTCGTTACCAACAATCTTGCAGTATAACAATTAAATCTGGAGTTATCACAATAACTACACTTCCAAACTCTGATCACTAAACTTTAATCAGCATAATTAAACTTTTCCAAATTGAATTTACCAAAATTCTAAATCACCCAATATCACTTACTAGACTAATTAACAGCAGTAAAAATATCAAATTGAGCAGCAATATACACAATAAAAGCAGAATTAACTAGACTAAAGTAAAAAAAAAATCAAAACTTTTTATTACCATTGCTAAATTGCAGAACATCTCAAGCTTGTTGAATGCAGGAAAAGCATAAAACCCAGAAATTATGGCAGATCAGAGAAAAAATGGGCATCTGGGCAACATTTTTCAGCAACAAAATTTTGCAGGAAAATCAATGTGGGCATTCGTTAATCACTGAGAAAAATGCAATTAAGGATGAGAGAAAAAGTGGGTCGAGCTTAATTTGGGGAAATGATCAAAGATTTTTGATAAAATTGAATCAATAAAAAGTTTGATTTGGTGGAGTTTTATTTTATTTTTGGTTTTGGGGGTGTGAAGAACTGAAGAGAGCTGTAGATTGATTAGCAAGTTAAAGTCAAGAGAGAATTGGGAGATTTGGTGTAAATTACTGTATTATGAAACCAAAAAATAGATCTCGACCTTGTTTTCTTCCTGGAATGGGTGTCATATTCGGACCGAAAATATAACGGAATCGGGTGTTTAAGTTTGATTGGTTAAGGTTCAAAGGTATGATCAAACAAAATTTATGATTTTGGTTCTATGGCTTAGTCTGACCCGAAACCGAATGAATACTTCCGTTTTGACACCTCTTTGCCGAACGAGTGTTTTTCTTTCGCAGTTGTAAATATGAAAAGAGAAAGTCCTATTTTTTTTAATAGGAAAGTAGATAGGAGTAGGAAAAAAAATTTAGTATAGCAAAAATGCCAAATATCAAATGTGAAGTTCAATTTGTTAAAAATGTCAAGTAGACTAGATAGGCGGGTTCGATTTAACAAAGTTTAGCGCGATACAGTCAGTAAACAAAGGGGTGCATAATTAAGGACTCACAGTGGTGTGGCAGAGCATGGGCGAGACGGGCGTGCGCCCAGGGCCCCACTCAAAATTCAGGGCCCCTTCTCAAAATGTTGCAAAATTAAACTGTTTGATTTTTAGAGGTTAAACATACTAAATCTGATATATTGGGGCCCCATTTAGAAATTTGGCCCAGGGCCCCAAATTTTTTGAAGATTTCCCACACGGCCCTGAGGACTCCGGCATTCAATTTGCATAGAGAAGACATAATGCCACAATGGAGGACTTCTTATGTATCTGATGAGAGCACGACTTATAGTAAAATGGATTAGTTGATTCTCAGCGTAATAATAACAATTCCCTTTGCCAAAAGTTCCATTGCAAGGCATAGGATTAGAGAACTAGAGAAGCCTAGAAAGACCCCACTACTAGTAGTGTCTACTACTCTCTCCATTTCATTCAATTGTTTACACAGCAACACATATCCTCTTACAACCTACAAACAAAAGGCAAATTAACACTCAAGACTGCGCAGATTACACCTCTAGTGATCTCCTATACAGCACTAGAAGATTTCACGGTTTTACGAGCACTCCACAGAGAAGCAATAAAACGTAATAAAACTGTTGCCTGCACAGCGACAACAGTTACCACAACTGGCTAACTCACTTAAAACCAGTGACGACCTGTAACACTGTAAGAACTAGCATAACAATTGCATAGATCACAGCCATGGCTGCCCATGGATGATTGAAGTAGTTGTGCTTCAGTATGGCCATCCACTTATGGCAGTTAGTGCTAGCATAGGCATTCATATCTCTACAAATACCCGAGTAGTAAAAGTTGGCATTTTTCAGGCGAATCTGCTTGAAGATCCTGCTAAAGAGATTTGCAACTTCTTCATTATTCCCCAGCCAATTCTCAATTATGCCGCTTTTTGACAGTATTTCCACATCTTTACGAGTGTTGATCAAACTATCCAGCAAAGCAAAGTAGTCAATTACGTAAGAATCGTAGTAGTAATGATTTTGTTCAAACACCATGATGTTCCGGAACAAAGACTCTGTATCATCCATTAAGACAATCTTAGGAATCTCCAGAACTCCTCTGATGAATCTTATATCAAGCAGATTTAAGCTTTTGCTGGCCACAAATTTGACCCCGGCTTCACTTAACTCAGTCACACTTGAAGTGAATTCAAACTTGGGGTTGTTATTAGGATAATCACCCCTGAGGGCAGAAGGCAAGTGGCATACTCTCAAGAAATCCACCAGATGTTTGATATCAGCAGTTACTATTCTTTGCGGAACAGCCTCTTTCTTTCCCATGAAAAAGCGGTAGGCAAGATCAACAAAGGGAAGAATCTGATTCTGGGCAGAGGGAACAAATGCTAGGTCATACAGACCCTTCAGGATGAAGAATGGCAGCTGATTTTCTTCTAGTTTTAAATCACGAGTGACTTCTATGATCCACCTTGGCTTGTTGAATATGCGGTCCTTCTGTTCTATATACTCAGGAGAACAGCCCCTCAACAAAAGCTCAATGATGAATGCAGCATCAATCATCAGCATTTCAACAAATTGTTCCCTACTTGGCAGGTCTATTGTCTCAACATAACATTGACGAGCTAAATCTTCCCATCCTCCCAAAACATTAAGGTAATGATGCAGACTGTAGCCGGGATTACGTTGCAGGAATGACTTCAAATACCTCAGTTTCTGATTTTCCAGCCCTTTCAGTCTTTCTTCATCACAGTAGACAGGACCAATAGAGACTACCCAAGGCCGATAAGCTTCCTCATTCACATTGCGAAGATTATTAGGAACCTCATAAATGCAGCATTCAGACGAAACACCAGGCAAAGAGCCAAGTTTATGTTGGATTGAGTTTACCAACCTGCTTGCATCCATCATCAAACTTCCACCTGCAACACATATCAATTTCGACCTTTAACTTCCCTCTGCACGACATTAACCACAATGACCCTAGACGGATACAGTTTACCATCTTGTAAATCGTAACCCTTTTTAACCGTTAACCCGACTTATAACCCCAATAACCCTAAAAGGGTACAGCTTTCCGCACATTCATAAATCGTAACCCTCCTTCCACTCCATTACTTATTGTCAATCCCATCATATTCGGAATCTATAACATAAATCGGAACTAATTTGTACACTTCCCCAAATGCCAAATTTGTCTCTCTACAAGGGTATTCATAATTCAACTGACTATTTCACCACTAAATCAAATTCACATCATAACAAATATTCCAACAAATATATAGAACAATTTCTAGGGTTTCAGCCACCTGAAAATTCACAAATTCTTCCCCAATTGGTACTAAAATAGCTACTTTAACCTAATCAAGCAATTATAATCATGCCCAATTGTTTCCAAAATCTGGGTTCTTTCCACACTACCCTAAAAATTAAATTAAAACCCAATTGAAAATGATAATTCATCACCCACAAAACAGTAATTAAAATAGAGTAAATTAAACGCTAAAATGAACAAAAAAACAGGGGAAATTACATAATCATCATTCGTCACGCACAAAGCAGTAATTAAATAGAGTAAATTTGACGCTAAAAATGAACAAAGAAAACAGGGAAAATTACCAGCTTTTGGATTGGATTATAATCAGAATTTGCTTCTGAAGTTTGCTGCTCTTCGAATTTGTGGGTAATTTTTGTTATTAAACGCAGCAGATAATCTGTGGAATTTATGCGCAAATTTATAGTAATAATAATAACACTAAGCAAGAAAATTTTGTGAAAGTTGGAGATTAAAGAAAGCGAAGCATCTAATTAACTTCTAGACAACGAAAAATGAGAATCCATCACTTTACCGGTGTCACTTGTAAGTTGGAGAGTAAATTATCGAGGTTTGCTATACACAATACGGTAATGACAAAACGGTAATGACGGTATATTTCAGGTCTGAAGAATGATGACCTTATTGACTCTATTGGGGTGCGTATGACTTTTTTCGATTTGGGTTTGAGATTTATAAAAATGTATACTATACGAGCAGAGTTTAGATAGTGATAGTGAAAAAAGCAATGATGAAAGTTTTACTCTTTTAGTGTGAGTTTAAACACGTCATAGCAAATATGCATGCTTAATTGAGAAGAAAATGTGCTAACACAAGCAATTAAAATTCTCATGGCCGTAACTCGCTTGCACTTTTATTCCACGGGTGATCGTGAATACTTCAAAATCTCAAGTGTCGCGTGGAATAAATGTATAACATATGTACACGTACTCGTCTCAGACGGACAAAACATCCGAGGGAATTAAAGGGGTTAAAAAGGTACACAAAATGTAATACTCCGGTGATTATTAATACATATCCAACTGTAGGGAAAACACCATATTCCGAAAGTGTGTGTCAACACATTCAAACATACGCTCGATTTCCTCTTTTTTCAAATCTTGAGCAAAAAGATTATCTATTTCGTGTCGCACGAAGAAAAAATAATGAGCATACTTTGTGCGAATCCGGCCATCTTTTCCAAAAGCAACAAGGTGACCCTGGTGGCTCTCAGTTTTTGTGTGGAGTCCTCCTAACCTATTGACGTACTCCGGCAACAGAATGAACCACGTCGATGGCATCTTCCTAATACAATATTTCAATTTCGGATCATCATAACTTGTAGTATACAGGGGTACGAAAACCACTTCAAACTCACACGAATCATAATCGTAAACTTTACGTAGACGTTTCAGGGTAATTTTTACCATACTCTCAGGATAGTCAAAGTAGACCAACACATTTTTGCCTCGAAGGCGATGACCCACGGTTCGATTCCTCTTCTTGTTGTTGATGTGCTTGTTTTTTTTGTATGTGTCTTGGATTTCGACAAGTGTCTGAGACTTGCCCCCGAGAAGTGAGTAGTCTACCGTAACTGAGGTCATACGCTCTAGTTACGACTCCTTAGTGAAGGGATACGAAGCGATGCCAGGCCATCTGTCACTACAAAAGACTGCTAGTCCCCAGCGTTCCCAAAACTTGCCGTCAGCCCTCACAATCTTCAAATCATCATCTCTATCGTCATGATGACACAACCTCCTGAGGTTGAGAGTGGTCACATTATTGTAGGGGAAATCCCACCAAGAGGACAAAGCGTTTTCGAGCTGCGTGAATTGTCCTTGTCGTGTAGGCGTACCATGACTATCTCAAAGTCACGTTGATCAACCTTGTGAAATTCAACGTTTGATTAACTAATTATTTATTTGGAAATTCTCCAATAGCTACTCATCAATCAATAATCATGATCAAATTACCATAAATCTAACTACCATAATCAAATTACCATAAATCTGACTACCATATTCTGTTTTGGAAAGGCGCGGGATTATATATATATATATATAGTATTAGATGAGATGAGATTAGATTGTCGAACCATACTAGAACAAAAAAAAAAGAAACAAATATTAACCAACAAAACTGACTGTCAGTTGTAATTATTATGATGGAGAACAACTTGTTGGAGAAGATGGAGCGGGAGAGGGTTGAAAGGGAGGAGAAGGAAAGAAAGATGGTGAATAGTGGAAGATGTCGCATACCTCCTTTTCGTTCATATTATTATTTCCCTTATCCTTCCAATACTCTGCAAACCCGTTACCCTTGTGATTTTGATTTTGAATTCGAGTCCGAAGAACCTGCAACTGATCCTCCTTTGAGTATTGTGCAAGGTGAGCATGCAAAGCAAGGAGATTTGTATGATATACTCTCGAATTCGGGTCAAAGGCACTACCTTGTTCGCAACAATGGTGATCAAGTTGATATAAACGATGCAATTTCTGGTATGTATATACTCATCTGTTGTTTCCTTGTGCCTATGCTCATGGGTCAAATGGTCGTCAAGGAATGCCGTGCCATGATTGCCGCCTACTCTGAGTTGAAAAACTTTGAGATGGTTGTGGTCGTCAAGGAAGTGTGTTGAAGAAGATAAAGAGGTCGAGGTAGTGCTCGTGTCCATGTCCATGTCTTCTGACCATTCCTCCTACTCCAACGCTGTCAAGCTGGCCTTACTAAAGAATAACATATCATCTTGGTGGGAGCTGCCCTTTGTCGATAAGGTTAGCCGTAGGCTGTCCAGTCTCAATAATGGGCCGCCTTATGACCGTTTGATCACATGGACACATGGT
Source organism: Spergularia bocconei (assembly GCA_963457585.1). NCBI lineage: Eukaryota > Viridiplantae > Streptophyta > Magnoliopsida > Caryophyllales > Caryophyllaceae > Spergularia > Spergularia bocconei. The sequence goes on along the minus strand of OY734957.1, from coordinate 1,134,775 downwards.
GGCACTTGTGGGGAGATTAACGCAATACCTCTCATCAGGCGTTTTTGCCACGAATCATATCCCTTCACTCGAAAGCATCTGTTTTATAACAGGCTTGCCCGTCTAAATTCACTCACCCTTGAGTCGGTTTTGGGTGAGAATGCCCGTCTTATTAGCCCCCAAGGCGAAGAATTTAGAGGAGGAGTTTCCGATTTCAAGAACAAGAATATCATCCTTTACTTTGCCTCCTTTGATCCCTTGGTCGAGGATAATGGCTTATGCCTGATGAGTGACTTACAATCTTGTCGAGGAAGATTATCCTGCCTCTGAAATGATTTTCGTGCCCTTGGATCAGGAGCTTTCTAATCACAATCTAGTGCGCCAAGTGCCCTGTCCTAGACTCTCCTTTCCTCCTGATTCAAAGGCTATAAAGTTGTTTGAAGAATGTGACCTTGGATTCGAGGCCGTTGCATTCGGGGACGACAACCAGATTAAGTCAGTACTTCATCAAGGCTTGCTCGAGGATGAACAAGTGAGGCTCTCGATGTTTGATGATCCTCAGGAGGAGGAACTCTTCGTCGAATGGCTTTGCCAACTACGTCATTTATATTATTGCATGAATTGACGGTAAAGATTTCATTTTTGTAGCAAAATGACAGATGTTAGAGTGGATCGGGGAGGTCTGATGTTGTAGCAAAGCTTGCTAGAGACTAGTATAATTTGTATAACCTTTGAACGCCATTTCTTTCATGCATCCAACTGCTCTGGCATTCTCTTGGCTTTACAAGCGGATACACGAGAAAGATGTCGACAAAGACTACAACAACGATAACAAGATATTTAAAGGAATGCGAAGCACATCCACACAAAACTGAATATAGGGAACAAAACACGTCCCCAAATCATACATTGCGAGTCTCATGTTATGGTCAACATGCACCGGACTTTTTACTGTAAAAAGATAGTTCTCGCGACTTAATCAACACCAAGTTAACAATGATCATAATCATGTCCACTTCTCCCAAACTCCCTGTTCGACCTAACCCAAAACCATTAAAGATTCAGTAGTAATAGAAAGCCTTCCCATGAAAACAAACCAGACTGCTGATGATCAACAACATGACCTTCGCACACCAATAGCTTCAAATTTACTCGAATGCATCATCATCGTCATCTGGGAAAGGCTGAGCAGCTGCCACTGCAAGCTCTTGTTCATGCCTGCAGATGCAAAAATAATCATTCCGTTAAACCTACTCTATTCCAAACACCCAGTAGTCACGAGAACATGGAAGGCTTGAGGAGGGCAGAATTGGAACTTACCTCTGTTGCTCAACCAAGCCAATCTGAACTTCAGGAGGGGCCAAAGCTGGGGCCTCAACAAAATGCACATTTGTGTTGCTGCCAAATTAATAGTTCTCGTTAGACTTAGGTGAGATTAAATGTATTCGGTACAATCCATTGTAACTAAAACCTACCCATAAACTGCGCTTTTTCCACCTTCCCCTCCCGACTGGCCACCTCCACCTCCCCCTTGCCCTTTCCAGCCACCTCCACCTCCCGAGAACCCGCCTGAACTACCGCCATCTCCACCTCCCGAGAACCCGCCTGAACTTCCACCACCTCTGCCACCACCACCACCTCCCCCTCCCAAATTTTCGCCGCCACCCTCAATAGGGCTTTTGCGTTCAAAAAACAACAGGTCAGTACCCTTGCACCCCTGGAAATACCGGGGGCAGTCCGGGACTTCATTTCGGAGCTCCCCGGTTAGGATATCAACTTCCAATATTACATTGCGGAGTAATAAAACACGGGCAGTTGGGCACATGGATGCCAAGAGAATTGGCTGTGCAGGAGTGTGCCGCTGACATAGTATATGGTACAGAACTTGGCGAGTTTTAGTCCCTCTAAAGGCGAGGAGACTCAGAGTCATGAGGACATGTCACCAAGTGAGCTTGGTTTTCAATGTTTTCTGCCTCCAATTGGAGGTTGAAGATCAAGGTTTCGGCACTCACACCATCATAGACACTGCATCAGGAGCAGAAGTACGAGTCCTAAAAAAGCTATGAGTAAGAGTATGAGTATCAGTCCGAGAGAAAACAGGAGCAGAAGTGCAACCCCACACAGGAGTGTGAGCAGATCAATAGTATTGGATAAGGATGTCGGTTACAGAATGTAACTTGCGGTGGTTACAAAATTGTAACTTGCGATTGCAGTTTACATATTAAAGTAACTTCTCCAAACCGTCAGCACCATTCCTATATATATTTGACATGATAAATGTCAGGCACTATGAAAAACTTTCATATTGTTGTGTTTTCTTTCTTTGTTATACTTGTTGTTCTAATGTCGTTCTAGTGCGAACGCCGTTAGATTTTCGACTTCTTAGTATCCCTGGGACATTCGATCCACCCCGGTGCACTTGGTTAGGGGGCGAATTAGTCTTAAGGGCAGCGTACTTGTACGCGCTTGTGGAGTCGTGTGTCTTCGTAGTCATCTATTTTTCTAACAAGGACTAATTACTTTTCAAATTTTTAATCATGTCCGGTGTCAAAGAAATCACTGCTAACATAATCAAGTTGGACAAGTTTGATGGCGGTAACTTCCGAAGATGGCAAAAGAAGGTTCACTTCCTTCTTACTGCACTCAATGTGACATATGTCCTCACTTCTCCGAAACCAGAAGAAAGTGAAGATGAGACCATTGCACAAGCACGCGTGAGAGCAAAGTGGGAGAACGACGACTACATTTGTCGCGGCCACATTCTGCATCAAATGACCGACGCGTATCAGTCCGTCACGAATGCCAAAGAATTGTGGGATCAATTGGAGGCAAGGTACATGCGTGAAGATGCAACAAGTAAGAAGTTCCTTGTTTCTCAATTTAACAGTTATCAGATGAGCGACAAAAGGTCAGTCATGGATCAGTTTTATGAAATAGATCGTATACTTGGTAACTTTAAACAACATAAAATGAACATGGATGAATCAATTATAGTTTCCAGTATAATTGATAAATTACCCTCATCTTGGAGAAATTTCAAGCACAGCCTCAAACATAAGAAAGAAGAGGTTTCTCTTGTGGAATTGGCTAACTGTCTTCGTGTAGAAGAGGAGTTTCGTAAACAGGAAGAAACTAAGGAACAAGAAGTCTCTAAAGTTCATCTTGTGGAAGAAGGTCAATCCAGTAAGGGAAAAGGCAAGAAACGGAAAGGCAATTTCAACAGCAACAAATCTTCTAACAACATGAAGAAGAAAGTGGCTTGTTGGATTTGTGGTGGTCCCCATTTCAAGGCTGATTGTCCTAAGAGGAAGCACTCAAAGGGTAGTCAGAATTCATCCAAGAAAGATGGCTCTGGCAATTCTAGTGGCGTCGACAATTTTGTCGCGGTCCTGTCCGAAATCAACATGATCCAAGAAGATAATGATTGGTGGGTTGATTCGGGTGCTACTAGGCATGTGTGCAAGGACAAGACCCTGTTCAAGACATATGAACCAGTGGAAGGTGAAGTCCTATACATGGGAAATTCATCCACAGTCCGTGTTCATGGCAAAGGAAGTGTAGTCCTGGAATTTACTTCTGAAAAGTGTTTAACTTTAACTGATGTATACTATGTTCCTGAAATTAGGAAGAATCTTATGTCTGGTAGTATACTGAACCGATATGGGTTCAAACTTGTATTTGAAGCTGATAAGTTTGTACTCTCTAAGGGTGGGGTATTTGTGGGTAAGGGTTACTTACATGATGGCATGTTCAAACTCAATGTTATTAATAAAATGATGAATGTTTCTGCTTATTCTCATGTGTTTAATCATAGTTCTGTTTGTTATAATGTTGATTATAATGAATCCTTTTTATGGCATGATCGCTTGGGACATATGAATTTCGGAAGAATGAAAGATATATCTAAGCTTTATTTAATTCCATTTTTTGATAAGAAGGATGCAAAATGCAGAACATGTATGCTCACTAAAATCACTCGACAACCATTTCCTTCTGTTAAAAGAGATTCTAAATTATTGGACTTGGTTCACAGTGATTTATGTGACATGAGTGAATTTTTAGCAATGAGAGGAAAGCAGTATTTCATCACTTTTATTGACGATTATTCCAGGTTTTGTTATGTTTATCTTTTGCATTCAAAAGATGAGGGACTTGATAAGTTCAAAGTGTACAAGGCAGAAGTTGAAATGCCTGAGATCGGACAGAGGTGGGGAGTATTATAATCCCACTTACTTTGAATCTACTGGCATAGTACATGATACTACTGCTCCATACACACCACAAAAAAATGGTGTAGCAGAGCGTAAAAATCGGGTCCTAACCGAGATGGTAAACGCCATGTTATCAACTTCGGGATTAGGAAAAGGTTTTTGGGGCGAGGCGTTATTGACAGCATGTCATATCCTCAATAGAGTGCCTAATTAGAGGGGTAAAACTACTCCTTATGAATTGTGGAATAAAAGGAAACCAAACCTAAGCTATCTTAGAGTTTGGGGTTGTAGGGCAATTGTCAAAGTGCCTGAACCCAAGAGAAAGAAATTGGGAGAAAAAGGGGTTGAATGTATTTTTATAGGCTATGCTGTAAATAGTAAAGCCTATAGATTTATGGTGATTGAGCAAAATGACTTATTTTGTAAATACTGTTATAGAGTCGAGGGATGCAATTTTCGACGAAAGTCGATTCACATCAATTCCAAGGATTCGAGATATAACAGTATATTCAAATGCTTCTGAGCATAAGAATGATGATGGTAGTGTTGCTACTGATGTTCCCTCAAGTGAACAAAATCTTGAACTTCGTAGAAGTAAGAGGGCTAGAAAGACAAAAGATTTTGGTCCTGATTTCTTTATCTTTCTAGTGGAAGGGACCAGGGACTCCATTGATACTTTTATACCATATTGTTATAATTTGGAGGCTGATCCTACTTCCTTTGACGAGGCTATGAAGTCTCCTGACGCTCTTTTTTGGAAAGAGGCAGTCAACGATGAAATGGACTCAATTTTGGGCAATAAAACTTGGAAGTTGGTAGATTTACCACCTGCTAGTAAGTCCATCGGGTGTAAGTGGATTTTCAAGAAGAAAATGAAAGTCGATGGAACAATTGACAAGTTCAAGGCTCGATTGGTAGCCAAAGGATACACCCAAAAGCAAGGTATTGATTATTTTGATACCTATGCACCCGTGGCGAGAACGTCAACCATTAGGGTGTTGATTGGCTTGGCCTCTGTCTATAATCTTGTCATCCACCAAATGGATGTCAAAACGGCATTTTTAAATGGCGAGTTAGATGAGGAGGTGTACATGGAACAACCCGAGGGATTCACTATTCCGGGTCAAGAACAAAAGGTGTGCAAATTGGTTAGATCATTGTACGGGCTCAAACAAGCTCCAAAACAATGGCACCAAAAGTTTGATCAAGTCGTGCTTGCGAATGGGTTTCGTATCAATGATGCGGATAAGTGTGTCTATAGCAAGTTTAATAACAATAGTGGAGTTGTTATTTGTTTATACGTTGACGACATGCTTATATTCGGCACGGATTTAAAGTTGGTGGAGGACACCAAGAATTTTTTGTCTGCTAATTTCGCAATGAAGGACATGGGTGTGGCAGATGTAATTTTGGGCATAAAAATTACTAGAAGTAGTAATGGACTTGCTTTGTCTCAGGCACATTATATTGAGAAGGTGTTAAAAAAGTTTGGCAATTACGATTGTAAAATGGTGTCAACACCTTTTGATCATAATGTGGTTTTGACTAAAAATCATGGCAGACCAATCAAACAATTGGAGTACGCCAAAGTCATAGGATGTCTTATTTATGCTATGACTTGTACGAGACCTGATATATTTGCAATTGGACAGTTGAGTCGACACACTCATAGTCCAGGTGAAGAGCACTGGCATGCAGTCCGAAGGGTACTCAAATACCTAAGAAAGACTGTCGATCACGGAATACAATTTTCTGGTTATCCTTCGGTTTTGGAAGGATTTTCAGATGCAAGTTGGATTTCGAATAGTGATCATTCATCTACGAGTGGTTGGATTTTCACTCTTGGTGGGGGGTGCTGTTTCTTGGGGATCTAAGAAACAAACTGTGATTGCGGGTTCTACCATGGAATCCGAATTCATTGCCTTAGCCTCAGCTTGTAAAGAAGCGGAGTGGTTAAGAAACTTGTTATATGATTTACCCTTGTGGCCAAAACCCATGTCACCCATCTCAATACATTGTGATAGCGAAGCTACTTTGGCGAGGGCATATAGTCAAGTGTATAATGGTAAATCAAGGCATATTGGTTTACATCATAGTTATGTGAAACATCTTATACAAGATGGTGCCATAACTGTGGACTTCGTGCGCACAAATGCAAATCTTGCAGATCCCTTGACAAAAGGCCTTACTAGGGATTTGGTATACAAGACAACCGTAGGGATGCGACTAAAGCCCATACGGATAACCACCAACGATGGAACCTCGACTTAACGCTCGATAGAACCATCGAGTCTTAAGTTCAATGAGTTAAAATACATCGTTTCGTGTTTGCTTGCGCTTCTTTAATCTGTCATCCCTAGATTATCATGCTTGGTACCCATAATGTTAAGGGTAGGATGAGTTTCGGCTCTTAATGAACTTTAGTGGTTAACAATTGTACAATTAAAATATAAGTGTGTTAAATGTATTCAATACATTGTGTTATATAATACCCTGGGTATGCCTAGGTGTACTTGTACTTACAAAACAAGATTATATAATTCTTATATTTTCTATTCTTTTGTTTCTACTGTAATACTTCAATTATGGGGGTATGTATGTTAAGGTTCACCTATATGAGTTTAAAGTGAGGCCGTTTCGCAGCCACCACCCCAATCACCACCCCTCGAGACACTTCCACCACCAATTGGGGCGGGCTGATCTAGCGAATCTAACACGGTAGGTTTGCTCCCGCGCCACCACTTCCCTCGCCACACACGACCTTTTTCTCTCATTTTCTCTCTCCTCTCTCAATCCCTTCTCGAGCCCTTATCCGTCGACGACACCGCCCAGAAACTCTCCCCCGCCGCCCATACACCCTCCCGCGCACCTTATCGTATGCCATATTAGTCGATATTGTTGTTTGTTTAAGAGGAAAGAACAATGAAGAAAGAGATTGTGGAAAAGAGGGGGGATTAAAGGAGGCGTCGTATAAGGGGGTCAGGGAAGGTTTCGCCGGTGTCATCTACACACTTTAGTGGTGGTGGTGAGTGCCAGTGGTGCAGTGGTGAGGCAGTGGTGAGGCGGTGGTGGTTGGGGGCTTTGGAGGTGGTAGTGCAGGTGGTAGGGAGGAGGGAGGAGGGAGGAGAGAGAAGATGGATATCTTTTTTATTTTGGTAAATTGATGGTATTATTAAGGGTTAATTGTTTTTAAAAAGCCAAACCCAATAAGGACCTAACGGTGTTAGAGTCCGTTAGTGAAAAACACAAAAATTCTCCATTTAGGGGTACGCTGGAGGGATTTTGCAAAACTCGGGGGTACGCTGGAGAGCTTGGTAACCTGAGGGGTATACCTGAAAATTTAGGTAATCTCAGGGGTATATTGGATAATTTCCCAAACAAAAATGCAAAATCATGAAAAAGAAAACATGGGATTAATGCTTGTCATTACCCAAGTTTCACGAAGTTGTACAGCACAACTATAATACTCTTGATGTCACCTAAAGATAAAGATTAGTCAGTTCTGTTTTCCAGGATAGACTTAACTTGATTTGAGTTTATACCAACGTTACTGACCCTTAGTAAACTGTCTACATTCCCACTCACCTCACTAAACAGGAGGAGAGAAGACTGTAGAGTACCACAGTCCAGAGAAATTGATACATAAAGGTTTAATCACTACATACCTTGGGGGAGATCTTCTTGGACTTCTGTGACGCCATGGCGAACGATTAGAGTACCGACTGTAAGATGAGAAGCTAAAACTGTTAGCACACATGCACATAATGGAGGCTTAACATGACCATTTAAACTGCTCGAAAACCAAAAATGTTGAAAGCAACAGTACCTGTCGCGACCACCATAACGAAAGCGATCAGGTGTAGGGGTCCTGTACTTTCGAGTAAAAGAGTATCTATCAATAAATCCTCTACCCCTTCTGGTTCGTTTCGGTGACCCATCAGGGGAAGCACTTTTTGACAAGCTCCTGCGACGAGTAGGGGGACTTCTACGAACAGGACTTCTAGAGTAGCTACGCCGGTAACTCCGTCTAGGAGACCTAACTGGACTACGGCTAGGAACTCTCCTCGGCGCTGCCCGTCCCGTGCTTACGCTTCTATGTGAAGATCTCACAGGGCTCATACTCCTACGGGAGGATCTTACTGGACTTGAGCTGCGTTTCCTGGCGACTCTTCCAGACTTCTTCCAACTGATCTCCGAGATGAGACTCCTCCAAAGCTACCACTGGGAATTCTTCGAGGTGGAGACCTCGTGGGGCTTACACCTACCTTTCTTCGAGAACGGTTCCTAGGTGGACTCCTGCTCAGGCTTCTCGCAGGACTCCTACTTGGGCTCCTAGCAGGACTACTGCTCAAGCTTTTAGCAGGACTCTTGCTTGGACTATTTTCTTTTCTTCTTTCTACTGTCTCTTGAAGATGTCTTCTGCCGTTTGCGTCTGGCTTCCGTTATAAAGATGAAGTTAGCCACATAAACAAGTATCAAAAACATATTGAATACCGGCCTAAAGAAAATTTCGACGACGGCGAAACATAATAACATCGAGACCGAATCAAACAAAATCATCAATTTCACACAATCGAATAAATTCGAAAACCTAAATAGATAGAATATCATCATAGAATCAAACAAAATCATCAATTCCACACAATTGAATAAATTCGAAAACCTAAATAGATAGAATATCATCATAGAATCAAACAAAATCATCAATTCCCCACAATCGAATAAATTCGAAAACCTGAATAGATAGAATATCATCATAGAATCAAACAAAATCATCAATTCCACACAATTGAATAAATTCGAAAACCTAAATAGATAGAATTTCATCATCATCATAAAATTATAATCATCGCGTTTTAACAATAAAAAAGAGAGATATCGAAGCGTTCGACTTACTTCGGCGGCGGAAGAGGCGATGCGGCGGCGGAGATGCAGTTGTGGAAGATATATAGAGAGAGTGAGAGGTAGGTGGTGAGTGGATGAGAGAGTAGTGGTGTGGAAGATATATAGGGAGTTAATAGGGGGGTTGATAGAGGGGTTGATGGGGGAAAATAGTGGTTAAAATCCAAACTAAAAAACCGCCTGCCGGGTTCTCAGCGATGGTATTGGGTGGTTGTTAAAGAGTAGTGGTGTTTTGGTGGTAAAAGGAAGAGGGAAGTCTACTAAAAGACCTAACCTCTTCCACTCTAAGGCCGTAGTTGCCTTGAAGTTGGAAATCGGAGGGGGGGTTGATAGGGGAGAATAGTGGTTAAAATCCGAATTAAAAAACCGCCCGCCGGGTCCTCGGCGATGGTATTGGGTGGTTGTTGAGGAGTAGTGGTGTTTTGGTGGTAAAAGCTGTGGGGTGGAGGTGAGGAGTGGAGGTTGTTGTTGTTGATGAGGAGCCATGTTAGATGATAGAAGTTGTGGCTCACTTTCGAACCCTGATGGTGATGTGCTTGGACGCCATGGACTACGGCTAGGAACTCTCCTCGGACCTGCCCATCCCGAGCTTCTGCTTATGCTTCTATGTGAAAATCTCACAGGGCTCATACTCCTAGACGGACCTTCTTCTGCTCCTGCCCATCAACAAATTCTTAATGCTGAGTAGTTGAGGAAGACATGAATTTAGACCTAGACTTGTCTGGATGGTCCTCTATCACATAAGGTTGCCTAGCACAACCTAATTAGCAAATTTTACATACAACAGTTGATTGATAGAAGCATACTATATTCATTGTCCCTTAAAATTTCCCTGGAAAATAGTTTAGGAACACCATAACCACCTTTTTGACCTGCGCCTAGAATCACTTTCAGAATATTTCTCTTCTTTCTACTATCTCTTGAAGATGTCTTCTTCCGTTTGCGTCTCGCTTCTTGGCCTAAAACATCCCAGCTACATTCCTTCACAATCGAATAAATTCAAAAACCTAAATAGATAGAATATCATCATCATCATCATAGAATCAAACAAAATCATCAATTCCACACAATTGAATAAATTCGAAAACCTAAATAAATAGAATTTCATAATCATCATCATCATAGAATCAAACAAAATCATCAATTCCACACAATTGAATAAATTCGAAAACCTAAATAAATAGAATTTCATCATCATCATCATAGATTCAAACAAAATCATCAATTCCACACAATTGAATAAATTCGAAAACCTAAATAAATAGAATTTCATCATCATCATCATAGATTCAAACAAAATCATCAATTCCACACAATTGAATAAATTCGAAAACCTAAATAAATAGAATTTCATCATCATCATCATAGATTCAAACAAAATCATCAATTCCACACAATTGAATAAATTCGAAAACCTAAATAAATAGAATTTCATAATCATCATCATCATAAAATTATAATCATCGCGTTTTAACGATAAAAAAGAGAGATATCGAAGCGTTCGACTTACTTCGGCGGCGGAAGAGGCGATGCGGCGGCGGCGGCGGAAGAGGCGATGCGGCGGCGGCGGCGGAAGAGCGAAATCGGCGGCGAAGATGCGGCGGTGGAAGACATAGAGAGAGTGAGAGGTAGGTGGTGAGTGGATGAGAGAGAGAGAGAGTGAGTGAGTGAGTGCGGCAAAGAGAGAATGGTTAGGTAATGACATCTATTGTTAGCCGATCCCAAATTATTATTTTGGAAATAAAGATTGTTTGTTCACTTGTTCTTACTGTAGAGGTAATAAATCTGCATTAGAATGTTATAAAAGATTAGTTAGATTGATATATTAAAATACATCGGTAAGAAGTTAAGGCATAAGTTGACATTCAATATATAAAAGGGTTACCGTACGTTACGATCTTGTGTACATAATCATCACCATATCACCTATATAACTCGTCAATTTGTGTGTTTTTCTCTTTCATTTTTGGATTATAATTCTTCTTTTTAGCAGGAAACAATGTATGAAGCTCCACGCATGATATTACAACTTTTTTATGAGATTGAGCATCCTTGTTTCAGAAGTCAAATATCTTATCTATATTTTGCTGCATTAATTAATATTAAAAAATTGTTTTTTTTTTGTGTTTGGATGGACATCAATTAATTTTAATATTAAAAAACTATCAAAACTCTCTAAAAATCTCCGGTCGATGTGAGAGCTACAAAAAAGTCTCTTTTAATAGTATAGAAGGACTAGTTTTTTACCCGTGAAAATGCACGGGAATTCATAATGTTTTTCTAAAGTATTATATTTATAAAATTATCTATGTTATGTAATATAAAATTGTTATGGAAATATTTAAAACAAAACCATTATAGATAGCGTTTGGAAACAGTGATTTGAAATTTTTGGTAATTATTTTTAATTAGATTTCATTTGTTTGGTAAAGTAGAATGTGGTTCGAGGGTTGTATCTAGTTTATACATGGAAATTTTGCTTCAAATTAACAAATCCAAATTCTCGATTTTTAGGATTGCCAATCATATGATTTGGGTAAATTTTTGATTTGAGAATAACATTACCAAAACATATTCTTAAAGAAATTAAACTTATAAATCATGTTCAAAAATAAGAATTTAGGATCCGTCTGAGAGCTCCGACCTCATACCAACCTAATGAGTTCGTGCTCTACCCCTCAATAACCACCCGTCAACTCTTTTATGTATTCGACAACTGTTATCAACTTTCTAAGCGGCTCGCTCCTCCGCCAGGAATCTTAGGCGACCTCAACTCCCCATGCATGCATTAAATCGTAAACGCAAACCTCCAATCGACAAACATCACCTTACCAGCTTCCCTATCAGACACCCCCCACTCCCATCCCCTTTCCTAATAATCAACATCCAACATCGAACAACATTTAAGAAGATATCTTCTCACCCTTGATCAAATTTTTTAGCCGACCCAGTCCTCGTCCATTTCTTACATGACTTCCCTAACCGACACCTTTACACCCATCAAATGATCTAAGTGGTAGTCGCACCCGCCTCCTATTCAGTTTATTCTCCACCTCGTGCACACTACTTTACCTTAACTCCCTTACCAGGTCAATTGCTACTCTAACCCTTCACACCCGCTGATTCATAGAATTGAGTCCTTTATATTAACATCTCCTATCAACTCCTCTTTATGACAATACATCAAGTCCCTTGCGCGACCCTCCCACCACTAACTTAAAAACTCGACCCCCTAAATGAATATTTTCCTTTATATGTATATGTTAACCAAATTGTTTATATCTTTGTCTCTATTTTTCTACCCTTCAAACTACTTTATATGTAATTGGTACCCGTGCACATGTATGGGATTAATAACACTTTTTGTAGATAGTCTGCACCCCTCTTACCTATGTAAAAATTTCTAGCCAACTCCTAACCCTGCTGACTTCTCTACCCGATCTCCATAATTAACATTCATACCCTCGTCAAAATATTCTGCTGACCCTCAACCCTATCAACTACTCGTCTTTCTAACATCCATACGATCATACCTGACACTCTCACCCCGTCAAATTATCTAACCCATACCCCACCCCCGTCAAAATTATTTTTACCACATAATTTGTCAATCATGGGTCCTCAATTTAAATTAGAAATGATAATATATAAAATCAAAAAGTACCTTACGACCATTAGCCTATAAGAATAGGTAGGTAAGGTATAAAACTATAAATTCCTTTTGTTGTGTTATTGAAAATGTTTTTCTTTTTCTTTTTTTTTTTGTAAATATCTTAAAAACGTCGTAGAATTCACTAACCCAAAACATTTTTCCTCTCGTTATCGCCTACCCAAGAGTTCGTGATCATAGGTCTAAGAATCTAGGATACCAAGAAGAATGAATAATGTACATGTCATCATCAGTCACTAAGTCATCATCATTGATTTTTTCTTTTAAATTTGTGAAACACTACTGTCTATTCCACAAGAATTTACTCCTATTTGAAAATGTTAATGTTTTTTAAGTATAGTCCATCATACAAATCATTCATGATTTGAGATGTTGGGGCTCGAAAATTCGAATGCGTAGTGTTAATGTCTTTGAAACATTAACCGGACAATGTTAATTTGATTACAAATTACGACATTTTTTTTTTCTGAAGTTGGATATGAATTTCTCGATTAATCAGTATAATGGTCCATTTTATGTTGATCGTTGTAGTATGGTGTAATTATTTTGTTTCTATATTTGGGAGAGAGTATAAATCATTTTTCACGTTATTTTTAAGATTTTATAATTCTGTTTACACTAAATTAGCATAAGATTTGGACTGGATCTTTCCTTTTTATAGAATGAATTGTAATAATGTTCATGAAATAGTAGACAACACATTGGTAATGTGATGAATGTGTAATTGAGAGGTCAATGGTTCAAATTTTGGTTCACACATTTTTTGCCAAGTTTTGCCAATGAGCATAATGACATGTTAAATGATTGCTGACATGTCAGTTGTATGTTGAACCTCGCCAAGTCATCTTATCTTGCACGCAATTATTAAAAGTAATAGAAGATATTTGAACCCGTGAGGCTGTGACCTATCGAACGGTAAGATGTTGTCAAATGGTCATTTTTAGGACAAGAGGCCGCTCCCAAGACTTGAACCCGTGACCTATCGATCACTCGGCAACACCTTTACGGATGCTCAAAGCCTCAAAGGCTCCCTCCCTCCGTACGCATTAATCTGTTAATTAAAGATACAAAGAAATTACGGCAAGTTAGATAAGAGGCGTAACAAGAATTCCATTCAATATTTTCAGTACTTTGATTGTCGTTTATTGTGCACAACCTCTTTTATGAGATTGCATTTTTGATATGAGGGTGTTTAAACTCGAACATAGGGAGTATATAACTATATAAGTATCAACATCGCCCCTTCAAAAACGCAACATCCCTCGTAATTTGTAACAAAGTGTTCCTGCATTCAAGTTATTGTGGAGTACGTAGCTTGTAGTTAATTCTATCCTCGTTCTTCGAGACAATTTCGTCTCATCTCAATTTATAATATCACAATAACTTTCTCCTTACGTCTGCCGAAAAATGTTGCCACCCCCTTCGAGCATAACCTTAGTCAACTATCACAATTGTTTGAACATTAGATAAGATGTAGGTCAAATGTAACACCCCAAAACGTTATACAATTCGATCCCGGTAACTTGTCCATGAGAAAATTTACTCTGCATTGAGGTTGAACACGCAAATTTGAATAAAATAGATTCATATGCCACGAATAATGTGGATATTATATACACGCCTTTTTTAAATTTGTTTGAAGGGTCCTAGAGGGACGAGTGGTATAAAGTGCGAATGCAAACTTTGAAGTTGAAGATAATTCGTCTCAAACGGCTACAACAAATTAAGCTAAGAAAAGAGTGGCCAAGTTGAGCTCTGTGTTTGTAGAAAGTCCGAGTGTTTGACAAAACATAGCAATTTGCTTAGCCTGATAGAAATCTGCCTTATTTATTGTGATCACGTAGTCATCGTCATAGTCATAAGGGAATTTTCTTCGGTCGAAAAGTGTTTTTGATCCACATTTTTATGGTACTTTATAAAAACGCTTCATAGTTATTTAGATCATCGGCTTCTTAACTTGGAACTGCACCTTTACGTTTTCTAATGAAATGACTGCACCTTCGCATGGACTACAACAACGATAACAAGATATTTAAGGGAATGGGAAGCACATCCACATAAAACTGGAAATATAGGGAACAAAATACGTCCCCAAATCATACATTTGCGAGTCTCATGTTATGCTCAACCAGGAGCAACCGACTTTTAATGTAAAAAAGATAGTTCTCGCGACACCAAGTTAACAATGATCATAAATCATGTCCACTTCACCCAAACTCCCTGTTCTACCTAACCCAAAACCAAGATTCAGTAGTAATAGAAATCCTTCCAATGCAAACAAACCACAGACCGCCGATGATCAACAACAGGATCGTCGCAAACCAAAAGCTTCAAATTTAATCGAAAGCATCATCATCGTCATCTGGGAGAGGCTGAGCAGCTGCCACTGCAAGCTCTTGTTCATGCCTGCAGATGCAAACAAACTTATTCCGTTAAACCAAATCTATTCCAAAAACCCGGTAGACACAAGAACATGGAAGGCTTGAGGGAAGAATGCATGCAAAACAGGAACTTACCTCTGTTGCTCAACCAAGTCAATCTGAACTTCAGGAGGGGCCAAAGCTGGGGCCTCAACAAAATGCACATTGGTGTCGCTGCCAAATTAGAAGTTCTCGTTAGGGTATGCAAGGTGTCGTAGGTGTGATTAAATGTATTCAATACAACACATTCTAACTAAAACCTACCCAGAAAGTTTACGTGCAAGGTAAAGGAAGGGCTTCTCAAAATTGTAGTTGCTCTTGGCTGAAATCTCGTAGTACTGCAAGTTCTTCTTCCTGTGGAAAGTAACCTGCTTGGCCTTCACCTGCCTGTTCTTAACATCAACCTTGTTTCCACACAGCACAATCGGGATGTTTTCACACACCCTGAACACAACACAATTACAGAAGCTGTCAGACCATCATTAACACACAGCATCAAAACACTTCAAAGAGAGTAACAAGGAGGGTAATACAAACCTGCAGAGATCACGATGCCAAGTAGGGACATTCTTGTACGTCAAACGTGCAGTGACGTCAAACATAATAATAGCACACTGACCATGAATGCTGAAGACACACAACAATAGTGGATAACAGTGGTTAAACAAAGGAGATAAAGGATAAAACTGAAGCAAGACGATAACAGAAGTCCAGAATTCTGAAAATATCACATATAGAACCCCACTAATCTATACCAAACAATAACACCGACCACGACATTCAACACACTTCACACAAACTTACCACAGGAATTAGCAATAAATTTTGTTGGTACAATCCAAATGGATCTAATTCAATTACTTGATTAGTCCATTTCTATTCAATTTCAGTGAGATAAATTTCAAGTTCAATCAACTTAGGTACAAAATGTTAGATGATAAACGAAATCTTGAGAAAGTCCTTTAATTGATTATCAGTATAAAGGATCTTTTATTACTCTACTCTATTATACACAGAAATCAAACCCGAATTCTAAACTATATTTTATTTCTGAGTCATTTAACACTGGAACTAAGGAGGCAGACAAGACACAAAATATACTAAGGCGAACACTGAAGTGAGACCAGTGTAAGTCATAAGTTAAAGGAACAAGCTCCAAGACCACATCAATCAAACTTTGACTCAAACTAAGTAAAGTGGAGTACACTCACTAGTATCCATCCCTCAGGCCTCCAAACTTCTCTTGGCCGGCAGTATCCCAGCAGTAAAATCGAACTGGTCCACAATTAGTGTGGAAGTCCAGTGGGTGAACCTCAACACCAATGGTAGCTGCACAAAAAAACACCATATAAGTCATTCCAAAAAGTTCATCAAAAAGCTCGAGGAACTACGGGAATCAAATAAGAACCCTCGGTGCAATCAACTTACGTTCATATTTCTTCTCGAATTCACCAGAAAGATGCCTCTTCACAAATGTAGTCTTTCCTGCACATCAACAAAAAGTTCAAACATTAACACAACCCCATCAGAAATTGGGTACTAATCCCATGTAGTGGTACAGCTCAAACTCAAATTCGTGCATTCAAAAATCAGGATCAGCTCTAAGCGACACACTGCCACCCCTCCCTCAATTCCATTATGACTACAAAACCCAAACACTAGTACAACAACTCCAAACTGAAGACTGCATTTCGGAAAAAACAAACCCACCAATAATACGAATAAACCCGAGGATAAAAGCTCTAGCAGCAAATTTTCAACACATACCACGACAACAATCTCGATTCACCATGACTAATCTACAAAACCATAACACTAGTACAACAAACCAAACTTAAGGCATTTTGAAACTACAAGTTCGACAATTATACGAATAAACCCTAGAAACAACCTCCCACATCAAATGCTTAAAAATGCTACTTCATGGTTAAACTGTTCAACAAACCCTAAATTTAGGTTCCACCATCAAACCCTAGAACAAATCCCCAATCACAAAAACTTCAGACTTACGCCCAAAAACATTCAATAAATAACGAATTAACCAATTCATTGGAATCTCATCATACGAATGAATCAATCAGGCATTCAATATAAGAATCACAACAAAAAAACCAAAATTTATTTTAAAACAAAATTAAAAATTTCATATTTCAAATTCAATCAGAAACCCTAAAATCAAACAATCAATTCTCATTTTCGCACAATTAATTTACCCACCAGATCAAATCCCTAATTAATCCTCGTTTTCGCCCAATTAATTTACCCACCAGATCAAAAACCCTAATTAATTCTCATTTTCGCCTAATTATATAACCAAGCAGATCAAAAACCTTAATTCCCAAAATAACATCAAATCAAATCAATTAAATCAAATAATAATTAAAAAAAATTTACCTGTTCCACCATCACCAACAAGAACAAGCTTGAAGCTTGGGTAATTAACAGTCTGCTGATTCGGCAACGCCTGTTCAAATTTTCCCAAAAAAAATTCAAAATCAAATCTATATTTAATCAAATTAAAATCAGAAAATCGATATAAAAATCGATAGATTAAATCAAAACAAAAAAAAAGGAGGTTGAAATGAAATAAAATATGACTAACCATGATTAGGGGGTGCTAATTTGAATTAAATTTAAATCGAATCGAATCGAAACGCGTTTTTTTTTTTGGGAGAGAGAAAATTGGGGAAAATGAAATATGAAGGAGGAGGAGAGAGAAATGGGAGGTGGAAGAGTGAAGGGTTTTATATTTATAGTAAGGGTTTTTGTTTGATGTTGGGTTTTCTTCAGTTTTGAATTTTTGATGGGTGGCGTTTCCTTGACGCGACAATCTCCACCGTCCGATTTCAATCTCTCTCTTTTTTTCGATTTTTTTTTTAATAGGAAAAAAGAATTTTGGTGATGGTGTGACACGTGAGCAGCTTTTTCGAACGTTGTTGTTCTTCTTCTGGAATAATCGTACTCGGTTTGGTCGGGTCTTTTGAATGGTTCGGGTTATTTGTTTGGGCCGGCTCATTCCTTTTACTGGGCCTTTTGGATTTCGAGGTGGAAATAATGTCTCGTTTGGTACGAAAGAAGGAAAACGAATGGTTTCACGGTATAACAAAGTGTACGGTTGTAACAATTGAGAGTTTCAACGTAGTTGAGAAAACGTTTTGTTTCTAAGACGTAATGTATTTGATAGAGAATTTTGGTGTCGATGCAGCTCCATTTTAGATCAAATTCAATACTTTCAAATCGAATAGGACATGGTCGACGTGATCCAAATTAACGAGACATGAATTTGACCTTTTATCATATATTAATCGAGTAGGACATGGTCGTCGTGATGGAGATAACAAGATTATCTAACGTGTTACGTGTCTATGAATTTGTTCTTTTAACATACTTGGGAGTGTTGTGCTTTTTAGTTGGTTAAACTTATCATAGTTGTTAGTTGTGTCTGCTCGTAAAACTTGTTCCATCCCGTTGATTATGGTGTGATTTATGACTTACGAGTTGCGAGTGCCATAATGGTTTCCGCTCAAATTAAAGATTAATCTGTGTTTTAGAAATTTGGCTGAGACAACGAGACTAGAGACATTTCACAAAGATGTACTGTTTCCTCGCCTCATACCTTTTTTGGTAGCAAAGACATGTACATTTTATGGCATGTGCTAAGAAAGTAAGAAACATCCCTAGTGCACTAAAAACTTTCTTGTTATTGCTTTATGAGCTCAACAGCTATGAGCCTAAGGTAAGTAAATTAGAGATCTAACAAGCTTAATCGTGGAAATGTGGAATGATCAATATACGGACTTACTGAGTAGTTCAATTAGTAAATTAAGATGTTATCCCATGAGTAACAACGCCATCAAAACATTCAATTTTGAGAATGTTCCACTCATATAAACGTTTACTACGTAATCCCTGTTTTTAGCTCACATTATCACACCACTACATAGAGGTGGCCATTGAGCACTAGGAGCCCGAGCTCACACTGGCCAGCCCTGGTCAACGCATGGCCCGGCTCGGCACTACCTAGCCGGGGTTAGGTAGTGCTAGTGCTAGTGCTCGATTTTTCAAACGTACACTAGCCATGGTCAAGTCCAGTCAAGCACTGATCAAACTCGATTTTTTCCTTTTTTTTTGTTTTTTTCTCAGCTGAGACAAGGCCGGAGCACTAGGCCGCCCTGACCCTAGCCGGGTCAAGCCCGGTCAAAGCACTGGAGGGCTAGTGTTGTGCCAGTGCCCGATTTTCTGGGCACTAGCCCGGCCCATGGCCACCTCTACCACTACGCAAGACATATTTTACCGTTGAAGTCACAACTCACAAGGCGCAACAATGATTCCTTTCAATTTTAACCCGAATTGCATTTCCCCATCATGATAGGATCGATGTGTGTTTCATATTCCACAAGCATCGGATCAAATTCCAAACATAATGATTTGAGCGTTGTTTCAAAGTTTGACAAGCATCAAATTCCACACAAATATACTTCACCTGCAATTATACCAATAATATGATGACAATATCTTACAGTATACTTCAACGCAACTCATTATTCCTACTACGTGCGAATCTATCGATCGAATACATGTAGCTTAAGTTTTAAGGAGGATCTCTGCTTTTTCTGCTTGTCCATAACACAAAAACATATGGCTTAATTAATACGTACATATAATTAACTTAAGTGTAGCATAAGATAGACTCGACTGATACAACCCCTCATTTCATAGTATACCCTAACCAATTACCATACACCCGGGTGTACATACACTCGATTTTACTCGATTTTTCTTCTTCATGGCTTTCGGACACTCAAGAGACGAACATCATCGATCACCGGTCCACAAAGGGACGAGAAATCATCGCTCCTCATCGAGTAAAATGTGCTATAGAACATAACACGAGTCCTAGTCGATTTTGCGACAAAGCGAAGCACAGCACGCTTAGAACCACCCTTTCCCTTAGACTCGTAGGGCACTTTCAAGGTGTCACCTCCAGCAAAGGCCTCGACGACCATGGAACCCGTGCAAGCGTTGTTAGCATCACCTACGGCAAAGGTGAGAGTGTACGTTTTACCAACAATTGTACGTACAACTTGCGCAATCGCGCTTTCTTTGCCCGCTACTAGCTCGATGGCTCGTTTGCCCTGTGGTACAGAGAAGTGGTCCGAGTCGAGGTACTTGACCGCCTTTAGAGACTCGACCATCCATCCCGGGAGCGGAGAATGGACGTCTTCGATGTTTGGTGGGATCAAAGTTCCCCATGTTGTTTTCGGGAAAATGTATGGACCTTCTTCGAAATCTCCATTCTTCAATAGGTTCACTATGTTGCAAATAGCAAATACAAGGTCAGGTTTAAGAAAATCACTGTGGTAACACTTGAAGATGAAAAGTTTGCGCAAGCAAATGCTAAAGGTCTTATATGTAAACGAAATGTATATACAAATGTCGGGAATGAGTCATACAGTGCACTACTAGGTGGTTCCATTACCTTAAAAGGCATACATGAAAAATGTGCAAGTTTACAGTTTTACAATTCATTCAGTGCACTATGAAGTCTAAAACTGTGTTTTACATCAAGAGCAGAATATGTATGCTAGGAGAAGTTTTGTTTTCGTGGCCACTAGCCAGTATTAGGCGTAAAAGCCGTCATAGAGATATAATCGGATACGAGACATGGTGTAACGACTATACCAAAACTTAATTAGTACACTAAGATAGATAGAGGATAAGCATTGATTTCTAATGTTCGCATACCCTATGACATGATGCTCCACCGTACATCTACATATCTTCCATGTGCATTTGATTTAAATACATGTTCAAGAATGTCACCTAGGTGTATATTGCATGTCCACAAAAGCCCTAAGCTAGGGATGCACCCTCATGTGGCATAATTACTCAAGTGTCTAATAATTCAAGCCTATCTTTACACCCAATTCTTAAAAACCTTGTACTTCTTTGTTCTTTTAACAATCAAGATCATATATGACATCCTAGGCCACATAGCAAATTTAAACTTGTATTGTTAGACAATCTTTCTTTTCCGTAGACATTAAATGACGATTCTCCGCCTGTCTTGTAACATGGAGTGTCGAACTTTTTAAAGCATAAGATGCAAGTTGACATTGTATGTTTGTATACGATGAAAATAGATAACGGTAGGGTAACTTACAATTGGTACGCTTAGGCGGGTATAAAGTGCGTATAGCGACTGAGTCAATGAGAGGTCCACAAGCAGGGTCTTCCTCAACACCCGGGTTATGGATCACAATTTCGGCAATGTTAGACTTGGCTTGCCATCCCCAAGCATACGAGTCCC
Source organism: Spergularia bocconei (assembly GCA_963457585.1). Taxonomy (NCBI): domain Eukaryota; kingdom Viridiplantae; phylum Streptophyta; class Magnoliopsida; order Caryophyllales; family Caryophyllaceae; genus Spergularia; species Spergularia bocconei. The sequence goes on along the minus strand of OY734957.1, from coordinate 1,113,283 downwards.
AACCACTACTACTATAGAGGGTTTGCATAGGTAGGACACCGGATTCGGGGGCGACGGACACGTTAACTTGTTCTTCTTGTGCACATGTCCTTGCTGCACTAAAGGTAATGGCATAGTACATGCCTTTTGTTACATTAACCCTTTGCTTAATTGAAGCTTCATTTCCAAGCCTCACTGCAAAGGCACCCTCTGGGACTATTAGTAACATGTCCCCTTGTTTTTGGCCTGATTTTATGTACTCTACAAAGCCTGTCATTTCCCAATTCGGTATTGAGTGGCGATTAATTATTTGAGTGCCCTTCATGTCTGATGGCCTCGGCCCTTTCTCAAAGTCACCATTTGGTAATAATCCTGAAATTAAGAGGGCATTTTAGGAATTCATAAACGGTCAATACTACTAATCACATTTATCCACATGCATATACGAACTTACCACGTCGTACCAAAACACATTATACTAAAAAAGAAAAAGGAAGAGGTAATAAATGTGTGCGTATTTCGTGTCAAAAAAAATGTAAGATAATTGATCTACGTCTAGTTCACACAATAGCAATCACGGCTTTTAGGCAATTTGGTAGATTATTGACTAATTGGCCGATAAATTACGGGTTTAGATAAATCAAATAGCACCTCATTTTTCCACATAACATTCCTCCAAAACTGAATTTTGATAGTTCCATTTGAATAAGTCACACAACTCACAAAAATGTGACCATTGAGCTATGGACCACTGCTTGAATCTTGAACCATAGCTAATTGTAATGCTACTGCCCATGGGTCACCCCACCGGTCCACCCTACTGTTGGCCCAACTGAGACTATCCTACTAAGCCTAACTATTGGCCTTAAGAAAGCCTAACTTAAATAAAAAAGAAATTCAAAAACACCGTTAATAATATCTTGATAACACGTCGATTTCACCGATATAATATGCTTGTAACAAGACTAAAACATCAATGCCCCGATCAAAAATCACCTATTCTCGAGCCCGGAGTTGATTACATTTCTCTCGAAAAAGACTTGTCTAAAGACTCTAAACTACAAAACTCCTTGTTAGATAAGTATCGACAAATGAGTAATGACGAGTACGAGTAATTCAGTATAGTCTCAAAGAGATAGAAAATAGATCTATTAATCTTAAGAGGGTAAAACAACTTTTTAAAAGTAACACTTACTAGTTACTACTAGTACTAGTAGCTAGTATTCAAAGTTTCAAACTTGTGAAGAAATAGCATAAAAAGCATCAATAAATGGTCTATGTTTCAGCCTTTCCAGAGAGAGATAAATGAGTCCCAAAGTAGTACCACATGGTAGTTACTACATTTACTGCACTATCTAAACCGTCGACCGGTAACTAACTGTACAATAAGCTAAACTACTCCAATTGCTAACTACTACACTACTACTAATGCATTATTCTAATCTCTTAAATTATTAACTTTCGGTCTTTCTGAATTCAATGGAACCGAGAAAAAGTATTACGAGTTTACGACTTACGAGTAGTAGTATCGACGTATCGTGGATCGTTTCATGCAAGTAAGCTACCATTTTACTATTAGATTAGAAACTTTAACTTCTAAACCATCCTTAATCTTATGTTTTTGTACAACTTGGTTATGTCACACCTCGAACCTATACTAATGACCATACCACGTTACTTAGGACCGAAACATATTTAATTATGATTAGGTCACCTCACTTATGTTAAACCATGATCCACACAAAACATTTCTGATTTCTCTAGTCAAACTCACTTAATTTGGTCATAATAAAATAGTACAATCTACACTTAAGATCAGACCACTTCACTAATTAATTGTATCGAACACTTTTCCAAATTTCAATATAGTCTACCACTACAATTTTCTAAATCATACAATATTTCTTTCGAAACTTCATATATACAAGTTTTACTCGCATATTCAAATCGAACACAGCGAAAGAGAGGGAGAATGTATGTAGTACGTAAATGAACCTCCAATATATGAAAACCAAAACTATACTAGTAGTATGGATAAGGTACATGAGAATGTAAAGTGTACTACAATATCACAATTTATAAAGAGGAGTACTGTAGAGTATGTAGTAAGATTTTTACCATCAACAACTGCAGAAGTAAAGTGGCAAGTGGCAAAAATCAGAAGGAGAGACAGTAAAAATCCAATAATACCCAATAACTTCATTTTGACACTTTGGAACTTATTTACCTCACAGCCGCTCTAGGTGTTTTACTGTGTTCTTGTTTGGAGACAGAGATAAGTTAGAAGAAGAGGAGAGAGGAGAGAGGGAAAAATGACAAATGGTGTTTGGGTGTGGGTGTGGTTTTTATATGCATGTCCACCGCCTAAGAGGCCCCCAAAATTAGGCCGAAATTTCATCCTATGTCATTTTTTGGGTCTGACCCTCTTCACGTGGAGTGTTATACTCTTCGGGTTGGTCTTGATCGAACGATACACTCCTTTATTTAGTGCTTTCTTAGTCTATTATTATAAAGATAAAAGTACTTAAATGTTGCGGGGTGTTGATGTCGGATACGTGAATATCGCCTAGTTTGAATGTGTCATATCAACAACGATGTGTTAATTCGACTAAGTAAGTACACGTACGATTGTTATTGACGGTAATTTAATTTTGAGTCGAGGTTAAATTTCTCTTATGTTGAACCGTCACGTATTTTTTGATTCAGTCAATATAACGCTAAGCCAGTAGTCAGTTACATTGCTAACTATACCCAAATGCTAAATAAAATAGGTTGGATTTAGCAGTTGAGAGTTGAGAACAAAAGGATGAATTTTATTGAAATGAGAGATTTGTCGATTAGTTTTGATTGCTTCGAAAATATTCGAGGAGATCTTTGTGAGCATAACATGGGACACAAGCACTTCCCAAAGCTCACGTGGTTGATGGCTTTCTTCTTACATCAACTTTTCTGGCTCTTCCCAAACCTTGCTCACTGCTTACCTTTCTACCTTTACTAGTTCGTGTGGAGGTGTCAACAAGCGAGACCGAGAACTCGAAAAGACCATCTCAACTGAAAGTTCGAATTGATGGTTTTAGTTGAACTTTAAAACAGGAGATCAGCCCTTAATATTGTAAATCTTGGTATGGGTTAAGCTGAAGTGTCAAGCTCGGGTTATTGATTGGATTATTCCAAATCACCAAGTTAGTCATTGTGCCTTTACTCCATCGGTCAACGTGTGAATGTGTGACCGGGTAGATATTGACCGGATTGGATTGATCTAAAACGGATTATATCACGTTTATTGTTTCTACGAGACTACAATTACAGACTCAAATGAGGTTACTATCGGCCGTTCTTAATCAAACTGCTTTGATACTAAACTGCATATTATTGCTAATCCATGTTTAATTTGAACACTGATTGAGACTGGCATTATAACTAGATCCTGGTTCTATTCACAAACAGTTTGTTTTTACATGAATAAAAGAGTAACAAAGATTTGGATGTGGAAACTTAACAATCGCATGTGAGATGTCACAAAATGGTCATGTCAGTGTCACATAATGCTTTTTTAACTTTACGCAGGATTTGATGTTAATTCATGGTCTGATAAAAGATGTTGAGAATGGTATTTAATTTGACAGATACAGTAGTAGTGTAGTACTAGACCACTCCCATTTTTTTCAGTCACTCAATTGTACTAATGTTATTTGGCACAATGAATGCACCCCACTGAGTTGATCCAATCATCCAATCAAGGGTGATATTAGAAATTGAAATTCGGGGTTCTTAAAATTAGAATGCGTAAATTGACCTATGTTGAACTATATTTTCAGCGTTTTAAGAATATACGGTACTCCTAAGCTTTGTTGTGTACTTATTGTTAAACAGTTAAGAAAAATTGACTTTTATAGTTGTATCTAAGTATGGGAGTCCATTTTACCTGTAACGTTTAATTGTTTAAACGGTTAATGTTATCGTAAACTTATGGTGAGATGATCTAATAACAGAGTATAGAACCAAAAAGGCAAAAACAGAGAACATGCAATGAGGATTTGTGGACCAAAGCAAAGGACCGACAAAATTCAGAAGAGTGATACTCAAGATCCAGTAACTCTTCCCATTCCCATTTTACCTGTAAAATGGGCTTTTCTTGGATCAAAATGTGGGCCTCTCTAAATTTTAGTACGTATAGCTTCTTTAGAAATTCATATGATGGTCTTTGCATACTGAGAGTAGTATCATTTATATGAGGAAGAAATGGTGGGTCGTTAGTCATGCTCATCCTCATCTCTACTTCTCTATCCACATTTTGCATGTGGATGCTCCGATCTTAGGCAGCATATGAAGGGTCCCTTTGTCTGTACAACAAGACTCGATAGATTATTCGTACATTGTCGATAATAAAGTTTTAGGTAAAATCATTCTACAACAGTTAACATGATATGTGCTTCTCTCGCATATTACTATAAGAACTAATTACGCTTTTTTTTTTTTTATCAAACTCCACAATAAATTGCTCGGTCTTAGGTGTCTACGGTTTCACATTGACCTCACCTTGAGTAATTGAGCGATGAGACTAGTTAACCTTTTCGAAATCTCACTTATATAAGCAAGATGACTAACAAAACATCGATTCTCTAATGTTTTGGGTTCAAAATTTCATATTATCAGGGTTCATTGATTGCTGATAATCTAGCAGAAAAAACCAACGAATTCAACCGAAAGTTTCCTACTTCTTCTTGTCTACATTCGCTTCATATTATTACAATATTACTGACTATGAGAAAATAAGACAAACTTAGATGTCCCTCAATTCTTGCTACCAATTCCATACTCATTTGGATTTTTGTGTGATAACATATGAATTATTTAATATTTATGTTCCTGAAATAATTTAAGCAACCAAATAATGATAATAATAATCAGACGCACATAACAACCAATTTTAGTGTCCACATATCTCATCAGTCATCACCAAAATTAATGAAAGAGTTCGAACATGACAAAGCAGAGAAGGAAGAAACCACATGCAAAGTTTGCAGCTTGTATTTTACGCCATGTTATTGGGCCGATATGAAAGGCGGCCTTCTGCACCTCAGGCCGAGTTAATACAACACGTCAATTATTGTTGTTGGGTCGGGCATCCTATTATTTAATGCATTTTGTAGGGAAGGGACCCAATAAACCGAACCAGTAATCTCGTATGAGACGGTTTCACAATGAAGGATTTTACCATTACGCCCCGTATGACAATATAGTGGAGGAATTAGGAGAGAGATGGGAAGTTTACAATCGCGAATTCACGATCACGGTATCTCTCTCATTCTTTCATGACCTAAATAATAAAATTGTGTTCATGCTACTACGTATGAAACATTATTGAAACATTGAAGCACACCCCTTGGATTTACTAATTTCCAGGGTTTGTGAAACTATGTCCAAGTAGTTCAAGTTTTGCTATGCATCCTAACATTGATTTACCTACCATATCACTCTACTCATCAAATCACCATTGCCCAACAAGCTTCTTGAGAATTTTAAGCTCAATGGGATAGCCCAAAGCAATCGGAAACAACCAAAAACAGATGAAGGGACCAACATACACCAAATGGGCCGAGGAGGGGGGCAAGGGCTGGGGAGGGGAAGCAGGGAAGTGACATATATTGAGTACATATCAAGCCATTGAATATCGATGATGCAAAGGTTCATATCAGTGCAACTTCCGAAAAAGAAGTACTACTTCGTAGAGTATTCAGAGGGAAAAGAACATAAACATCAGTCAAGTGAATTAAACCACTCAAGCCCACAAAGTCAGGGCAAAGGTTTACTATGTTATTCAATGTGGACAGACCATTTATGCAAAACAATATTTATGAGTAGAGCAAATCCGGGGTAAAGAACAAAAATATGTTTGCAACGAGAGAAACAGGAACTGGTCTCTCTTAGCGTTACACAAACTGTTTGCAGAAACAGACTCATACAAAATACACTAATGAGTCGGACATGATAAGGCAGTGGTGAACTTAAGGAAGGGATCGCTGGTACAGAGGCAAAGCTCCCAAAGCTTCACGCTCTTCCCTCTCACGCTTTACCTGTAACAAGATGTTACCAACATATTTACTCAAACATAACATGAAAGAGAATCCAATTCGGTAGCCAATAATGAGCAGACTGGATACCACATGAAAACAAAAATATAAAAATATAGCTTGAACAGGCTTGTTGAGGTCGAGCAATGGTCAAATTAAGAGAACAGAATGGCAAAAGGTAGAGCAAAAGCAAAAGACCCTAGGTCCCTAAGTGACAGACGGAAAACGTATCCAACAAAAGCTAACGGCCCCAATCCAACTAAGAAGCTTCAAAATACAGAATTCCTAGCACGAGGTTGGTGCAGAACATGTGATTTGGCAGGCCAAACCTCTAAACATGCTCTAGCAACACCACCTGATGGCATGTAACAAACTGCCTCCATAAGCAACTTATAGCCTATGGTTAACATCATGACACTCACAGTGCCAGGCCATAGCGGATAGGGCAGGGGTTGTACATTTTTAAGACTAAAAACTCGGTCAAATTGGACTTGGGCTAGAAAAGATAAAAGCACACATCAGAAAGAAGTTCAAACTATCCAGCTCAAAACCTCTTCAAAGTTCTGCTATCAACTGTTCGGGTTAAACAATTAAACCAACAAGAACAACTCAAATGCCTTAGTTCCATAAAAATTTAGGCTCGACAGGTATGAATCAATGAGATTTCGCAGACACTATTGCATACAAACAAGTAAGAATGGCATTATACTAAATCTCAGAGTAGTACTTACAAGAGCCAACATATCCTGAAGGTAGCTCCTAAAGGGTGTCTGCATAGCCTGCAAAGAAGCACGTATGTTTAATGAAGAGGACTAAAGAGCAATTACAGGAAATCATCACAATTCACAACTACAACGATACCAGATACAAGGTTCCAAAAAATCTGAAGACCCAAGTTCATATATACTAAGATGAATGGGAGACTCCCTTCACACACAAAAAAAAAAAAAAAAAAAAAAAAAAAGATGAAGGGAGACACCAACAAAATTATGTCCTAAAGCTTGTTAGGCAGCAAAATGTTCAGCTGAATTGTTAGTTGGCTCTAAAAACTCAAAACAGTAATTTTTTGAACTCTTTTATAATTCCACACAGAAGTCTTCACGACTTCTTCTTAAAATAAAGACTAGACAGCATTCATTGCAATATGGCGCTCGATTTCTCTTCCCTTTGCCACATCCATATCCAAACAGCACCAAATAATCCCTCCCATCTACTACTGTTTCTTATCTCCCCAAAATCACTCATCCAAACACAATACATTCTATAAAGTACATGAAAGCCAAAAGAAGACGCCGGACAAAGTTTACAAAACTAAGCCCGAGAACCACAGACAATCTTGTAATCTATCGCGAACTACAAGCTCATAACCTAACATGTACCCTTTGCAGATTGAATAAGCAGAATAATCAATATACACCAAAGAAACTAAAATCATCACCACATGAGGGAAGCTAGAGAAGAGTAGCCAAAAAAGATGGAGCAATGCAACGTAGCTTTACCAGGAACAATGACTGGGAGGACGGATAGTAAGGAGAAAAACTTCGGGAAACTACTCTCCCTCCATCCTTCAAAAACCTAATTCTGAGTCTCCTCACCTTCATAAAAGCTCTCTCCTAAATGATCCAACCTATTCCTTTCCCTTCTTTATGGTTAAAATTTCATCATCCCCTTTGCCTTCCATGGTTACACAGATTGGGAAATTCTCTCTTCCCTCTGCTCCTCCCCCCCGCCCTTCTCCAAAGTGGGCGTCCAAACAGAAGTGCCAATTTGCCAAAGCCCAAAAGGATAGAAACGAACAACTCAATTATTATAAATGGAGTGCTTAAAAGAGTAAAAACATGGCGGGGCAATCACATGCACCAATCAGACAATCACATATTCATTAACACTCATCACAATATCTCGTTACCATCAACTTACCGCGACTAAAATTCATAATCAAATAAAATGAACTTCAGTAAAAGATGAGACAAACAAACAGAATAACTAATTAGTAATGTGCTCTACTAATTGGAACTTTGACATTACAGATCTTGTATTTCTCGCCAGTAAGATGAGAACATCTGGACACAAAACAGTTACAAACTATGTTCACTCAGTAAGCTGACTACAAAAGTTGACACTTTCTTTTTTGGAGGTACGAGGAGGTGGTAAGGAGATAAGAAAGATTCCTGCGAAGGCATAACTTAGCATAGAGAGTGAAATTTTCCTTCCAAACACCGGGAAAGGTTCTGCAAAATTTAGGAAGAAAAATGGAAACTCCAAGTTCTCCCCTTTCGCATTCCGACCACCCCATTTCCAGCCAAAGGAAGGATCTCACACTCCACACTCCACGCTCTCCCTCTTGATCCCCTTTCCAAAGATTCCCCGCATTCAAACAAGGGGTAGAGGAAGGCCAAACAATAGAAATCACTAGTAATCCCAGTTAAAAGTCTCTCAATCAAACATAATTACAATCAAGACTCATAATTAAACCACAGTTGAAACCTTTCTTCTATGCATTCATTCACAATGTAAATTCAAACTTCACTCCCACGACGTAATTATTCCCTAGATATAGCATTAATCACATCAATTATAGTAAGACCTTAGGGTAAAACCTCACAAAATCCAAATGAAAACACGATCAAGGGCAAAAACAGCACTAACCAATCGCATTACTTATTGCTACAGTTAGTCCTAATGCCAAAAAAAAAAATGTAAATACTCATGCTTATTGCTGCAATAATTCACTCAACAATCCGAGCATAAACATCATATTAACAAACAAACAGTCACTAGCTCACTACCCTAGCCAAAGCCGAACTTAACATGTACATACGCCTTATATCACACGCTCCAACATGATACTTTCGAATAAAAACTTTACGCAATTTGACCTAAGAAGTAACCTAATAGCCTAAACTAACACAATACAGGGATAAACTGTTCCGACTAAGCAACATACACACGCATTCGATCATTATACACTCGGATAACGCATAAATAAGGCGATAAACAACCGCCTTAATAAGATAGGCATGATTCCACTACATTTTTATCATTTTCAACCTTGTAACCACCCCAAACTAAAATTCATTCACACAAAACTTCAAGCACAAGCTCACTAATCATTCCTAAATGAAAAACACAGACATTTAATAGGAGAGAGAGAGAGAGAGAAACCTGGAGATTATCGGAGAGATACTCATGTTTCATGGAAAGATCAATGGCGCGCTTAAGGCGCTGATTACGAGCATCAACAATCTCACGAGGAAGACGATTTAGGGCTTCTTTGATATCCAGATCTTCCATTGGATCATACAAATCGTCGAATCTCAACCCTAATTCCAATCAAATCAATCGAATTCAATTCAATTCAATTCAATTAAAATAAAATATTGCGGAGGAGAGAGAAAAAAAAAAAAACGGACCGTATTTGCGGAGGCGGTGGTCGACGGAGCTCTTGTGCATGGCGGCTAAGAAGTTCTTCTTCGGGTCGAGGATCCATTTCAGGAGTGCTGAAGAGGAAGACGATGATGCGATCGCCATTTTTTAGGTTTTGGTTGTGTGAAGCTTCTTCTGGAAGGAACTCGAGACTTTTTTGTGTTTGTCTGGTGGTGCTTGTTCTTCCTTTTCCCCTAATCGGCACTCCCTCACTTCTCTCTCTCTCTCTCCTTTCCGTTGCTTTGTTTGGACTTTCGAAATGGGCTTTTTAGCCCATCATTGATAGCATTTAGAGCCCAAAGCGTATAATTTACGGTGGTTCCTAAACTGTAGAGAAATGTTTGGTGATGCACTGTGCATGAGAAAATATATACATATAAGACTTGACAAGAGAAGTGTTTTGTTTTATTCTTGAGATGATAGGTTTCACGTTGAAAAATGTTCGGCTCATATGTGCAACAAGGATGTATAATTACAACACGTAATATCCTTTTTGTAGGCTATTGGTGGAGTAGATTTGTCATCGAACTAGTAATTATTAATTAACAAGAAAGCAAGTATTAGATGTGACTGAGTTAGAAGAAATGGCGTCTTAGTCATGAGTTTATGCGCTAAGGTGAAGGTCGTGGTGAATAAAATATTTTAGACCCCGTGAATCATTATGTATGCATAATGAACCTTTAAGTTTACACGCATCAAACAAGAAGACCATCATATTTGATTTTAAACGAGGGCATATAAGTAGTGTTAGCTCGTCTCAAACATATAGTGGATCAAAAGTTAACATCACTTTGTCTTGAAGAAAGGAATTAACATCGTTTGAGCTAATGGTTTAGTCTTTGAAGGCCAGACTCTCAAACACTCAGTCCAACCTTGATGACATTCACTGACTTAGGAATTCCGAATTGATTTCGCACTCTTATAGTCAACCTAACAATCGAGAAAACTAGTTCTTCTCAATTCTACAAACTAGTTCATCCACATCGAAATGGAAGACTAAGAGTTTGGGTGCCAAATTTTAGATTTGACCTAAATTTATCTCCCTATTCTCAAACTCGTTACATCTTTACTAACCCGTTATACCGAATTACACATGAATGGATTCAATTACTAATAGTACTCATAGATAGTAACTAAATTTCAAATCCGCAAAAAGCCAACTCCTAATCCCTAAACAACAACCATCGATCATCTCCACCAATGAATCCAATACTCACTTTCATTAGCCTAAAAGGCTACTCCGAGAAAGTACAAAAAAAAAAAAAAATAGTGGTCATGAAAAAATCATCGACCACCCTTTATTTCATGTCATTTCTATTTTTCGCTTTTGTTTATTTTTCTGGGTTTTAAACAACAACAACAACAAAAAAATGAAAGAAATGCAAAAGAAACAAAATACCATCATCATTGCGAAACAGGGGAACAAAACAGAGGACGGACATGAAACAAATCCAAAAGAGAGAGAAATAAAGAAACGTAACGTATAAGATTTGTGGGTTTTGTTCAGAATAAGACGAAGAAACAATCCCACAAAGGAATTTGAATTTGAATTTTGAAATTGAGATGAAGAATTGGTGGAAGTTGAGGAATGATAATGGGTTAGATGAACTAAATGAAAGGGGTTCACTTGATGGAACAAGCCAATACAGCTTCTCTAATGGCGTTCTTCCTTCTCTTGGTGCTCGTAGCAATCGCCATGTCGCCCTCCGCAATTACATTATCCGCCCCTTTGATCCTCATTATAAGTATGCATACTTTTCTCTTCAATTTTTTTTTTTTAAATTGTGTTTTTAAAATTTTATTGGTGTTTATGATTATGATTTCTGTTGAAATTTTGCTGCATTTTGTGATATGTGTTGTTTATAATTTGGGTTTTTTAAATGTTTGTATCAATTGCATGCATGATTAGATTGTGGGTGTGCTTCTCTTGAATTTTGGATATATATATGTTGTGATATTGTTGGTGAAATGTAGAGTATGTGTTTTTTGAATTTAGATTGTAATTGGTTTCGTCGTGGAAGAATCATTTCAACCAAAAGTCTACCAAAAGCGTACGATGAATAGTTTAGAGTATGTGGTGTTAGCTTGTAGGGTTTCTTATTCTCTCATAGCTGTTGAAGCTGTGTACTTTTTTTTTATTTGATAATTGCATGCAGTAGGGGTTTTGTTTAAGTACCTTCATTGGTAAGTTTAATCTTGAGATATTTTGTTAGTTTAGTTGTTCATTACAGCATTTGCATGCAATGTTAGGAATTTTGGATCTAAGATTTTTTTTTTTAATTTCGAGGTCGAGGTGGTGTAGTGTTGCATACGGTACTGTTGTACAACATCAAACTAGTTGGAATGATTGTGGGAAGTTTGATGATTATATTCATCAGGCATTTTTGTGGAGAATTGATTGACTTGTTAATTGTCTTCAGCATTCTGAGTTCTTGTGACAATTTGACGATCTGCAGAAGGCTGAGGATTTTTGAGTTTTCTAGTGTATGTCTTGGGGCAATGCCTGATTTTGAGGCAGGTTTTTTCAAAGGTGTGATTTAGCTCCCTTAGTTATGTGTGGCAATTTGGAAGTGCTGTACTGCAGTCTGCAGGCAATGTTGGGGGTTTTGATTATAGTAGGGTTACGTCCTTTCGTTATATCTCATTAGTGTATTTTGCTTGCTGTCAATTTTTCTCTACTTTAGGGAGGAGGATTGGGGATCTGAGTGGTGGTCTTTTAGTTTGGTTTAGCTATATAATACTTCCCCAACAATATATATAGTGTTGGATAATCTAGAGCTTTTTATCACATTCTGTTTCGGTATCAGTGGCATAATAAAGTTGTGGCTTGTTGATTTTCTGTGGGGAATCATTTTTTTTTTTTTTTTTTTTTTCTGGTTTGGAGACTGTTTAATACTTCTATTGTACTCTAGTTGTATAGAATGCAAGAACTGTTTGATGGCTATCTTTAGTTGGGTGACCTATTAGCTGAATGTGGGTTTGTGAGGTGGTGCAGGTTTTTTGCTTGGTTGTATATTGCTTTGCTTGATTGTGATGGTTTTTCTCATGTGCGTTTAACTGATGCTTTTTGATTTTGGAGGATTATGAATTTACAGTAGAATGACTCAAACTGGACATATTGGAATTTTAGTTTTCCTGGTTGTCAGCTTCACTGCTCTGCAATGTTGCAATACTTACCGTCATTCTTTTCTTACAACAATCTATGCAGAATGTGGGAGACATTTTTGGTTCTTTTGGTCTTCTATACAGCTTGGGTGTCTCCATACGAATTTGGTTTTCTCCAAAACCCAATACGTGGCCTCGCTATAGCCGACAATATCGTGAATACACTCTTTGGTATTGACATTATCTTGACCTTCTTTGTCGCGTATCTCGATCCAAGAACTTTCCTCCTTATTGATGAGCGTAAGAAAATTGCTAAAAGGTACTTCAGTACCTGGTTTACTTTTGATATCATATCAACTATTCCCTCTGAAGTTGTTGAGAGGATTTTGCCGGACAGTATGCAGGCCTATGGCCTGTTCAATATGCTACGTCTTTGGCGTCTCCGTAGAGTTAGCAAAATGTTTTCCAGGTACCTTCTTCATGTTGTTATGGTCAAAACTAACTACATTCTTACCAATACGAGCTGTCAGCATGAGTTCTTACAATCTTTGATTGAAATTCTATGCTAGGTTGGAGAAAGATAAAAATATAAGCTACTTCTGGATCCGTTGCTGCAAGCTCATATTTGTGAGTATACTTCAAACTTTCTTGTTCGTTCTGCTCATCTGTTGAAATAGTAAAATAGTTTATTTATGTTCTTGTTTTTTTTTTTTTTTTGGCTAAAGACGTAAGCAGTATGACCAAAACCAATACCCTTTGGGTAAGGAAATCAAAATCCTTCTCAGAGAAAGCAACTTACGTTGAGCCAACATAAACATACTCAAATCCTGCCAATGTGTATCCTGTCCATTGAGCCAACTCTTTCTAATCTAATTTCGACAAGGTCATCATGATAAAAATTAATTCCAGAACATTCAAATTTGATATGCTGACCCTCACAAAACAGCCGGTTTGGTTTGTGTTAGCTTTTCCTCATTTCATATAATCTTTATATGTAGGTGACTCTTTTTGCGGTTCATTGTGCTGCCTGCTTTTACTATTATATTGCAGCTCATTATCCAGACCCGAAAAAGACTTGGATTGGCCTTGAAATGGAGAACTTTCACGGGGAAGGTCTGTGGCTTCGTTATGTGACTTCAATATACTGGTCAATCACCACACTCACAACAACTGGTTATGGCGATTTGCACCCTGTGAATATTAGGGAGATGGTCTTCGACATTTTCTACATGCTCTTCAATCTCGGTTTAACTGCATATTTGATAGGAAATATGACAAACTTGGTGGTTCATGGGACAAGCCGAACTAGAAAGTTTGTAAGTTTGCACTCTGCTATTTCATTCTTATTGATAATGATCCATGTATGCTGCATGTAGAGCAAGGATCTTAGAATAATTCCACCTTTCCTGAATAAATTACCGCATTCTTTCTGCCTTGGTTCTTTTTTCACTCGTCGTGTGCTCTTCTGATTTTCACCCAAGCAAAATGGAATTGGTTTGAAAGTTGGAATTACTTCTCTTTCGTTGTTGCTTATGATCATTAAGGGTTGGTGATGTTACATTCACATTTGTTGACATTTTGAGAAATTGATCAGCTTGATGTTACCTCAAAAGATCACTATCTTTATCAAAATCTAAAGATGCACTTAGCTTATCATCTGTTTTGAATTTTTGTTGGGAGTTTTAGAGAGACACACTTCAAGCTGCTTCCAGTTTTGCAATGAGGAATCGAATTCCTGTACGCCTCCAAGATCAAATGCTTGCCCACTTGAGTTTGAAGTTTCGAACTGATTCTGAAGGTCTGCAGCAGCAAGAGATTCTTGATTCACTCCCTAAGGCAATTAAATCAAGTATTTCACACTATCTGTTCTTTAACCTGCTTGATAAGGTGTACCTGTTTCGTGAAGTATCCCACGACTTGCTTTTCCAATTGGTATGTTTCCAATCCTTAGGCCACTCTGTTTTGCATGCCTGGATTAAAAGTTCACTTATCTTACATATTAGATGTGAATGCCTGTACATTGAGTGTATGTATTGCCCAAGTTATTTGAATATTATACTCATATCTTCTTCATATTCTTCGGTCTCTATCACCTTTCACCAGATGTCCAGAGCGTATGAAAATTTTACTTGTTAGTTGTTACAGTCGCACTGGTGCTTTCGAAGGCTCATGTTAGTTGTTCACCAGATGTTCAGAGCTTTGCCTGTTACTTCTTTAATGGTAGGGGCTTCAGCAAAATTTAATTTCTTTGTTATCTCAATAAGGTTTCAGAAATGAAAGCGGAGTATTTCCCTCCCAAAGAAGATGTGATTTTGAAGAATGAAGCACCCACTGATCTGTACGTGCTAGTCTCAGGTGAATTGGTGAGTCTAAGCTCTTTCTCCAACATGAAATTTATTGCGCACACCAGCTTGCATTATACATGTACTTAGATACCTGTAATCTTTTCATACCTTTAAGCCTGAAAGTGGAAAATTCAGCTTGCAAGGATTCATGTTCTCATTTGTTTTGGTTTGCTAGTGCTGAGCAATGTTCCACCTGAGTATTTGCTGCTTTATATACATAAAAATGGCTTCTCTAAACAACAGAGATTGTATTATTTTTGTTCTCTTAAACAGAAAAAAGGATATTACTGAATGAACAGTCCCTCTAGTTAACAATATTCCCTCTGTTTTTTTTTTTTTTTTTTTTTAATTCTTTACATTTGGTTTGAATTTCCCCCACATATTCATACCAAACGTAGAGAAACGTAGAGTAGCAGTCATGTTTTGGCATCTGATCTGAGCATATCCTTGCAGGAACTTATTGACCACATAAATGGAAATGACACGGCAAGTACTTTATAATGGTGTCTCTCAATTTACAGAAAAATTGTTTCATTAGTGGCTTTCTGCTTAGTGCCTATGTCTAACTGAGCAATTATCTGTAGGTAGTTCACACTGTATATCCAGGAGGTGTCTGTGGGGAGATAGGTGTTCTTTGTTATAGGCCACAGCTCTTTTCAGTTCGTACTAAGAGATTGTGCCAGCTCCTGCGTTTGAATCGTACTGTCCTCCTCAATTTAATTCAGGCAAACGTTGGAGATGGAGCAATTATCATGAATAATCTTCTAGAGGTATGTGTGCAGATTTCAAGACTTCTTATTGTCTCCAAAAATGTTTTTGTATATTCACATGTTCTAGTTAGCGCATTAAACCTTTGTTTCCTGGTTTTTACTCCCCTAGACCACAGCCAGGGTGATGGCAATATAACCATTCTAAAAAGCTGACTCCAATAGGAAGATAAGACGATTTAAAGCTGCTGTCTGCGAAATGTAACTTCCAATTTAGTTTGGTGGAACACGCTTGTGCGTTTATTTTAAAAATCTAATTTTTTAATTTATGTTTCTCTGCTGTCATTGTTATCATTTCTCATACTGTAGAAGGTTGAGATTGATTTGTGCTGCAAATTATGCCAACTCTTCTTGTGCTTTTAATTAATTGGGCGAGCTAAGCAAATTATACTATGGAGGCTACTGACACTATGCATTGTATATGTGGCTGGCGCAGCATCTGAAAGAGACAAACGACCCACTTCTTCGAGATATTGAGCACTGGATAGCTCATGGTACAAATGATCTGCCTCTCAGCATATGCTTTGCAGCTCAAAGAGCAAATGAACCACTGATGCAGCATTTACTACGGCGAGGCTCTGATCCAAATGAAGCAAACATGGATGGGCGGACCGCTCTGGTATGTGAAGCTTTCTCTCTGTATGCTTTCGGTCCACCACTGAACGGAACAAGAGTTCTTGTGTTTGTCTGAGAAAATATCTTTGTTAATCATGTAAAAATTGGCATGATTTCGACAAGCGTATTAATTTTGTTCCCTTTTGCTTTCTTGGCCTTGTATGCACCAGCACATAGCTGCTGCCAGTGGAAGTGAAAGTTGTGCAGTTGTTCTCCTTGCATATGGGGCTGATCCAAACATCAGAGGTATGTTGATTGTTCTTTTGTACACCAAAGTATAGATATTTTAAGAGTAAGGCTAAATGGATGTCATATACATCAGTCCCCAACAAACATATATCAATGGCATTTTGGTTATTTTTGGGGTTGATTTGAAGAGAGACAAATGTGTTGGGAGTTATTATTCACATATGTTTGGTTTTGTACATCATTACTCATATTTTAAAGTTAATTTTACGCAAGGCTTCATGTAATTAAGCGACTTATAAGCCAGCATTAACATATTTTTGTGCAGACCACGAAGGGAACGTTCCACTTTGGGATGCAATAAAGGAAAGACATGAGTCTGTGATCAAGCTACTCGCTGACCAGGGCGCCACTCTAGCTTCTGGTGATGTGCCTGAATATGCGTGTTATGCAATAGATCAAGATAATCTAGAGATGCTAAAGGATATTGTCCGGTATGGTGGGGATGTTACTCTACCCAAGAGAGATGGGTCTACAGCACTTCATACTGCAGTTCTTAAAGGAAATGCGACGATAGTGAAGTTTCTTCTTAAGCAAGGATCAGATGTAGACAGGCCCGATCAGAATAACTGTACTCCAAGGAATATGGCAGAATCAAATGAAGACATTAGAGTTCTGTTTCTTTCTAAAGAAGAGGCAACTCGACATTCTGTCATCACTGTCCCTGATAAGGAATCTGGTCCTACATTTCTTAAGAAGACCAGGAGTAATAGCTCAATGGATGTCACTCCACGTACACGTGAAGTAACTTGGGCTGACAGGCAACCTAAACGTCGAGTTAACACATTTCGGAATTCATTATTTGGGATAATGTCAGCTGCTGCTAGAGGTTAGCATCTTTAATTTCATCTCTAGCTGTCAATTTTTCAAATTTTAATCTCCAATCAGAAGATGAATGAAAGAAAAGGAACTTGTTACCTATGAGCTATGAGGAACATTTTCGTGAGTAAAGAATTTTTCAATCTTCAAAATAAGGAGAAAGGGATGTGGTATAAACCAGAGATCAGTATCGCATACATTGTTTTACACAATTCTATCTGAAGATGCAAATCACGACCTTGTCATTTTGCAGCTGACACGACAGTAGATGGGAGCGGGTTCACGAACTCTCCAATCTTTGGATCACAACCAGCTAGAGTGATTCTTAGATGCCCGGGAAAAGCTGAGGCTGCCAAACTTGTCATGTTACCAGATACCATTCAAGAATTGCTAGAAATTGGCAGCAAAAAGTTTGGGTGCCAATGTACTAAAGTGGTAACCTCAGATGGAGCTGAAGTTGATGAGATAGAGCTTGTTCGAGATGGTGATCATCTCTGTCTCATCTACGATGATGTGAGTATTATGCCCGAAAGCAGTAGTCGATAAACTCCCTCCCCCCCCCCTCTGCTCAACACTGAGAATGCCCTTGAAATCTCAGAGGTACATAACATTGAAGCAGGTTTTTTGAAGGTTAGCGCCATTGTAGTTTTGATTTCCCCTAAAATGTAGTCATAAAGTTAGATTGTTCTTCACCCTTGTATTCTCAGAGTGAAGATCACACTTTTTGTTAGTGTAGACGTGTAGTAAAAAAAAGGTTTTCTCAAACACGGCATCAAACAACATCTTTAACTCCAGTGCCGTAAAGGCTCCCGCCATAAGGCGGGGTCGGAGGCACGCAAGCCTTACCCCTATTGAAACATAGAGAGGCTGGCACGGATGACCAAAAATGATAATTGCTTCTCAAATACGACATCAGAGCAAAAAAAAATCGGTCACATAGCCCCCTTGACCCATGATCAACTATTGACAAGCTCCTGTCCGTGAACAAGTCATTTTTCGTACCACATATTTAAAAAGACGTAACTTTTTTTTGCTTGCGATGTTCACAGTAAACCACCGGGAAGGGGCGGAGGAGGCTACAATCATCGCAAACTATTTCCTTATTATATTGAGTAAACTCTACATGATCTAGATCCGATATTTGGTCGCAAAACTTTTTGTCGACCTTTCTACATTTGGAAGGTCGTTAATGTAATGTCTTGTGATTGATATGAACTGTAGCAAGGCTATTGCACATCTCAACTTTGTTGACTCTTCCAGCTCAAGGTCCTCTCTATCATGTCATGTCTCATGTGAGTGAGTACTTAGTCACCTGCGGATCGGATAAAGTTGTCAACAGCTCCAACAGTATTACTTAATATTCAGATCATCACAGATATGTATTTATTTATGCCGTCCATTTCGGAAATATAATTTTATACCCGTTGTGACAATCGTATAAAATAGTATCATTATTTGATGATAACCGACAAACATTAAACCAATTAGGTTAGTGTCGACGGTTTTATAGACCATTTCTTTTCGAGACGTCAATAGAGTTGACATATTGCCTAATGGAAAAAAAATTTGATACCTTGTTTTCTATTTAATTTTCCATTTTGTTTGAAGATAATTAGCTTGGAGTTCCTATCAAAAAGTTGGTTTCGTGAATAATAAATGCATGTTTGAGTGTAAGCGATAAGCTACTACTACTAAAATGATCTATTAAGCATTAGGAATGACCAAGGTCTGACCTTCATTGCCATTTCGAGATGTTTATTTCACTTTCTATTTATAACATCACAAAGGGATCATGCTACGCAATCCCTTATAAAAGAAGATTTAATCCCATTCATTTCCACAGATGTCAATCATCATCTAAAAAGTCAACTCTAAATTAAGAGTGAGTAAGAGTGAGACTCTCATCATTATTACCACTTTTTTAAGGTTCAGAAAGATGCTTTATGTCTCTTTCTGTTCCTATAAATATACAAAATGTACAAAACTTGTAGTTGAAGTTATAAAGAAAGAAAGAAAAAGTTGATTTTGAGAGTGAAAACAGAGGAAAACAGGGGAAAACAGAGATATATGATGAAATATTGGTTAAAAGGTCAAGTGTGTGGGAGTCCAAAAAATGAGGTCGAAGTAAATTCTACAGATGGTACGAGCCAATATAGTCTCTCCAATGGCGTGCTACCGTCCCTCGGTGCTCGGAGCAACCGTGGCGTCATCCTCCGGCGGTTCACTGTCTCACCTTTTGATCCTCGTTACAAGTAAGTTCCTTAGATTTGCTTCGTTTAAAGGTTTTCTTACGCGGTAAGTCTTGTGTTAGACGATCTTACGATAAATTGGCAATAGGTGTTTTATGATTCTATGCTTTGACGACTTTATTAAATGTTATTATAACTTTGTTAACGTTTGGTTTGGTCTGAATCAACGGCGGATCCATGCACAAGGGCATGGGGGTCCGTGAATACCCGAAAGATTTTCGGAAACGCGAATTTTTTCACCAAAATTTATGAAAAGTTCCCCTAAAACGATCGAGGGACACCGGACAAATATAGGACTCCGGAAAATATTTTTTTCTGGATCCGCCACTGGTCTGAATATGTGACTATAGAATATCGAGTTCTCAAGTATAAAAGACACGTAAGATGTTCACAAGTTGTCCATAAAAAAAAAGCAAATTGCTAGAGGTCTACAATGTAGACTAGACACAATTAATTTGTCTACGATGTAAAATTGAGTTAGTAGTAGTAAAATTGAGATCGAAACGGTAAAATTAATTATAATGAAAATTTCAGGTAGTAAAATTAATTGTATGAGTAGTAAAATTTTGATAGTGTAGTAAAATTATTGCTGATTGTAGTGTAGACCTTTAGCATTGTCCAAAAAAAAAAAAAGGAAAAAGTATATTCACATGATAATAGACTTAAACTTTTGTGTTTAAGCAAAGGAATCATATATTTATACATGCATTCTTATACTATAGCAATGTTGTTTTTGTTTTTGATGCAGATTGTGGGAGACGTTTTTAGTAGGTTTAGTGTTCTACACGGCATGGGTTTCGCCATTCGAATTCGGGTTCTTAAAGAATCCAATCAGAGCACTGTCAATTGCAGACAATGTTGTCAATGCACTTTTCGGACTTGATATTGTCTTGACCTTCTTTGTAGCATACGTTGATTCACAAACTTACCTCCTTATTGACAATAGAAATCAAATTGCTTGGAAATACCTTAAGACATGGTTTATTTTCGACACCATTTCGACAGTTCCTGCTGAACTTGTGGTCAGAATTCTTCCTAATAACATCCATGCTTATGGCCTCTTTAGCATGCTACGTCTGTGGCGTCTCCGTAGAGTCAGCGAGATGTTCTCGAGGTAAGTTATTATATATGTAATATACGCGCTGTGAAAGAACTATCTCGACCAAAAAGTCTAAAATAATAATACTAGTACGTGTCTAAGCATTAGACCTTTATTAGCATTGTCTGACTATCGAAAATTATATATTATCTACTGATCTTTAACAGATTGGAGAAGGATCGTAAATTCAGCTACTTTTGGACCAGATGCTGTAAGCTAGTGTTTGTGAGTACTTCAAAAAATATGCTCAACTTCTTGCTTCATAAAACTTCTAGAATACGTTTTAAGTTTAACTCACTAAGCTTGAGTTTTATGTATGTGTAGGTGACACTCTTTGCAGTTCACTGTGCTGCCTGCTTTTACTATTACCTAGCAGCTCATTACCCTGACCCAAAAAAGACATGGATTGCGCTTTCAGTCACTGAGTTTCCGAATGCTGACACGTGGCAAATGTATGTAACATCGATTTACTGGTCTATCACGACCCTTACCACAACTGGCTATGGTGATTTCCATCCCGTCAATATAAGAGAAATGATCTTTGACATCTTTTATATGCTCTTCAATCTCGGATTGACTGCGTATATTATCGGAAATATGACTAACTTGGTTGTTCATGGTACTAGCCGTACTAGAAACTTTGTAAGTACTATCATCTTCTTGCCTTCATCTTTACTCATCATGCCTGATTCAACAATTTTTATAGTCCGAGAAGGTAGAAGGATTAGACTGTCTCATCGTATGAAACGACTCAAATGTTATACCATGTTAGCTGTTAAGAGTTCCCAATTAAACATTATTGTAAGTCGATTTAGATTTAGAGGTTTTTAGTATTTGTAAGTTGGAACACTAACATTTTGACTGTGGTGGTTTTGATGGAATGTTAGAGAGACACAATTCAAGCTGCTTCGAGTTTTGCTCAAAGAAATAGGCTTCCTGTTCGTCTACAAGATCAATTGCTTGCTCACTTGTGCCTGAAATATAGAGCTGATTCAGAGGGATTGCAGCAACAAGAGATTCTTGAGTCTCTTCCTAAGGCAATCAAATCGAGTATTTCACAATATCTCTTCTACGATCTCCTTGACAAAGTGTATCTCTTTCGCGGTGTGTCAAGTGACTTGCTTTTTCAGCTGGTATGTCTCCATTCTAACCTGTATGAAATCTGCACTTTTTATTCTTCTTCTGTGTCCTAGACTCGAGAAAATTTCAGCTTTGAGTTTCCTTGACTTTTGCATAATGTCAAGAATTGCGAAGCTCATTTGTACACTTGTTCTCTGTACTGTCTCTAAGGTTTCGGAGATGAAAGCTGAGTACTACCCTCCCAAAGAAGATGTCATATTGCAGAATGAAGCACCCACAGATCTGTACGTGCTAGTGCATGGCGCTATGGTAAGCCTGAGATCTGTCCTCTGCGCCTGTTGATGCTGTCAATGTACAATCTTGTGTAGAAACACCTGCATTTTTATTGCAGTAGAGTGTATATAACCAATTTTCATATCAGCCTATAATATTTCAGAAAGTCACAAGTGTCTGACATCTGATTTACTGACTTCTTGCATTGCTGCAGGAACTTATTGTGAAAAAACATGGAACTGAACAGGCAAGTTTGTGGCTTTTATATGCTTATTATCATTTTTTCAGATGTTTTTGTCAAATTTTCTGACTGAAATTTCATCCACAGATTGTTAAAGAGGTCAAATCAGGAGATGTCTGTGGAGAAGTAGGTGTTCTTTGCTACAGACCACAACTCTTCACTGTTCGGACCAAGAGGTTGTGTCAGCTGCTGCGTCTAAATCGTACTTCTCTCCTCAATCTTGTTCAGGCAAATGTTGGAGATGGAGCTATTGTCATGAATAATCTCTTAGAGGTTTGCGTTTTTTCAGGCTCGGCCTTTTGAGTTTGTTTCAGATGTTACTGCAAAAAACAGGCACAAGATCATTGGATGGGCTGCTAACTTTATTTTGTGGATGGGCAGCATTTGAAAAATCATGATGATCCACTGATGCAAGCTGTTCTACGAGATGTCGAGAAAATGCTGGCTCAAGGTCAGATGGATCTGCCTCTGGGTTTATGTTTTGCTGCTGCCAGAGGAGATGAACCTTTGATGCAACAGTTGCTGAAAAGAGGCACTGATCCGAATGAGCTAGACGTGAATGCCCGCACTGCTCTGGTATGTATAATTTAGTAGTATGTAGGCAAAGTCTCATTTTTTACTTATTTCATTAGGAACTTATGCTATACTCCTTCCGTTTATTGAATTCTTTCCATTTGGTCCGAATTCTCCTGTGAAACAGCATATTGCAACAGCCCATGGAAATGAAGATTGCGCTAGTCTACTCCTCTCGTATGGGGCAAATCCAGACATTAGAGGTATGTCAAGATGCTTCATTGAGATACAGTCTCCTCCTCAGCTGTATAATGTACACTGTCAAACATCTAGGTTGAACTTACTCTGTTTTCGAGAAATTATTATGAAAGCCAACTTTCCATGTTTTTCTGATACAGACTCAGAAGGGAGTGTGCCACTCTGGGATGCAATGGTGGGTAAGCATGATTCCTTGATCAAGCTACTTCTAGACCATGGAGCCAGTCTAGCTTCAGGTGACGCACCTAAATATGCTTGCTACGCGATAGAACATGATAACATAAAGATGCTACAAGACATTGTCCGATATGGGGGAGATTTAACCTTGGCCAATAGCTCCGGAACTACACCTCTTCATGCTGCAGTTACCAGTGGAAACAATGACATGGTTAAGTTCATTCTGGAGCAAGGGGCAGATATCGACAAGGTAGATGAACATGGATGGACACCAAGGTCTTTGGCCGATTTCCATGGGAATGAAGAACTGATAGTCCTGTTTAATTCTATGAAACTGGTTAGCATTGATTCCCTTGACATTGCTCCAAAAAGGAAAGAGGGTCTTACTTTTCGGATCCAGAAGTACCCTAGTACTGGTTCAATTCATATTCCTCCAGAAGCTCAACATCTCTTGATTCCAGCTGACAAGCAGCCTAGACGCCGTGTTAACACCTTCAGGAACTCTCTATTTGGAGTTGTCTCAGCTGCCAGCAAAGGTGAGAATCTCTTCTGATCATCAGTACATTGCTAGTTTAAAGTCATTGGTCGGAAAGGAAAACAAGTGAATGAAATTGAGTTTCTCACCATAATGACCTTCCAATTTTGTAGTTGAAACAACTGCTGAGGACAGCAGCTCCACAAACTTCACGGACCTTGGAAACCAACCAGTCAGAGTAATACTGACATGCCCAGGTAAGACCGAGGCCAGGAAACTAGTCAGGTTGCCTGAGACCATTCAGGAACTACTTGAAACTGGCAGCAGTAAATTTGGGTGTCACTGCATGGAAGTGCAAACCACAGATGGAGCTGAAATTGATGATATAGGGCTCATTAGAGATGGTGATCAGCTATCTCTAATCTGTGACGAGAAAAACAAATCGCCTGAGAGCTCGTAGCTCCAGCATTTTGTCATCTTTTCTTCGCTCCAGAGTCCAGACACAGGAAATGTTTCTGTTGGAACTGGTGCAAAACTGCAAATTGTATATTCTGATCCTCCATTTTTGTCCAAGATGAGAGAAAATGTCTTAGACTACTCGTTGCCAGCATTATCAGCATTGTCAACGTTCACCTCAGAAATACTCTGAATATTATAACTTTATAAGCGCATTTCGGAAATGGGACAGTGATAATGAGGAGAATGCATACCTGTACATGCTCTGCAGAAAAACTATTTACAATTGATACATGCCTCAAATTCAAAGAATGATGAAGACAAATGTATAAAACGATACGAAAGTATTGAATGGAACTGTAAATGACACATGTTAATAGAAGGTTACTGCTTCTGAGTGAAAATCAAATATATTGCCAACATTTTTTTATATCAGTCACTGCCTAGCAAATCTATACATTATATCAGAATCTAAGACTTCTAATTCAGGGCTTAGAACAATATTGTCAGCTCGGATTGTCTTTGGATGACTGGTTCAACAACCTCAATATCTTCTAAGACGGCTCTGGTAACGAAATCAAAATCCTAAAACTTGGAATGCACAGCACAAGTTACAACTCCCTTCCTAACTTAAGGTAGAATCTGCTAATGTCTTTCACCTAAAACTAGATTTACTCATCAGAAATGTAAAACCTGCTCCCTTTATCTGCACTCCGGAAAGATTTCTGCATCTGTGAATTTTATCTCTAGGCGAGAGGCGTAAACATCTCTCCAAAACTTTTGACATCATCAGAAAAATGAATCTTCTGGACGGGCCTGAAATGAAATGTCACAGAAATACTTCAGGATTTGGAAACCACATTCTGATAACATTCCAGTCTGTCACAGGTGTGTATTTGTTTTCAAGTTTCGTAAAAGATCAGAGTTTACATGGTAATGTCTCTGGGAGGTTTGGGAGCTCAGACTTCTACGCTTTAATTCGCCTCTGCGAGTAGTCATTTCATCAAATACTTCCCCATCAAACATAGCTCTGTCACCATCATCACTGCCAATATCACCAGGGTCTACCTCCTGTGTTAACATAAATATGCTCAGATTACAAATCAGATCAAATTTAAAGGAAAGGAGAGAGGGGCGTAAATCAGTGACAATGTTCTAATGAACTCTATCTGTCAGACCTGACACCGCTTAAACAAAGCTGCAGGACTTGCAGAATTCGAGATGAGACACAAAAGTCCAAAAATTGAAATCCAAATAACTGGTTATGATTTTTCAGAACGAAAAACCAACCAAAATCGAAGGAACATCAGATAGTGCAGGACATTCTAAAAGAAGAGGAAATTTAGTCACAAACCCTAAGTGGCAGGTCCTGCGTTGGAGAGAAAACAATGTCCTGGTATTCGGCCAAACAATCCTGTACGAAAATAAACAGGAAACTTCAAAATCAACTATGCTTACCAAAATACGCGAACTGGAAATAATACATGGACTATTCCAAAGAAAGTGCAGGGGGGGGGGTACCTTTATTGATACAGCACGATAGCTGCAGGACATTGTTTTCAAGCGGCGTGAAATACCTACAACTTCTTCATATTCAGCAGCATCCAGTTCACGAAGATATTCATAGGGAAACATTTTTGGAAGCAAAAATTCTCTAATGGGTATTAAGAAGAAGAAAGGCAGTGGGAACAAAATCCCAAAAATGGGTATCCATGTGATTCCGAAGCAGAACAGGAAATATGCTAACTGAAATACTGTAAAAGTCAGAATGTACTTGAATGGCACTGACTCCACAAATGAAGCATGATCTCCTTCCAGGACTCTGCCGAGCATAATTATGAAGCAAAGCACACAAAAGCGAAGGGATCTGGTTAGAGTCTGATAAGCGTATTCTCCACATTAGGCGAAACCAATCCTGAGCAGAAGGATTACTTACTTGTATCTTCTACTAGGGGTAACAAAAAGCAGTAGCAACCTTTCCCAGAACTGATTTCCTGGAAGGCTATCAATGGACATGAACGCGAAATATCCCCAAAGAACCGAGGTTGGTATCTTTTTTATGATTGGAATAGCTCCAACAGCAATTCCTACAAGTAAGGACTGCATCAAATTGCTCCATCTCTGCTCGCTAACTCTGATGGGTAAGTGGGCATCAATGTGCTTGGCAGGATCACATTTCTTGACATCCCCACCATGATTTAGCAGGGCCTCTTTCAAGCCCCTTAGTTCTCTCATGACAGAAACCTCCTGCAAAAAGGTCGTGATTCAGTGAGCTTCAGATGAGCTCAGAAACATCCCTCGGTCTAGATCAAGCTAAGCCTTACAAGATGCGCTGAAAACTTACATTGGGAGCAGGTTCCATCTCCAGAAAAGTATCCTGCAACTTTTGATACATTTCTGTGCTGCCTACATTCTGTTGTATGCATTCTTTAGCTTTTTTGAACATCTTTTCTCTCATCAACTGCAGTTTGTAACGCGTTTTGAGTTAGAAAGTTGATCTCAAATGATGCTGGACTAGAAAGTTCTTATCTTCCACATCCCATTTTTTTCCTTTTTGGTCTCTTACACCTCAATCCCTGAATACA
The DNA here is from genome assembly GCA_963457585.1 of Spergularia bocconei. Lineage (NCBI taxonomy): Eukaryota > Viridiplantae > Streptophyta > Magnoliopsida > Caryophyllales > Caryophyllaceae > Spergularia > Spergularia bocconei. The sequence goes on along the minus strand of OY734957.1, from coordinate 1,086,501 downwards.
TGACCACCCACCTGCCGTTTAAGAACTGCAAGGCTCTTAGTGTGCATAGGAGCTTGTGGTAAGACACCATTACATGGAGGGAGCCCGAGCAACCCACATATCAAAGTCTGAGGAAACATCAGTAAGAGCAATACTTCAGATGAAGCTAAACCACAGGTGAAGCATAAAAAGGCGAGGCCATTCCAACTATCCATTACCAAAAACCCAAGTAACAGGAGATCATAGTGGAAAGCAGAAGGCTTCTTAAGATTAAATTCCTGCTGCTGAGCCATCTGTGATGCCACACTATGATCAAAGAATATAGCCCTGCAATCATTACAGCAGGTACAGAAGCTGCAATGATGTACAAAACCGGTACCTTTGACAGATCCTGCAGTTCATAAAAAAGTCGTGACTCAGTCTCCAAGTTCAACACATGCTCAACTCTCACTGTAAATTTGTAATCTTATAAGAAATTTTCCGCAAGGGTACTGGCCTTGAACACTGTCCAATGGGATACTGAGGCAGGTTCCCAAGGGTCTGGAACATCAAGCCTCCTGGGTACTCCAGACGGTAGTTTGCCAGGGGCGGCATAAGACAATGCTGTCCATGCCACTATCAAAAAGGGAACGCCATAATCTGCAATACAGCTTCTCAACCACCCTGAAAATTACATATAAGAATCTAAGGTTCCTATGAGACATTCACTTATAAGATAAGACAAATCACTGCACAAGATTTTACACAAGTGACATACCAGTGCCATATTGCCATGATCTTGCTGTAGTGCTTTTCAAAGAAGTGAAGAGTACCCCAAACGCAAACAGGAGTGCCAGCAAACCATTTATGTAGTTCCACTGGAACTCGCCTTGCTGTTCTGCATGGTTTCCCCCATGGGGTGCATGAAATTCTCCAATCACACCCTATTTAGAAGAAATAGAAGCACATTACACTGTAAGTAGCTCAACAATCACTAGACAGTCATTATATCAACCTCAATGCACACACCTTAATAGCCTCTTGCATAAAAGGAACAGATATCAGCATGCCAAAGAGCTCTCCAGCTAGCCTTGTAAATCTACAGATAACATTGCAAGCATTGAATATTGCAAGAAGGAACAGAAAAAGCGCTGTCCAAAGGCATACCCTAGAAAAGAAAATAAACAGGTATTACAGGAGCTTTGATTCAGATAATATTTAAGCCTTTGTATTTCAAAATGGCAGCAGAAGAGCTAACCATGCTGCCCATGCTAAGAAGAGCTCCTTCCCCACTTTATCACTTTTTTTCGATAGGCTGTACAAATAAGTGTACATAATTATTGTAGGTTCCGCCACACCTAAAATCAGCAGCGGCTGCCCACCAACTATAGAGTGAATGATTCCACAAATGGCAGTGGATGTAAGAGTTTCGACTGTGCTCAAACTTCCATCTGACAGAAAATGAAATGATCAATTCAGATGCACAAAGTTGCATGTCAAGCTCATTAGAAAGTCCACATCCTATGTTTTTTGTATGTACATACCTGTATCTCTACTTAACTGCTCTCCAAAGGCAATTACAGGAAGAGCAGATGCAAAAAATATACAAGTTGTCGGAGCCAAGATCCTGTAAATTAAATGTTGCAGTCATAACTCATAGGAGAGCAAAACATATGTGCAACTGATTTTGTGACTATATTGTAGGAGGTATGAATTTACTTCACATTACAGGCTCCAGCCCAATCATGCCTATAGAAAGGTAATCTTCCCTTGATATCTTGAGCTACACCTCCAAAAGGGGCTGTTGGTTTGTCCATAACTAATACATGAGCAACGAACAATCGAGATCTAAAAAGAAAAAAAAAAGGGTGAGACTTGTGAAGCCTAAAACAGTTGAAAAGCAAGCAAATGAGACCCATTGTGATGCTTATGTGAGCATACAGAATCATTTATCCACATTGTCGTCCAATAGAGCGCAAAGTGTACAATTTTTCGCTTCAAAATCATAGAGAAACTTGAAAGGAAACACGAATTCTGTAACATGCATCGTCTTCTACGTACAATAATGTCCACCTGAAGCTCTTTTACATTGTATAAGGAAGAATCTAAGGTAAGTATGTGCTTCAATCATGCCATGGGAAAATCCAAACAGATTTTATATCTATCATGCATGAAAACTATATGTTGCATATAAATGTATAATAACCATACCACATACTAAGAACCCAAAATTTCAATGATCTTCCACAAAGGCATAAATATAAACTTAAGAACATGATCTATAATTCTATGATTCCATATAATATTCCTAACATTGCATCCATGAGAATCACTACAAAGCGTATATAAGAAACTTACATTACGTTTTCGCCTTTTTCGGTTTCAGAACAACCTTGAGGGCCACCAGAGTTTGCTACGGGAAACACCCTGCAAAATGCTGCAGAACTTTCTACATACGATGAAATTCTCCCCTTTTTTTTGTGGGTAAAAAAACTCTCCTCTATTTCTTTACAAGAGTTATTAGATAGTTTTTCTTATATATCATTACAGAAGAAAAAAAAAATTTCAACAGAAAATAACAGAACTTTTGATAGAACGATCGTAGACTTCGACACCTGGATAATATCATAATATAACCCCTCAGGCCTCAGGATTTTTGGCCCTTATTTTCTTCTTTCTTTTTTTCTTTTGGTTTCTTTTCAGTAGAACTTGAAATATTAGATTGGCTTTGGTTTTCAGAAATCAGAAAATTTGGATACAAAGTTTCTTCAAATATCTTGCAATCTTACATTGTCTATTCTCGCAACGAATAAACGATTTCAATAAAAAAAAAAGAGGACAACGAACGGAGCTCTAAATATGGTATTGCTGGAGGTTCCTAGTGTAGAACGGTCTTACACAAAAACTGTACTGACTTCGACACATACACATTAACACATACATGACTTGAGACGGAGATGGTGGACGATTCCGATGTCCTCCCTGAGATAGATTCTCTACTAAAAGTGTTAGATGATCAAATGCACACCTTTCAAAGTAACCATGTTAACCGAGTAATCTTGTCGTACCCGTGATGCAAATGTTCCTCAAGAGAGAATGCTCTCTCAACCGGGGTAATGTCCACAGATGACCACTTAGAACAGATCAGTCTGAAAAAATAGCGAAGTGACTCCATCGAAATTTAACAGTCCATGAACCCTCTTTGACGTTGTGCTGAAACCATTCTGTCCAGTTTTAAGGTTGCACCAAACATCCTGGACTATATACGAGATTTGGACAATCAGGTTTGGAGATCAGGAATTTTTATAGGAAGTATAGACATGCTTGTGAATTGTGATGCAGCTAATGTTGCAGTTCGTAGCTCTATCACACTCGATTATGTTGCCAAGGAACGCAGCTTCAGTCAGTTCAGAAGATTACCAAAGGATTGCTAGCACATCAAAAGGAGGGCTTCTCGGGTCCGGCCAAGCAAAGATAGTGCAGTTGCAGCAATATGGTGACTGGTTAGCCCTGCTCGAGTAAGCTGTTCATTTGGAGATGCTTGTTCAATGTAGGTGTCTGGCAATACAATAGGGCGCCACTGAAAGGGGGAAATTGAAGAATGTTAGAGGTCAGGGCACTGAGGACATTTTCTCTAGCTTGACACTTCACATGTAACTCGAAAGAGATAACAAATAGCATCAAAAAGGTTTCTAGTGTCTTACAAACAGTGAAGATACAAAGCGTTTACATCCAATTTTGTGAGCACCGGTTATAATAATGGAAGGCGAATTGGAGGAGCTGTGTCTCAACTCTCAACTTAGTTTTCATTGTAGAAGTAGAACCAACCGAATTTAAATTGATAAGTTTTACCTTCACTCTTCCATCAAGCTTCCCATCAAGGGCAATGAATTGGGCAACATGGGACCCAAATCCTCCAATTGATCCCTCCTCAACAGTAATCAGAAAGGCATGATTTTCACAAAGATCTCTCACAAGCTTCAGGTCAAGAGGTTTACAAAACCTGGCATCGGCAACAGTAACTTGTAGACCAAGCTTTGAAAGAAGGGACTGAGCGGAGAGACAGTTTTGAACCATGGCTCCATATCCTAACAAAGCGACATCTCTACCTTCTACAAGAACCTTTCCTTTGCCAATCTGTCCTACAGACAACACTTTACGAGTAAGGCAAAAGGCCCACAAAGATAGGCCAGAAATAGCTCTTATAGGACACATTTCAGGCTCTACAAAGAGCAGGTGATTGGCATTAGAGACTGAAAGCGTCACTCAAAGGGATTAGTGATATCAAAGCAAATTTTCTGAGCAAGAGTTTGGAAATATCAAATTCAATCAGAATTATTTCAAATTTACTCCCTCTGCGTGCAAAGATTTATCATAAATTGACTCAATCCTCTTAGAAATAAATACTGAATAGGCTGAACAGTTGAACAACATCCTTGACAGTTGACTCTATAAAACCTCCATATATTAAAACAAAAATTCATGGATCAGACAAAATCCCTAAAGCTACATCAACAAAGTCCTAGTAAGGGTCCAGTTAAAACCACAAAAGAATGAATGTGCTAAGAGTGGTTGAAGGGGGAGGTAGGCATCTAGGCATAGAGTAACAGAGATGCATACATTATAGTCATTATAATCCCCGTAATTCATATCCAAACGCCCCCAGATCACCTTGTTTTTAGAGGGAAGTTTAATGGGAAGGTTGGATTTGTATGTGGGGAGATTTCTACCGCTGGTCAGATAATCAGAATAATTCCTTAGCACATGATGCTACATACGCCTCTTGTAAAGACATGTACTCCCTCCATTCATATCCAATCTTCTTACTTTTTGCACAAAGTTTTAGGTGTGTATTAAAAATTATTAAAAGCAAGTGGGAAAGGAAACAAGAGCACTTTGGAAGCATTTCATTGGTTCAAATGTTACTAAAATAAGAAACAAGAAGATTGGATGTGAATTCCCCTAAAAGGAAACCAGGAAGATTGGATATGAATGGAGGGAGTATGATTTTGTAACCGTCAAATTACCTAACTTTAAGACATAAAAGTCAGTCACAATAAATGCATACCAGCTTTTAAAATTAGAAGAAACGCTAAGACAAAATGAGAGCTTTAGGAGGGGAAGTACTACCTCAATGGGCATTGTACAACCCATGGAATTGTTTATGCCAACAATAACCCCAGCAGGATACCGAAAGCACACTGGTCGGTCATCAATTTGAGCTGCTGTGGCCACCATGTTAGCGAGTTCATACTCATCAGAGGGTGCCATGACTATCATGTTTGGCAAGCATGACATGAAAGTTACGTCAAATGGTCCACAGGATACTGGTCCTTCAGAACCAACCAATCCTGCATTAGTGATGGCAAAACGCACAGGAACTTTCTGTCGGTCAACATCATGAACAACCTAAAAGCAAAAGAGAATGTATAATTATATTACCAACTAGTTTGACGCCTGGCTCACGCCCGGGCTATGAATGTACATTTTCCTAAAGCTCAATTATAATAATTGACTTCATATTATTTTTACTTATCCGCCACCAATCAAAATTTACTTAATATTACAGTGTATTATATTATTTACTTGTTTATGTATTACATTTCCATACCGATCATGTTATACTACAGTATTTCTAATTTTCGGTCACTAGTCATAGTTAACTTGTTAATATATAACATTATTTTCTCAAAAATAATTAGCTAACCCTTGCTCCAAGTAGCCAAATTTGAGGAACGTTTGTCCGAGGTCATTTTGGGGCAATTTTAGCCTCCTCGTTGTAAGTAGCCAAATTTAGAAAGTTCTTTACGACAACACAGTCAGGTAACGTGCGTTCTTTTGCCGATTATGGGACTAATTATAGGTTTTTGGTTCTATTATTATGCATAAATCACTCATATGACCTCTAGGGGCTTACACGAATATATGAATGATTTTTGTTGCTGACCATTTTGGGCGAAAAATTGTGGCTTACTTCAGTATTTGCTAAAATTGACCACATTTTTAGGAGTAATCAAATGATCTCAAAACACTACCATGGACAACATTGGAGTAAGCTGGTTGGATAAGCGGGTTGGTTCCTCAGTTTAAGAAGTAGTTTGAGCCATTTCTGCACACGAGATGGTAAGATGCTAATTTTGCCGATTTTGGCATTTACAATAGGTTTTTGGCTCTAACATTCACCATATTATGTCCCCTAGGGGCTTCCACGAAAATTTGAGCCAAGACGGTGGAAAGGTGGATCACCTCTTAATAGCTTCCACAGACGAGTTGATATTTAAACCTGAAAAACCAAGTCACTATAATTTTCTAGTGTTTATGAATACTGGCAATTTTGTGACACCAGTTGCCTGCGCCTACCTAAAGTCCAGATTGTCCACTACTTCAGTAAATTGATTGCACATACAAAAGCAGTAAAGATGCCATGTATCATGGTATGAGAAGTAGAGGGTCAAGACTCAGAAAGACTTATTAGAGGCCTTAACAAAGAGAGAGAGTAAAGAGAGTGAAAACCTGATCATAAGCTCTTTGTAGAAAGGTAGAAGGAATGATGCAAAATGGTTTCAATCCACCACAGGCTAACCCAGCAGAAAATGTAACTGCATGTTGCTCAGCAATTCCCACATCAAAAAACCGGTCTTGAAACTTTTCTTGGAACAACTCAATTGACCGCTCAATTCTCATTCCGGCATGAACTGCAACAATATCTTTGTCCTTCTCTGCTTCAACAGATAAAGCCTCTACAAAGTAATTACAATATGTTCGAGGACCAATGCCAATTTTCAATGTATCAGCACCAGGTGTATCTGATGCAACACACAATTTGGAAACAGGATGTCAGCTATCAATGATATATTAGAAGAGACATGCAAACTGTGAAAATCTGAAAGTGTAACAGAACAACCAGAATTATGGATTATTTTCCTACAAAAAGATGGCATTCTAGCATCTCCACACGTTCATAAGAATTCTCTAGCACTAGGGAAGCAGCAACGTTAAGTTGCACCAGCTGTTTATTACTGCACTCTGGCATGGAAGTTAATTAGGAAAACAAACAAAAAACAAAACTCTTGCTTTTTTTTATAGGTTGATACATCATACATATATGGTACTGATTAAAAAAAACAAGCTTTTGCGAAAGAAGGAACACAAGATGTGAGTTCAGCAATCATTATATTGTGCATGAAGGCCTTTGCTTGGCTCGTCAACTTCTCTAGTTACGTGTTGTGAAGGACTACAAAAAGTAAATTACATACGGCGCATATTGCGATTTTACATTTGTACCCCATTTTGGACACCTTTTCCAAAAATAACCTTTACATAGATGGCTACAGTAAACCAAAAGATGGCATGTCCCGTCCCAACCTCATTTCCTTTGCCATTCAGAACATTTGTCTCAGCTAAATAGATTGCCTTTCCCCATCAAAGTCAACTAAAACTCCAATTCCTCAAATCAGAAATTGAACCTTAATTCCATAAAATAACCAAACATAAGGCAACATCTGTGCTTGAACCCCTTGTTGTACCCTACTCATGAGGACCTGTTCAAGCTATTTTAGTCTCTAAAACCATTAAAGCTGAAAATTTCAGATGAGTCCAGGTACCGGTGAGCCACAGAAGCTCAATAAATTCGCCTAATGAATCACCACTAAAACTGCAGAATGCAAATATCCTACAGGTAGAGTTGATGAGAACCAGGGAGGCCTGCACTCCTGGGGGAGTGGACCAGTGAGTGAAGTTTGCATACAAGAATTATCATCGATTTACCGGGCACCAATATAGAGCAGTAGGGTCGCTGCAAGATAATGACACCTCTATTCTCTTAAAGCTACCTATTTAACTTAATTCCAGTTTTCACGCACTTAAAGACCAGGACCACAGTAGGGGATTACAAGTTTACAACAACCAAATCATTATGAAAGACCCGCTGGCAAAGGGGGCATGACTTAAAACAGAACGATACCACTTCTCTTAGATATTAACACTTGAATCTTCTTGCGCATTGTATTAAAAATACCTAATGGGGAAGCAACTCACCTTGGTAACATATTTCAGTTCTAAGAATGCCCTTTGGATTTTGGGTATCCCGTATCCTACCACCAACTAAGGGCAAAAAAGGAAGAGGAGGGTGAAGAAGACGATTTGGCAATCATCAAAAATTGCTTGTATATCAGCAAAACGGTAGTTATATGTATAAGTAACTAATTTAGCGTACACCAACGCATATCAAACTCCTGAAGGCAATTTTGCAATTGTAACATACGTAAGTTATCAGGCAAACCAGAGCACACATCATTTGTATGTACTCGGTGAAAGAAAAATGAACATGCGTCAGCACACATATCTCATAAACACAAACCATAACATTTCGAAAAAAAATTGAAGAACATGCAAGGCGGGATAAAGTACCTCCAGGAAGATTTTCTGCGGTGTCAGCCCTCTGATTATCTACGGAAGTGATTTTATCCGTCAAGACATGAACCAGAACCGGCCCCATTGAGTCCAAAGATGATACTTCTTGTAGCACACAAATCAGATCCCCGATCTTGTTACCATCTACTGGACCAATGTAATAGAGTCCTAACTCTTCAAAGAGAGTAGACCCCGTAGGTCCCAGCATACCACGAGCATATTCATCGACTTTTGCAGCCCATTCATATAAACCTTTACCAATTTTCTTAGTAAGACCCTAAAAAGAGAAGAAAAAGTAATTTGTCATGTATTTACTCATTCATTCACCATTTAATGTCCAACTATCAAACACAGGAAGCTAGCTTAATCTACAATTTACTTCCAAAAGGGCATTCATGAACTAGTACCTTAGCACCTTCTCTAAGCCTGCGGAAAGATTTACTGGACTGAAGCTTGCTCAATGTGGTAGATATTGCACTAATTGGTGTCCTGGATTCCTCATCAAGCTTAGGATGCAAAGAGTGACGGCTATCATTTAGAATCACCACTAAGTTGGAGTCCAAATAACCCGCATTACTCATTGCCTCATACACCTGACCAGCGGTGGTTGTTTCATTGCTAATAACAGAAACTACACGCTCTCGTTTCCCTTTAAGATCTCTTGCAACAGCCAAACCTAAGTAAACAAGATACTCAATCAGGCTGAAAACTCAGTTTCCGCACTTAAGACTACTCTTCAACCAAAAGTAACCTATGTACAATAATTAAGAACCTACCAAGTCCGGCAGAGATACTGCTACATCCATGACCTGAGCCAAAGGGGTCGAATTCACTCTCAGACCTACATGTATCACCAGAAATTCCATTCATCTGTCCAAGTGTGCCCATAAGGTATCTCCTTCCCGTGAGTAGCTTATGGGCATATGTCTGTTAATGTAATTGAATCAGTGACAGCTTTAAGTCTTCAAAAACAAACCCACTCCCACATTGTCCTAAACTGCTGAATAAACTAAGAGAAAAAGAGAAGGCACAAACTACGAGCAGATGGACCAACACAACTATAGAGCGTTTAATATCTTACTTGGTCTCCTTTATCCCACACTATTTTATCCACTGGTGCATGAAAGACATAGTGAATGGCAACAGTCAACTCAACGACAGATAGGCTAGCTTGTAAAGCTTTCTGTCCTTTTGATACCATGTGAGACAGCTCTCCACGGATCTCACCCGCTAATTGTTTCAGCTCCTGTAGCACCCGAAATTCAGCCAGGCGAGATATAAGCATCCAGTTGTTTTCTACTTTTCCCCCCCTTTATAATAGTAGATTAGTAGTTTTGTAAAAGGAAAGTAATGCTACTAGGATTGAATAGAAAAAGGTACCATGACTTTCAACCTTAGTTGACAAGTTTTTCAAGTTAATGGGGTTCTCAACCATATCAAGTATAGGAGTAGGCGTTTCTTCCCAGAAAAAGTTGTCATCATCACTAAGAGCTGTAATTCTTCCAGCAAATGACCTCTGCAAACAAAAATACAATGTCATATACGTACAATTACTTCCCGTAAAGAAGAAGGGAAGTTTCCTCTTTCATCAAAAAGTTACAATTGCATCATCATAGTACAAGAAACTTGTAACCAACAATGATGGAAACTAAAAAGGGCAACACTTGTTTCACGAGAGATATGCTAGGCCAAAAGGAATGCAAAGACGAGATGGAATATACCACTACCTTACATATGTAGACATTAGAGTATCAACATAACAGCCAAAAGGTTGCACCCCCTCTATGATCTACCTATGCATCTTTCAGGGTAACCCCAGGGCTACGTTTGATGAACACAACCTAGCTTACGGGGTAGAAAATCAACTAAACATTATTGTATACGATATCTCTACACGAAATTATGATGCTATCCAATTCTCACACCCCCCCCCCCCCCCCGAGTTCTGGCATCAAAAGCTTGTACTCCCGTTCTAGGTTATCGAAAACACAATGCATGTTCGGTAGGTACTGGAAGATAGGCTACTCACATATCATCAAATTACTTATAAAGTTCATTACTTTATTACAAAGATTTGATGATCACATTTTGCCACCACATTTATGAATAACACAGTACAAAATACAACAACAATCCTATGGCGTATATCATACCAAATTTGATCCCTCACCAGCAGTATATCAGGGAAACTTACTCTTGAAGCATTACAAATTGTATACATGAACATTATTAAACATAAACTTCATTATCACCCAATTTTTGATCAAATTCACAAATACAAACAATTATAAATAATCACTGAAAAGAAAAAAAGGTGATACCTTGGACAATCTGCACACACTAGTTCTTTGCCAATCACAGGGAAATTGGAGATTGAAGCTTCTGTGTTGCCATTTATGATGAAAATCTCTGCAATTTCCAAGAGATTGAACAGAAAATCCAATTGGGTATTCAAGAGAAATCGTACCCATTTCAAGTAGTAACCCAGAAAAATACAATAAACTACACAGAAGAATTAATCAGAGATTAGATTAAAAGTTCCTTCAAGAACAAGTTTATTGTTTATACAAAGATGGGGGACAAACAAATTTGGGTTTTCGACACATTTTTAGTTTGGTGTTAATGTGTGATCAACCAAATTGAGTGGAGACAAATGCAGCACATCACTTTGGTAAGAAAAAGAAAAAAAAAAAATTCTAGTTTGGGAGTTTTTACTATTTACTGTGGTCTGTCTGTGATCATTATCTGGAGTCTGGACTAGGATTGGAAGGATTGTTGCAATGTGTAAACTGTAAGATTGTGGGTGGCTTTGCGAGTGAAAGTTCGAGACTTGACCGATATAGGCCAAGCTACATTGAGCCGGCTTGTAATCGATAGACATATCCGATAATAACGGGTTATTTGGTTCGGGTTTTGAACTTCTGATTAGCGGGTGTTGGTCGAGACTCGAGAGAATGAAGAGTCTAATCTGCAAACCCGACTTTTCGACTAAATGGCATGTGCTAACATCCGGTAGTATTTCTTAACTTGTGATTTTGGGCTTTTCTGGTGAGAGTTTGAGACTTGGACCCAAAATTTGTATTATTGAAGACGGAATTTAGATTGAAATACAGTCTCGTGTTCATTGAAAACTTTGCTCCATGAGCGTATTGTTAAAATTATATTGAGCATGTCAACTTCATCATCGAGCGTTTGATGAAAATTGTTGAGCAAGTTTTTGAGACCGTTGAACATGTTTTGGGGTGAAAAGATGAAATCACTGTCGAGAGTACTATAATAGCATTGCATATCGAGCGTTTTTTTCAATAGCTTTGCTTAGATAGGGTAATAAATAATTGTTATGACAAGATTCACAACCTTACGTTCTAATCGAAATTACTTATAAGTTCAAACCCCTCCCACCGCCCGATTTGTTTCAAAGGTCTATGTGAACAGGTTTTGGGATCATGTTACCGTTTCTCCCTCTGATCTATGTTGTTAGCATGAACTTGGTTTCAGAAGTAAAGCTATTGTTTGCCATAAGTTTACGAGAAAAATTCAAACCAAACGTTAACTCTCGTAGAAAACGGAGAATATATTTCGCGTATATAGAAGGAAATGATATGCACCACAAATTTTTGCCTGTTATAAAGACAAATGATGCCACAGCGAAATGCGCAGCCCACAGGCCACGAGCAACGGACCACGACGGGTCCATCGACGTTGACATACTCATCTTAATATCATTTACTAAATCTCCAAAATCAGATAAGATAAGGCCCAAACTCTTTCAGCCGTTAGATAGATATTCCTGCTTAATCCAACGCCTTAGATCAACTCACCTTAGATTAGCCCATCACCCCAACATCAAAATATAACACAAACACATGTACAAAAACAATCAGCACAAACCAACATCATTTGTCCAAAATCTCCACTTTCATATTGCCAAACCAACACAAACTCATTAAAACAAAGCCATGGCATCGGCCACCGCTACCGCGGCAACATCATCATTTATCGGTACACGTCTAACGGACGTGCCATCAAATACAGGCCGGGTGACCGCCCGGTTTGGGTTTGGGACTAGGAAGGTTGCCAAGAAAGCTCCAAGCAGATCAAACCCCGGGTCGGACCGTCCATTGTGGTTCCCGGGTGCCAAGGCTCCAGAATGGTTGGATGGTAGCCTAGCAGGTGATTATGGGTTTGACCCATTTGGTCTAGGAAAGCCTGCTGAATACTTGCAATATGACTATGATGGGTTGGACCAGAACTTGGCCAAGAACTTGGCGGGTGACATTATTGGGACTAGGACCGAGTCCGAAGACGTAAAGTCCACTTCCCTTCAGCCATACAGTGAGGTTTTCGGGCTCCAGAGGTTTAGGGAGTGCGAGCTGATCCATGGCAGATGGGCCATGTTGGCTACTCTTGGTGCTTTATCCGTCGAGTGGCTCACTGGTGTCACCTGGCAAGATGCTGGAAAGGTATGTTACTTTCTTCATGCTACTTTCTTCCACTTAATCGAAATCGAGTCAACTAATAAGGTCGTTGGAGGAAGATACTCGTGAAAAAGCGTAAATCAAACATACTTGGATTGTGTAATACTCCGTATTAAAATCCTGTTCAAATAAGGAAGACCAAAAAAAAAAAGATTTTATTTGCTACCAAGGGTCTCTAACACAGTTTCTTCTCTGATCTATTTCTAGGTGGAGCTAATTGAAGGATCATCATACCTTGGACAACCACTTCCCTTCTCAATCACTACACTCATCTGGATAGAGGTACTGATCATCGGTTTCATCGAGTTCCAACGGAATGCAGAGCTCGACACAGAAAAGAGGCTCTACCCAGGTGGCTCCTTTTTCGACCCTCTAGGCCTAGCGGCTGACCCGGAGAAGAAGGCAACCCTGCAGCTGGCAGAGATCAAGCACGCCAGGCTAGCGATGGTTGCGTTCCTTGGATTCGCAGTTCAAGCAGCTGTTACCGGGAAGGGTCCTCTAAACAACTGGGCTACCCACTTGAGTGACCCATTGCACACTACTATTTTGGACAGGTTCCTGTAGAAACATTAATCAAAGGCTTGTAGTTAAAGCTTCCTAAATTAATTCGGGAATTGGAGGACTGTGTAATTTAAGGCTAGTCTGCTATGGCCCTTGCATCAGTCTTGTAAAAAATGGTGTGTTTGGCAGATGTAGATTGAAATGATGCATTCTATAGTCATCTGATATGGAGTTTATCTGTGTGTTTCGACGAGTTTAAAATGAAAAACAAATTAATCAATACTTCCCAAACTAAACCCCTATACAGTTTTCACACCAATAGCAAAGCAACCCACAATTAATGCAAAACAACTACTTAGGAGGGCTTTGAAGCAAAACATGAGGACGAATGACCCGAGCATTTAAAGTTTTTGGAAGAAATTTTGAAGGTTCTATTTTAAAACACACTCCGAAACTCTAACGTGACTCCGTCCTAATGTCATCTATACACCCAAAGCTGACCTAATATAAGCACTTCATATCATCACTTCCATCTGAAGCCAACCTAATGACTTGTATACTGACATCCAAGTTCACTAGTATCTCGAGTACTTGACATTTATAGGGCTTCTTCACTCTTTCCAGGGTTTATGCAAAACAAATATACATACTCCACATATATCTCGAGTGAAGGAGAAAGGATCAAATAAAAATTGAGATGCAAATTATCCACAACAATAAGAAAAACAAGGGCGGAGCTAGGAGAACCTAAAATTCCTACGTGATCTTTTGTAGCTCAACAGATCACCTTTTCAAGTTTCAACCTATTGTCCTATATATATTGAGTCATCTCCTAGCCCCCTGTTTCAGCATTAGTAATGTGGAGGGAGAATTGTCTTGAATAGATCAAAGTAGTTCACCAAGGATACCTTTAGTTTCCTGAACATCTGATGAGACACGTCAGCTCCCTCGAACTTTAGGTTCTGCATAATCACTTAGTGAATGCCAATTCCGAAGCCAGAGCAATGTGATCACTTCCCCATTTCTGAAGTTAAATACAAGAAACATACGTTACAACCAAACACCTGACGACCTCATTTTAAAAAGGTATTATATCGAGAAATAAGTAGGTCAAAAAGAATGCATCAAGAACAAATATTTCACCAGACTGAAAGGTAAGATGAGCACGCCTCCTGGAACTACAACCACATTACATGGCTTACACAGCTCTATTCACAACCCCCCCCCCCCCCCCCTCCTCCTCTCCCTCCCTATTTTCAGTACATGATATGAATTTGTTTTCGGCAATTTGATGGTTGGGTTTGGGTAGATTAACAAGCAGCACATGACTATGCAATATGCATGTGCCCAACACTTGTTACACCAGACCAGACTAGTGCGACACATGACTAGTTGGGATCAGCCCATGACATTTTTCAAAGTTGTTCTCACCATGAACAACCCATGAGAACAACCCTCACTTGTCTAATCGTCTACTCATATGAGCCGTATCAGTTGCAGCTAGTTCTCATGCAGTAGATACACACTTTTGGTCCGGAGTTCAAAAAAAAAAGACATATAAACCTTTTAAAACTGGAAACTATGTCGTCAACTAAAGAGTCGTTATGTATAGAATCAAGTGTATATCGAGTGTAAACTGCACCTTTGTTGGGAATCCCCTACTTGTTTCCATCGCATCTTTCGGGATAGGAGCAAGCACTTTCACAGTTTGAAGACCTTCAGATCTCCTGTATTTCACAGAAGCAACCAATCAAATGGAGAGGTAACGATTAAATTTTCAGTTCTGAGGCACCTACAAGATTCCAGTTTCGTAAAGAACCTTCTAGAGAATACAATATTTGTGAAGAACCACACATTCACACAACAACTTTAAAAAAAAAAAAAAAAAAAACTCATGTTAGGCACACCCCTAGTACCCTACAACTCTAGTTTGGGGAAGGTAATTACTTTTAGGAAGGGTGAATGAAATCCTTTGGTTTTAGTGCCCCTTTGGAAGAAGGAAATTCCCCCAAATAGAGCTTAGATTGTGCCATGTACAAAATGTATTAGGTGGTTGTTCACAAGAAAGTTTTCATCAGGTGATTCTTTCCAAAGCTAAAACTTTTCCAGGTCACCTCCATCAATTGTTTCTAAAAATGATAAAATCTAAAATGGAGATGCTAAACAGACATGAGAAACGCTATGGCTTACCATATGTAGTCCACAGTTCCCATGAAACAGCGATGGTAACTAGTCACTAAGGGCTCCCCCCATGAGTCTCTTGTCCCAGAAGTATCCTGGAAACCATCAGACAAAGAGAAAACATGAAATGGTGACATTTTAGTATTCAGATTTAATTTCAACCAGAGAAACAGGAATGACGTCCGCGTTCTCAATGGAGAGGCCATGATAAACACAACCTCACTATCAATGGCCTCAGTGAGTAAATTAACAGCAAAAGAATAAAGGGTCAAAAAATAGATTCAATGGGGGCAGAGATAGTAGCCATCAATACGCAGCAGCACAAGAATCTAATAAATAAGAATGTTTTGTGTTCATCTGTTAATAGTAAAATTGAAGTTCATAGACATGGATAGGATAAACTTTAGCTCAAAGTTACATATTCCTTTCGAGTTTCGACAATCAAATCACAGTATCCAATGATACCTATTTTAGCACAACATAGACCAAACTAACAAAAAGTAACATAAAGCCTCTTACGACAAATTCCGTCATAAAAAAGCTCTGCCCCATAAAGGTCATGTTTTTTTTTACTCGGTCACATTTATATCCTGAAAACGTGTATTGCATCTAAATTCATCACCTCCAGCAATTACCGCATCATATATGACTTATGATAGAAAAAACAACACTAAAATTTAACACTATCATGAACACAGCATACAACTTCTAGAACATGCCACAGTAGTAAGGAATTCTAATTCCTAACAGTAAACCTACCACCACTTCTGAGTAGGTGCTGCAAAGCTTTAATGAGTGTTCAACAACAGTGCTCTCAGTACTGCCAGTAGCTGTGGCTATCTCCATTGGCGTCCACATAGAAGGGTCGTATAAGGGTCTATCCACAGCAATTACATCTGCCTTAAGTACCACCTCATCTGAATCACAACAGACATGCTATCACAAACCAGTTCGGTTGTATAACAAATTACCCATTGATAAAGAAACTTACTCCCTTACCCAAATTAGAGGGGGACACATCTTCACCACTCTGCAATGCCGACAAAAACTCTTCAGTGTCTTCACCTAAATTTTCATCGCCTTTTAAGGAGTCATCAATCTCATCGAGTGATTCCGCAATGAACTTTTCATCTGTTTTATCGCAGTTGATAGTTGAAGCTGTATTCAAGTCGCTGACTGATTCGGGAGATAGATCACTGGTCAGACCTACCATGCTCACCTCGACAGAGTCAGAGGGAGAAGTACAAGGGTTTATTGACTGGGAGTTATTCAAAGTACTATTGTCCCTTAAGCCTTTCTCCAAAACATTACTTGGGCCCGTCGACGGATGAGCCATATTACCAGCTGGCTGCTCCCTGAGAAAGTTGGCAAGCATTGTAGATGCAAATCTGACGGAAGGACTTTAAGAAGATTTTTGGAAGGAATAGAAATAGCAACCTGGACTGATGGCTATAGAATCTGGCTGGTGGATGAATTTCAGCAGAGGCTTGTCCTGAAACTTTGTTTCTATCTACTTGTGATATATCTAGCTGACAAAGCAACATATTTGTTACATTTCATGCATTATATTTGTTACATTATTTCCGTCACCTTAACAGTGACAAGAAGAGCCGAAATATAATAGCAAAAATGTATGCTGGTTCCAACTTTACCTTCTGTTGTGTTATGAAGTTGTACAATGGACTCTGACAAAAGGAAGTATATAAGCTGTCAGAACAGATTGGTAAATGTGCAAAGCTTGATGAGAACGAAATTTTAGCTTAGGATGACCTTAGTCTACCTTTGGTACACTATTGAAATCCCCACATAGAACGATTGGAGCGTCATCCCACGTCTTTGATACTTCTTGGGCCTTCTCAAAGAGCATTCTGACCTACATAAGCAATATATTCAATAAAGATCGGAGTAACTCCAATAATGGAATTATTTTTCATCATGCATGACTTCCATGGAGATTTAAAGTAGATAAGCGCAAATCTAATATGCTTTCGATATGTGACATTTTCTATTGTAATTTCCAGCAGTCGAGAAAATGATTCAACTAATGCAACTGTTCAGTATGTAGAACTGTAGAAGGATCAAGCTGTCAAAAAAATCTGTATGACCTATATAGGGCGACATACCTGGCCAAGTTTTATTTCTCCCCTTCTTGGGTTGTATAGCACGTGAATGTTGCATACAACAACTCTGTTTGGACCACCTGAACTGCATGCGCATATAAACATTTAATTTCTTTATGCAAGTTAGGAAGCAACAACTACAAAATTATTTATACGTAACTGGTATGCAACTTAACGAGAGTATTCAATATTCTCTATGCCATTTAGCTCAATAGAACAAAAAATTAATACATCAAACCATTATCAGAACGGTGTTTGTGAGCAACCTATGTCAGCAGTGAGATACCAAAATCTTAATTCAACCTACTGTGTTAATTTAAAGATAAAAAGAGAGAACGATTAAACCAATCAACCATTAGCTTACGCAGGGAATACAGAGAAGAGGAGGTCAAGCACAAAGGCATGCAAAGTAGAACCACTTATCTGAACTACAGATTTAAGAAACCACACAAACTTGTGAAAAACTGCAATAGCAGATTAGCAACGAGGACACCAAATTGAGTGATCACTAATTTTTGGGTTCTACAACATTTTATGAGAAGGTCAAAAATTCAAAGGCAAAGAGCCCTTCCATCATATTCTTTTAGTTTAGGCATGTCTTGATATCACAAGTTACCAATCAGTACTAGTCAAGGTAAGACCAATCATCAACAACATGAAAAGATAGCTAGTAAATGACGCTTCTAAAAGATAAGTTTGAAAACCCAGTATTACCTTGATGAAGCTAACTGGTCGCCACGCTGGTTCTGAGTTAGTGACTGCATGAGATAAAGGAGAATCATGTTCAGCCCAAATTTTTTGACAAAACAAAAGATTGAGCTCATAGTACTTCACTTTTCAATGTAAGTGGAAAAAAACTCGTAGATCAGTGCCATACCTCTAGTACACAAATTTGGGCAACATTATTCCGCATTCCATGTTTATTATATTCAATGCAGTCCTCAAACACCAACTTGAATCTAAGGCAATGATTTCAAACTTGTGTCACAAGGCCCACTCAAGCAAAAAATTAATTTAACCAATAACAACATAGCCATACAATACAAACAAATCATGCAGGGAACAACAACAACAATAACCAACCCTTACACTAAATTGATTTGGGGTTGGCTAACATGCATTGTCATTTAAACCGCCAAACAGTCATAAAAGGTTAAAAGTAGGGAGAACATGGTAATGAGACTAATGGATATAAAAATAATGCTGGGAGTTCTTCGCACACACAAAATAGATGCAACATTGCGTACAGGTAAAGGACTCTGCTTTCAAGTGCTCCTTTACCTTGTTGTTCTAAAGAAGATAGCACACCCATCAACTGGCTCACCAGTGCGCATCTGTTATGAGTTAGAAAGTAAAGAGTTATTATGCACAAGAAAATAAGATCACAGTATCATCAACGTACACAGCATTCATAAGCATGAAGCCTCCAACAATTTAGGGAATGCCACAAAACAACAATGCAACCCCTGCAGTCTACTTCCGCAGTCAAATGAATCCCTCAATAGCCAAGTACAGTAACCACAGAATCCTAATTCTCTTTTAAAATTAATAGCACAACATAAATTCAGAAATCAAATCAGCAGTGGCATGGAAACGAAAAACCAATATATCAGCTCAAACAAAAAAAAAACAAAAAAAAGAAAAGAAGAAGAAGCCAGACATTTGGCAGTGTGCTATATATCCTGATAACATTTTAGCACTTGGATCATATTCCCGAGGAAATGCATTTCATTGTACTTCCAAGTATAATCAAAACATTCAATGAGGGATTAATAAAAAGCACTCTTCTTTTAGGCTGTAATCATCATTAAGTATCTCCAGACCTTTTTTTTCCAAATACCTTGACATGATGATGCACGCACGCATATCGTGCATAGGTTAGAAGAGTTCTATAAGTTCATATGCAATGATAACTTGTATATGTTGGTTCTTTTTTCGTATTTTATTTGCAGAGATAAAAGTAAAAAGTTCGAGCAAAAACACCTAACAAGAGTACTCTCATTAACAAGTAGCATCTATGCAAGTGACAACCTTCCAGATGCCGCTGTATCCACGAACCCTCAAGTCCTCCTCTAACTCTTGGAATTTGTCAACCTCCTGAAAAAGTGAAAATAGAATGCTTAGCTTAATAAGGATTCAGAAGAAGAATCATGCAATACCAATATTGGTTAACCAACAGCAAACGCCAAAAAGAATGGCAGGGAAAAGATATAGAACAAGGGTGAGCAAACAAAGTACCAAAAATAAAAGTAGAGTTAAAAAGAAGTTCCCTTTTGAACCATACCAGAACATAGAAGGAAGTAAAAGAAAATTTACAGATGAGGACACAAAACGAGAAGGCACCTGAAAGCACATTATGTCCGGTGACCACAATTTAAGCTCGAAAAGTAAGTTCTTTTTCCGCCATTCCCAATTCATCATCCAACGAGGGATATGAAAATAAAGCTTCCGGTTGTCATTAGCAAGGTAGTCAGCAAGAATATTATATGAGAGAACAACAAACCGCTCTGCAAAAACACGATATCACTTCAAAAAGACGAAATTCAACCCAATAATACCCCGCTTACAAAGTAAAATTCCTAATTCCTTTTCAAGACTGTATCTTTTAGCCCTCGCCTACAATTCCACAACCCTTAGCTCGCGTGGTGTAGTAATTCATTTGACTTTTGTGCTCAAATTCGCCAGCTAATTCAAGTTACAATGTCGAATAAATCTAAATTATAGCACAACTAACATTGTTATTATATCACTAATATCAGACTATGAGAAATCATATAAAATTGTTATAAAAAAAATATATGATCATATAACATGTTATAAAAAAATATGATCCAAAGTTAGAATTTTGTTAAAGAAATACCTAAATTAGAAGGGGGAGGATTCTTAGCAAATTCCCAACCCCGAAAATCGGCAGGTTTCGCCCGCTGAGCAGGCCACCGGTTAACCGGCGTCGCCGCCCTAGGTCCACCGCCACCGCCTCCGCCTCTATAATTATTAGAATTATTTTGATGATTATTGTAATTATAACTCTGAGCACTATAACTAGTATTAGAGTTGTTGTTCTTGCGGCGGAGTTCGTGGTTGTTACTGGTGGCGGAGGGTTGTTGGAAGGCGGAGTTGGCGTCTCGTTTACACTTGAAGTGTGAGTCGCCGGAGATGGAGTTAGGGTTGTCGGAGTAGCTATGGCGACCTCGGACGCTCCGGCCACCGCGAAACTGCGGCGGAATAGCGAGAGTTAGAGTCAAACAGAGGAAAAAAGGGAGAGAGAGAGAGAGGGAGAGAAAAGAGTGGTGAAATTACCGGTGGACGAGTCGACATAGCGGCGGTGAAGGTGGAGTTGTTGAAGACGGTGGCGGCGGCGATGCGGTGGAGAGAGAGTGGAGAAGGGTGTCGCATTTGTTTGTGTGTGTCGTGTTTATTTTCCTTCTTTATGTTTATGTTGGTCGTCAAATCAATGGTTAAGTCGACGGATTGACGGTGAGTAAGAATTTCGGGTGCCCGATTTTGGAAGCGGAATCGATTAGGAACGCACTATGCGAGTAAAGTTTAGTTAAGGTTCAATTTTGGGTTTACGAAGGTGGTTTGTGGATGTTTACTCAAGCTTAGCTCGACTCGAAGATGATAAATAAAGGTAAGTCCAACTCGAGAAATTCGAAAGATTTTAGGACTCAATACTTAAATCAATTAAGCTAAACCTGACCCAATATCTAATAGGAAAATTATAATATGGGTACCATATAACAATTGTATCCAATAATGTCTACCTTTGGACCTCAAACCGGCCAAAGTCGACAGTAGGGGCGAAAGTAAAAAGGGAAAGGAAAGAGTGTAGAGAGAAATTTGTGGTGAAATTACCAGCGGACGAGTCAACATAGCGGCAATAGCAAAGGCATAGTTGTTGAGGATTATGGAGGTTGTGACGCGGTGGAGAGAGAATGGAGACGAGTGTCGCATTTGTTTATGGGTCATGTGTTACGAGTCTAAGTTAAACGAACTACTACCATTACACATACTAAGCGCGTGTTGTGTAGTAATTCATTTGATTTTTGCTCTCAAAATCGCTCGGTAATACAAGTTACAATGCCGAATACATCTAAATTATTTTCTCCCAATAATGTATATCCACTACTTTAGCACGATTAACATTATTATATTGCTAATATATATCAAACTATGAGAGATAATATAACATTTTATGACACATCACCGTTTAACATCAAAAAATTGACGGCATTAGAAGCTAAGGGGTGATAAGCGTGTCACGTGCCTAACTGCATATAGCTGTAAAGTTTGAGGACACCAAATTCTACTGTACAAGTTTTAAAGGCAGAGATAGCATGCACATTTTGACATAATTTCGGAAACACCACGTAAATTTGCCGTTTTTTTAACGAGCGCTTTACGGTAGCTTAAGGTCGGAATCCGTTAGGTGATCCGGCCCGAATGACTCTCACTTTGTCACCCATATCATCCTGCATTCCTGCTGCATCTCTCTCTCTCTCTTTCTTTCTTTCTCATGTCCTAAAATTCTCTCTTCTCTCTTCGAAATTCTTCAATAAAATTCTTCCCCAAATTCTAAGTAAATAAAAACCCACCTCGTACATTCAAACTCCCATAAATTCTTATTCATAAATAAGTTAAATTCAAATTGTTTGTAAAAAAAAAAAAGAGAGGAGAAGATTAAGAAGAAGAAGAAAGATGAAGCAGGTGACAATATCATTGGATGGTTTGAGAGACAAGAACATAATGCAGCTGAAAAAGCTCAACGTTACGCTTTTCCCTGTTCGTTATAATGACAAGTATTATGCTGATTCTATTTCTGCTGGTGATTTCTCCAAATTAGGTCTGTTATAATTCCCCTTTTTTTTGGGCTTATTTAGTTTAATTGTTGTGTTTATTTAATTGGGTTTTTTTTTGTGTAATTACACTTTTGTGTTTGATTTAATTGAGTTTAATTTGTTCTGGGTATTGGGTAATTTTGCTTTTGACTTGCTAATTGTTACCAAAATTTAATCTTGGTGCTTGGAATTTGATTTTTACCCTCTTTATATCATGTTTTTGGACCTGGGTATGTTTCAAAATTGTGTATGTGTTTGATTTGGTATGTTTTTTCGTTTGATTTAGCTGTGTTTTTGCTTCTAATGTTTAGCTGTGTGCTTGTATTGATTAAATTTGGTCTTAACTTGTTTCACACGGATTGCAAAATTTGATCTTTCTTCGTCGTCAGCATAGGAAATGAAATTGTGGAATTCGATTCGTTTCGGCTTCCGTAGTTTGGTTGGGTGTCTTGACAAGGCCAAGTGCAGGAGATTGGTTGATATTAATTAACATTCTTGTATTAATCTCGAAATTCGGATTTGTGGATGTGTTGGTAGTTAAGCCAATGTGTTGGTGTTTAAGCCTAATGCCGCATCTAATAGAAATTTGAGAGCTTGTGAATGATAGTGGCGTACTTGGAGAAGTTGGGGGTTTGGCCAGGGCTTTGTGATGAGTCGTTTGATACTTCGAGTATATTGTTTTTGTTGGAAGTTGGTGGTTTAGTAAGGAAATCCTAGGACTTGTGAAAAAGTGATAAAATGTGGGCGCTTTGAGTCTTACTTATGGAGGGCTACTGAGAAAGTATGGCTCTTTTTTTACAGTGGAGAGGTTAATTGCAATTTTCACTTCTAACATGTGTGGGCGTATCAGGAAGGCATAATTTTTATCGTAAAATATGGGCAGAGAAGTTGTGTAAGATTTTTTTCTCAAAGTTGGCTTTTTTGATGGAGTGATTGTGTTTAACATACTCAGCCTGTGAACATGGGATATCGGGTTTATCATTCGCATTACACATTTACACCATGTGGTGGTTCTGTTCAGTTATAACTGATGAATATGTACATCGAGGTCTGGATGGTTGGCGTCTGATGAAGCTAGGTGAAATTTGCTGTCAGAAACATCGCCAAAAGGATATATGAGGATTCTTTGTGGTGAACAACAAGAACTCTGAAGTAAATTTTCTATTAGTCCTGTTCTTCTCCATCACACATGTCGTACTCTATAATGCCATCCCTTCCATGTCACTGGGGTGGGTCCTCAGACCTTATAAGCTACATTGGATAGCCTTTGTTGGTGCTGCCTGGGTCCTTTTGTAGTTGCCCCCATCCTGCCTGGAGTACTGGACTTGTTAGGTGTTACAAAAAGTACAGTTCCATAATGTAGGACCTTTCACCTGATAGTTGCTCTGATATTTCTCATATATCATATTTCCGAAGTGCAAATATAATTTCGGGGTGTCTCATAATGGTGCTGTCTCCTATGTTTGGGTATGTAAGCTTTTTGTTGGTTTCCTGATACTCACTTGCAGTGGTGCAGTTAGAAGTAGCATTCGTCTTTGGGCTAGAAGGTTACAGTTAAGGTGACGATACTCCATATGCTTATGGAATATAGTAGTACGCGTCTACTTTCTTTTGTGTTGGTCCGGAAATTTGTAGGTTGCCCAGGTCTGAAAGATATTTAAACCCCCTTTTACCCAAAAATTTGAACTCTGTGGACTAGGGAACAATTGTGCTGGAGAAGTTATAATGCAGCTAATTGAATACTGTAGTTTCCTTGTGATAGGATATTCTAGAAGAGCATAAAGTGGCTTATTAGGGAAGGACAAAACAAGTTTATTTTTTGTGTTGAGACGAGTTGTGAGGTGGAAGGAAGATGGAAAAGGGTAGAGAATAGACAGGAGGCGGGAATGGTGAAATAAACCAGAACAACGTAAAAGAAAATTGACGCTCCAAAATAGTAACATACATCTGAAGCATGATGTATACAACATGAATCTACAAACATAGTTACTAGGAGTCAATTAGTGCTATTAGAAAGAACCTCCTAGTACATTGTACATTTCTGTTGAACTTGATGGAGATAGTCACTAGAGGAATGGAACTAGGAAAAAGTGGATGAGAAGTCTGGCAGTTCGATTTTGGTTAGGTGTTGTACCTTAAGTACATACATATTTGATGTGGAGTATTGAGATGTTAGCAGAGTTGCAATGTAGCCCTGGAAAATAGATAAAGATGGCATGCCTGTATCCGTATGAACACGGTCTACATTGAAAGTTAGCCTTCAGATCAATGTCATACTCAAGGCCTCAAGGGCGAAGGCAAAAAGACTGGAGATTAGGCTTCCCTTTTAAAGATGAAGCAGAAGCTGAAAAACTCGATGACACTTGTCAAATAAGGTGGGAAGTGAGGCCATTCTGCAAGATCTTGAGATTATTTGATCCCGGTTTGAACTTTATCACCAACATCTGGTACGTTCTTGTTTTGGTGGCTGTCTGGGTGTTGGGTTTGAGCGAAACACCCATATATTCTAGGGATACCTCCTTCCTTATTGTACTTGGAGTAGTGTAGTTTTCTTAGATTCTCTATGGGCGGAGGCTGCTGGTACCTTCAAGGGAATACCTATATCCATGCTTCAAAATATTGGAGATACTTGTAATGTCACAACAAGGGGGATATAATTCTACTCTTTTGATATAAAATAACAACTGTGTACAATCCTCGAGGTTGAAGGCTGGGATGAAACAGTTGCTAAGTCTTGTGCAGTGCTCAGATAGATAGCAAACTGTATAATCCTTCTCATACTAACTGCTCATTTATCTTATTACTTTCTCGTAAGTCAGATTAAATTGGTCCTTACTTTCTATCTAGGTCAATGATGGAAAAAGAGGGGTTAGAAAGTTACAATCTTGCTTTACTAAATTTTCGACGTACTAAAAAAGCAGCTAAGTCTCCCGGGGATGATTCTCGTTAAATGTTAAATTAAAACTTGTTCTTGATTGTTAGGTGCATTGAAAATCAATCTTGTCTTTTCATCAAGTATCTTCTTGTTGCTCTTGGGTGAGGACCTTCACTTGTTACTTGCTCCGATATTGCTCATATCTTAATACTTCTGAAGTGCAAATATAATTTTGGTGTCTTATCATGGTGCTGTCTCCTATGTTTGGGTGTGTTAAGTTTTTTTATGGTTTCCTGATACTCACTTGCAGTGGTCAGTGCCAATAAGCATTCATCATTGGTTATACTCGTTTTTGTTCTTTTGTGTTGGTCTGAAAATTCGTAGGTTGGCCCGATCTGAAAGAAATTTCGTCCCCCTTTTATCCCAAATTATTAAATGTGGGCACTATGGAACAAATGTGCTGGAGAAGTTATTATGCTGCTAATAGAATACGGTAGTTGCCTAGTGATAGCATATTCTAGAAAAGCCTAAAATGGCCTTATTAGGGAAAGGTTAAAACGAGATTTTTTGTCATGTTGAGACGAGTTTTGAGATGGAAGGATGATGAAAAAAGGAAAAAGTTGATAGGAGACAAAATGGCGAAACAAACCAAAAAAATGAAAGGAAAAAGATTGGCGCTCCGAACTAGTGACATACATCCGAACTCCGAAGCATGATGCGTGCAACATGAAGCTACAAACGTAGTTTACTTGTAGGCTTTAATCACACTAGGAGTCCATTAGTTCTATTAGAAAAAATCAAAAAATCTTCCAGTACATTTCTATGGAACTTGATGGAGATAGTGATTAGTGGAATGTCACTAAAAAAAGGTGTATAGGCTGTTGAATTTCAGGTTTGGTTGTTGTCGTTGTTGAAGACTAGGATGAAAACAGTAGCTAAGTCTTTACAATCCTCAAGGTTGAATAATGGCTAAGTCTTGTGCAGTGCTCACTGCTCAGGAAGATCATCAAGTTGTATGAGTTTTGTCATGCTAACTACTCATTTATTTTATTATATTTCTCATAGATCAGATTAAACTGGTTTGTACTTCTCATCTAGGTCAAAGATAAAAACAAAGGGGGTTAGAAAGTCACTATCTTGCTTTTCTAAATTTTCGATGTACTATATACACACTTAAGTCATGTGGGGCCGATTCTCGTGAAAACTTTGAATTAAAAGTAGTTCGTGATTTTTACGTGCTTTAATAGTTAGTCTCTTCTTTTAATTGGGTGTTTTGTTTTGGTTCTTGGGTGCTTTCTAGTTCAGAGAAACTGGTGTGGTGAAACATAGGTGCAGTGACTGCTGTGCTATAGGGTGGAATTTAGAGCATTTGCTTTTGCAAAAATGTTAAATAATCTTACCTATGAAAAGATAAAGGTTATGCCCAATCCCTTTTTCTCCCCTGTATTACCTCTGACTGTTGGCATCATTTCCATTTCATTGTCACCTCTTCAACCCATTTCTGAACCCGCCAGTGAGGTTCTTACTAATTGCCGTTTCAGATTTGTCTTAGGCAACCTATTAGTATCTTTGCTACTAATCAGCATCTAATCAGCTTGGTAATGATTGCCACTTTGTCTATTGAACTGGAACTCAGATATTATGCTGGAAGAGGGTGTCACAAAAGATTACGCATGACGTTTATTGGAGTAGACAAAGTATGGTGCTTAGTCCCAATGTTGTGTCATGTATTGGAAAGAGTGTGAGATCAAATCACACCTTTTCCTTCGTTGTGTTGCTTATGCTATGTGGCGAGAGTTAACTGGGATTCGAGATGAGATATGGGCATGTTCCAACTCAATGGTGATTTCCATGGCAAAAATATTCGGTGGTATAGGTGGGACAAAAGTAAGCAAGTTGCTTTGGACATGTGCAAGTTTAGCTGTATATTGGTGTATGTGAGCTGAAAGAAATCTAGAGTGTTGTCAGATTGTAGTCCCCCGTGGGATTATTGTGTCAGTAATGTTGGGTTGCGATGTTACACTTGTAGTCACTACTCACTAGTTCCAAGCTTTCCAGCCACCATGAGGGGTTGGGTTGTTACACTTGCACTAGTAATGTTGAAGAACATTTCTAATGCAATCACTGTAGTACTAACAGTGATGTCTATAAAATGAAGTCAATAACATGTTCTATTTTTTACTCCCAATATTTGAATAAGTGGTAGCTAGTGGTTGACGGATTATCATTGAGTTTTGCCAGATGGCCTTGTATACATTTTAGATGAGATGGTTTTATTAGCTCCCTACTTCTCATTCAAAGTCCATATCTTGTTACCTAGCTCAGTGAATTCAAGAGTTAAACATGTAAAGTCCATGAATAGTTACAGAAAATACCACTTTATGGGCTCATCTTCTGTTTGTTAGAGTATTACTAAGCTGATCATAGCAGATAAGTCTGCTAGCCTGAAATAAAAGAAGAAGAGGTTGAGAAATTTGTTTTTGATCGTAGCAAAGGGCTCCCTAGTCCCAATGGTTCTTGCTTGTTTGCTGCAATACATTATCATGGCAGAGTTTCTGCTGTTTATTTGCCTATTGACATTATCTTGCTGTGGATTTCAGCATACTACAGTGATATTTGTGTTGGAGCCATTGCATGCCGCGTCGAGAAGAAGGATCCTGGAACTGTTTGTGTTTACATCATGACATTGGGCGTGTTGGCTCCATATCGCGGGCTAGGCATCGGTGAGTTTTTTTTTTTCTTTTCATTTTTCCCGGAAATTACTTATAATGACCCTGAGGTTTCGCATTATCTCAAAAAAAAACTTTAAGCTTTAGCATTACATATTATGATCTTTAACTTTCTGGTTTATGTTTCCCGGTAGAATCAACCATCCCTTTTTTTTTTCAAATTTCCTTTTTGAAAACATCTTATCACTGCAATATCTCTCTTCCTCTGCTCATTTTTATTCTCCATGTTCTTTTAAGTTTTAACTCTTTCCCCCATTCATTTCCCCTTTCGACCATGGCAGCCTCACTTGAGCTTAGGCAATCTCAGCCACCATATAACACTGCCTCAAAGCTGTCACAATCCTTTCCCTTTCTCAAAATACTGCAGCCTGTGTTCTCCCCTTCATCAATGCTCGTGCATATGATTCGCTGCCATGAGCAGAGTCTTTCCTCATTCTTAGTTGTGCTGCTCAGTGGTGTTGTATGACTGGGAATAAAAGTTCTCAACAATACTTGACGGGTTCCTTATGTCCATATATACAGGCACTAAACTCTTGAACCATGTACTTGATCTGGGTTCCAAGCAGAATGTATCTGAGATTTACTTGCATGTTCAAACAAATAACGACGAAGCCATCGCCTTCTACAAGAAATTCGGGTTTGAAATTACCGACACTATCAAGAACTACTACTCAAACATTACTCCTCCGGACTGCTATGTCGTGAGCAAGTACTTCCCCCAAACTCAGCCGAAGAAATGATTCTTACATATGATTGCCTTAAGGTCAGGATACTGTAACTCTGTAAGAGTAGTACTCGTCTCACCTCTCCCTCACTCTCTAGAAAAATTACCTGAACAAGTTTTATGTAGTTCAAAAGAGTTCTTTTTGGTTGGTATGGGTGACCAAGGTGACATCATTCTGGAATGGTAAATGTTGGTATTGTTGCAATGTTGCACTATTTCCATCGTAGCGCCTTTTGGTACATGAACTTAGCTTCCTGATGAGTTTGAACTAATTATACATAGTCCAGACCATGGAAATTGTTAACTTGATGCGATTAAAAGACGTGCACCAGAGGTTTGAACGAATTTATGCTTGTGATTGGAATAAATTGACTGTGATTTATAATACCAAAACATAATTATTTACTGAATTTATCTTAATAATGATTGATTAGACCAAGAGTTACATTTTTGTTCTGGTGATTGGAAAGTGATTATCTCACCAATTTATCCATGTAAACCTCCAAGAAATCACACTGCTTCTGCAGCTTTGTCGCCCTCGTCAGGAAGATCTGAAACGACAGGAGTATACACCTCATTATCATGAAGAACAAGGTGCAACAGTATGATGGGAAAGGTACCCACGAGAGTGAAAAACGTATGATAGCCGGCGCCTGTGATGAACATCTCAACAACGGTGGCTTGGAATACAATGTTTTTTACTAGGTTCGTATCAATCCATCTCTTGAGCAATGTTGAGTTAGGGAATGCCTTCAACAGCCGCAGGTATGCCAGCATTATAACTGTGTTTATTAGCACGAGTAGCAGCGAGAACATGTGCTCTGGAAATAGGGTGATCAAGAGCACAGCCAATACGAACACATCATAGTGTACCTTGAAACAACCGATGTTTCTAAGTACTCTCCAAAACAGAGCTTTCATCGTTGGGGGAACGTTGAAGGTGCACGAGAAGGCAAAATTGATGTTGAGCTCGAATTTTGATTTTGTAGTTGAGGGTTCCGACTCTGAAGTCGACATCTTTGGTTTTTGATCTTCCATCAAGAGTGGTTGTTCCGCAGTTAAAACTTCCTTGCAGATGATGGGAGAGTTATCGGCCATTTCTTGTGTTTGAGTTTAAGGTGTGTATGTCAAGGAATGAGAATTATATAAAGGGAAAGCTTATGTGCTTATGTGTATGTGGTGACTTTTCGCAGTTTTAGGACTAATTCCAACTTTGCTTATAAGAGAAAGAAATAAACTTAGCTTACTTGGGAAGTTGGGAGTATATCCTACATATGTTGAATTCAATAAGAGGTTTGCTTGGTGGTCTTATGTTCCGTCTTTTGACATTAAGGTTAGAGATTAGAGTTTATCGGGTCAAAAACTCGTTGGTCGCATGTCGTTTAGTCATTTCATTACAAAACTTTAAAAATGTAGATCAGAAGTCACGGCGTAAGTTGAAGAAAACTCCCTGGAATGACGTGATCACAATAAACAAGGCAGATTTCTATCAGACTAAGCAAATTTCTATGATTTGTCAAACACTCGGACTTCTACATTCTACAAGCACAGAGCTCAACTTGGCCACTCTTTTCTTAACTTGCTTAATTTGCTCCAGCCGTTTGAGACAAATTATCTTCAACTTCAAAGTTTGCATTCACACTTTACATACTATTCCCTCTCGGATCCTTAAAAAAAAAAAAGAATCACAAATTTAAGAAAGACGCGTATATAATATCTGCATCATTCATGGCACATGAGTCTATCTTATTCAAACTTTCTTGTTTAACTTCAAAACGGAGTAAATTTTTTAATAGATAAGTTACGAGGAATCGAATTGTAAAATGTTAGAACAATTGTGATAGTTAATTAAGGTCATGCACGAAGGGGGGTGAGACTTGAGTACTTGACCCAATGACACGTCTTCAACACTATGCCATTTAGAACAAGTGCAATAGAACTACAGAACTATAGAAACGAAAATGGACATTTTACATGTTTAAAGATCCAAAGTTTAATTCATTTTGTATTATTTGAACTAAAAAAATTTCATATCTACTTTAATATATTCATAATTACGCCTCATATACCCAATCTCACAATTTCAAGACGTCAAGTATTTCAGTCGAAAAACGCCTTATAAATTGCGACAAATTAAACAAACCCCTCATTTATACTTTTTTGAGAACAAACGTCCTGCCTTCAATCATTCAGATTGAGATCGGCCAGGGAAAGGACCCCTCATTTATACTTGAGGAAGTGGAGAAGATGGATTAGAACTGAATATACGTACGAAAGAATGTCTAGTATAGATGGAGTGACCGTTACCAACTAACAGACGCAAGTTAACTGTAAATTATAACTGTCGGATTAATATAGTAACCACATCCAACGGTCACTACTCATGCAAATCTCCCGTTTATGGACCAACCAATTAACTACAACAGTACAACATTAACATTAAACAATTCAAAACATTTTTATTTTACGATCGATCATATCTTTTTTTGTTTTCCTCGTTATTATTAATTCAATCTTACGTAAACTCTAGTCGAAGTCGTAAATTATCGACTTTAAGTTACAAGGTGGGATTATTTTTGAAAAACGATGTCGTTGAATTCATCAATAGCTGGTTGCCAACTCTTCTCCAACTCCATTAATGGTGGTGGAGGTAGACAAAGAAGGCATCAGTTTGCTCGTGCTTCTGCTGATGTTCCTGATTTCCTCTCCGCTGATTGGTAATTTTTTAAGATATAATTCTAATAATGTTTTGTTAAATTGGTAATTAGTGCATTTTTAGCAATAAAATAGTTATTAATTTTTCAATTAGGGAAAATTAGGTACTTGGGGGGCTTTAATTTATTTAGTTGGTATTATTACTTGCTCCGTCCCAAAAAGATTGATCACCTTTTTCACGGAAATCGAGATGAGACAGTGATCACTCTTTTTGAGACGAAATAAAGTTTTTAATTTTTGTGATTTTGTTTGAGTAAAGGGTTATTTTGTTTCAATTAAAGGCGGATCATTCGGAAATAACCTCTTTTTTATGCACGGATTTTCATGACGGGTTTGATCTAGGTACTCTTCTAGAAAAAAAGTGTGAGTCTTTGATTGTTAGATTGAAAGGGGGGAAGTCCTTAGTACACTTGGATACTTGAATCAACCAAAGCAAAATTGATGTGAAATGGTTGAAGGGCTTGACCTAATTAAGGAGCTTAAAACCGCGATTTAATTGGGAATTTTGAGGATAAGTCTGGAACATGAATTTTTGTTGAATAAAAGTATATGGACTGATGTTGGTGTAGATTTTATGATGATGCTTAGAAGCTTCATTGATTTGGGTTCCTTTCGGATTACACTTGCCTCGAGTTATCTAGCATCATGTAACGACAGTTTATCAGTCACGACTACTCTCTAGTCTCTTCGTTCTTTTGGATTGTTAATGTTAGATGTTAGCACTCCAAGGGAACGGAGAGAGTAGTCATTAACATTGCCGCGGCCACATGATGGCTTGGGGTGTATATAATTGTATATATGTTGGTCTAGCCCATCCATATTTTGTTGTCAAGTAGTATCTGTAGCAGACTACCTAAGCATACAGTATACACACTTGGTAGGCTGTTGGTGGTTTGCATGGTTAGCGTAATACATAACAATTGTATATGATTGAGGGTTACTAAACTTGGTTGGTTGGTAGAGTGTTTCATGTGATTATAATGGGTTTTAACTTACTGCATCCGACTGTAAAATGGTAAATCATGGAGGCCTGGCTATCTTTTTATGGTGGCAGTGATCTGTAAGTGGTTTACAATGTATGTCTGTGTATCTGAAATGCATTCAGTCTTATATACTGATCATAATATCTTTTGCCATGTCTTCATCCTGATATTGGCAATTTGCCACACACTAAAAATCGACAATATGATCTTTAATTTCCTTGTCCTGCTTCAGTTTTGCTCTTCCATTCTGCGAAACTAACCCATACTCTGAAGATCCGCTGTCATATATACCTCTCCAGGCAGGCTTGGACATTATAATCAGCTGTATGAGCTGAAAGTCTGTCCCTAAGTTAGGTACTTCGAGGATAATTTTTGCTGGGGTTGTAGCTCGAGATCTAATGCTTGTGGCATCCTCACAAATTAATCTTGTACTGTGCTTTATTAGGAGTAGTTTCATGCTTAACTGAGTCTTGGTTGTATTCTCACAAATTAATCTTGTCTTTGTGTAGGCTTGAATCTCGCAAAAACAAGCCTTTTGGTCCAAGATTAATTGTAATCTTCTTGTCCAAGAGTTTGTCCATTTATTGCCTTTCTACTCCTACATTCATTATGAACCTAGTTTAATCTGTGGTATAGTATAGTGCAGAAGAAGCTGTTGGCCACCAGCTTGAGGCCCTGAAGTACAATGATCAACCTCATCAAGATTATGGGATCGAGGTTATGTATAGGGTATGTTCTCCAAGGACTTTTTGAGAATCCTGAAGTACTTCAATCACATAGCCGTGACTGATAAATTCTTCCTTTTGCATCAACAGTTTGCTGGCTTTGATCCTTTCGAGAGGTCTACTTATTTTGGACCACACTTTGATTTGGGACAGGTTAGTGATCCCTGCTGAGTGAATTTTTTTTCATCTTAGATGAGCGTTTTCTTGCTAATATGCACTGGTCACTGGTGGCATCTCTTCTCTTACAGTTTGAACGCTTCAGAAGAATATTTCACCATTCTAGCTACAGGGTGTTGCTTGGTCACAAGGAAAGGGAAATCTTGAGCAGTTTATGGGTCAAAGAGGTAACTGAGATTATGCGCAGGATTATTGATTCGTTCACTGGTGTGCTTTAATTTTTTCTGTGCAAGGAAGATGTACACTTCACAGATAACTTGGAGTAGTTTTGTTGGAACCTGATGATGTTAAACATCAACTGTTGTTGTGCAGAATCTCTTCAAGCAGCGGGTTTGGGTGCAAGGGGCTCGTCCAGCAGAAGAAGAGATCTTTGAATTCACAATGCTTCAGGTATGTTAGTTAATCTGAAGGACTACCTGTTTACTGATTTCATTTGGACCTGTAGACTGTAGTCTGCCTTTTATCCAGGGAGTGGTCATACTTGTCGGATGCAAGGATTTCGAGTGGTAATGTTTCTAAGCAGTGATACATATTAACCCTGCTTCATGAGCAAAATTTTGTTTTTTTCTGGTGTTTGCTTCATGGGTAAGCAGTGGTACCAATTCATGCTTCTCCAAGGCCACCCAATGTCTGTTTAGTTCACTTTTTCATATCAGACAAACAAGGTTATGTTCAGATGACTCTCAAAAGCTTGCACAAATGCTTCAGTAAGAAAACTCAGGTTTTGGCCCAAAAAAAAAACAAGCGTAGTAATCTTGTGGTTTGATGTTTAAAAGATAAATTTTCTGAAATTACGCTTTAGAGCATCAGAATGCCATCACAGATCCTCAGAACCTGTCATAGGAAACGGAGAGCATTGCGCTTCAGTTTTGACAAATTAGCTAGGTCTACTTGGGCAAGCGAATACCATCAGTTAAAATTTTACAGTTAAAATTTTGCAGTATGCTGATGTTTTGATGACTGTCACCTCATTCTGATCATATACAAACACTGATTGGCTCATTGGTTGAATGACAGCGGCTTGGTGGTTCCTGGGATGGTTATTGGCTCACCGAAAGTGTACATCATGACGGAGACAGCTTTTCCGGTGGCATGGCTTACTAAACAACCTTCTTCAGACGTTTTAGCAGTGTGGATCATTACTAAGCGGTCGTGCATATTCGCCCACACAAGCCAGTGAAGTCCCACCTTCAAAATCTGTACATATAAGCTGCAGACTGTTTGCAGCATTACTCTTGTAAATATTTATAGACTCATTGTGTATAATCTTATAGTAAAAAGTGTGTTCGTTATTCAGTTTTTTCATGTCACACCTGGGGGATTCGAGGACCAAATAATAACAATCTTACGATAAACTGACCTAAACCGAATCTTTATAACATTCTTAAAATCGAATCATACCAATCTTGAAATAACTTGTAAGGTGCGTGGTAAAATCGGTTCTCGAGGCCAATTGATCTCACATCAATCCTTCTTTAGGAAGGAAAAACAAAAGTTTACTAGGGGAGTAGAGTCTAGAGGTATTCCGTATTTTTATCCACCATAAATCTAAGATAATATCTAGAATGACAAAATGAAGACAAAACCAAGTAATGGCACACTTTTGTTTGGTTACATTGAGCGGAATTCAAACCATTTTCCGTACCTTAACCATCAAAGTCTCGATATTCATAAGATCACAAAAACAAACGAATCCATAGTCCATAAGTGTATATTATTGTTACGGCGTTAACATCATTATATATGTCTTGACCATCAACTATCTATCAAAACTCAAAACATAACATGTTTTAATAGTCGTGTCTAGTTAAGAAGGTTATTTCACTACCACTACTACCGTGGTCGGTGGCCGTAAACAAAGAGAAAACCATATTTTATTTGACCATCACAGCCAAATAACTCAAAGTTGGCACTCTTTTAAGACATTCAGACTTCCAAAACTTACACAAGAAGTTCACTGAAGATGACAAGTGAAAAGAGGCAGCCCAAAGCAATTATTGTGGGAGGGAGCATAGCGGGAGTATCGTGCGCCCACGCGCTCACTGCTGCGGGTTGGCACGTGGTGGTGCTTGATAAGTCTGCTGGGCCCACAACCGGTAGCTCGACTGGGGCTGGGCTGGGCTTGGACCCTGTGTCTTGCAACATCATCAGTTCATGGTTTGGTGGGTCTGGGCCTCTTCAACAGGCCACCGTACCCCTTACGATTGACCAGGTTGGGTTCATTATTTATTTACTGTCAAAGTTTTGTTTTTTCCCCAAAAAAAAAGTTATGATTTTCATTTTGACTAGCTTCTTAATCACAAATTAGTACGGAGTAAATCATAATAATTCAAGAGTTTTTGCTTTATTTTGTAGTTCGTGTATAATATGGGGTACTTTCGAGTTTTAACGTGTTCAATTCTTTACTGTGGAGGCGTTTTATAGTATTTAACGAGTGTCGCAAAACGGCAAAATATTATAATAAATGAAGGTGCGAAAAATAAGAGTTTCATTGATGTAGATATACATGAGAAAATTAGGGGTCGTTTGGATACCCTCAAAATCCATAGGAATTTTATTTTCCTAGGAATTGATTTACCATGGGTTGTTTGGTTATCCTAAAGTGTAGAAATTGGAAATTCCTAGACATTTCCAATTCCTCCAAAGTGTAGGAATTTAATTATCTAGGGGGGGCTAGGTAAGTAGAAATTCTCATGGGAATTGAATTCCCTTGTTCATCCAAACAAATTTCCCCAATTCCCATACTTTCTAAATTCCTAGGATTTGCAAGTTCATGTGAATTTCGACTTCCTGAGTGTATCCAAACGACACCTTAATATTGTGCTAGAAGCAGGATGATGACAATTAATTTTGTGTAGTGAAAGCTAAAAATATGTGAAGGAAAAAAAAATAAAAGAAGAAAATACGCTAGAAGGAGGGCTTGAACCTCCGACCTTGTGGTTAACAGCCACACGCTCTAGCCAACTGAGCTATTCCAGCTTGTTGTACGCTATATTCTCCTACACATATTTTATTATAATAATTTTTAGGAAAATTTGCGAGACCGCACCTTATAAAACCAACTTTTTGCGAGACCGCACCTTTTATGTTTAATTTTGCGAAACTGCACCTTTTAAGTCTAATTCTTTGCGAAGCAGCACCTTTTCTCATTTTCGCCTAATTTTGACCACTATCCGGCATTGACCCGACCTTACTCTTCTTCTTCAATCTCCCTTCAATCTTCCCTCCTTCCCCCCTCCCCAAAAAACCCCTAAATTGTTAGGTCTAGCCAACATCGGAGAGTGGTCAAACTTGGTCGAAAATGAGAAAAGGTGCAGCTTCGCAAAGAAACAAACTTAAAAGGTGCGGTTTCGCAAAATTAAACATAAAAGGTGCGGTCTCGCAAAAAACTGGTTTTATAAGGTGTGGCCTCGCAAATTTTCCTAATTTTTATTGCATTGTTACATGATTCTTGTGGACGGTAAGACATTCCTAATCCCTTTCTTTTTGCAATGTCTGAGCTCCCTTGATGTGTAGATGTGATGAGTAAACAGTAATTTAACGTCTCAATAGTCGATCGCATTTACGTTTTAATTTTTACATACTTATGCTATGCGCGTGACACTTATGTTGAGGATAGAGTAATGTTTACACTCCATGTATTGATTTTTTCACCCCTTTTAGCCATCATAAACATGTTAGGGAATTCGATAGTAATATCATTGTCTCCAAACTAGTCAGATCTCCTTGGACGTGGTAGTTCAAAACCCGTCTACGTTACTCCACCCTATGACTATGACCTATACTAATCCATTATTTATATAATGACACGAAATTTAGACCAAATTGGTTTTTTTTTTTTTTAACTTGCCTCATAATTTGCTTGTTTTGTAAAATTTGTTTTGGCATAGAACCAAGCAACAGACACTGAGAAAAAAACTACCATGACCTTGACAAGAGATGAGCATTTCAACTTCAGGGCAGCACATTGGGCTGATCTTCATGCCCTTCTACTTAGCTCATTGCGGCCGGAAATCTTCATATGGGGTCATCAGTACATCTCATTCTGTGTTGCAGATGACAAGGGTACAGTCACTGTGAAAGCAAGAGTACTGCAAACCGGGGAAATCACAGAAATCACTGGTGATTTGCTTATTGCTGCAGATGGATGTCTGTCTTCAATTCGACGAACATTTCTACCAAACCATAAACTAAGGTTTCATTTTTCCTGATTCATTATTCTGATCAGTAAGAAGCATCATGTCTGATGTCTGTACCTGTATTACAGTGGTGTAACGATCAAGTTTACAGGTATGCAGGGTACTGTGCATGGAGAGGTGTTCTTGATTTTTCAGGAAATGAGTACTCAGAGATCATTAGAGGGATCAGAAAGGCGTATACAGATCTCGGAAAATGCTTGTACTTTGATCTTGGTCCAAAGACTCACTGTGTATTCTATGAGCTTCTAAATAAAAGGATGAACTGGATTTGGTACAACAATCAGCCAGAGCCTGAAACAAAGGTAAAAAACCGAGTCTGAGGTGAACGCGAACCCTGAAGTCTGAACATGTCTTGTTCTGCAGAATGTGGAGCTTACAGTTTGAAATTGGCTTGCAGGGAAATTCTGTTACCATGAAAGTAAGCAAAGAAATGATGAACAAGATGCAGAAGGATGCGGAAATGTATTGGGTTCCTGAGTTAGTCGCGCTGATAAAAGCTACAGAAGAGCCTTTCCTGAATGTCATGTATGATTCTGATCCTCTAGATAAGGTCTTCTGGGACAATGTAGTACTGGTTGGTGATGCAGCACATCCTACTACTCCTCACTGTCTGCGAAGCACAAATATGTCGATTCTTGATGCTGCAGTTCTCGGAAAATGCCTTGAAAAATGGGGTCTGGATAATTTACAGTCTTCTCTTTCTGAATACCAGTCTACCAGGTTGCCTGTTGTGGCAAAGCAGGTTCTGCATTCTCGAAAAGTTGGTCGGATCAAACAAGGTCTTACTGTCCCTGGCCGAGAGCCGTTTGATCCGACGAACACTGGTGCTGAGGATCACTGTGAAATCCAACAGAAGAACGTACCTTTCTTCTCTCACATGCCGGAACTTCTGCAGAATTAAGTCAGTGTATCAGCTGTCTACTCCTGGAACTTCTCATATAAGATCAAACAGATTTCAGTATAATCCATAAAAATTTATCAACATTCATAAGACTTCTTGTGCCAAATTAATCAACAGCTTCTTCTATTTTCTTAAAACTTTGATGATTTATTCTGTATATGTAATGTTACAAACATACTATATGAAAATGTTACATGCATAGTAACCGGGATATCTTCTACAGTACAGTCTACACGAGTATATATCAATGACGATTGCTGATCACTAAATTTCGGGGATTACATTACTAAATTACTAATAGTACGCGATTAAAGAGCTAAAAAAATGAGTTTGACACTTGAATTCTGGTCAAATTGCCAAATCGGTATAAAAAAAACAGGTTTTTACCACGTTGGTATAAAAAAAACTCAAGTGGACAAATTGGTATATATCAATGACGATTGCTGATCACCAAATTCCGGGGATTACATTCTAATATTAAGCGATTAAAGAGCTGGAAAAATCAGTTTGACACTTGAATTATGATGTCCTAGTAAGTATATATCAATGACGATTACTGATCACCAAATTTCGTTGATTACATCCCAATAGTACGTGATTAAAAGTGCTGAAAAAATGTGTTAGTAAGTGCACTTTTTCAACCATGAATGCTGGTTGTTCCGGCCAGTTGAGGGTAGCTAAGGCAACAACAACAAAAA
This sequence comes from Spergularia bocconei, assembly GCA_963457585.1. Taxonomy (NCBI): domain Eukaryota; kingdom Viridiplantae; phylum Streptophyta; class Magnoliopsida; order Caryophyllales; family Caryophyllaceae; genus Spergularia; species Spergularia bocconei. Next base: position 1,047,287 of record OY734957.1, on the reverse strand, counting down.
CCATTAAAGCCTTGGTCCCAAATGGGCAAAATTAATGGCATGATGGGCAAACAACAACACTTAAACCAAACATCGCCCCTTGTCATAAGTAGACACAAACGAGTTTCATACGTTACTCGATTTCTCATCATCTTAAGTACGACCAACCTACCTCATTTTCACAGACACGGTGGCAAGTTGGCGTAAAAAAAAACTCGGATTTTTAGCTCATTTTTGTCATTTATCTTAAAACCCTTACTCGCTTTTCTTTTGTTCGTTGACATAGTACTCGGTCTTTTTGACGTGGTAGTTGGTTGGAATTGTACCCATTTTTCACACTTGAAGACTATGATGATTGCTAACTAATTTCTACAACTTGGACTAATTCTAAGTAAACACCCACTCTGACTTTCTTATCCTTTAATAATAGCCCGGTATGCAACGAAAAAGTCTACATTACGCTTCATAAAAATTCCAAGTCCTATAAATATTATAACGTGCCATACATTATTATTCACTCGTCTAAGTCATAACTCATAAGCCATCGTATACAACAAGATTAGGTGAAGATCAAGCTCAAAAAAAATTATCATCTAAACAGATTTTCGAGAGCAGTATAATGAAGACCAAATCGCGTCAAAACAGGTTCATGAAGATCATAACGTTGCCACTACGAGCCCTGGCTAAGGCTAGGGACAAGTACATTCGAGCCATGAACAATTTGGCTGATACGGGTAACTATGAAGGCGTAGGTTGGGGTGCACCGGTCTATTCTGATCCAATGTCTAGGAGCATGAGCACAACAGCGATGAGGAAGAGCGAGACTGATGACCGCGATTTAAAGGAACTCGTCAGGGCAGCTTCCACAGGTGCCCTGGGAAACAGACTACTTGTGACTAATCTGTTATCAGGTACTAGTGGTACTGGTAAAACTACCAGTGTTACTGGTAGTGCACCAGAGACACAGAAGGCGAACCTTGGGTTTCCTAAGGGTGTTCCGAGGAGTGGGAGTGTCGTGATGGCGAAGATTGAGGAAGATGAGCCTAGTAAGTTCGAGGATGGGGAGGTTGATGGTGGTGTTAAGGATACGAAACCCAAAAATGGACTTTTTGCTAGGAGTGGCAGTAAAAGTGTTGGTAAAACTAGGAGGACTAGTGCAGCTTTTTGAGTGTTGATGTTTTATACTTCATACTCAGAAAAAATTAGTTCATTTTGTTGGCATAGAGAGAGATTTTCGAATATATACGAGTGCGAATGTCTGTGTCTGGCTGTGTGTATAGTTCATTAGAAAATCATCAGCCTCCCCATTTCCTGAAACGTTGTAAATAATGCAATTTTCTTTTCCCAATCTTATTTCTGTAAAAACTATACAGTATGATTTTCAATAGAGTTTGTTAAACAAGACTACAAGAGTAAACAAATGTTGAACTTCACACAAGTACGCCAAAGAGAATTTCAAGAACACAGTCCGAGAAGCAAAAACTTGGATAAAGCGGTCTGTAAACTTCAATTGAAAGAACAGTTTTGGTTCAAGAGTAGTTTCAGTTTCAGATTCAGATGCAGATCTAACATGGCCCTATGGCATGCACAGTCTACTCTCTATGTCTCCAACTTGAACTTTTTTTAAAAAGAAAAATAGCACTATTACTCCTCATTCCATTATCTGAAAGTTCAACTTGACATCAAAGAATAATTCAAGCATTAGATCGGATTTTTTCACCGCGGTTGGTCAGGCGCAGTGACGGGCATACCCGGTAAGACATGGTGACAGAATACTCAATCAGGCAGAGCAAAATTTCGACCAGAATAAAAGAATTTGGCAAAAAGGTATCATATTGACATATTTGTCTCGTTCGTTCAAAAAAGATACAGCCTAAGGTTCTGATATAAGCTTGCAGGCCATAGTAAAAGAAAACACAAAGGCTGAGTAGATGAAAACAGAAAATTGCTCCCATACACAAGTCTTCGTAAACAAGCGATAAGCCTCGCTTGCATTATTCAAGAATTAAATAATTGAAAGAAATAGCCTTGTTCCTTCCTCTGATTCACAGCAAATGTCAATCCTTGTAACGTAAATCTAACAAGAAATATCACAAGCCCACTCTGCTTGGACCTCAATGGTGTTTTCTTACAGCGGAACTAGATGAGATGTGCTTCTGACTATACAAAAGGTGATAAGAGTACATGGCAGTGTGCATACCAGCTGCTGAACATCGGAATGCCTAGATGAGCTCTTAAAGTTACATGTTTTGGGATGGAATGACATTATGCAGCCTTTGCTGGCCATGTTGCTTGGGCGGACATAATAATACCAACAATCACGCCAAACAATCCCAGGGCACTGCCGAAAATCTCAATTACTAAAATCTTCACAAACAGTGAAGAGTTTTGAGCATCAGACAGAGCGCAGCTGCTTCCAATAACACCAACACAAATCCTGGTGCAGACAAAGTAAGAAGTCGAAATTTGTTAGACAACGGAATCATACACATATCCAGATGCATGGTTCAGAGTCGTGTAAGGGGAGGCACTCACCCGCACACAAGGTTGGCAAATCCCACGATGATTCCTGAGGCAAAGATTGCATATCCTGCTCTAAGTGACTCAGCTGCATAGAGCTGGGATGATGGGACACTCTCTAGCTTTGTTTGCAGAATGATAGCCACAATGACGCCATAAATAGCAACAGCTTCACAGAAGATTACACTGATGGCAAAAAGGACACTGGTTATACTAAATGACTGGACAAATCATATGCTTAAAGTATGCTGTTAATGACCTAAAAAAAAAGGTATGCTGTTAATATTTTATACAGTACATAACTGCAATAATATCCATTTTCAAGATACGCTACCACAATGTATAATTGTTTCATAAATAAACACAGGCAGCAAATGCAGATTGCCATAAATGAAAACAAAAGAAGGAAAGGAAAAAAGCGCAAGACCAGACTAAGCCACATCCACTCGAATTGGTTTAATGAATCTATATATCTATAATCAAAGATATCGGAAGATACTGGAAAATCTAAAATTACCTTATCCTTTACCAAGTAGCATCTCCTAATACCTCGAAAATTAATGGCCTATACTGATTTGTGAGAAACCAATTCATGCCCTAATGTATTGCATCACTTCAGTTTTATAACTCTAAAGTTTCAAAGTAAATCATCAATGGTTGCATCTGAAGTAATCAACTAAACATGCCACAAGTATCTTGGATCATATACTCTAATACAGACAGCATTATCCTCACAACTCTATTACATGTGTGAATGCAGGATTGGGCAAGGTCAAGAATTAGAAAATGGAGCTCCACCTATTACTATTTTATATTTAAAACCAATCAGGAATTATCGCTTCTACACTTCACATGTCACAGTTCAGTCACGGACTCCTGATGATCACGTGTGAATTATTTATCAGAAATTGAAAGCAACAGTCAATATAGTAACTTTTAGAAGTCGATTAAGACCAATCGACAAGTCACGTTTCAAAGAAAGCATTTATACAATTTTTCCGCTAAAGAAGGATGATTACTTGAGCTTGACAGCCAAGGTATTGACAGGAGTTGCCCCTTTAGTTGTTTTCCCTTTTTCTCAGATTAGTGACCTAGGCAAGGTAAGGTATGTAAGGAGGGTGATGATGATTATCACTCACATACTCTTGCCTGGTCACAATCAGTCTGGTAACCAAAACTATGCAGAAGCTCAGGACAGATCAGAAAAATACACTACAGATCTTGATCAAGACAGTCAATTTTCCCTCATTTACCTGTTCTTTACTTTTAATAATGCGTGCAACAGCACTGTAAAGTATTTCAGTTACCAGCCCATAGCAGACCAAAAAACAAGTCCTCTAAAAAACACGCTTCAAACAGTTCAGCACTACACAGAGAGCTCTGGTAGTCGAAATACTTGGACTAATCGCAAGTTGCAGACCACACCTTCAAAGACCTTCATCTTTCTTCTCCTATGAAATGAATTGCTAAGTAAAGATATCCGATTTGGGTTCCCATAGACTTACTCTCACCAATCCAATCTACTTCCAAACTATGAATTATCACCCCTGACCCCTCCACGCAGATTAGGCAACCACCATAACTAGAGGTGCAGCCTACCACTTAATGATACATAATGACAGGCTTATAGCTATCGTACCCGGATAGTAACACGTTTCCAGCACCCAACAACAACAACAAAGCGTTAACCATAGTGAGAGTGCAGATTAACATGAATTGTCCAACAAAGCACACATTTGCGGCATCCAAAAATACAAGATGATCACCGATTTCCACATCAGCACAAATGAATAAGCTAAGCACGCATTCTTCCACCTCTACTACCTCCCAATCATGCAACAATGTGAATTAACAAGCTTTTTCTAGTTAGACCGTCCTACCAAAAGTATTGCTATCATCTATAAACTATATACAGTTCTCGATTCTTATTATATAAGCCAACAGATCCGAACATCACAACAATTCAATGTCATGGTAATAAAGCAAGACCAAAAGCGTCCATAAATACAAGATAACCTTCCATTTCCAAATCAGCCAAGACCAAAAGCACAATCTAAACTTCTAAAGCACGCATTCTTCCACCTCAACTACCTCCGAATCATGTAGCCGGTCAGACACCCACATAGTGAAACAACAAGGTGAAGTAGTACAGCTTTCGTAGTAAGACTGTCCTACCACGGAGGCTGCGATTATCTATACACAATCCCCAATTCATACAACCCACCCCATCCAAACATCACAACAATTTGCTGCCATGGTAATAATATAAGCTCAGAATTTCCATAATGTCATCCACTTAATCAATGCCTAACAAAGAACAAATCTTTAATCTAAACACAAGTTGATCACCGATTTCCACATCAGCAAGCCCAAAAATACATAAACTAAGCACACATTCTTCCACCTCTACTGCCTCCCAACTACATAAGCCGACATAGTAAAACCAGGTGAGTTATTAAGCTTTCGTAGTTAGACCGTCCTACCAAAGGTGTTGCGATTGTCCAAAGACTATAGACAGACAATCCACGAAACTTATTATATAAGCCAACCGATCCGAACATCACAACAAATTTGATATCTTTATAATCATAAAGCTCAGAACTTCTATAATGTCAGTCCACTAATTCTATCCTTACCAAAGATCAAATCTTTAATCTAAAACATAGTCAACTTACATCTAATCAAACCCAAATCAACATAATCAAATCAATCTAATAAAAACTTCATCAAAATCAAATAGAAATAAATCAAATATCAATCTTTTTTGTTTACCTGATAAGATTTTTGGAGGTAATTCTCGGAGCTTTGATCGCAGCACCAATCAAACTACTCCCAGTAATATAAATTCCCCTGTCACAAACACGCAAACACAAACAATCAATAATAATTTCCCCCAAAAGTCAAATCAAATCAATTAAAAACCTTTAAAAAGAGAGGGATGAATGAAACCCTAAAATTAAATCAATTAAAAACCCCAATTACACCGTACCAGGCGGCGCCGAGGACGGAGACACCGATCGACAAGGCGATTCCCAGGGCGGCGAAAGTGTAGGGGGAGATCTGGACCAAAGCTCTGGCCCATGAACTCGCAATGATCACTGACGTCGACGTTCCCACCATTTTTTTTTCTTCAACTTTCTCTCTCCTCAAAATCTTCTTCCACAAGATTTTTCTTTTTTTTTGTTGAGCTTATTTTTGTGGGTTTCGTTGATTATCTTGTGGGTCACGCTTGGTTTTTTCTCTCTGTGATCGGATCAACGGAGTTCAGAGGAGATGATTAATTATGAATCGGGTTTTTTTTTTTTATGTTGATAAGATTATTACTCCGTACTGTTTTATGGGTACTAGTGACCCGACTTGACCCGGCCCGTATGCGATGATCATATGGATTAGGTTTGTTGGCCCGACTTCTTAGGGCTTGGGCTATTATATATGGGTCTAGGAAAGTTCATGGTCTGCCCCCAATAACAATAAGCCCATGGGTCACAATTAGACCTGTTAAACGGGTCAGGCGGGCGGATTTTGGGTTCGGGTAACTAAGGGTCGGGATGATTACGAGCTTTTCCAAGTTTTTTTGGGTCGGGTCCTGGTCGATTTTTCGGGTCGGGTCACTTTTTGACAGACCTAGTGATCATTGACACCTTTCTAGTGAGAATATCAACATTTTAAAGAGAGGTTGACTCTATGGAAAGTGGAAATGATAAGGTTCTTATTCGCAGGATCATCTATGCATGGTTTGTAAGTGATGGAATATCCGCAGTTTATCTCGTATATCAGGCATGAAAACTTTGAAAGGAGAAATAATAAGGTGTTTGTTATGTCAAAGAATTAGATCCACCCTGACACTCCGTAGTTGATAACTTGATATGTGAGTGTGTCTCCAACTCTCCGTGGACCATAGTTATTTTATTCTTTCTCAACCATACTAATTAATCAGTAATCATCTCTAATCTCTATTACTCAATAGTTCGATACTTGTGGTTGACGAATCGAATTATAAGATAGAAACTAAGTATTCTCCTGATTTTGTCTATATGTTACTATAAATCTGATTTAGGATTACTCTCACGTGCAAATTTAATTTACGAACCAATAATGTAAAGATTCTTTATAGATGGGAAACAGAATACGATACTAAAGCAAAGCAAATTGGAATAGGGCCATATTACTATTTCGTATTTTAATTTTTATTCTTATAATTACAAATGCATCCCAAGATCACTATATAAATGGTGTGTGAGAAAATGATGGACCGTACAAGTGCAGAGAAACACAAAGCCTTTTAAGAAATCCAAATTCTTCTTCAAGAACTTCAAGGTAGTGATTTTGGATGTATATCTTATATATTTGTCTATAATTGTCTCAACATTGTTACGTATCCATCAATAATAGAAAGAAATTTGAATTGATTTAATTCCAAATCTTTTAATTGCCTCTCTTTCTTTATAATCCATCATTTGTTAAATTTTACAACAAAAATTATTAACCTTTAGTTATTTTTACTACTAACTAGACATAGACACACACTTTTTTCATTTGTCTACATATAAACTCCTAGTATTTTCGTTTTAATAAACAACGTTGAAATATTAGTACTCCCTGTATAATATATAGACAAATAATTTATTTCTACATTGGTAATTTCCTATATAATACATGTGATTTAATTTGTCTCTTAGCTTGAAATATACGTAGCATGGCTTCGGTGCAAGACGACGGCAAGCAAGGGGAAGTATGTGCTATCTTGGGCAACCTAACTTCGGGAGAAGCGTTTTGCGAACGTTACTTCAATTTCTCTGGGGCTCCTGGCCCATTCCCTCCTCCTATTCCAGCTCAAGGTTACGCCAAATTTGATCTTGGGACCAAGGGTGCGGTTTTGTATGATGGTGTAAACCCTCAAAATGCCCCAGTTTCATGGATCTTAGCTTGGGATGCACCCAAAATCTCCCCTGGAGCTCAACTCAAGGTATCAATTAATGACTTGGACATTATTCGACATAATTCGTTTCGAAGTACATCATATACTCACGAGTCACGACCAACTATAATAATAATAGTAATAATGATAATAATAATATACGGAGTACTAGTATATGTTAATGTATAGAATTGTTGTCTACACGGAATGAAGTAAACTAGCTATATACGGAGTATACTGTATGAGCTTATATATGTTATTATCCCACATTCCCACTCATTCTTCAAGTAAGCCCAAAGGACATTATATATATATATATATATATATTGACATTGTAAATGTATTGTATTAGTCTATTAGAAGCTATCCTTGTTCAAATGTTAGCTAAGCCGCTTGTGAATAAGTTGCGTATTAGAGAATATTGAGTAATATTATTGTACGTATTATTAATAAATTTATCTCGATCATATAACTAATTAGTTGCTTGGTTTATAGGTGTTCGTGATGTGCGGTACTAAGAGCGCCATGAACAACGTTACGGAGCAACAAATCCTAGATGGTCTGGAGAAGAGTAAGGGTGAGGATTTCGCCAATGACCCGGAATCAAAAGCTTATGTGAAAGCCGAAATCAACCATGATAACAACGGCGGTCCGGCTAAGCTCGGTTCAACTTTCACAGTTTCCCTTAATTGAGTTCATGCACCATACACAAATGCATGCATATGGAATTAATATTACTATAAATCCTACATACTAAGAAGGTGTAACGATATGCATGTTATGAATAAGTGCCAAATAAAGCTGACGAGCTAATAAGCGTATCTCATCATTGTAAACTTGTAACTTTGTGACAACCTTAATGATTATTATGATAAATGATATATATCAATATATGATAATATAATTTGAGGTTATTGTATGTCTAAATGTATACTCTTTGCGAAAGTGCGAATCTGCTCGGATCAACGGAGCTCTAAGTAGAGAGAAAGGGAGAGAAGAGAACTATGAATCGGGCTTTTGTTAATGGTCTGCCCGGCCCATGGGCCATAAACAAATATTGAAAATAGTTAAAAAAAAAATTGTTCTTCTTTCGTTATTAAAAAGGAAATGATACTCCGTATTATTTATAGTCGCACTAACAATAATATCGTCTATGGTTAGTAAAGTGATTCTACAATTTGTTTTTTCAAGTGAGAATATCACTTAATTAAGGAAGGAAATGAAGTTTTATCATGTGCCCTACAGGCACACGTTAGAAAACCCGTTATTAATTAATAGGCCAAATATTTAGTGTAAATTTGTGCTATCAAACATTCTTCAAGCTTTCAAGGTAACAAATTTGTGTGCCCTGTATTATGATACAATTCTCTTAACTCTTTATATTCAAATTTGAATTGTCAATTGAGTAGGTAGCAACTTGTCAAAACGTAATGATCATCTTTCAAGTGAATATTTATGTTTCAAAATTGTCATTTGATCTAAATATATACTCCATGTCTCCTTCCGACCCAAAAAGATTTTTCTGTTTCATTTTGCAGTTTGAAGCATAATATCTCCTAGAATCTCACATCAAGATAGAAAATAAAGTCATTAAAGCACAACACGCTATAGAGACGTATACTTTCTCATACTCCTATAGTCCTATGTAATGTATGGATGATTAAGGAATCACATATTCTGAAGATAAAATAAACATTCTTTTATTCTCCAACGTTGTAAATAAGATATAAAAGAAATTCTCTTGAATTTTAGATTCTTTACGTTGAATTTGAATTAATTTATCATAAATTTAAATCAAATGTAAGAAAAAAATTTTAGGGCTTGTTTGATTAAAGGGGTATAAGAATGTAATATTACCACCGATTTGTCCCAAAAAACAAGAGGAGAGTGAGGCGGTTGATTGCGATCCTCATTACAATACAATGTAATGAATTCTTCAACAAAATCATGTTAACTGTAAAGAGGATCTTCAGTCCCATCTTGTGTGTCACTCCCTATACCCCTACAATCACAAGTTTGGAAATTCATATTATAACCTTAAGAAATCTATATTACTTTATATATTTAATAGGAAAATTTAACAAGAATCATCCCAACTTTGGTTTCTTCTCCCAAAATAATCCCAACTTTCATTTATTCTAATATAATCCTAACTTTCAACTTTGTTTCTGAAAATGGTCCCAATATTTCCCGAACCTAGTTACATGTCATTTTATTTTACTCCTAACCTAGATATTTTGCATTTTTTTTCCCGGATCTAGAAAAAAAACTCACTACCCCTACTATTTTCTTTCTCCTCCCCACCCTTGCTATGCCCTTACCTTGATCACGAAACCATGGTGGCTTGCGGTTGGAATTGTAGTATAGAAGGTCGTTTTGAATGAGGATTGAGGAAAGATAGTGAGAATTTGGATTAAATTTTTAATTTTAAGTTTGAATCTTAAATCGTATTAGGATGAATGAATGACATGTGATTGGGTTGTGGCTAAATGTTGGGTTGTGTAGAACTATATAAATTTTAAAAAACTTATGAATTTGTAGGTTTGGAGTACATATCGGTAGGTTCGGATAAATTAGGACCATTTTCAAAAACAAAGTTAAAAGTTGGGATTATTTTGGAATAAATGAAAGTTTGGATTATTTTGGGATAACCAACCAAAGTTGGGATTATTCTGGTTAAATTTTTCTATTTAATATATTACAAGCTTATGAATGGAGGGGTACAGGAAGTGGCACACAGAATGGGACATGATCCTCGTTGTGTTGAGTGTCCCATATTCTCTACCCTTTGTGCGTGCCTCCTTGCCCTCCTCTTTCTCCCTATCGATTTTTACATTTTTGTACTATATTTTATTCCATTACATTGTAATAGTAAAGAATCGACAAAATGAGGTGGGTCATACTTTATGTTATTCCAAAAGCAAACCAAGCCAAGAGCGCTATATAAACGAAGTGGATCAACAAATGGTTAGTCATCTTGTGCAGAGCAACTAACACATTCTAATAAGTTTTAAGCAACCAAACAATCTTCAAAGCTTTCAAGGTAACAACTTTGTTTGTCTTACTTATACAATGTTATATATAATTCTCTAATCTTTAAATCAGTTCATGTCCAAATTTGTACCGTCAATTTAGAAAATTGTAACAACCTAATTATCATATTTCAGGTGAATATAAATCCGAAACTTTGGCCTTCTAAAATTGACCATTAATCTAAATAGTTAATTTATTCGACTATTTTTCAACTTGATGATTTGTCAAATTGTATCTGACAGTTTGTTTATACTTTGTAGGTATTTGCTAACATGGCTTCGATGCAAGAGGTAAAGAAAACACAAGTGTTCTCCACCTTGAGCAACCGGACTTTTGAAGTGGCGGAATGCGCGCGTTATTTTAATTGGACCGGGCCTCTTGGCACATTCCCTGCTGTCATTCCGGCCCATGGTGTTCAAAAATCAACCGGGTTCGGGCCCAAGGGAGCTGTGCAGTATGTTGGGAAAAACACTCGAGAAGCCCCAATTTCATGGATCTTAGCCTGGGAATCATCCGAACTATGCCCTACTCCTGGAGCCCAAAATAAGGTAACTCAAATTAAAATGAACCCACTACTCTCTCTGTTCCTTAGGGTCCGTTTTGTATCGTTTTCAGTTTTCTTGAAAACCAAAGTCATATTTGTCAAAAAAAGAAAATTAGAAAAAGGGGATTTTATGGCTATTATAGGACAAACAATTTAAAGTTAATTTTGCAACTCATTTACCTAAGTTTTTTACTGAAAAAGCAGTGATACCGAAGATGACCTTAAGTTTTTAAATCTTAAGATTTAATTTGAATCACAAGTATATTGGCATATACACCGTATACAACAAGGTTGACGTAGAATTCTCATATTAATTAAGTTTCTAATTAACGCTACTACTGTGCTTGTGAATGTTGATGATTTGGTTGAAGGTATTCGTGATGTGCGGTACTAAGTGCACCATGGATCACGTTACTGAGGAACAAATCCTAGCAGGTCTGAAGAATGGTTCGCCTGAGGCGGGTGCAATGGACGTGGATTCGAATTCCTCGGTGCAAGCCGCTATCGTCCCCGGCAATGGTGTTATCCCCTCTGTTGCTCTCACTGCAAGTTTCGGACTCGTTCGTTGAGCTGCGCGCCATGCACTATGCTGCATATCTTAAGAGAATATATACGAGTATGTCGTATGCAATAAATAAAAATGCTACAGCCTAGCTAGCTACATACACGTAATGCTTGCTGAAAGCCTGTAATAACGCTATGAGAACCTTAATAATTACAGTATTATGAGAAGAATATAATATATATACTTGTGTGTGTGTAATTCAAACACGCATGGTAATATGGTATGGTAGCATGGTACGTATACGTACGATTATCGAGTCGATTGTCGTAAACCTGATCCTTAATTATTAGTACTGTGAGTCACCTACGATAACTTTCATCATTTTGGTCTTTGCATCTATGGACAATGCTAGAGATCTATAGCGTAGACACCAAAGAGTATCTACAATCAGCAATAATTTGACTATACTATCAAAATGTTACTACTCACACAATTAATTTTATTACATACCTGAATTTTTCACTAAAATTAATTTTACTATTCCGATTTCAATTTTACTACTACCCCAAGTCTCATATGAGACCGTCTCACACAAGACTTGCTGTACTACTATACTAACTCAATTTTACATTGTAAACAAATTAATTGTGTCTACACTATAGATCTCTGACAGTTTGCCTCTACAAACAAGAAAACCCCTTCAATCGAACAGCCAGAGTAATAATTGACTGGCGAACTACAGTCTGCTAATGACGAGCGATCGAGTTACTAACCTCGTGCGTGTTCTTCGCTTAAGCACCAATTTGATTTTTCACCATCAAGATCTAGCGAGCTCATATATACTTTTAAGAATGATCCTACACATACACATGCGCCATTGCACGTAGTCTCACTAGCTAAATATGCTCATGTCTCGAACAGCGGTCGAACCTCAGCAAATTATAATACGGCATAAACTTGTGAATTATATGGATAACGTACGTTATAAAATATGGACTAGCCGTCGATCATAAAACTAAAATATCGAGCAAAATATTAGAACCAACTTGTGAAGTATAATGTGGATATATATAATACAAAACGCGACGAAAAGTGTACTAGTATGGTCTATGTACTCTTTCTTCAAGTCGTCTTCTTGAGTTGACTGTTCTTTTAATTTATTTCTTCGCTCTCTTCCGCTTACTTGGTCCATCAAGCAAGTCTTAGCTTGTCCTTTGCGTGATACGGGTTTATAAGAAATTTTATCGATCTAGTACAATCCATCGATATAAAATCAAATCGCTTACCATATGATTCTACCCGTTAATCATTTCGCGAAATTATATCTATAAAAAAAAAACTAATCCTTGTCCAATTATTCTTTCAAATGGCTTACCATTTAATTTAACTCCTCAATAATCTTGGGAATTCCCACAAATTAAACTAATTAAAACCACAAATTACGCAATTACTGACTTCTCAGCCACGCACGGTCGCCCATACAAGCCGTCATTACCCATCTAGAAGACCATCACGGGGTCTCACTTTTTTAGTTTAATTTAACCTTTTTTTTTAATACACCTTGGGAACTTTGAACTTGTCAACTTTTTTCCTAAAGTTGACCGGTCTATTTCTGGTATAGAGATATTCCCTTTGATAATCGTTTTTCTATAAAGTACACCCTCCGTTTCACCTCAAATGCTCTATTCCTAAAATATCTCCGTGTTGTGGAGGGTGTACGCTAATCAGTTTAATGGTTATCAAAGTTTCAAAAATTATATAACGAACTCTAACTTACCATGCAATTTTTCTTTGAACTTTAATTAACCGAGTAGTGTGTACACCATTCTCAATATGAGATCGTTTTTTACATGGAGCGTTTGAGCTGGAACAGAAAGATTAATTAATTAACTCATGCGTATAGACTATAGAGCTGGCTGATTTAGAACCTTAAAATATAGTGTCGGGAGTTTGACTGTTTATACACTCTTGACTCTTGTACAGCAACAGTCCTCGTCTTAATTACTCTTCAGCCTCTATTAGGTAAAATTCATGCAAGCCAACGATTTTATGCCGTAATTAATATCATGCCTCCTGACATGGATGCATTTTGAGTTGAAAGGCGAAAACGCATTTGCTCATACATTGTGTTTGAGTTCACTTGAAAGACGAGGGGTCCAACTATTTAAAACTTGCGACCTCAAAAATATATATCGAGTGTTTATACATTGTGAAATGCAAATTGATAGGGGTCTATATTTTAGACACAATTAATTTGTTTACAATGTAAAATTGAACTTGTAGTAGTAAAATTGAGATCAGAATAGTAAAATTAATTGTAGTAAAAAATTCAGTTAATAAAATTAATTGTGTGAGTAGTAAAATTTTGATAGTGTAGTAAAATTATTACGGATTATAGACACTTTTGAGTGTCTATACTTTAGACCTCTAGCATTGTCCTTTAATTAAAAGGTTAAAGTTGATTTTAATTGGGGTATAGTCAAATAATTTTATGCTTCAAAAGAATACTCAAATAATCCTATACTCCCTAAACGCAAATACGAGTAGTTACATTTAAATTTATAAACTCGTATAATTCCAACGAATGTATATAAAATTTACATGAGATGGGGTCAAGTAATAAAGGTGGTTACATTCCTACCTAAAAGTACAACGTTACATGTTTTTTTAGTTGAGGTTATTTCCTGAATGGGTAAGGAAAGTGGGTCTATGAGTCCACCCATGGCATTGTTGTCTTGTTGGGTCAGATTTAAGAAAGATTAATTGCAATTCTATACAAGATTGTTGCTTTTATCTGACAATGCTCAAAAAGTTGTGGAATGGTAATGGTAACAATAGTAATTAATTTACTTCCCTCCGCCCATTCTTTTGAAGGAACAAACCTGTTTATGGGTTATCCAAAATCGAATTCTTACATCCGATATCAATTATATGTTCACTGGTATGGCGGTATAAAGAAAGAAGGTAGTTTGTGCATTTCGGGTAAGTAATTTCATGTGCGCAATGAAGTGTGATTTACTTTAATTTAGTCATGGACAAATTGTTCTACTATAAAGTTTTTTGTTGTTCTATGAGTAGTATATTTCAAGTGTGCTCAAAAAGCGCCCAATTGAAGGGAGAATGATCCCGCCGTTTATCACTCTCTAGAAAGAACATTTCATACTTGCTTGCCCTAATCGAATATAAATGGTAAAATGGATGGGGAATAAAAGTGTATTACTCCCTTTGTCATTTTCATGGTTAATATTAATTTTCAATTTATCTCATGATTTCATATCAAACGTTAACAAATGAGGAAAAAAAAAAAGAAATTAGTAGGTAACGTACGATAATGAAAACTTAGTACTCGCAATATGTTGTTCAAAGGGACTAAGAAATTATGTTATGATTTAGAATACTTGAATATGCATGTTGAAAATTAACTAAACATCATTTATTAGGTGGAATTCTTCATTTACATATTATTTTATTATATAGTACATGCATGAAAATGGGCGGAAAGGAAAAAAGAAAAGAAAAAAAAACAGAGGAAATTAACACACGAATACACGATGGTTCACATAACGAATACGAGTAGAATTGTCAATTGGAAGATTTGTAACAAATGCCAAATTATTTCTCAAATTCCTTCGACAGATAGATAAATGATAACAAAATGTATACATGATTATTGGTCTAGGCCCTTCGCTAACTCCATATTTCTAATCCCTGCTAATATCCTTTGAGTTTAGTGGACACTTTACAACCTTATTATTTTTTATTATTCAAAACTAGCAACCTAAATTTGGTGCCATTTTAGTGGCAATTTTGAAATACAAAGTTTCATTTTTGGTATAAAAGGATTCACAATGACAACTTGTTATAAATAAGTCATAAACTTCAATTGTACACTTACTCCACACTACTAATCCCGACATATTGTGCTCAAATATGCATAAGCTCCGTTATACACTCTCATAGAGTCATGGAAGACATACAATTACTTGCATTAGCTTCTCTGGTATTGCTGTACACTTACTACAAAACATACCCCCACAACAACTCTGGTCTACTCGATCGAATTTTTCCTTTTTTCCATTTCCGACGGTTCCATCTAATTCTATGTAAACCATTTTCCGACATTTTTCTTTTAAAATGTTCTCCTACCTTTCCATCATCATAAGAATCCAATCGAATCAAAGAAGCACTATGTAAGCATGTTCTGTAACCAATAAAAAAAACTATGTAAGCATGATTAAGCATTATTATATATAATTATCGCTAACAGACAAATCATTACTTCAAATAACAAGCCATCATTGAATCTTCAATATAATAAAACGAATAATAATAGACGGGCCATGCCAGGCGAACGGTCTCCTTCTCTAGTAGTCAAAGCAGCCAATTCAGAATTATCTTATTTTTTTTTTGTTTTTTTTTTCTTGAAGAAATATTTTGCTGCAAATTGCAAATAAATAAAAGTCAGATGAATGGAACTTTCTATTGGGTCTTATATTTCTTGATGAAAGTCATAGGTCCTCACAAGTTACATCCTGGAAATTGCAATTTTAACTGATAAAGTTTAGAATAATTTTTTTGTTTTAAAATAATAAAACTAGTCAAATTTGGTGCACACTTATTATATATAAGCTTCAACTTCAATCTTCTCATCTCATCATTTTTTTGTCCCTCATTTCACTTTCTCTGACTTTTGTTCTGCTCAAGCAAACCTTCAAAAAATCTCACCTTTTTTTTTTTAGGTAGTTAAATAACTATATAATAACTCTTTCAATTCAATTCATTTTATTACCCAAATACCTTACTTTTTTCTTCAAATTGGCACAAAAAAAATTCTGGGTTTTGCTCCAAATTTTCTGGGTATTACTAATTTTGTAAAAAGTTTGCAACTTTGCCTTGAAATAGGCCAAAAAATTTCTGGGTATTGATAATTTTGCATAAAGTTTGCAACTTTGCCTTCAAATAGGTCCAAAAAATTCTGGGTTTTGCTCCAAAGTTGCTAATTTACTAGAAAGTTTGCAACTTTAGGAAAAAAAAAAGACAGTAAAAAAAGGGGGGTAAAAAGTTTGGGAATTTTGGTGGGTTAAACTGTAAAAAAAAAATGGAGACGAGTACAGCAGATTTGTATAGAGTAGCAAGTGCGAGATTAGGAGGAGGATCATCATGGAGACAGAGTGGGAGAGAAGTTTTTTCAATGTCTGTTCATGATGAAGATGATGAAGAAGCTTTGAAGTGGGCTGCACTTGAGAAGTTACCCACTTATAATAGGGTTAGAAAGGGTATTTTAACTGATATGACTGGTCCTGCTAGAGAGATTGATGTTGATCGACTTGGGTTTGAGGAGAAAAAAGAAATTTTGGAAAGACTTGTTAAGATTGCTGAGGAAGATAACGAGCGATTCCTGCTCAGGCTCAGACAACGTATCGATAGGTACGATTACTTTCGAATACCAATTTTCCGTTTCATTCAATTCTTTGCGTTTTTTTTTTTGTCATTTTTGGATGCATTGACTTGACTCTAGTGGGTTTTTACCGGTATTTCTGTTTCATTTAATTCTTTACGTTCCGCACATTCTCTCTTGATTGTAACCAATTTTTTAATTTGCATGCTTGACTTAAAGTGTGTTTTTGGTAGTTGTATCACTTGTAGTACTCCACTGTTCTCGCTATACCTAAAACTTTAATGCGAAAACGATATTATTGGTTGGATTAATGTGAAAGATAGCTTGTTTGCCAAATGTTATCTGTAACTCTTGGAGTCCAGTGCATGTTGGACAATTTGGCCTTAAACAACGTCAACAACGAGTGCCGTAACATATGATCAACGTATGGAGGGCATTTTGGTCCATTCAGTGCGTAGAGTTAACTGTATAGACATGTTGTTATCCTAAAACCATTTAATATTTTAATAGTGCTATTAATCTTTGTGAAAAGTATGTTTTTTTGTTATAATTTATGTCGGCTGCTTTATTTGGGTGGAAATTCAACTGTTAGACAAAGTCATAGAATCAAGCTTAGACAGTCGGACCATGAAAATATTGGATAGGGAGAAAAAAAAACAAGAAATGAAGAGTTTGGACATTAAATTTGACTTCTGACCTTTGATCATGTATATGAGTTGACTTACAAGTTTCAACACCCGAAACGAACGTTAACAATCCAAAAGAATGAAGGGAGTAGTACGATGCAAATTCTGTCATTGTGGTGATATAGTTCTACTTTGGGTTTTGATTTGGATGTTTGATTGATGAAAATGACAACATAGTGAAGTTCTTGTGGCAATAATAATGAGTGAGTGGATATATTAAAGTTAATCTGAAATTTGTAGATGAAGTTTGTGTCATTACTGACTTACTGTCTTGTTCTGAGAAGATGAGTTTAGGCTAATTGTTTATGAATGGATTCTAAAATCGTCGTTTCGATGTACCCAGAGTTGGAATTGATATCCCAACAATTGAAGTAAGATATGAACATTTGAACATTGGAGCTAAAGTTTTAGTGGGAAGCAGAGGTCTGCCTTCTGTATTGAATTTCTTTACCAATACAATTGAGGTAATATAATGCTTCTATAGTTGACATTATGTTTGGATAAATGTTGTCTACCTTCTCACACTTATTGTACTTATGACTTGTAGTTGATGACATTTGTCTTGTGTCTGTGTGTAATTTTGTTGCAGGGTTTATTGAATCTTCTCCACATTGTTCCAAGTAGGCGAAAACCATTCGCTATCCTTCACGATGTCAATGGAAGTATCAAGCCTGGCAGGTGAGACAATTGATAGGCTCAATATGGACTAGATGAGAAGATGGGCTTCTTTTTACTAAGAAAATAAATGTCCTGCAGATGAACTAATGTTTAAATTAACCTTGCAGGATGACTTTACTGTTGGGTCCTCCTGGCTCGGGAAAGACCACATTGCTACTCGCGCTGGCTGGTAAACTCGCCAAGGATCTTGAGGTTTGTTTTAGATTTCAAAGGAGTTTTTTCTAGGTTAGTCGTTTTTTTGAAGACTCTTACTCACCTTAAAACAAATGGATTTGTAGTTTTCGGGAAGGGTGACTTACAATGGACACACTATGGACGAGTTCATTCCCCAAAGAACTTCAGCGTATATCAGTCAACATGATCTCCACATTGGAGAGATGACAGTCAGAGAAACATTAGCCTTCTCTGCCAGAGTGCAAGGAGTTGGGACCAATTATGGTCAGTGTTTGACATATTCCTTTAGTATCGATTATGTTTCATGATAGCTTGGTCATAAGGATAGAAGCACAAAATACTCACTTCTTCGATGGGCTTGCCAATTGCAGATATGCTGGTCGAATTGTCGAGAAGAGAGAAAGCTGCCAATATCAAGCCTGATCCTGATATTGATATCTACATGAAGGTGAGTAAACTTTTAGTTGGAGCCTTTGGTCTGAAGGTCACACTGAAATGTCTGAAGCACTACTATCTTGTTAAGTTATAATTAATATTCAAAATCGCATTATATCTATCATCAGGCAGCTGCAATGGAGGGACAGGAAGCAAGTGTGGTTACTGACTACATTCTGAAGGTAATTATCAGGCATCTATCTGCTGTTCGAAATAGATATTCTTTGTCTTGTGATTAAAGTTACCAAGTCTGAGCAATGAATTCTCATCTGTCTCCTACAAATTACAGATTTTGGGACTGGATGTATGTTCTGATACACTAGTAGGGAATGAGATGATAAGGGGTATCTCTGGAGGACAAAGAAAACGTCTGACAACAGGTATGAACGAAAACGATTCACCAACGTGGACACTTTGAATGTCTCCATATTTTCCTGATTAATTTGTGTAATTTGTTGCTTATATGTCTTTTCTTGTCATTATACAGGAGAGATGCTTGTTGGGCCATCAAAAGCACTTTTTATGGACGAAATATCAACTGGGTTGGACAGTTCTACGACATTTCAAATTGTAAACTCAATCAGACAGTCCATTCACATACTTAAAGGAACAGCTGTTATTTCTCTGCTCCAGCCTGCTCCTGAGACTTATGATCTGTTCGATGATATTATACTTCTTTCTGATGGACAAGTTGTGTACCAAGGAGATCGCGAACATGTGCTCGAGTTCTTTGAATTCATGGGTTTCAGGTGCCCTCAGAGGAAGGGAGTTGCTGACTTCTTGCAAGAAGTATATCTCTTAAATACTTATCTTTTCCGGTTTTGAATTTCTTGTTTTTGTTCCTGCATAGTTTCTGCACTTTTGTCTTATTGGTTCTGGGGACATTGTTAACAGGTGACATCACGGAAAGATCAGGAACAGTATTGGGCTCGCAGAGAGGGTTACACCTTTGTGACCGTGAAGGAGTTTGCGGAAGCTTTTAAGTCGTTTCATGTTGGCAGGGAACGGGCACAGGAGCTTGCTGTTCCATACGACAAGTCGAAAAGTCACCCTGCTGCCTTAACCACACAGGAATTTGGCCTTAGTAAAATGGAATTGTTCAAAGCATGCGTGTCTAGAGAGGCATTGTTGATGAAGAGAAATAAGTTTATCTACATTTTCAAGTCTATTCAAGTAAGTAATCTTTCCGTCAGTGTCTTACCTCTCTGTTTATCAAACCTATTGAAGACTGTGCTTATGGAGTTACGGTTATCTTCTTATACTTGCAGCTCATTATCACAGCGCTCATTACGGCAACATTGTTTCTGAGGACTAATATGCACAAAGATGGTGTGCAAGATGGTATTGTTTATATGGGAGCCCTTTTCTTCGCTCAAGTACAGATTCTGTTCAATGGGTTTTCAGAGCTGTCGTTGACAATTTTGAAGCTCCCCGTCTTCTATAAGCAAAGGGATCTGCGGTTCTACCCCTCTTGGGCATATTCCTTACCGTCATGGATTCTTAAAATCCCAATCTCAATTGTAGAAACGGCCATTTGGGTGATAATAACTTACTACGTCATCGGCTACGACTCCAATGTGGGAAGGTTCTTTAAGCAATACCTAATCCTCTTAGGTATTCACCAGATGGCTTCGTCATTGTTCAGATTCATGGCAGGGCTTGGAAGAAACATGATATTGGCAAACACATTTGGTACTGGATCACTGGTGACACTCCTTGTGTTGGGTGGATTCATATTGTCTCGAGGTATGTATCAGCGACTTAGCAATCTGCATTATCCTTTAGACCTTTCTAAGAGATTTGATTGATTGTCAATCTGATGTATAAACTAAATACATGCTTTTTGATTTCTCAGAAACTGTGAAAAAGTGGTGGAAATGGGGCTATTGGATCTCTCCATTGATGTATGGGCAAAATGCTCTTTCTGTGAATGAATTCCTCGGACACAGTTGGAGTGAAGGAGGACTAGGAATACAAATACTGAAATCTCGTGGGGTATTTACACATGCGTATTGGTATTGGATTGGACTGGGAGCTCTTGTGGGATATGTTGTTCTGTTTAACGTGTTGTATACACTAACTTTGACATACCTAAATCGTAAGTGCACTTCGTTGTAAATGTTCAAGTTTCCCTTGATGCTTGTGATTTACCTCTCATAGTTTCAACTTCTTGCTGCAGCAATTGGGAAGCCTCAGGCTATTTTGTCTGAAGAAGATTTGGAGGAGAAACATGCTAATCTGACTGGTCAAGCTATTGAGCTGTCATCCAGAGGAAGAAGATCCTCTCGCTCTGGTTAGTCATTTATTCAATAGAACAGAAGATTTTCTGACTGTTTACTGTCATAGTTCTTACTAGAAATCCTTGCATGCCGAATTTGCAGGAAGAGGGGGAGAGATTCAAGCAGAAGCTCAAGGAAATGGGACTAGAGGATTTGCCCTTCCTTTTCAACCTCTGGCTATTACATTCGATGAAATTAGATATTCAGTTGACATGCCTGGGGTAAGTTTTCCGTCCTTTCATTTCCTCTTATCATGAAAATAAGTGCAAAGTTTTTCGCATCAATGATCTTTGGTTACTTGTTCAATCCTGAAGAAGTATTATCTAATTTTCAGGAAATGAAGTCACAAGGTGTAACTGAGGACCGCCTAGAACTTCTGAAAGGCGTGAGTGGTGCTTTCAGGCCAGGAGTGCTGACAGCACTAATGGGTGTTAGTGGTGCTGGAAAGACCACTCTTATGGATGTGTTAGCAGGGAGGAAAACGGGTGGATATATAGATGGAGATATTAAAATCTCGGGGTATGAAAAAAAGCAGGAAACTTTTGCTCGAGTTTCAGGATACTGTGAGCAGGCAGACATTCACTCCCCTCATCTCACAGTCTATGAGTCAGTGGTCTTTTCTGCCTGGCTTAGGTTGTCCTCTGACGTTGATGCCAACGCAAGACAGGTGACTGATCAAAATTTTTTTATTCATTATATTAGTATCTATGAATTCATGATTTGAGATTTAAGTTATTATCGATTCACATTGACATATGCACTAACTATATTAAATTTTGTTGCAGACGTTTGTAGATCAGGTAATGGAACTTGTGGAGCTGGACAGTATAAGAGATGCACTTGTTGGACTTCCGGGAGTAAATGGTCTCTCAACTGAGCAGCGAAAGAGGCTTACAATTGCTGTTGAACTAGTTGCCAACCCATCTATAATTTTCATGGATGAGCCAACCTCAGGGCTTGATGCTAGAGCTGCTGCCATTGTGATGAGGACAGTCAGGAACACTGTGAACACAGGCCGAACAGTGGTTTGCACTATCCATCAGCCAAGCATCGATATCTTTGATGCCTTTGATGAGGTTTGATTCTTAAGAACCTGAATCAAACCTGAGATTATCATCATAGCCAAACTTTATTTTAAAAAACACAGATTTATATTGCTATTTGTTTGATTGCAGTTGCTACTCCTAAAGAGAGGTGGAACACAAATATACTTTGGTCCTATAGGACGCCATGGTCGTGACCTTATCGAATACTTTGAGGTGAGTGGATACTGTTTCTCTTTTTTGAATTCTGTGACTTAAGTTATACCACCACTAACGCGACTGAGCTGTGTCTTTGTCAATTAAAGGGAATTGACGGGGTTCACAAAATCAAGGATGGCTATAATCCAGCAACTTGGATGTTGGAGGTAACATCAATGGCTCAAGAAACTGCACTTGGTGTTGACTTCTCTGAGTTGTACAAGACTTCAAACTTATACAGGTACTATACCAGAAACATATGGTTGTGCGGGCATGTATCTCATAATCTCATTATCATTGCGAAATTTCTGTCTAAGAATTATTGAAGGTTCTAATGGCTGTGTTATACATTACTGTGTTGCAGGAAAAACAAAGCTATTATACAACAGCATAGTGTACCAGTTCCTGGGTCAAACGATCTATTCTTCCCTACTCAATATTCACAGCCTATTCTCACACAGTTCGCTGCTTGTTTGTGGAAACAACACTGTTCTTATTGGCGGAATACCATGTACACTGCCATGAGGCTTTTCTTCGCACTCTTTGTGGGTGTTATGTTCGGGTCCATCTTCTGGAGGCTTGGTTCTGAAAAGTATGTAGACCTAATTCTTCGTCATTCTTTTCTCCTGTATTTATGTAAAAAGGCAGTTGCAATTCAAGGCTATTACTGATTTCAATTGTTGGCTAATATTACAGAAATACTCGAGGAGCTCTTCTCAATGCAATGGGTTCGATGTATACAGCAGTTCTCTTTCTCGGCATCCAAAATTCATCAGGAGTTCAGCCAGTCGTGTTTGTTGAAAGGACAGTGTTTTACAGAGAAAGAGCTGCAGGAATGTATTCAGCTCTTCCCTATGCTTTCTCACAGGTATGTATATCAGTCAAAATTTCGCTGCTTTTGAGTTCAGCCGTTTGTGATCACGAAGATTTTTAGATAAGCATAGTTACCAAATTGACATAATGTTCAATAAAGAGGTCAACTTCACCTTCTCATCATATCATACAATTGATTAATGCAGGTCTTGATTGAGATGCCTTATTGCTTCTTCCAAACCATCTTCTATGGAATCACAGTATACGCCATGATTGGCTTTGAATGGACCGCAGCCAAGTTCCTTTACTACATCTTCTTCATGTACTTCACCTTGCTCTACTTCACATACTACGGTATGATGTCTGTTGCTGTTACACCGAATGCAAGCATAGCTGCCATCGTTTCCTCTGCATTCTACGGGATATGGCAAGTTTTCTCCGGATTCCTGATCCCTAGACCTGTAAGTTCTTTTTTCTCTCATACTGATCTGCTAAATGTGCTAATCATATTTGTTCCATTCTTACTACGCGATTTCATAATTCCTTGACATTAAATCATAACTAACGCGACAAATCTACTTTGGTTCCACAGAGTATGCCCCAATGGTGGAGATGGTACTACTGGCTATGCCCCATTTCATGGAGCTTGTACGGGTTGCTAGTTTCTCAGTTTGGCGATATTGACACCCCGCTTTTAGATGTACAGGACAATCCATCTGTGAAGGCATTTTTACATAGCTATTTCGGTTATAAGCACGACTTCTTGGGACCTGTTGCAGGAGTGATCGTAGGAATAAACGTTCTCTTTGCTGCCATTTTTGCCTTTGCTGTCCGGAGCTTCAACTTCCAGAGAAGGTGATGACATTTCCTGATGAGGAAGCACATTCTTTTTAGATGATCATATGAATATATAGGGTTTCACTTGTAATGTTAGTGTATATTTTTATGTAGGTTATTTTGTTACATTATTATTCTACTTTCCTCCCCATTTTTGTGTATGAATGTAAGACTGATCTGAGTTTGTAATTTCTCATTTCTGACTGTCGTTGAAGATTGTATTACAATGACAATGTTATGATAAAGTTTAGTTTAAATTTCTGTTGTAGCAATGTAATAATAAGCAGTCTACTTCACTAAATGCTAATATAATACAAAAAGGTTTTGCATTTCTTCTAACCCACACATTCTTAAATAGTTCCTAATCCGTTCGCTCGGATTGCACACGTTTATTTTGAGTTTCTCTCGTAATCTCATACTACTCAAACTAAACGTTAACAGTTCTAAAGAACGGGTTTACCTGTGATGTACTGTAATTATTATACCATGGCCCATGCATTATAAGACCAACTTGGCAGCTGAATTTTAATCGATATCCGACAAATCTGTCCATGTTTAACGTCCACTCGCAGAACAAAATGATTCATCTTCTCTTCCATGAGTATTTGTTAGTTTATTGCATAATCGTTCACTTAAGACTTTTAGTTAAAACGGTTTGTTTCAGGGAGAAAGACCGACATCTCATTTTACCCGTTTACGTAACTTAAAACACGGGAAATTCGTATAAGCGGACATGCTAAGGCTAATTCTTCGGGAAAAATCTCAGCATTTAGTTTATGCTTTCACTAATGACCATAAATATATGCGTCTTGACTATGGCTGCTACATCCGATATAACCCGATTTGTTGACCCAAAAAACCAGACTCGATAAGCCCCAGAATTGTGATCAACCAAACCCGACACAATCCGACCTCCCGTTAGACAATGGCCCGCCTCGTAATGCCAAAAATTGATTCGACGCCCATAAATGTTCATGAGTAACTAATTGTGACCATACTTGATCCGATCCAAAATTTACCCGACAGAATCGACTCGAGAGCCATTTGACGTTGTATGAACCGACCTGATACGAATTCACCCGCAACATAACCTGTACCGATACAAAGACCCATATGCCACCCCTAACCTTGACATTATAGAATCCCTGAATAATCTATATTTCCCATATGGCCATATCGTGTTTCCTACAAATGAATTGTTTGATATTTTTATATTTTCCCATAAGACCCCCGCTTTGCCAAATTAGCAACAACAGCAATCAGTAAACCTAACCACTTCCACAATTTTGACTTGTAAAGACTTTTTTGCTAAAGAGATAGAAGATTACAGATAGATAGAGTTATACAGTAAAATGTAGGGCCCCACTCCCATTTCAAAGTAGCGTGAGCCCCACAACCCCATGTGC
This sequence comes from Spergularia bocconei, assembly GCA_963457585.1. Taxonomy (NCBI): domain Eukaryota; kingdom Viridiplantae; phylum Streptophyta; class Magnoliopsida; order Caryophyllales; family Caryophyllaceae; genus Spergularia; species Spergularia bocconei. The sequence goes on along the minus strand of OY734957.1, from coordinate 1,021,841 downwards.
CCTCCTTCCTGTCTCCACCATCACCTCTTTCTCTGTCTCTCTCTCTCTCTCCTCTCAATCATTGCTCTCTCTCTCTCTCTTCCTTCTCCTTCACACTTCACTCCATTTTTTCTGGGTTGGGTCACCCTCTTCCTTCACTCTCTCTACTCCCTCCCCCCTCACTTGTGTATTTTTATTTCTTTATATATTTTTCTCTTTTATAATAATAATTTTTCCACTCCAAATTTATTTTTTGAGTTTCCCTATTCTACCCCTCTCCTCATGTCGCCAACTGACGGTACAACTAACGGCCACCAGGCGGCGACGACGACGCCTACAACCACAACATCGACGGCGTTGGGCCCCGTTAAGAAAGCTCCGGCTAAAGACAGGCACAGCAAAGTTGACGGAAGAGGACGGAGGATAAGGATGCCTATCATCTGCGCCGCACGTGTCTTTCAACTCACCCGTGAGCTCGGTCACAAGTCTGACGGTCAGACTATTGAGTGGCTTCTCCGACAAGCTGAACCTTCAATCATCGCTGCTACTGGTACAGGCACTACCCCTGCCTCTTTCTCCACTTCATCACCTCACTCTCTCTCCTCCTCTCACCACCACCACCACCACCACCTCCGCGCCGCCGCCTCACCCGACCCTAAGCCTACCCCGTTCCTACTCGGCAAGCGCCTCCGTACCACCGCTGAGGAAGACGACCACAACCAAAACAAGGAAAACGACGTCGTTACCACAGCTACAATCGGGCCTCCTGCCGGATACTGGGCCATACCCGCCCGACCCGATTTCTGGAGCTTCGCTCCTCCCGAGATGGTTGTCGGGCCTCATACCGGGCTTACATCAGCAGGTATGGCGGCGACGAGGTTGTTTGGCGGCGGTATCGGTCTTCAGCATCAGCAAGGAGGTTTGGGGGATGGTTCGGGTTCGGGTCGGGTCGGAAATTACATGCCAATTGGTCAGGGACACCATCTTAACCTACTCGCTTCGCTTACCGGAGCGCCCGCAACCGGGTCGGGTGCCCGGGGAGAAGATGATCCTCGTTAGTTTCATTGATTAATTAAAAGAGAAATTGTGAATTTGTGTTTTTGTGTGTGAAAATTGAAAATTCTCGATTTTTTCGATTTTTATTTATTTTTTATTTTTTAGGATTTAGGGTTAGGGTTTTAGTTAATGTTGGGGAGTATTTATTTAATTACATATGAAGAAGATGATGATTGTTTTGTGTGTGTGTGGATGTGTAATGTTTCTTATGTGTGTAATGTAATCGTGGGGGAATTCTTCTCACAATTCTGAAGTTGTTAAGTTACTATTTCGGAATCGTTTAATAATGATATATAATCGTAATAAAAGAGTGGTATTATTTGTCGCTCGTGTTTTCTTTACTCGTAAATCGTAATGCACAACACTGTAAAGTGTAAACAGTACTGTGAATGACAAGAAAGCCTTGAAAAATGTGGGAAGAGTTTGTTCATTGTTTGGAGATGGGGAAGAGATAGCAGGAGTTGATGTGAAGAAAAAGTTGGTTGGTTTGTGAAAGTAGGAACTGAAGACAATCAACACTTGTTGTTGAAGCTAAGGGAGCGAATCCCATCGGTATGTGAAAATTGATGTTATTGTTGTTAGGGCTTGTGGTGATTTGAGTTTTGAGCAATGTTCATGTTTGTGTTTTGTAGTTGCTGATCATGCTTGTTGTCCGACATTATTGGAAAAACCGAGGTGGGGTTGCTACATGTGTATTAAGTTTATGGGCTACGACAATTTCTTCTATTGCCAATTAATTTTAAGATGAAAACTTGAATGAACTTACGGACATAGACTAGTACTCCTCCTTTGGTGGCCCTCTTGATAAGTGGTGTCAAAGGCCAAGAGTTTTTATTTTTGTGTGACAATGGGCTGCCTGGTTAGTGATCACTTTTCGTGGTAAGACCATCTCAACCAAAAGTCGAAAGTGATTACTTTTGTGTGCCTTGTAGTCATATCAGTTTAATCTCTGAAATTGAAAGTGCCTGATTTTTGTACTAACAGTCACTTGTGCCAAGCAGAGTTTGTCTTGATCTCCCTACAATTGAAGTAAGATTTGAGAATTTGAGTATCGATGCAGAAGCTTATGTCGGAACCCGAGCTTTGCCATACAGTTCAGTTCTTAATATGCTAGAGGTTGACATACATTGCACTTACTCCCTCCATTCCAATAGTCTCTTTAAGTTTGTTCCAATTATGTCTGGTGAGATTTTGACACACTTGAAAAGAACCTATTGAAATAGAGGGAGTCTGATTTACCATTAGCTCTTACTGGTTTTTCGTTAGTGTACTGTACTTGAGCTCTAACTGCTGTATACATCATGTAGGATGTACTACATTATCTCCATCGTCTTGCCAGTAAAAAAATACCAATGTCTGTCCTGCATAATGCCAATGGAATCATCAAACCTGGCAGGTAAAAAACAACTTTTTACGTTGCACAGTCTTTAGCTGATTAGAGACAGAAATTGTGAGTATAATTCAGTTGACACAATGTGTAGAATGGTGCTGCTATTAGGTCTCCCAGGTTCTGGTAAGACAACATTGCTGCAGGCTCTGGCTGGCCATCTTAAAAAAGGCCTGAAGGTATATTTCCATTCTTTAAATTGCGCATTTAGTGAGCTTTAAAGTGATTGATTGTGTAACATAAGACTGATAGGCAAATAAAGTCAGGTTTCAGGGAAAATTACGTATAATGGCCATGATATGGATGAATCTGTAGCACAGAGGACCTCTACATATGTCAGTCAGCATGATTCTCATAGTTAAGAGATGACAGTAAGAGAGACTCTGACCTTTTCAGCTAGATGTCAAGGTGCTGGCACCAATTATGGTATGTGAATTTTTTTTTTCAAAAGTTGTTGAGAAATCGTCTCTGATTCATATCTAAATGATTTGCTAATCATATAGACTTGCATATGGAGCTTTTAAGACAAGAAAAGGAAGACAAAATTCTTCCAGATGCTTAAATTGATACATATATGAAGGTATGACTTATGAGTCCTTGTAAAATATACATAAGAAACGTTATGAAACAATGTGTTGTTTTCGTTCACTGAAAAGGCGTCCTTTACAGGCCGCTGCATTAGAGGGACTTGGGGACAGGAGATCAGTATAGTGATTGATTATGTACTCATGGTACTAGCTGAATGCCTTTGCAACTGTAACTTATTAATTATCTGAGTCACAGTGACATTGTTTTTTCAAGCTATTATCGATTCACATAGACATATGCACTAAATTAAATTTTATTGCAGGCATTTGTAGACGAGGTAATGGTACTTGTGGAGCTGGACAGTTTAAGAGATGCACTTGTTGGATTTCCGGGAGTAAATGGTCTCACAAGTCACAACTGAGCAGCGAAAGAGGCTTACAATTGCTGTTGAACTAGTTGCCAACCCATCTATAATTTTCATGGATGAGCCAACCTCTGGGCTTGATGCTAGAGCTGCTGCCATTGTGATGAGGACAGTCAGGAACACTGTGAACACAGGCCGAACAGTGGTTTGCACTATCCATCAGCCAAGCATTGATATCTTTGATGCCTTTGATGAGGTTTGATTCTTAAGAACCTGAGATTATCATCATAGGCAAACTCTTTAAAAAACACGGATTTATATTGCTATTTGTTTGATTGCAGTTGCTACTCCTAAAGAGAGGTGGAACACAAATATAATTCGGTCCTATAGGACACAATGGTCGTGACCTTATCGAATACTTTGAGGTGAGTGGATACTGTTTCTTTTCTGTATTTGTGTAGAAAGGCAGTTGCAAGTCAAGGCAATCACTGATCTCAATCGTTGGCTAATGTTACAGGTATACTCCGTACTCAACAAGCTTCTTCTCATTGCAATGAGTTCGATTTATACAGCAGTTCTCTTTCTTGGCATCCAGAATTCATCAGGAGTTCAGCCAGTCGTGTTTGTTGAAAGGACAGTGTTTTTTACAGGGAAAGAGCTGCAGGAATGTATTCAGCTCTGCCCTATGCTTTCTCACAGGTATGTGTATCAGTCAGATAATGTTTGCAGCTTTTGAGTTCAGCCGTTTGTGATCACGAACATTTTTAGATCACCATAGTATAGTACAAGGGTACAAATACTCTATTATAAGGTGTATATTTTTATGTATACTTTCGGCCCCGTTTTTGTGTATTATAAGGTGTAAGACTGATCGAGTTTGTAATTTCTCATTTCAGACTGTCGTTGAAGATTGTATAACAATGACAATGTTATGAAAACGTTGAAATTTCTGTCGGTGGCAATGTAATAAGTAGTGTACAGAAGGTTTTGCATTTCTTCCAACACACAGATTCATAAATTCTACCCCATCCGTTCCTTTGGATTGCGCATATTTGTTTTGAGTTTCTCTCAGTCTCAATGTCTCACTCTCACATATTCAAACCAAACGTGACCAATCTAACTCGAGATGGTGAATCTAACTGGCTGACATCCGCTACAACTCGAAAATTGTTCATATACCAGCATCTTTAATTCAGGTAGTATTCAAAATTAGCACGTGATGATGGCGGACATGCTACGGTGTTGGGTATACAACTCGAAAATTGTTCATATACTCTCAGCATTTAATTTATGCTTTCATTGTAGACCACATGCATCTTGACATACACTGCTAATAGTAATAGTAATATCTCTGTGCTTTTCAATTAGTTGTTCAATCAGAAACAAGTCGTCGAAGATTTGTTGACTTCTTGAAGAAGAATATTATACTCCCTAAGTTCTACGATGAGACAAGGTTGAAATTTCAGTGTGAAGCTATATAGCCAATATTTCTTAGTATAATATAACATGATGACGAAACTTTATTTCCCATATCATTATTTCCTACAATATAATGTTCCTGTTGAATATCTGTCATATGGTGAACTAGTGATACAATAAAAAGTGGTGTTATTTGTCGCCCGTATTTTACTCGTACACGAAAATCTCTGTAATGGCGAGTTTTGAGGTGCAGAACAGTGAAAACAGTACTGTGAATGACAACAAAGCCTTAAAATGGGCTGCTCTTGAAAGACTTCCAACTTATAGGCGCGTAAGGAAGAGTTTGTTATTTGAAGATGGGAAAGAGATTGCAGAAGTTGATGTGAAGAAACTTGGATTGCAAGAAAAGAAGGGGTTAGTTGATAGGCTTGTGAAAGTAGTCACTGAAGACAATGAACACTTCTTGTTGAAGCTAAGGGAGCGAATCGATCGGTATGTGAAAATTCTTCTTAATAGTTAAGGGGATTGTGTGATTGATATTTTAGCAATGTTCATGTTTGTATTTTTAGTTGTTGATCATGCATGTTGTTAAAAATTGATGTGTGGGTTGTTGTCCGACATACTTGGAAAAATCGAGGTGGGTGGTACATGTGTATAAGTCTTTTGGGGTACGATATTGCCAATACGTTTTAAGATGAAATTGAATGAACTTACGGACATGGAGTAAGTTACTAAGTTAGTAAGTCGAAAGTGATTACTTTTGTGTGCCTTTTAGTCATATCAGTTTGATCTCTTAAATTGTAAGTACCTGGTTTTTGTACTGACTCAGCTATGCCAAACAGGGTTTGTCTTGATCTCCCTACAATTGAAGTAAGATTTGAGGATTTGAGTATTGATGCAGAAGCTTATGTCGGAAATCGAGCTTTGCCAACAATATACAATACAGTTCTTAATATGCTAGAGGTTGACATACATTGGAATTATTCCTTCCATTCCAATAGGCTCTTTTAGTTTGTTCAAATTATGTCAGCTGAATTTTTACACACGTAAAAAGAACAGATTGGAATGGAGGGAGTCTGTTTTATCATTAGCTCTTATCGGCTTTTCGTTAGTGTACTGTACTTGAGCAGTTGAGCTCTAACTGTTGTATACATTATGTAGGATGTACTACATTATCTCCATCTTCTTGCCAGTAAGAAAATACCAGTATCTATCCTGCATAATGCCAGTGGAATCATCAAACCTGGCAGGTAAAAAACAAAGTTTTACATTGCACCGTCTCTAGCTGATTAGATATAGAAATTGTACTGTGTATATAACTTAGACACAATGTGTAGAATGGTGCTGCTATTAGGTCCCCCAGGTTCTGGTAAGACAACATTGCTGCAGGCTCTTGCTGGTCACCTTAAGAAAGGCCTGAAGGTATATTTTCATTCTTCAAATCGCGCATTTAGTGAGTATTAAAGGGATTGATTGTGTAACGTAAGACTGATAGGAAAGTACTGTCAGATTTCAGGGAATATTACGTATAATGGCCATGATATGGATGAATTTGTAGCACAGAGGACCTCTGCATATGTCAGTCCTTATGATTCTCATATTGGAGAGATGACAGTAAGAGAGACTCTGGCCTTTTCAGCTAGATGTCAAGGTGTTGGTACCAATTATGGTATGTGATTTAGTCTCATGTTAAAATTTGTCGAAAGTTGTTGAGAAAATGTCTCTGATTACATATGTACATGATTTGCTAATACATAGACATGCTTATGGAGCTTTTACGACGAGAAAAGGAAGACAAAATTCTTCCAGATGCTGATATTGATACATATATGAAGGTATGAGTCCTTGCAAATACTACATAAGAAACACAATGAAACAATGCTTGGTTTTCGTTCACTAAAATTCTGAAAAGGCGTCCTTTACAGGCTGCTGCATTAGAGGGACAGGAAATCAGTATAGTGACTGATTATGTACTCAAGGTACTAGCTCAATGCCTTTGCATTAATTAGCTGAGTCACAAAAAAAAGGGTAAATTGGCTGATGGTTCTCTTAAACCATAGATTTTAGGTCTGGATGTGTGTGCTGATATGTTGGTTGGAAACCCGATGATAAGAGGTATATCAGGTGGAGAGAGAAAGCGTCTCACAACTGGTAAGAGTCACTTTTGCATCAAAGTTAAATAACGACTGTCCTGTCGTGTCTAGGTGAGAAAAGCTTGCCTTCCAAGACATATTCTCACTGTTATTCGAAATTTCATGCTATACTGCAGGGGAGATTCTTGTTGGCCCAGCAAAAGCTCTTTTTATGGACGATATTTCTTCTGGTTTAGACACCTCTACCACGTTCCAAATTGTGAACTCTATCAGGCAATACATACACATTTTAAAAGGAACTGCAGTAATTTCTCTACTTCAACCTGCACCTGAAACATTCAGCCTATTTGATGATATAATCCTGCTATCTGATGGCCTAATTGTGTACCAAGGTCCGCGTGAAAATGTACTCGAGTTCTTTGAAAACAACGGGTTCAAGTGTCCCGAGAGAAAAGGGGTTGCTGACTTTTTACAAGAGGTTTGTAATTGTGTAATTTGCCTAGTCTGTTTCCAAAATCTGTCACCTTATCAAAAATTTCTGACATGTTGAGTGTCTTTGTCCTATGATTGACTAGGTAACGTCTCGGAAAGAGCAAGAGAAGTATTGGGCTAAAGATGAATCCTTTAGGTTTGTGAGTGCCAAAGATTTTGCAGACACATTCTGCTCCTTCCATGTTGGTCAGAAACTAGGGCAAGAGCTTGCAGAATCATATGTCAGGGCAACAAGCCACCCTGCTGCATTAGCCATGCAAACTTACGGCGTCAACAAGAAAGAGCTGTTGAAAGCTTGTGTATCAAGGGAACTTCTGCTGATGAAGAGGAATATCTTTATCTATTTGTTCAAGATGACAGAAGTAAGCGATGTAACCTAGTACAAGAACTTCTAACTCTGAGCTCCAAGTTCTGTTTTTCCTTGTCTTTTTTTACCAAAGCAGCTGATTTGGCCTCTTTGGCCTGTGTTTAAATCAATTCAGCTTGGTCTTACGGCACTAGTCACAGCGACATTGTTTTTTCGAACAAAAATGCCCAAGGAGACATTGGCAGATGGTGGAATTTTTATGGGAGCACTGTTTTTCTCAATCATCAGGATGATATATAATGGATTTTCTGAGGTTTCCTTGACTGTTACACAGCTGCCAGTATTTTATAAGCAACGGAACCTTCGTTTATATCCAGCATGGGCATACACTCTACCAAAATGGATCCTTAAAATTCCCTTGTCCGTAGTTGAAGTAGCCATATGGGTTTCAATAACCTACTATATAACAGGCTTTGATCCAGCCATAAGCAAATTCTTCAGGCACTACCTGGCTCTCTTATGTGTACATCAGACAGCTGCCGGTATGTTCCGACTGACTGCAGGACTGGCTAGAGACATGATTATAGCAAACACATTAGGACAGTGCATAGTAATGGTGTATATTATTTTCGGAGGCTTTGCTTTATCTCGAGGTATGGATAACATTTCAAATTGAGATAGAACTCGCCTTGTCAAGGGAAATTTTAAATGAAAATATAAACTTGATGACAGAGGATGTGAGGAAGTGGTGGATATGGGGATACTGGACCTCACCTATGATGTATGGGCAGAATGCTATAGCAGTAAATGAATTTACCGGAACCAGCTGGAACAAGGTGACTTTCACAACTCACTGTAGTCTTGAAAGTACGATAACTAAATAGGTAATTTTGGTTGATGTTGTGTGGTAATTTTACATGACAGGTTCATCAAAATTCCTCAGAACCATTAGGAATTGAAGTCTTGAAGAGTCGAGGGCTCTTTCCTGGTGTGTATTGGTATTGGCTTGGAATTGGAGCAATGATTGGGTTCTGGTTGCTGTTTAACTCTCTTTTCACACTCTCACTGACATTCCTCAGTCGTAAGTGCTCCTTGTTTAAAGCTTAGCTTCTGGTGTCCTATGCTCCAATAAAATTTGAGTTTTGATTTACTGAACTGTTTGAATTGCTGCGGCAGCTATTGGGAAGCCTCATACTGCTCCATCTGATGTTATCAAGGGGAAAGAAAAGTCCGAGCTGTTATCAGGTGAAAAAAAAAAAACTTGTTTGGTCAGTGGTACATAGTGAAAATTTCAAGTTCATATGTAAGTTCAGATTTATGATTGAGTTTAGTTGCGCTTTCTGAAGTAGAAAAAGAAGAAACACAAGGACAAACGCCGTCAGTGATGCTGGTACCAACATTCACACCGGATGATAAAAAGAGGAAGCAAGTCCTGGTTCTTCCTTTTGATCCTTTATCCATCAGTTTTGAAGAAATCAGTTACTCAGTCGACATGCCACAGGTATCTTCTGAATGTCTTTACAATTTGTAAGCATACTTAGGCAAAATAGAAAGAACATTTCCAAGCTGACAGTGCCAAAATGTGTTTTAACATTGCCTTCAGGTATTACAGTTTAGCTTAGACCTACTGACCATATGCTTTCTGCTTCCGATTATGCCTACAGGCGATGAAGGGTCAAGGTGTCACTGATGATAAACTACAACTTCTAAAGGGTGTGACTGGTGCATTTAGGCCAGGTGTACTGACTGCACTGATGGGTGTAACAGGTGCTGGTAAGACCACCCTTATGGACGTATTGGCTGGAAGGAAGACATCTGGTTATGTTCATGGCAATATTTACATTTCCGGATACCCAAAGAGACAAGAAACGTTTGCTCGTATATCTGGTTATGTTGAACAAACAGACATTCACTCACCTCATATAACAGTTTATGAGGCCTTGCTTTTCTCTGCTTGGCTTCGCTTGTCCACTGAAGTAGATTCTGCCACTAGAAAGGTAATCACAGGTTTCTTTATTACCTGCTGAGCCTCTTAGTTGAACATGTTTTTTTTTTCTTCTGTTATCTGATTAATCCTTCTGATGGAAATCATGGATTTGGATTTCAGTTGTTCATTGATGAGGTTATGGAACTTGTGGAGCTGACGACATTAAGGAGCGCGTTAGTAGGCTTGCCTGGGGTAAATGGTCTTTCTACTGAGCAGCGGAAGAGGCTAACAATTGCTGTTGAACTTGTTGCGAATCCATCTATCATATTCATGGATGAACCAACTTCAGGACTGGATGCTAGGGCTGCAGCAATCGTGATGAAGACGGTAAAGAACACTGTTAATACAGGACGAACTGTGGTCTGCACCATCCACCAGCCCAGCATTGATATATTTGATACCTTTGATGAGGTAAATACATTTGAGATCCAATTCACTATAAACCGACTCATTTTACTTGTACATATTACTTTATTTACGAGTTATAATGTTGCAATTCTGAAACACAGCTGCTGCTACTGAAAAGAGGAGGAGAAGAAATATACTTTGGCCCGTTGGGTCGTCATGGTTGCCATTTGATCAGTTATTTTGAGGTCAGCCTGATTTAAGTGTGATAATCTTGTATGTGATATCTGGTTACTTGACTTACTTCTGAGTTATGACAGCTTATCGTGTTAACCGACCCCAAGTCATTTTAGAGCTAAGGCTTTGTTGGTGTTCTACTGATCATACAAAAACGGGTCTGTTAGGAAATTGATGGAGTTGCTAAGATGAAAGATGGTTCTAATCCAGCTACTTGGATGCTAGAGGTCTCTTCAGGAGCTCAAGAAGCAAAATTAGGACTCAACTTTGCAGAAATCTATAAAAGTTCTGACTTATGCAGGTAATTAATCTTTGACATGACATGTTCTGATACTTCTGAAATATGCTTCTCTTTGGATGTTGTTTGTTCATGTGTTAGTTTAGTAGACATTAATCTTGTACCGGAACTCATAACAATGACATTAAGTCTGCTAATTCTATCCTGAATCATACAGGAGGATGAAAACCGTGGTGGAGGAACTAAGTCACCCTGCTACAGGCACACAGGAGTTGCACTTTTCGACACAGTACTCACAATCTTTCTTCATTCAATGTACAGCTTGTCTATGGAAGCAACACTCCTCATATTGGCGTAACCCACGCCACAATGCCATTAGGCTTCTACTTTCTATTCTATTAGGCCTTACTTTCGGTTCCATCTTTTGGCAACTCGGCTCCAAAAGGTACATCAGTAAAAACAGCATTTTTTCGCCAAAACCCTTTTAACAGTCTGATTTTCCGCGTTTACCAGGATACTGAGTCATTTTTATGGAGTTGCAGAAACAGGGAACAAGATCTATTCAATGCAATGGGTTCAATGTATGGCGCCGTTTTTGTACTGGGCGTATGCAATGCTTCTTCAGTGCAGCCAGTTGTAGCTGTTGAAAGGACTGTCTTTTACAGAGAAAGAGCAGCAGGAATGTATTCTGCTTTACCATATGCAATCAGTCAGGTAATTTTATACTTAAATTTCATACAGCCAACAGCCCAACAGCGCAAAATTAAGGTTAATTAAACACTGTTGCAATCATTCTCGCGCAGATCATCATTGAGCTGCCGTATTGCCTCATTCAAGCTATCATCTACGGAGTCATTATATACGCGACAATGGGGTTTGAATGGACAATAGTGAAATTCTTTTGGTTCATATCTTTCATGTACTTAACCTTGTTGTACTTCACATTTTATGGTATGATGGCAATGAGCTTGTCTCGCAACCAGACCATTGCTGCAATCATTTCCTCGGCTTCTTACACTCTTTGGAACCTTTTTTCGGGTTTTGTCGTCCCTAAAACAGTAAGACTCCATGTTTCTTAGCCCTTACAGTGCATTTGATCCATGCACCAAAAACATTCTACTTACTATATACTGTTTCTTTGGTTTTTGCTATGTTATAATGACAGAGAATACCAATATGGTGGAGATGGTATTACTGGATTTGCCCCGTTTCATGGACGCTATACGGATTGATTGTTTCTCAATTCGGCGAGGTACACGACAGGCTCGACACAGGAGAGACAGTGGAGGAGTTCATACGAAGGTATTTCGGGTTCAGAAGCGAGTTTGTAGGTGTTGTTGCTGCTGTAATAATCGGGTTCACGTTCGTTTTTGCTTCTACTTTCGCTTACGCTGTTAGAACATTTAATTTCCAGGTGAAATAATGTGTATCATGTAATCATGTATAGTATCCAAATTTCGCGAAAGTGTTAAATAAGCCCCATATATCATCTGATTGTAAAGAAATATGTTGTATAAATCACATTAATGCAAAGAATCAAAGAATTTTTAATAATGTAGGACTAAAGTTTACAAAAAAAATGTTAACAGTAGTTGTTCAGACTGTGCATTCTGCAGGAAGGCCTTCAGGAAACCTCTGAACATCCGCACAGTAGTTGTAAATCATGTAATTCTTTTGCACCCATTTCATCCTTTCTAGGCTGGCTGAATCCAGCTCCTGGTTCAGCCAGGCCGAACTCGAGTCGGGTTTAGAAACCGATCCACACGAAGAGGAACCCGAAGCCCAAACACAGGCATTGGCATTGTAGTTCCTGAATGAGGCAGTGAATGGGGCCTGAGTCCAATCGGCCTTGACTCGGCCGCCTTGGGTGGCCCAGTCATCAGCATTCCACAAGCTTGAGTAAACTCTCATGGGTTGGTTCGTAGGGAATGAGATTCCCTTAGATTCCATGTTCTTGAATTCTCTCAAGGGAATCCCATCGACCGAGAACACGATTCTTTCGGGATTCCAAAGGATCGAGTACGTGTGGAAATCCACGGTCGGGTCGAACCATAAGTGGAATTGTTGTTCACGGTTGCCTTTTCCTTGGGCAAACACGTTAGTGTGTAATGTGTAAGGTTCACCCGTTACGTTTCCTAAAAACTCGAAATCTATTTCGTCGTGGTTAGCCCCTAGTGACGAGAGATAGTAAGTGGTAACACTACCAGCGGAGTTTTTTGGGACGAGTTTTATTTGCATATCAATTTTACCGAATAAGTACTCGTTTTTAGACCGAAACCCCGATCCCGAGTACTGGTCTAGGGATAGGGTGAGGTCGTCACCATTGCCTAGAACCCTGGCTCGACCATCGCCAAATGTGATGTCAAATTCATTGTAGAAGTTTGCATAGGATGTGGAAATAAGTGCGGCTAAGAAAAGAGTAGTGAAGACAATTTTTTGAAGTGTCATTTTGATGTTTGAGAAAGTGAATAATGTGTTTAAAAGTTATGTGTTGTATGTTGAGATGCCGATGAATATGGTATGGACCAAAGAGGGGTATATATACATGTTGTGTAGAGTGATGAAGAAGCTTCATAAGAAGGTCCATGTAAAGTGCAATGTTTTTGACTTTGGTGAGTGGAGGGTGAGCTGTGGTTTGTGAGGCTAGTGGAGCACTACTGTGTTCTATAGTAATAGTGGTTAAAAATACTGTAAAGTGAAGTAGTAAGTAGTAGTGCTAGCTGGAGTTGGGGAGGCTTGTACTGAGACATAGTCAAGGACAGCTAGACAGTGGTTAATCCATAAGAGTACTGCTTACTAAAAAAAAAAACGTGGAATATTTTCGTGTTGATATTTTACGTAAACCGTGTTCCCTCCTTCTCAATACGTTTTTCTTTCTATGTAAATATTTGAGAGGGTTTCAGAACAGAAAGGAAAGAACATTTTAAGACGGAAGGAGCATCATACACCTTTACAATAATATTATACTCGTACTATTGTGGTGAATACAATTGTAAAAGTATGTAGCTTTCTACTCATTTCCCTATTCTCATAAAAGGGACAAAATATCCATTATGATCGAAGAATTATGATAGACGTATTTGATAATTTCGGCTCGATAAAAATTACTTAATGTGAAAAGTGAATACTCACTTTGGATACATTGAACGAATGCCAGAGCTTACAACAACATTTTATCCAAATATACCTTTTCTTTTAACTTATTATTATTATTATTATTTTAGATCAATATTTTAACTTATTAATAATATATACTGAAAAAAGAATAATATTAAAATGGCCGTTGAAAGTGAACATGGTCCAATGGCGGTGGACCATTGAGCATGGACGCGGCTAACTACTGTTCATGGGTTGGGGCGACCGGATCCGCGTGACCCAATTTTAATAACATTAATAAAATGAGCTGTTTTTGACTCATGTCCTTTTCTTTTGTCCCCAAAATCCAGCTTCTCAATTACTCAACTTCACTCGTTTCTTAGCTACTACAGCTCACTACCAACTCACTTGACCATCTACACTTCATAAGAACCTTCACTCTCACGCTCCTCACCAAACCCATATATATACTCCCCTTCTCTTCATTCCTAAATCATTCATTCATTCAGACAACAACACAAACAAGTGAACACAACTTTGCAAAACCAAAAAAACACATAAACATGGCTACATTCTCAACCTCAATTGTCCTCACCACACTCTTCCTAGCCACCCTAGTGGCCGTGACTCGAGCCAACTTCTACAATGAGTTCGACATTACCTTTGGCGAGGGTCGAGCCAGGGTTTTAGGCAATGGTGACGACCTCACCCTATCCCTAGACAAGTACTCGGGGTCGGGCTTTCGGTCCAAAAACGAGTACTTGTTCGGTAAGATAGACATGCAGCTAAAACTTGTGCCAGGCAACTCTGCTGGTAGTGTTACTACTTACTATCTCTCGTCACTAGGGGCTAACCACGACGAGATAGATTTCGAGTTTTTAGGGAATGTGACCGGTGAGCCTTACACATTACACACCAATGTGTTTGCCCAAGGGAAAGGCAACCGCGAACAACAATTCCACTTGTGGTTCGACCCAACCAAGGATTTCCACACTTACTCAATCCTATGGAATCCTCAGAGAATCGTGTTCTCGGTCGACGGGATTCCCATCAGAGAATTCAAGAACATGGAATCAAAGGGAATCTCATTCCCTAAGAACCAACCAATGAGGGTTTACTCCAGCTTGTGGAATGCTGATGACTGGGCCACCCAAGGCGGCCGAGTGAAGGCCGACTGGAGCAAAGCTCCATTCACTGCCTCATTCAGGAAGTACAATGCCAATGCCTGTGTTTGGGCTTCAGGTTCTTCCTCCTGCGGGGCGGTTTCCTCCCCGGCCTCGAGTTCAGCCTGGCTGACCCAAGAGTTGGATGCAGCCAGCCTGAAGAGGATGAGGTGGGTGCACAAGAATTACATGGTCTACAACTACTGTGCTGATGTTCAGAGGTTTCCTCAAGGACTTCCTGCAGAATGCACCACAACCAGATAGAACACTGAAATTATTCTTTTACATAATCTCTCCCACTTTAATTAGTGATTCTTTATTCTTTGATTCTTTGTAACAAATCTAGAACAAAATCTTAATATAGAACTTCATTCTTTGTACTATGATTAACGTCTTGGTAATTCGCACAAATCACTAATCCTGCATTCAACTGGTAGCTTCGTTTTGAACATTACTCCATCAATTCACAACTTCATTAGGCCAATAACATATAGAAACCGAAATGCCAAACGTGTTTCCCCGGACAACGGTCTCTTCCTCCTCCATGGAATCGATCTAGCAACCGTTAATCTAAACCCGAAAATTTTAGGACAAAGAAACAAATGTCGGTCCTGAGTACGGGTCTGGACTAGTCTGGAACAAAACTTAAACACAAATTCCCTATCCGATTTGAATTACGAACACGCCCATAGGGCCATAGCTATGGAAACTCGCATTGTATGATATTAACCTTGCGGCATAAATTTGCTTACGTACGTTCTACACATGCTTTACGCAAGTTAATTGGTTCAGTTGAAGAATTGTTGTGAACAGGTTATATGTGAACCCATAAGACATGGAAGCACATAATAGAGAGTGTTACGCAACATTCTCCAAGTCTCCATCAGTTCGAGGATGACAAAACATCGAGATTTCGACCCACGACATGAGACCAAACACTATAATCCTAATTCAATCGCTAGATTCACTACCATCTTAACAAAGTTGAAAAGACATCAAGGCATAGCTGGTGCACAAAAATTGCTCTGAACAACCACTGTTTCGCCATTATGACAGTCAGTACAAGACAAGATGATGAAAGTGTTTATATTAAGAATGAGGAGGACGTATGATTGTATGAATACATCAACTCCATCAAGGGCATCAATTCCCCAGTATACTAACTAGTAACTAGAGTACTAATCAAGTATCTTTCACACACTAAGCCAACAACGCGAAACTACAAACTACAAAATCAACCCTACGCCGAGGTGACTAAACTCATGTCTAAATGAACTACAGACTACCAGAGAGAAATTAAGGGAAACTAGGCAAAACAAGACATAAATAACTTACTGCCGCATATGGTACAGTTGAACTATCACCTCAAAGATCGCTGTCTTCTGAAACTCCTCTAAGAAGTCGACAAATAGACTGAAAGACAAAGGAAGCATTCGTCGTTATCATTACTAGTTTTCCAACCCGTCCAGAAAGCTCTGCAGCTCCCTCAACCCTTCAGCAGAAACACTCCGATGAACCCTTGGCCTTGGGGCAATTAGGTTAGGAGGAGGACGAGGTTGGAAACAAACTACTACAACAGTGAGATTATCCCCACTGTCTCTCTTCAAAGCCTCTTCGACAAGGTCTTTACTACACATTACAGGATCATTGTGCTCTTGGAGGCGACGTCTAGCAAAATCGATGGCATTTTGGCTCCTAAAAACATCCCACAAGCCATCACATCCTATTATAAGAAATTCGTCCTCAGGTGTCAACTCTGTTGTCATAAGTTCTGGCTCAGCCGTTAAAGGTCCACCATCAGAACCCTTCATTCCCTCCATATGCCAATCACCTAGAGCTCGGGCAATATTGAGTTGCCCATTAAGGTAGCCATCATAAACAGATCCTCCACAAGCTTCAATCCGCTCCTTCTCCTGGGAGCATTGTGGTTTGTGATCCCTTGACATCTCAATTGCTTTTCCCCTCCGACATAGTACTGCTCGGCAATCACCCGCATTGGCAACAACCAATGACCTAATCAAGATGCAAGAAGGACAAAGGAACTTCCGATTAGAGAAGTGTGTGGTAGAGCATCTCATGCACATATCAGTAAGACACCTGATGAAAAAATTAGAGCATGTGCCAAAATCACATCAAAGTAAAAGCTTTGCAGTCAGACCAGATTGACATTGTTGAAGGTTGAATTAATTACACAGCAGGGAGACAATACTTGGGGTATACCAATGCAAATAAAGCTTGATACACAAGAGTAGAATCTGTTTTCACAAGTTTCTTAGCATTAGTAAAGGTGAATGAAAAGAAAAGAAAAATCAAATGAACGTCTGCAAAATAATGCAGTTCGGCATCAAATCTCAATGCTATTCTTTAAAGCATAGGAGTATCAGAGAAAACAAGAGAATCCCTTTGAAAAGAAGATGAAATAGACAAGGACTGCCAAATCACCACACAATGTCCAGTCTTTGCGACCACCCAGACAGCCAAACCAGGAGCACATTGGTCCAGTCAGATAGCCCAAGACCAACAATCCCAGAACAACATTTTTGGCAAGTCCAGGAAATTTTAGATGAAGTCCCCCCCCCCTCTCCCACACACACAGCCATTGCACAAAACACAAAACATGATCATGTATGTTCAACTAGAAAAAGCCAAAGGCATCCTAAAACAATGGAAGTGTAGTATTAAGTAAACAGTCAAACCAACCTCCCAAGCACAAGGGCTGTCAATGCAGTTGTACCAGAAGCAAGCCCAGTATCCAAGGAGCATGCGTCAGCAAAATCATTGTCAGTCTGCAAAAAAGCAGAGGTGATAACCCTCTCCATTTCTCTAGGGAAGTTAACATCCTCAAAAATGAGACGCGGTAAATGACAGCAAGCAAAATCAGCCGCATGCTTGCCTCCATGACCATCAAACACCTGTCGATAAATTTGCGAAGATCAATAACAAAGCATAAAAAAAATCATTATAAAAAAAAGGTTGTAAGGAGATGGAGAAATTACCCCATAGAAGGCATTTGGCCCATCACTGACACATTCAAGCCCGTAATGATGCAAGAAGTCATCATGACAGACATACACATCCTCCATGTTGGAACGAAACCCAATATCTGTCCATGCACCAGAGCGAACAGAGGGTAGATATTCAGCTCCACTGGTGGAAATGCTCAGGGCCTCAATTGGGATATCCGGCGTTTTCATCTGCAAGAAACTTTTATTAGAACCATCAACTACAAATAAACAGCTTGCTCTATCAAGAGCAAATGATGAAAATGATGATAATCATAAATCGCTTAATTGACCACTTACAACTTCTGAGATACAGAGAACTGGTGGCTAAACTATAACTATGCATTATTTCTTCCAGTCTTACTTATGATATACAACAACTCGCTTATGTCCAAATCACACACCCCACCACAAACTCAGTGGATAAGACCAAGTAAGCAGAGATCGGTTGAAAATCAAGAATACATTTTCTACCCTCGATATCTCTTCTTTTCTGCCCTCACCCTCATTTCCCCAACAGGATCCCTACTACCATAATTTCTGACAAATCAGCACCTACCAACAAGGACAACTCCCTCTCCTAGTACGACCAACAAGCTGAAAGAAGTTGAGACACTAGGCTAATAGCTCATAAATACCAGATAAGTATCAGATGACGATATGATATTGGAAAATTCTGGGCTACTAAGGCAACAACCAAAGACATAGTCCCAAAATGATTTGGAGTTGCCCATCTCCTATGATGAACCATCACTTTATCATAGAACAACAACAACAACCAAGCCTTATTCCCAAAATGATTGGGGTCGGGTAACATGAATAGTCATCTAGTAACCGTCTTGTGTATGCCATAAAACACTTTATCATAGAAGAAGAGGGATAATAAGCAGGCAGATATAAGGATGAAACATCAACGCAAAAAAGGAGAGGGGCAAAAAACAAAGTAAGCAAAAGGAAGTGACCATGCGGTACAAATAAAACCAAGAGAAAAGAAAAAAAACCAGGTAAGAAATAGGATAAAGTTACAGAGTAATTAATGAGCAAAAAGTAGCTGAGTTGGCATCGTGTCCCAACTCAGACCTTACCCTTCGCCCTCTATCTTGGACAGTAAGACGCTCAGTCTAGGGAGGCTGCACTTATATCATGTATATAAGATAAACAACAAGGTCCAACAAAATTCGCTCGATTTTATAGAAAGCCATTAGTATCTATGATCCCAGGATGACCCATGCCACTCAGTAACCCTATTAAGACATCCATCCCTTCAGTTCACAATGCTTCAATCACCTTAGCTAATTAGTCACTAGCCCTTACTCTCACAAGACCATATACCATCTCAAGAGAGTGTCGTGCTACTAATCTTCAACAAATATGACAGAGTGTCAGCCTACTTATCTTCAATTTAAGTCCGACTCCTACCGACTTCCTAATTATCTCATTCCTCACTGGACCCTTTCTCATATGCCCGTACATCCAAGATCCAACATATATTTCAGATGCCAAGGCGAATGAGTAAGCTATCTGCACTACAAATCTTGCATTTTATTGTAAATTCATCACACATTCATATCCTTATTGACCTTATAGGCTTATATAACTCGGTCACGTAATAATCAATCCAAGATTGATGTCAGAAACCCAAAGAACCAGTCCTCTGAAGCAAGAACCAACTTAAAGGAGGTTAGTTGGCTGGTATTCTACGCTTTAAAGTTTAAACTAAACAAGCGAGCAAGTCCACCTAACCAATTCTATCTAATTCACACAAAAAAACTTCCCATGTCTTCCATAATTCGACTTCAGATACATAAAAAATGCAAAGAAACAGAAGATGATTTCGCATTTCAACCCACATTAGCTCAACTTTAAACCCTCCAATTTCCTCTAGAATACCTTCTGCCCACCACTACCCAGCTGAAAAAGCTCCAGTCTCATAACTCAACACTTCAATTTTCTAACATAATTCGGGGTCGGCAGGTCGGCTAACATGAATCATCAGCTCAAACTTCCCATCACAATCTTAGAGCAGAAATCAAATCTTCCAAACATACCATTACACACCAAAACCACATCAAACCAATAGAATCATCATCATCATCATAAAAACAACAATTAAAAATCATAATTACACAGGATCAATCCTTAAACACAAACTCCAAAAAACAAAACGCAATATTTTTTTTAATCAAATTAACACAATACAAATTAATAGAAAAAATGTTCCAAAATTCAATACAATTGAATTACACAAACAAAATTGAAAAATTAGCAAACTTACAAGAGAAGGGTGTCGCACAAGATTCTTCTTACAGGTCGATGAGACCCGAGTCGCACTATAACATTGCCGATACGAAGCCGCAAGAGGATTCGGCGGAAGCCCATTAACCTCACTTGGACCCACATTTTCTCCATTAATCTTCTCAATTCCCTCCATTTGACATACCATCACATTCTCCAAATTTCCCCCAAATTTCTCTCAAATTTCCCAATTGCTTCACAAAACCCTAACCCTAAAATTAGCTCTAGCTCCCCAAAACTCAATTGGGATTGCAAATTGAACAATTTGAGCACCAATGATTGGAACTTTATTACTGGGATTTGAAATTTTTGATTGAAATTGTTGGATCTGGGCTGTAATAGTACAAGATAATGAGGATAAAAAGGTGGATTTTTTTTATTTTATTTTTCCCCAAAAGAACAGTGTAGGAGGAAACCCTAATTGGATAAAGGTGTGAACTTTATTTTTGGGTTTTTAAAATTGTGAATTAAAAAAAATCTGGGAAAATTGAATGAATCGTAATTGAAATAAATTAATGAATCTTTGAGAGGTGAATTCAAGATTTGGAAAATTGGGGATTTTGGGAATTTTGTGCCCCACCTTGGGGATGATGAGTTTCATATGCTTTGCTTGTGCTAACTTGTAAGTTGTACCTAGAGATTTTTCACCCAAAAAAGTTCTAATTTTTGGTATGTGATGGAGATTTTACTTGATTATTGTTTGAAGGATTGAAGTAGAGATAGGCATTGTAGGGGTCTCATCGTGTCGCTTCGGAGTCGAGTAAAGTTATGTTGTTACGTAAGATTGATTTGTAAAGTTTTATACCCGTGTCTGATCGGTTTAGTACGCAAATAGACAGTTTTCTTTATCCTTTTCCATTTATACCTTTGAACTTTTTTCACCGAAAAATACTTCTAGAATTCTTGAATATACACAAGGGTAGGACTTCTTCGGGTTAGGTTATTGTCACATTTTCTGAGTAACGGGTTGGATCTGACATTTTTTTTTTTTGCGTACCTTGTTAGATTTTGCTTCATTTCATATTCAACTCTTTTAGTTCTATACTAGTTTTTAAGGGTGTGGCTCAATTGTCTTCAAAGAAATATTTTTTTTTTGTCACCAAACTAAGGAGGGTGAGATCTAAAAAACACCAAAGTTGTATTTCCGATTTATAAAACACCAAAATCGATAAACTTGTTTATATAACACACTTTTGGCTATTAATTAAACACCCAAATAAATAAATAAATAAATAAAAATGTAAGCTTTTATTTATCTCTTAAATTTTATTTCTGCGTTAAGAAAAAACAACAAACTAGTCATCAATTGATAGACGTTCTTCCCTACTCTAGGCTTAAGTAGTTCCCTTTTTATCTTCTTCGTCGGTTCTCGTCATCGATTTTCTCTATGAAGGCATGGCGCAAATCATATCCAACAAACTTCACAATCAGAAACCTAAGAGAAGATAGCCAAAACGGTCATAAATCCATACAAAGTGACGAGCATCGAAACACATGAAATATTTCACAAAATGAGGAACCAAGACTCAAATCCAACCAGTATAGTAATAGGCTATCTTTATTAATGCTTAGCTTGGAGGACATTTGGCGTTTTCGAAAAATTGATCAAATTTTACCAGAATCGCAGTACATAATTCATGGTTTTTCGATAAAATAGCTCCAGAGCAAAACGGCTCAAATTTTGGTGGTAGTCTCTGAGTATAATATAATGAGGATTGGAAAAATATCAGGCCAAAAACCTAAAGAGAAGGTTACAAAAAAAGCCAAAAATATGGATTTAGAAAAACGTCAAATGTCCTCTAAACATTCATGAAGATAGCCCAGAACTATACTTGTTGGATCCGAGTCTTGATTCCTCATTTTGTAAGTATTTCATGCGTTTCGACGATTGTTAGTTTGTATGGATTTATGACCATTTCCTTATATTCTCTTAGAGTTTTTGACTCTTATATTTTGAAAATCCTTTGTATGTTATCCTAAAATACTAGCACAAAAAGTTGAATCGTTTTTGCACGAGGCCATTTTATCGAAAAACTGTGGATTACGTACTGCGATTCTGGTCAAATTTGATCATTTTTTTGAAAAACGCCAAATGTCTTACGAACATTACTGAAGATAGACTAGTACTATAATTGTTAGATTTGATTGTTGGTTCCTCATTTTGTGAATTATTTCATGCGTTTCGACGCTCGTCACTTTTTATGGATTTATGACCGTTTTGGTTGTTTTTCTAACCGTCTCTTAAGTTTTCGGCCCTAATATTTTTCAAATCCTCATTATATCATACTTAGAGACTACCACCAAAAGTTTAGCCATTTTAGCTCCAGAGCCATTTTATAAAAAAAACCGTGGATTATGTGTTGCGATTCTTGTCAAATTTGATCAATTTTTCGAAAAACGCCAAACGTCTTCCAAACATTGATGTAAATACCCTAGAACTATACTTGTTCGAGCTGGGTGTTGGTTCCTCATTTTGTGAATTATTTCATGCGTTGCAACACTCATCACTTTGAATGGATTTATGACAGTTTTGGTTGTTTTTCTAACAGTCTCTTAGGTTTTCGGCCCTAATATTTTTCCAATCCTCATTATATCATATTTAGAGACTACCACAAAAAATTTAGCCATTTTTGCTCCGGAGCCATTTTATCAAAAAAAACTGTGGATTATGTACTGCGATTTTGATCAAATTTAATCCATTTTTCAAAAAAAATGCCAAATGTCCTCCAAACACTACTTAAGATAGCCTAGAACTATATTTGTTGGATTTGAGTGTTGGTTCCTCATTTTCTGAACCGTTTCATGCATTTCAACGCTCGTCATTTTGTATGAATTTAGGATCGTTTTGGACATTTTCCTTATCTTCTCTTAGTTTTTTTACTCTAATATTTTTCAAATCCTCATTATATCATACTTAAAGACTACCCCCGAAATTTTAGCCGTTTTTACACGAGAGCTATTTTATCGAAAAACCGTAAATTATGTGTTACGATTCTGGACAAATTTGATCAATTTTCGAAAAGTGTCAAATGTCTTCCAAACATTACTGTAAATACCCAAGAACTATAATTGTTCGATCGGAGTGTTGGTTTCTCATTTTGTAAAATAATTTCATGCGTTTCGACGCTCATCACTTTGTTCAGATTTATGACCGTTTTGGCAGTTTCTGAAACCTTCTATTAGATTTTCGCCCCTAATATTTTTCGAATCCTCAATATATCATACATAGAGAGTATCCGCCAAAAGTTTAGCCGATTTTGCTCCGAAATCATTTTATTGAAAACCCGTGGATAATGTATTGCGATTGGCGAAAAATTTGATCATTTTTACGAAAAACGTCAAATGTCCTCCAAACATTACTGAAAATAGCGTAGGACTATACTTGTTTGATTTAAGTCTTGGTTCCTCATTTTGTGAATTATTTCATGTGTTTCGACGTTTGTCACGTTATATGGATTTATGACTGTTTTTCTTATCTTCTCCTAGGTTTTTGACACTCATATTTTTCAAATACTCATTATATCATACTTGGAGACTACCACCAAAATTTTAGCTCTTTTTGCTTCAGAGCAATTTTATCGAAAAGTCGTCGATTATATACTGCGACTCGGGTCAAATTTTATCAATTTTCGAAAACGCCAAATGTTTTCCAAATGTCACTGAAGATAGCCTAGGACTATAATTGTTGGATTTTATTGTTGGTTCCTCATTTTGTGAAGTATTTCATGTGTATCGACGCTCGTCATTTTGTACGAATTCATGACCATTTTAGCCATTTTCCTTATCTTCTATTAGTTTTTAACTCTAATATTTTGCAAATCCTCATTATATCATACTTATAGATTACCACAAAAAATTAGCCGTTTTTTCCCCGGAGCGATTATATCGAAAAACCGTTGATTATTTGCTGCGATTATTTTCAAATTTGAACAATTTTTCGAAAAACGTCAAGTGTCCTCCAAACATTAATCAAGATAACATAGGACTATACTTGTTGGATTTGGGTCTTAGTCCCTCATTTTGTGAAATATTTCATGTGTTTTCACGCTCGTCACTTTGTATGCATTTATGATAGTTTTGGCCGTTTTCCTTAACTTCTCTTAGGTTTTTGACATCGATATTTTATCAATCCTCGTTATATCATACTTTGAATCTAATGTTTTGCAAATATTCATTATATCATACTTAGAGACTACCACCAACATTTGAGCCTTTTTTGCTTTTGAGCCATTTTATCGAAAAACCGTGGATTATGTACACTGCGATTCTAATCAAATTTAATCAATTTTTCGAAAAACGCCAAATGTCCTCCAAACATTACTTCAAACATCGTAGTACTATATTTTTTGAATTTGAGTGTTAGGTTCCTCATTTTATGAAGTAATTTATGTGTTTCAACGCTCGTTACTATGTAAGGATTTATGACCTTTTTGATCGTTTTCTTTATCTTCTCTTAGGTTTTCGACTCAAACATTTTGCAAGTCTTCATTATATCCTAATTAGAGACTACCACCAAATTTTGAGCCATTTTTGCTCCGGATCAATTTTTGCTCCGGAGCCATTTTATCGAAAATACCGTGGATTAAATGTTGCGATTCCAGTCAAATTTGAACAATTTTTCGAAAAACGTCAAATATCCTCCAAACATTGGTGAAGATATCCTATGACTATACTTGTTGGATTATTTGGGTCTTGGTTCTTCATTTTGTGAAATATTTCCTGTGTTTCGACGCTCGTCACTTTGTATGGATTTATGACCGTTTTGGTCGTTTTCCTCATCTTCTTTTAGGTTTTTTACTCTAATAATTTATCAATCCTCATTATATCATATTTAGGACTACACCAAATTTTGAGCCGTTTTCGCCCCGGAGTCATTTTATAGAAAAACCGCGATGTACCGCGATTCTGATCAAATTAGATCAATTTTTCGAAAAATGTCAAATATCCTCCCAACATTAATTAAGATAGCCTAGGACTACACTTGTTGGATTCGAGTCTTGGTTCCTCATTTTGTAAAGTATTTCCTTGGTTTCAACATTCGTCACTTTGTATGGATTTATGACCGATTTGACCGTTTTTTCTTATCTTATCTTAGGTTTTTGACTCTAATGTTTTGAAAATATCCATTATATTATAGTTAGAGACTACCACAAAAAATTGAGCTGTGTTTGCTCCGAAGACATTTTATCGAAAAACCGTAGATTATGTACAGCAATTCTAGTGAAATTTGATCAATTTTTCGAAAAATGCCAAATGTCCTCCAAACGTTACTTCAAATACCCAAGGACAATATTTGTTGAATATGAGTGTTAGGTTCCTCATTTTATGAAGTATTTTATGTGTTTCAACGCTCTTTACTTTGTATGGATTTATGACCGTTTTGGCCGTTTTCCTTATCTTCTCTTAAGTTTTCGACTCAAATATTTTGCAAAACCTTATTATATCCGACTTAGATACTACCACCAAAATTTGAGCCATTTTTTCTACGGAGCCATTTTATCGAAAGACCGTGGATTATGTGCTGCGATTTTGGTCAAATTTGAATAATTTTTCGAAAAACGTCATATGTCCTCGAAACATTAATGAAGATAGCCTAGGACTATACTTGTTGGATTTGGGTCTTGGTTCCTCATTTTGTGAAATATTTCATGTGTTTCGACGTTCGTCAATTTGGATTGATTTATGACCGTTTTGGCCGTTTTCTTTATCTTTTCTTAGGTTTTGTACTCTAATATTTTATCAATCCTAATTATACCATACTTAGAGACTACCACAAAATTTTGAGCCGTTTTCGTTCTGGAGCCATTATATCGAAAAACCGCGATGTACCGCGATTCTGGTCAATTTTGGTCAATTTTTCGAAAAATGACAAATGTCCTTCAAACATTAATTAAGATAGCCTAGGACTACACTTGTTGGATTCGAGTCTTGATTCCTCATTTTATAAAGTATTTCAATTGTTTCGTTGTTCGTCACTTTGTATGGATTTATGACCGTTTTGGCCTTTTTCCTTATCTTATCTTAGGTCTTTGACTCTAATGTTTTGCAAATATTCATTATATTATACTTAGAGACTACCACAAAAAATTGAGTCGTTTTTTGATCCGGAGCCTTTTTATCGAAAAACCGTGGATTATGTATTGCGATTCGAATGAAATTTCATCAATTTTTCGAAAAAACGCCAAATGTCTTCTAAACATTACTTAAAATACACTAGGACTATCATTTCAAAAAAAAAAATACCCTAGGACTATATTTTTTGAATGTGAGTGTTAGGTTCTTCGTTTTATGAAGTATTTTATGTGTTTCAATGCTCGTTACTTTGTATGGATTTATGACCGTTTTGGCCGTGTTCCTTATCTTTTCTTAGGTTTTCGGCTCAAATATTTTGGTAATCCTCATTATATTCTTCTTAAAGACTACCACCAAAATTTGAGCCATTTTTGCTCGGGACCCATTTATCGAAAAATCGTGGATTATGTGCTGCGATTCTGGTCAACTTTGATCAATTTTTCGAAAAATGTCAAATGTCCTCCATACATTAAATAAGATATCTTAGGACTACTCTTGGTTCCTCATTTTGTAAAGTATTTCGTTTGTTTCGGCATTCGTCAATTTGTATAGATTTATGACCGTTTTGGCCGTTTTCCTTATCTAATCTTTGGTCTTTGAATCTAATGTTTTGAAAATATTCATTATATAATACTTAGAGACTACCACCAAAAATTTAGCCGTTTTTGCTCCGAAGCCATTTTATCGAAAAATCGTGGATTATGTATTACGATTCTAATGAAATTTGATCAATTTTTCGAAAAATGCCAAATGCCCTCCAAACATTACTTCAAATACCCTAGGACTATATTTGTTGAATCTGATCGAGTGTTAGGTTCCTCATTTTATGAAGTATTTTATGTGTTTTAACGCTCGTTATTTTGTATGGATTTATGACCGTTTTGACCGTTTTTCTTATCTTCACTTAGGTTTTCGACTCAATTATTTTTCTAATCCTCATTATATCCTACTAGAGATTACCACCAAAATTTGAGCCATTTTTGCTCTGAAACCATTTTCTCGAAAAACCGTGGATTATGTGCTGCGATTCTGGTCAAATTTGATCAATTTTTCGAAAAATGCCAAATGTCTTCCAAACATTAATTAAGATATCGTAGGAATACACTTGTTGGATTCGAGTCTTGGTTCCTCATTTCGTAAAGTATTTCATTTGTTTCGACGTTCGTCACGTTCGAAAAACCGCGATGTAACGCGATTCTGGTCAAATTTGAAAAATTGATCAAATTTTTCCTAAACTTATCTTTGGTCTTTGAATATATTGTTTTTCAATATTCATTATATCATACTTAGAAACTACCACAAAAAATTGAGTCGTTTTTGTTCTGGAGCCATTTTAACGAAAAACCGTGGATTATGTACTGCGACTCCAATCAAATTTGATCAATCTTTTGAAAAATGCCAAATGTCCTCCAAACATTATTTCAAATACCCTAGGACTATATTTTTTGAATATGAGTGTTAGGTTCCTCATTTTATGAAGTATTTTATGTGTTTCAAAGCTCGTTACTTTGTATGGATTTATGACCGTTTTGGCCGTTTTCCTTATCTTCTCTTAGGTTTTCGACTCAAATATTTTGAAAATCCTCATTATATCCTACTTAGAGACTACCACCAAAATTTCAGCCATTTTTGCTCCGGAGTCATTTTATCGAAAAACCGTGGATTATGTGTTGCGATTCTGGTCAAATCTGAACAATTTTTCGAAAAACGTCAAATGTCCTCCAAAAATTAATGAAGATATCTAGGACTATACTTTTTGGATTTGGGTCTTGGTTCCTCATTTTGTGAAATATTTTATGTGTTTCGACGCTCGTCAATTTTGATTGATTTATGACCGTTTTGGTCGTTTTCGTTACCTTCTCTTAGGTTTTCGACTCAAATGTTTTGCAAATCATCATTATGTCCTACTTAGAGACTACCACCAAAATTTGAGCCATTTTTGCTTCGGAGCAATTTTATCGAAAAGTCGTGGATTATGTGCTGCGATTCTGGTCAAATTTGAAGATTTTTTTGAAAAACGTCAAATGTCCTCCAAACATTAATGAAGATAGATTAGGACTATAGTTATTGTATTTGGGTATTGGTTCCTCATTTTGTGAAATATTTTATGTGTTTCGACGCTCGTCACTTTGTATGGATTTATGACCGTTTTCCTTATCTTCTCTTAGGTTTTTTACTCTAAAATTTTTCAAATCCTCATTATATCCTATTTAGAGACTACAACCAAAATTTTAGCCATTTTTTCTCCGGAGCCATTTTATCGAAAAACCGTGGATTATATACTACGATTCTGGTCAAATTTGAGCAATTTTTGAAAAAAGCCAAATGTCCTCCAAACATTATTACTTCAGATACCCTGGTACTATACTTGTTGGATCTGAGTGTTGGTTCCTCAGTTTGGAAATATTTCATGCGTTTTGACGCTCGTCACCTTGTCTAATCTTATGGTCGTTTTGGCTGTTTTCCTTATCTAGTCTTTGGTTTTTTACTCTAATATTTTGCATATCCTCATTATATCATACTTAGAGACTATCACTAGAATTTGTGATAATTATATGCATAAAAACCGTGGATTATGTAATGTGTGATAATTGCTCTTGCTTATTATCATTATTCTCATGATGAGATATACATGGCTAAAATGACGCATTCTATACTATTAGAGAGGTATTATACAAAATGAGACATAAACCTTTATGTTACAGTAGAGGAATTCTACTGTAAAACTAGCCAGAAAACATTAGGATAGATGGGAGCAATGCTCAACCAATTTGGACAGAAAACTTGAAGAAGAAGTTTAGAAGAAGAAGCAAAGAAGATTGAAGAAGCAAGAAGATATGGACAGGTTTAGGAGCAAGCTTAACTAAACCTGAACTAGTTTGCAGAAGATAGGTGGTCGGGAGCCTAGCTCAACCGAGAAGATTGCAGAAGAAGATACAAAGAAGATAGAGGAAGAAGAACGGGAGCAGAGCTCAACCGCTAATAACAGAAGAAGATTAAAGAGGAAGATTAAAGACTTTGAGAGAAGAATTCTGATTTTTATTATTGATTGAATTGTTCGAATACTTGAATTAAAGAAATACAAAGGGTATTTATACCCAAATTAGACTAACAAACTAAACCTAACAACCTTAACTAATTTTCTAACTAACTTTCTAACTACCTTTTTTATCCCTGTAACACTTTAATCGTGATTCAAGTTCGTCCTAGCCGACGCTCGTTGAGTGCATATAGAAGCGGCCATAACGAACTTGAAATATCCTACATCCGGTACTCTATAAACATTATGTTGTACTCCTTATATAATGCCTGAATTATTTTGGAAAGATCTGCGAGACAAAAACTACTGATAACAAGGCTAAGTATGCTCGTAACCATGACCACCTTGCTACGTATCACACTACTGATAGACAGAAATTGTACCAATACACAAATCAAAGCGAAAATGCTTACAAACCCTGCTAATACATTTCTCTACATAATTTTGAAATCGGGCCTCGCTCCTATTCGGATGAATTCAGGAAGATATACAACCCATATATTCTCTTACCCAACTACGAAATCATGATGCATTCATTCATGGAAATGAAACCGAAATAAATGTTACTTTACATTAATCATTATGTAAGCCGCCACTTATATATATAGGCCGACTACAAGGCTTTGAATCTTTGGTAATACGCTATCATTATTATCTAACAAGAGATGGTAAAGCACGTCCAAAGCGAGGGAGTGATGAGCAACACGGTCATTGATACGATGAGCTAAAACCTAGTATTCTCAAACAACTGTTGTTCGTCGCGACGTTGGCGACCACCCTCAAAAAGTTATACAACACCTTTTTGTATAGAAAACGTATCTCTTTGGAATGTATCAAATGAGACGCCAAGACGCTCTTACTATAAAGTATTTATGATACCATTTTATTTGGTTAAAACGGACCATTTTAACGTTGCCCGGGTAATTGAATTGCTTTTAGTATCATTTTCGTTTACATTTAAACCACCTATTTTAGGAGCAAAAATAGGTGTTCCTTTTCCCTATTTTCGCTCCTCATTTTTCTCTTTTACCTTAATTTTTTCTTAATTGCTTTATCATTGGGATATTATCTAAGGTACCCTTAAACTTTTCGTTTTTTTCTAGTGTACCCCCGAACTTTCCGCATTGCCCAATCTACCCCTAACTTTGCGCTTACTCTAGTTGCACCTAGTTTTTTGTATTCCTCTGATTGTTCACATATGAGAAAGGTACATCCACAGAAGATGTCAAGAATTATTGTAGGATATTTATAATAAGATTTCGTAGAATGGAGATTTTTGTTGTACTAGACGTCTAGACTACTGCTGCTAGTTACTCGTACAATATATTTGAAACATTATTGTGTCTTTTTATTTTGATTGAATGCATGTAATATTCCTTTTAAGTTAAAATTTTGGTTGTCTTTTCCCTACCCAGTCGATATTTTAAAGAACCGAATACTTTCTTTTCTGTAATTGATTTTACGAGATGATTTTTTTTCTTTTTTATTGTACAACAAAAGTATCTTTAATGTCACTCTTAATTCTAATACGTACTTGTATACAGCGATAATATTAAGTTCTACACCTTTGCACATACAATTGCACATTTTGGTAAGAAAAAGACGCTCTATCGAAGTAGTAAATCAAATATCCATGGGTTCTTATAGCTTGCAGAAGAAGCTCTTGGGGGGAATGTGTGATGGGGATGCCCCCACGCAGTGGCGGAAAAAAAAGGGGGGTCAGGTTTTGAACCCAAGACCTCATAGTAGAGGAAATGAATCTCAATGGGGGCCAAACGACTAAGCCAAAGCAATTTGTTTGATGTATTTACTCAACAAATTACTAATATCACTAAACTCGGGGGGGGGGGGCTAGCCTAAGCTCCGCCTGGCCCCACGCGGCTGTTTTGGGCGAGAGTCGGGCCGGGGCTCGGGGTGGTTCGAGCCACATTCGAAGAGTAGTGGATGATAAAAACTACTGACGTAAAAGCAATTCAAGAACGTAATGTGATTGAAATGTAGTAAGGCCCTATTTGATACGACTTATTCTCAGATAAATTCAGATCAGATCAGAATCATTCAGATCAGATCAGTTCAGTTCAGAAATGTTCAAATAACTATCTATGTATTTGGTCCATAATTGATACTAATTCGTTGAAATTCAATCAAATTTTCAACCAATTCAGATCAGATCAAATCATTCAGATCGGATCAGATCGGATCAGATCAGACCAGAATCATTCAGTTCAGATCAGATCAGACCAGAACCATTCAGATCAGATCAGTTTAGTTCAGAAAGATGCAGTCCTATCAAACATGGCCTAAATAGTACCAAATTAGTCATTAGTGAGCAATGACAATCGACAATTATAAACAGAATTTAGTTTTATCATGCAAACGATAGTGTCCTAGTGATGAATGACCAGCTCTACTTGCGAGTGTTACATAAAGTTAATTACCGAGTATGTTTCTTGCAGTGGCCAGATTCGCTTTAGTTACGTCGGGTATGTTGGACAAAGAATTGGACGAAGGTTTCAGAAAGAAGTATTTCCCCTTTGGATACTCGTAAAGTCGTAACTCGTAACTGAGTGAACAAGGTTTAATAATATATAGTGCGTGTTACCAAGGCAAATATTTAATATAATTTCACCCTTCAAAACAATAATGTTATATGCTGATCTAAAGAAAAATTTAACAAAATATGTTCGTACTCATATCTTATGATATATTTTCCACGCCCTATAATAAGAGTATATATAAGAACAATAATATTATGTTCACAATTTAAATAGAAACATATACAATAAGATTTGAAGAAGCTAAAGCAAAATATGTTCATACTCCCACTAAGGCAAATTTCGTATGTATGATAATCAAATGATCACAACGAATTACCAAAATGTTTGTATTATTGCAATATATTTTACTTATACTTAGTTTATTTGTTACTTGTGTATTATATTATTCTTTACTATGAATAAGTTATAATCTAGGAATTTAATCACTGTATGTGTATGTAATAATCTTGTTTATATTCCTTCTTTAGTTACTAGGTTAGAATGTTTTAGCTGATACTTCCACTCGTGTATTTAACCACCAATGCAAGCTATACGATGAATTAAATTGTATTTCATCGATCACTATTACATTTCTATACAATGAGATTATTAGTAGTACTAATGGTCGTACTCGAGGTGGTAATAGCGTTGTTGGGTATTGGGTTTGGTATCTATTATTACAATAATCGTCAGAATGCGACCCGGGCACGACTACCAAGACATCAAAACGTTTCAGGAATACCAAGAACTGAGACAAGAGTACCAAGACAGCCGACCGGGACAGACCATATAGTCGGAGGATGGTAGTTTGTAATCGGACCGACGTAGGAGTATTAATATAGACGAGTCACGCACCGGCCTATTATAGACGGGTGGTATTAGCTTGTTCTATTATTATTATTATTATTATTATTATTATTATTATTACTACATACATACTATGATCTTATTTTCTATTATTATTACTACGTACAACTTATCCGAGTACATATGTTTAGTGTATTTTGCAAGTTTTTTTTACTCAAAGTTATGAAATATTGAAATCAAATATTGGATAATATACTACTCCAAGTTCCGACAATCTTTATTCGAATACAAACACGTATGAAAGAGCTATATATATATTCAAAAGAATTTCGAAGAAGAGCCATGCATGAATGTTTTACCACGGCGAACAGCTTGCTAATTAAATTTCATTTCAACATACAGCCATCAGTAAATCAAATTTCATTTCAAACCTTAGTATAACAAAACATACCTAAATTTTGAGAAATGACCAACCGGAGGACGAGATCAGATCGCAGGCGACGGGATGAGCAGCGGAATTGAGAATTATATTATAGCTAGGTTTTGAGAAAAAAAGGTTCGGGATAAATCAATTTGGGGTTAATTTTTTGCCTAAGAGTCGTTTTGTGTGGTAAAAAAAAATTCCCCCCTTTATTTTACAACAATTTTGAAAGTGCGTGATCTGACTTTTAATTCTATTACGTAGTACGTACATAGCGATAATATAAAGTTTTACACGTCACCCACACATTTCCTTATATAAAAGGCGCATCGAAGTAGTGAATTAAAAACCATGTACTTAGAATCGAATGGATTATCAATATATAGATTACCATAGAACCAAATGAACTATCATAATCACTCAAATAGTTTGAAATATTATTGTTCAACTATCGTACGTATAGTTTTTTTAAAACTTGCCAGGGAAGCTCTTGGGAAATTGGGGACAATGGCCCATGACGACCCTATACAGATTCGAGTCCAGTTCAAGCACACGTACTAGCGTGTACCCTAACTTAGAAACTTCTATGTTAGAAACAATCAAGCCAATTGCAGTGTCCGACACCCTGTGGTAGCCTAAGGCAGGCGGGAGCGCAACCCATTGACCAATGACATCTTTGTGTCACAGCAGACCAGTAGGTCGTTGCTAGAGGCCACCACCCAAATTGGATGTCTCTCCCAAGACCGAAAACAAGGGAGGAAATCCAGGTTGAATTCGCGGTTTTAAAACATGTGGTACTTCGAAACTGCCTGTACTCTGGACCCAAGATCTTCAGTCAGGTTCCTATGCCAGAATATGGAATTGGTACACAAGAGTAACAGGCAAGGACAGACCAGAAACGTTACTGACATGTTCGTGGTAGCGATTGTAGCTAGGAATGAAGTTAGTGTCTGAAAGCACTGAGTGCCAGCGCCTGCAGACATATTTAGTGCGAATGACACAGGTACAAGGGTTCCTCTGAAGAATCTCCACCAGTAAATCATCTGTAAGAATGTCATTGATATTTGCAGGAATTTGAGCTGAGTTTATTCTGATCATACCAGATTTTTGGCTTTTTTTTTTTTTGGTTAAGTCTGTTACACCCTCTTCTTATATGATTCTAAAAATGATTGATGAATTATGAATATAATTCTTGCAGGCCTTGATCTTGGCATATACGATTTATTTGGTTAAAAACTTAAAGTAAGCAAATAAAGACCAATTGTATAACAAAGACAATGTATAATTGAAGTTCTGATCTTCAGCAGTTGGACATACTACCTAACAAAGCAACTACAAATAAGCCAGACACGTTCAATCTATTGTAGATCTTAGATCTTCTAATTTGTGAGTGATTTTGTAGTAACATAAACAAATGTTACTTGGATGATATGGTCTGATCTGATCGTAGCGAGTAGTAAACCTTTTTGAAATAACCAATTCCAAACACGTGTCTAGAAATAATAATAAGAAGAAAATATTTTGAGCAACCATAGGGAATTATTTATGAAAAACTAAAGCATAGTAATAGTAATCTATGCTTAAGTACTCCGTATAATAAAAGATTTCAATATGTCATAACGTTCGGTAATAAAAACTTCAAAATAGAATAAACATACTCGAATAGTAGTAATAATTATAATAATAGAATAAGCTAATAGTAGTAATAATAATAGAATCTAGACTCATCTATAATCATGAGTCGTATGTTAATACTGCTCTGTCCGATTATAAACTTTCACTTTTATTTAAAAAAACCCCGACCAAGTAAGATCGCATGTCTTTTTGCTAAACCTGTTCCGTAGGATCCTGGCGACGCTTGTCCCAAAAATAGATACAAGCCCCAAGAGCGCATAGCAACATTTCCACAGCGAATACAATAATAAGTATCAAATATAGTTTACTCAACATTGTTGCAATTTGCAATTATACAATCTTTAGGTAAATTGATTGGGAGGTCGATATGATAGTGAAAGATAATTTTTTCATTGTAAAGATTGGTGCTTAAATACACGAGTAGAATTGAAGTAGCAGCCAGCTAAAAAAGTGTAACCTAGTAAATAAGGAAAAAAAATACAAAAGATTATATATAGTGATTAAATTCCGAGATTACGACTCAATTAATGGTAAATATCTTACTTTAGTTTCTTCAGATCTTATTATGTTTCTATTTAATTGTTAGCATAATATTATTGTTCAGGGTGTAAAATATCATAAGATATATTTGCGTTGGTAAGACTACTATACGAACATATTTTATGTTATTTTCTGAGATCATATGTTTTATTTTTGAGCAAAATATTATTATTATTGTTCTTCAAGGGTGGAAATTATCATAAAATATATGTTGGCCTTGGTAAAATTATGATTAGTACCTAAACCATGTTCGCTCACTTAGGACTTTATACGAGTTTCTAAACTGGACTTGTTTTGCTACGCTCCCTCATTTACGTACTAATTAATCAATTCACAGAATTCAAAATACGAAAAAAAAACTTATTTCTGAAGCCTTCGTGCAATTCTTTGTACACTCCATGATCCAAAAGGACTGTAACTCTGTAAGATATATCACATAGCTCGAGACTCGAGTTAAACTTCTTAATTAAAAACAAGTTACTACCACTGATCAGTGTAGTGACAACATATCCAATGGAAAGCCAATCTGGCCATTGGAAGATACATAATTGACTTCGATCATGTAACACTAGCAAGAGTAACATTTGCAAAAATTGTTACATAAGGTTCCTTAAGATTAAGATGTGTGTTAATTAAACCATGTGCGATTCAACTTATAAAACAATGTTTTCAAATCGGAACAGATTTATTCAAATCAAATCAGTTTCATTCAAATCAAATAAGATCAGAATTATCCAAATAATTGTGACTAAGCTAAAGTAAGTTATATTGAATCAAAATTTTATATGCCTCCTTGAATTGAATTGAAAGCATTATTGTCATCAAAATAAATACATGCGAGCCTAGTAAGTAACACTGGCTAGTTAGTTAGCTAAATAAGGATCGGAGTTGTCGTTGGAGTGCAATGTAGACATTGGAAGTTTGGAACACCACGAAATTTAAATACTTAGGGATAATATTCGATTATATAAAAGGAATCATTAAATTATATCGGAGGACATACATAATTGATTAATATCGACCGTGAAAATAACGATTTCCTTATATCGAAAGTCCGACAAAAGTATAATTCCAACGATTATCGATGGATTCTATATTGGTGATGGTCGTCCATGCATGAGTGCATGAGGCGTCATTTCAACGATTGGCGGTACCATAAGCGCTACTGGCACCGCGGTCCCATGAACTCGCGATATTTCTTCTTAATACCGCAATGACACACACGAAATAAAATAAGCATGATCAACACAATCGCAACTGTTCCACCTACTGATTCACCGATCACGATTTCTTCAGTCTTCTTCATTGTAGAATCTATAAATTGAACAAATTAAATACACGTACTTTTTTTCTCTATTGCTGATGAAATTTCTAATTTATAACCTATGGTATTTATAGGTGTGCCAATTAGATGCTCAACGTGCAATTATGCATAGTAAGTCTGATTTCGTGCAAAGTAAAGATTGTTTTATTTGTACCAAAAAAAAAATGATTGTTTTACTACACTTGTGTATGTACGTACAATATTTAGTATCTTTTACACTTGTATAATAACAAATTGTCTCTAGCTAAATTGTGTATATGTGTTATTATATATATGATCTTGTTCACATATGAGAAAGCTAAGGTAGGTGCACAGAAGATGTCAATTGTAGGATATTTTTTTATTAGAAGATTTCGTAGGATGGAGATTTTTGTAGTACTAGACTATTACTGGTAGTTACTCGTACAATATATTTGAAACATTATTATGTCTTTTTATTTTGATTATACGCACGTAATATTCCTTTTAAGCTAAAATTTTGGTTGTCTTTTTCCTACCCGATATTTTAAAGAACCGAATACTTTCTCTTCTATATATAATTGATTTTACGAGATGATTTTTTCTTTTTTATTGTACAACAAAAGTATCTTTAATGTTTCCCTTCAAAAAAAAGTTATCTTTAATGTCACTCTTAATTCTACTACGCACTTGTATATAACGATAATATAAACTCACTTATAAAGTTCTACACCTTTGCACGTACAATTGCACATTTTCGTAAGAAAAAGACGCTAGATCTAAGTAGTAAATCAAACACCCATTAGTACCTTAGAATCGATCGTATGGATCAAAATATATAGTAATATATATGACCATTGATGATTGAACCAAATGAATTGAAATATCGGGCGTATATTCAAATAGTTTGCAATATTATTACTGTTCCAGCGTACGTATTTATAGTTTTCTTATAGCTTGCAGAGGAAGCTCTTGGGGAGAAGTGTGTGCTGGGTTCTACCGAAGAAATGTTTGGGGGGAGAGTCGGGCGGGGGCTCGGGGTGGTTCGAGCCATATTCGAAGAGTAGCGAATGATAAAACTACTCGCGTAAAAGCAATTCAAGAACGTACGTAATGTGATTGTTGAAATGAAGTAAATAGTACCAAATTAGTCATTAGTGAGCAATGACAATTATTAACAGAATTTAGTTTTATCATGCAAACAATAGTGTCCTATAAAAATGGACTTACGTTTTATTACGTACCTTCAAATCCTTCAGTTCAAGTATTTCCCATATATAAAAGCTTAAGTTCACTACATTATTATTAATCTTGTGGCAAAAAAAAAAAAATCACCATTTTTAATTCAGCCTATTGCAATTGACCATGGAAGAAAGTCTCTCATTTTACCGCAAAAGAACTTTGGTAAGCTCTAATCCAACAAATTATGCATGCAAAATGCATCAACTCTCAGACTTTGATCTTATAATGGAGAAGCATTATCACCATAGGATAATCCACTACTATAAAACCCCTATGGGTTCTACTCTTGGAGAATTAACTGCGACAATTAGAGAGAGCCTTTCAGAATTATTATCGTATTATCCCGTTGTTATTGGGAGATTGATAAAGAACGAAAAAGAAAAATGGATGGTTAAATGTAATGATGCGGGATTAAGAATAGTAGAAGCTAGGGTTAAGGGTAGTGTGGAGAAATGGTTGGCAAATGTAGATGATGAGAAAGAGAAGAGGTTGATTCATTGGGAGGATCCGTCTCATGTCTCGTATCTTTGGGCTACATTTTACGTTCAGGTAAAATTTATAAATGACATCTATATCGCATTGATTTGTGTATGTTGGTTTTTTTACATTTATATTTTGAATATTACAGGACATTCAATGAACAAAACGTGTTTTTTTTTTATTTTGACGATTTCCTTGATTCAGATAACTGAATTTGAAGAAGGCGGGTTGGCCGTGGGCTTGAGTTGCTCTCATATGATTGCAGACCCAATATGTGGAACAATGTTTATAAAATCTCTTGCAGATCACACGATGTCAAGGGGTAAAATTACCATTCCACCCCTCTTCCACACACTAGCCCAACATAGATTGGGCTCCCAAAACTCTCAACTTGAGACAAATACCTCCTTGATCCACCATTACAAATCTCTCTTAAAAAGCCCAAGTTCAAACCCAAGCCCATTAGTGGCCCAAAAATACAAAACTGTTACCTTTAGTTTCAAAGATCATATGGTGCGATCTTGCATTAGACTGGCCCAATTGGACGGCCCAACGAATGACGCATATTCTCGGGTTTTCGTCGCACTCGTTGGACTACTTTGGATTTGTATTAGTAGAGTCAAAGGTTCGAAAAATGGGCTTGTGGACATGTCCGTCTGTTCAAATGCGAGGAAGATGTTGAGCCTAGATCAAGGTTTCTTTGGTAATTGTATGATTTATAACAAAGTTCAGGGAAATGGCATAGGAATGGATGATCTAGCATTGTCAACAAAGGCAATAAAAGGAGCCATGGAGAATGTGAACAAAGAAACAATCTTGGATTTGGTCAAATGGTTGGGGGACTATAACGATCTTGACCCATCTCGCGTGATTAATATCAATGATCTCGTATTTGTCAATTTAGAAAGTACAGATCCATATTCGACTGCGTTTATAGAAGGTTACGAGCCAATACGAGTCTCTTATTATAATGAACCAAATTTAGGAAAGGAGAAGGTTTTGGTCCTCCCGTCACATCCGTGTGATGGGGAATTCAGCAGGATAGTTATGGTTACACTCCCAATTGACGAAGCTATCAAGTTATGTGATGATGAAGTTCTTGCTTGTTATTCCCCAACTGTTATTATGCGATCAAAGCATACGTAAGATGACATATTTTACATTTCAGTTACATTAATGTATTTTATTAGTGACTTATTGCACACTATACAAGTGACTACATACGATGATTAATAAATCGGAGTTAAAATTAGTTAATCCACGAATGGGAGTAAAGACAAACATTCTAAATGTGGCCCAAGACAATAGCAGCTAGCAGCCACAAAGCTCCAGATTTATTTTCTTTTGCTTGCCGTCCTACATTTGGACTCCCTTTTTCTTTGGACTTTACTAGTTTACATATTCGAGCCGAATAAGCTCATGCTAGCGTTATTTCGAATTTTCAATTCACAACGTAATAGACATTTGACACTTTTAATTAATGCACATGTTCATTATTTTTTTTCATTTCTTTACATTGTTTAAGCTTGAATTGAACTATTCTTTCTTTCCTAGGCATTTAAAACAAATCTTAACAGTCTAATGAAACGAAGGAGTCGGTTCAAATTTCCGAAGTTACTCCTCTAGAGTTTATACCATGGTATAAAGTCTTACTCGAATATTCTTTATCCAAGCTAGTTTCTCTCTTTGATTTTTCCTTCTCTTGTTTTTTTTTTTTTCTTTAATTTCAACCTTCATCGTCGTCGATCATCCAAGCCATCGAGTGAAGACGACTTTAATTTAGGTAATTAGGTGTATATGTGTCCGCGATCACGTCATAGTGTTAAAGTAGTTGGTTTTGGTTATACCAATAGAAAAAGAGTGTCACGTAGTTTAATTACATCTTTTCTCCTCCAAGATATTTGGACATGTCGTCTTCACTCGATATGGTTAGTTAATTAAATAGCTATTAATAATTTTGAGAAGTGGTCATATATTATACAGTGTGGCTAATTAATTATTTTTCGAGCAATTTAAATTGTCCATTGAGTTAGTTTGTGATCATGAGTTCAAAACGAATATTGTAGACGATAAAGTGATCAATGAAAAAGTGATAAATATAATGAGACGGTTTCATATTAATATTATACTTAAATAAATTACGGTGTTTTATAGATCCATCATCGCAATTTATCAATATTTAGGCTAACAATGATGTGCAGTCAAACATGTTTGTGTAGGGTCGGTTACATAGGCCTTGCTTACGGTACAGGCAAGCTTCAAAGAGAAGTACAACTTAGTTTGATGTAGTACCATGCATCTACATAATACATATGGACATCTTCCTATAAAAGTCATCACTTTTTTCCGATCCCTTCATTCTTCTTTACCTTTGAACAAAGAACAATAATTCAGATTGCAAATTAAGCAAAGCTTAAATTTGAAGAAATAATGGGTATGTCAACTTATTGTTGCCTCAATCCTTTATTACCTCCTTCTCCAACCTATGATCCTAGCTCAACAACTTCCTTGCCTTCAAAGACAAGTTTTGTCCCAAGGTAAAATTTTGCATACATATATGTATACTCTCGTGGAGTATATTTACTTAGTACGTAGAGTGTCATATTGAAGTTGTTAGAGGGTGATACCGAAACTCAACATCAGGTGACCAATAATCAAATATCTTGCATGCGCATAAATTGATTGCGCCACCAGATGATACTGATTTCGATATTATCTTAGAAATATACACGGAGTATCATTTTTTATTTCTACCCGCCTTAGTAAGAATTATTTTAAAGTTTACCGTGACTATATTTATCTGATAATTAATGTGACGTGATTATTAGGAAAGTTGATGATGAGAGATTAAGGAGGAGGAACAAACATGTCATGGCAACAATTGCATGTACTATAGTGATTGGTCTAGAGGTGGGGGATCTTATAATAAGCAAAAATATGATGAGTGGAGGAAATTATTCAATGGGAGCAAGTGAAATGAGATTGGAGTCAAAATTATTACAACCAAGCAAGAGCAACAATAATAACAAGAGAAGAGTTGCAAGATGGAGTGACAAAAGAGTTTGCCCACCTTGGCATATCAACTCTTTGGAGACAATTGTGCCTGAGAATCTCCCTAGGCCATCATTT
Organism: Spergularia bocconei; assembly: GCA_963457585.1. Lineage (NCBI taxonomy): Eukaryota > Viridiplantae > Streptophyta > Magnoliopsida > Caryophyllales > Caryophyllaceae > Spergularia > Spergularia bocconei. The sequence continues at coordinate 980,668 of OY734957.1, read as the reverse complement.
GCTAAACGAAAATGGGAAGGTGTTTCTTACTCTTCTGCTAAATCTGCCCCTCCGGTGAAAGTTTCCATTAATTCGAGGACAGGTTGTTTTACAATGTAAAGCCCTTAGCTTGTCAGTATTGATATAGACGATCGAGATTCATATTCTAGATTTGTGTCACCTTAATCAAATGATATTATCATCCTACTAGCTAGGTGACATCTGTAAAAATTTGTAGGATCGATTTTCACCGTAAATTTCACTCAATTATTTTACACTACAATTCTATAAAGATTATACTATTGTTTTGAAATGCATAAAGAGTTGCAGTACGTACTAGTGTACTACAAAGTTGTAGTACATGAGGAGGAGAGAGATTTTTTGGATGAACATAATCCGTTAGAAGCTCTTGCAAATCACACAATGTCAATTGGTAAAATTACCATTCCACCCCTCTTCTACAGACTACCCCAACATAGATTGGACCCCCAAAACTCTCAACTTGGGATAAATACCTACTTGATCCATCATTACAAATCTCTCTTAGAAAAGCCCAAATTCAAGCCCAAGCCCAAGTCCATCAGCTGCCCTAAAATACAAAATCGTAAGTTTTAAATCAAAGATGGGAAATGACATTATTGTGTGTCACCCGATGGTATTTAAAGTGAGTATGGTATTGAAGATGATGGGTTAGTCAGCAAAATGTGGGAAGAATTTATGCTTACCCTAAAATACTATGATTTTTTTAAATATTTAAATTTGGGTGGTACTCAAATTGAACATCATCTGGTTGCACTTTATTATCGATCTTGTATTAGACTGGCCCAATTGGACAGCCGAACGAATGACACATAATCTTGGGTTTTCGTCGGGCTCGTTGGACTACTTTGGGGTATCGAGGGGCGGACATTTTATGATTAATTTATTACTTGATGTCTTTAGATTATTTTATGAATGTTCTATATAACAAATTACCCGAGGCCGAATGATTTTTAAAGTTTATAATACACAAACTATATATATATATCAAAAGCTTATGATTGAAATTAATTGAATTGAAATATGTTGAGAGGTTTTTTTTTTTTGGTATGACGATAAAAATCCTTTCACTGTCAAACTTCGGTATATTACAGACTTGTGAGTGTTTGATATCCTTGCCAGTCATTTTTTTAACACTGGTTTGGGGAGGATCGGCTAGTTAAGCAGATTAACTTAACGTAAAGGACATTAAGTTTTTTTTTTTTTAGTTACAAGGACATTAAGTTTTAAAGAACTCCCAATAGCAAAAATTTATCATTGGAGCTACTTAACATTCCCGACGATTTAGTGAATACTCGATTTATGAGCATGGTCCACATTGTTATCTCATCCAATAATTGTCCAAAAGGAGTAGAGAATATTTGGTGAGATACCAATATAAAAGGGTCCTCAACTCCTCAACAAATGATCATCGATCATTTTGCAAAAGAGACTTGTCATTGAAAAGTGTATCCCAAGTTGGTACCAAGTACCAACAAACTATCTAATTAAATTCCTAGGGCTTTTTCTTCATGAACTCCATATATTTGCAACAATTAAAAGAGCAAAAACTTTTAGATAAATTTCTAGAAATGAATGATGGTAAAAAGTGCAAAAAAAACTTCCACTGATTCACTGAAATCAAGCTGTACGTAAGAATTTGCTTCCTTAATCGCAACCCAAATATACATTTGGATTGTGGTTTTATGTTGTACGAAACTCCCCCCTGTATGGTAAAGCATACCATGAACGTCTATTACTTTTAGAGAAAATATTCTTATGGATCTGATGTAGGGCCTTCTAGTTTCATGGCTTCACATCACCATTATCACTTTTGGTAGTCTAAAAATTAAGATTCATTCTAGTTTAATTTTGTTTAGTTCTGATATTTACGTACGATTCTGAATTTTAACTGATTTTCGTATTGCTATACGTTTATCGATCAATTAGTTGATGTTGCAGCATCTATCTATACATTTATCGGTCATTATTGAGTCGAAGTTACCTAAGGTCTACATTGTCATTGGCGATGATCATCTATCAGCTGGTAGTGATTATTTTTACATTCCTATAATTAATTTTTACATTCTTTCTTTCATATGATCATGAGTCACAATGCTCCTCTCACATGTAGGAGTGTAAAATCAATCGGGTGATCTGAGTGTGTGACTAGCAACATATACAGTACTTAATAGTTAGCGACATCTTGATTGTTCGGTAAATGAGCTCGTCATATTCGCTTCTAGTGTGGCTAATTGATCTGTAATGATACATGCATGGTTTACATACTATTGTGCAAATTTAATGATAAATTGAAATTGGAAAATCCTAGGAGTCTATATGTAGACAAAGAAAATGTGTCTACACCTGGTGTGTAGTAAATTTAATTATAGTTGCAGTAAATTTTTAGTGTTTAATTTAGGAATTAATTAGATAATAGGAAAGTGAGAGAAATTAGGATATTAATTAGGAAAAAAATCTTATATATTTGATTTTACTACAGATGCCAAAAATTTACCGTAAACAATGAATATTTACTTCAATCACATATTTTTTACTATCTACCATCTTGATTTTACTACCCTTGAGATTTAAGGACTAAAGTGTAGACAATTTTTTATGTGTCTATACGTAGACTCCTAGGATCACCGATTAAAATTACATAGCTAATTAATGCGTACCATGAAAATAACGATAGCAAATTCCCACAAAACCGTAACAACAACAAATTAAACTGATCGAACGACCATAGATGCAATATTCTCATGAATCTTAGGGTAGGGTCTTCTTGTTTGATGGCCGCATATGACAATCACGCGATCATGATAATTTCATTGAAATTCCACATTTTCTGTCAAAAGTATGATGAACAATATATATTCTCAGAGTATCATAGGCAATTTCAAGTAAAATATAGGATCTTTTTGCCCTAGATAGCTAGTATATATATAGCTTGTCCTTTCCTTTTTGTTCTTGTAATGTCTGACCAAGGAATGTAAGTCCCATAACATTGGACGAAATGTCTGGCAACAGATATCGATCATGATCGATCACTACCATATCTCAACAAAGCTTACTTTAATTTGGTGCTTTATTTTCCTTAGCAAAGTGGACATACATGCATGGACACTGGAGACTAGGAGTACGTAAAAGATCGTACAATTGAAGTTGCATTGTAGTGTGCGCACAATGCGATTGTACACTTCTACGTTTTGGATTCTTTTTCATATAAAGTGCCTCTCTAGTCTCTATGAATCTATGCTTCTATATGATCGACATATAAAGTGTTATAGCGAAATGCTATAGGATTACATCGGGATAGTTTGGCCGAAATCGGAAAATAGGTTGAATATATTAGACATGTCGATCGGTATTTAGTGCAATTTAGATTTCTTATTATCACTGGAATGCACCCCAGCTGGCCTGGCATTGGCTCGAAACACATGTTTAAGTGATAACAACTAACATGTGAGGTGTAACCGATAATATCTCGCATTATTGGAGAAATAGAAGACTGAAAACTAGTTTATAAGGGATAATGATCCTCTAGAGTTTGTTTTTGGTAGAGTTTGTGGAGTTTACCCAAACTAGTAATAAGACAAAATGAAAGAATTTTGAAAGACACAAATAAAAATGTTAAATAAATAATTCTTACCTTTTTAGGTAAACTCTACCAAATATAATTCATTTTCAACTCTCTAGAGGATCCATACACGTTTATAAGGTGGTGGATGTGTTAGTCCTCCTCTTGCCAATTGATTTTAGGATAAAATTCCACCACTTTGTGAGTTAGTCTTCCACTAGAGGGCCGATATTGATCCATGATGACTTTAACAACACATAAATTACAACAAAAATATCATCCAACCATTCATCGAGGATATTTAAAATTGCGTAGAGGATTTTAAATACGGAGTATCAAATTCTACGTATGAAACCCTTCCATTTTGGAGTTAATGAATTTTGTTTGCTTTTAAAATTTTAATTTCAAATTCTAAGCCCTAAATCATCCATGTATCGTGTATGTACACACTATCGAAATTACAGTATTACCCTCCACCATACGAAATTACTCCTGTCAAAAAGCTTCAATCTCCACTTGTTCATCTGAGGGCTCGAGGGTATTATAGTCATTCCAGGTGCCTCACAAGCGGGGCCCACAAAATGAAATTTTCAGAACCACTAGATTTTCTGATAAATAATGCATTAATGATTAGTAATAATAGTTTGAAAAGAAAACATTCTAATTGGATGATTTATGTCTTGTCTCTGCTCACGTGCATGGCAGAGTACTGAGTGTGACGAGTAAATGAAGTCACTTTGACATGCATTCGTACGACTCCATCCTGACATAACTCAAGCCCTTTATACGTGGCGACTACGATTCGAAGGGAATTTGTTTTCTTTGGGATCAAGATTCGATGAAATTTGTAGAGGGTTAGAGCTCGCAAACTGATTCGATCTCATAATCAACTTATTGGTACATGATAAATGCGATAATAATCAAGTGTGCGGTTGTAACTCGCAACGGTTATTCAATCTGACTCGATTCGGTGGTTTGTTTTCCAGATCGTTATTCAATCCGAGCCGTAGGCGATACATAGTGTCAAATGACTTGTAAATAATAGCGATATATCTATCATTATTACCGCCTTGACTTTTAGTCAACGGAAAGTTAGTAACCAATTTGATAGTTTGACCATGTGCAAGAATTTTCAGAGAATTGGTACAAAATCAGGGAATTAAGACATAAGTGGAAATAAAGTTGGTGAAGTGTATTCATGATGAATGCATAGTACATTAAGATTTAAGACTATGAACTTATTATATGCTTTTTACCGAGGGAGTGTAATATGGTTATAATTAATAAGATTTCTATATTCGTATAGTAGGGATCTATATATAGGGATGCAAAATAATTTGTAGATAATTTGTAGTACCCTTCTTTTGTAAGGCATTAGTAATTTATGGTAAGATGAATTATTATACTAATGCTATGCATGGTAATTATTTTTGTAGCGAGATAGTTCATTCACTAGCTGGCCTGGTGTTCACACGTACTCATACGATCAACGTAGTGTGCTTACCAAATTAAAATGATAGCCTTGTGGATGTTGATATTATAACATCCTAATTAAAAAGAATTATTAATTAGTACTCGTCGATCATTCAAATTACTCGTTCATTGAGTACAACATTTGTAACAATGTTAAAGTTATATCTCTAGCATGTTATGGTCTAATTTATCGGCACAAACCCGAGATAAATAAGATGACGTATGAGAAAAGAAAAACAAGCCCAAAATATAGAAGATCAATCCATCACCATTCATTCACCAGCACACAGATCATGAGTACAGATGATTTGCTTACTAAAATAAAATCTATCATATGTAATTAATTGAAACCTCTCCTATATATAGAGGTCTCAAGAGAGCAATATATATAGTGATCAACTTGAAACAAGTAGGCAATTGATCAACTCCTCGAAATGGAAATTCTATCACCTACCGTTGACGAGATTATTGAGAACTTTGAGCAGTACTTTATGCTTAATAAGATTACTACGTACTCCGTACTACTTACCCATAAAGGGCTAGTTCAAATAAGGCTTTTATTGTATGATAGAATTTGAGGGAATGGGTAAAATAGTTTATGTGGGAATATTCGCAATTTATAGAGAGATGTAATTACTACATGAACAATTGAACATGCTAAAAGATAAAAGAAAGAGAAAAAACATAGTCAATTACTCGATCGTATAAACATTTGCCAAGATATATAGAGAGAGCATAGTTTTATTCTTGAACATGCTCATTTTAATCTACTATATACGGTCACTATATATATATATATATATAGAAACACAAATACAAGAAAAGGTAGTTTTTTGTTAATTAATTACCGTAAACCTATTTTACAACCACTTGAATAATGACAATTTACGAAGTAATTTTCAATTTATTATTACTTCACACTAAATTAGAATATGCCGCTTTAGTAGTATTAACTTCTTAACTAGTGTTTTAAAATGGATAAGCTCCATATTCCTTCAAAAAGAAAAAAAAAAGTTGCTCACATATTGGTTATCATATAGATTTACGTAATAATACATCATTAACTCAAACGAAAATTTTAATGAAATACACACCCAAAACTAGTAAAACTACCACCTAAATAAATATAATTAATTTCTTAAAATGGCTATTATATGAGTGGAATAATCAGTCAAACATACATTAATATATACGAGTACAATTCAATCAACTAGTTACATGCCATAAGTTCAAACAATATTTACTCTTCTCTAGCTGAGCTATAGATGCATGCAGAAGTAATTAATACATGAGAAGGTTGCACAACCATAAAATCCATACTCCACTGAACATTTACTTCCCTAGATTTTTCTCTCTCCTAGCCTAGATCTTTGGTCACACTAATAGTATAGCTAGCTAGCCATGATCATCAGCTCATCTCTATATGAACCATTCAATTAAGTTCCTAGTCCTAGATTATCCCCCGTATCCAGCCACCCGGGCCATCTTTTAATGTTACATTGTTACGTGATCGATACTCGAACATCCCTCACGTCCTTTGAACACATATCATTTGGGGCGAATTTAGGAGATCGGAGCTCGAGCTGTTTTAGGTAGATTGTATCTAAAGACATTCGAGCGTCAAGGGTGCTGCCACGAAATAATGTAATATTTGTTAGGGTTCTAAAATAAGATGGGAACTCAGAATGTTAAGTAGAACATTCTAATTACAGAAGATATGTGTTGGAACATTTTTAGAGTACGTAGAAAGTAGTGACATACTCTATTGTACACGTAGTATAGTGTTAATCTGCAATTTCCTAGGCCAATTGCAGCTAACATTTCTCTAGTATATACAATAGAGTGAATTAAACAAACCAAATCAATGATCGATAATCCACTAAAAAGAAAACCAATGATTATTATATTTATATGTAATAATTTTTATTGACGTGGTACGTAATTTATTTTGGGAATAAAATAAAGTGACTAAAAAATAAAAACAAAACAAACATTTCTCTGAAGGATATAAATAAGTACAGTAAAAGAGTGGGAATAACACCTCTCATAAAAACCCCACTATAAAATTAGTGTGAAGTGTGAAGTAAAAGGCAGTTGAAAATCAGAGTGAAGTGTGAAGAAAAAGCCACAAAAACAAGAAACACACACACACACACACACACACAGTATTCCTTCTGAAAACCTTAGTTAGTGAAGTGTGATGTTTACAATGAGTGAGCGTAAGAAAGAAGAAAAACCCAGAAAACCCCAGAAAATAGTTTATGTTGAAGGGCCAATAATAGTAGGAGCAGGACCTTCAGGTTTAGCAACAAGTGCTTGTTTACAAAAACAGGGGATTCCTTCATTAATTCTTGAAAGATGTAATTGCATTGCATCTTTATGGCAACAAAGAAGCTACGATCGTCTCAAACTTCACTTACCCAACAAGTTTTGTGAGCTTCCATTAATGGGTTTCCCTAAAGACTTCCCAAAATACCCTTCAAAGCAACACTTCATTTCTTACATGGAATCCTATGCAAATCACTTCAAAATTACCCCTGTTTTTAACCAAGAGGTGATTAAGGCAGAGTTTGATGAGGTTTTAGGTGGTTGGAGGGTAAAAACCAAGGAATTTGATTACTTTTCACTGTGGTTAATTGTTGCTACTGGTGAAAATGCTGATCCTTTTATACCAGATATTCCTGGAATTGACAAATTTAAAGGGAAAGTAATTCATACAAGTTGTTATAAATCTGGTGAAAACTTTATTAATCAGAGGGTTTTGGTTGTTGGTTGTGGTAATTCTGGCATGGAAGTCTGTTTAGACCTTTGTGATCATAATGCTTTTCCTCACATGGTCGTCAGAAATTCTGTAAGTTCCTCATTCCTCTCTGTTTTTTTTTTTTTTTTTACGAGTCGATATGACGGTTTCATATGATGATTTACGGAATACCAAATTAGATACAAGTAGTCCACATTAGATAATAATGAACATATTGTAAGTGTTTCCTATGATATTTGTAGGTTAGTGTTTATATTACTGACGCTGTATCTTGTAACCTAGGCTATATAAACGCACATGTATTTTATCAATAATAACAAGTCAGTCTATTGTGGGGTAATCTTAAATTATTTACGTGGTATCATACGACCTTTTTTTTTTTTGTAAACTTGTAAACTTATTGTGTTTGTGGCAAATTTGGTAGGCACATGTTCTACCAAGGGAGATGTTTGGCTTCTCAACGTTTGGGATGGCCATGGCTTTAGGCAAATGGTTTCCTTTAAGATTCGTGGACATTGTTCTATTGTTGATGGCAAGTATCACTCAAGGCGACACCGTTCAGCTAGGCCTCCGGCGGCCGAAAATCGGTCCAATTGAATTGAAAAACCAGACCGGGAAGACCCCGGTACTTGATGTTGGTGCCCTTGCACTAATCAAGTCTGGCAGGATCAAGGTAAAAATTAAATCTACCGAGTAATAACCCTTTCCTTTGATTAATCGAGTAACGGTTTTTCTAACGTGTGCTTATATTGAGCACACGTTAGAAAACCCGATGAAATAATTACATTATTAATTTTTTTTTAAATCGACTAGGTGACGGAAGGTGTTAGTGAGATTACCGAGGATGGCGCGCGATTCGTGGATGGCCAACAAATACAATATGATTCAATAATCTTGGCTACGGGGTACAAAATTAATGTACCCTTTTGGCTCAAGGTAATTTCCTTGTCACTATTTATTTTTATTCTTATTCGTTACTCCGTATTATAATTTTCACTAATGTTTTCGTGATTTAATATGCAGGATAAAGATGTTTTTTATGACAACGGGATGCCCAAAATACCCTTTCCAGACGGGTGGAAAGGTGGAAAGGGGTTGTACGCGGTGGGGTTTACGAAACGGGGGCTGCCGGGCGTCGCCTCAGACGCCGTCAAAGTCGCCGCAGATATTGGCAAGAAATGGAGAAGTAGACATTAGTGTATATGTTTGTACATACTCCCATATTATTGTTAGTTACAAATTAACATAGGAATTAATTCAATGGTTATATTGGAATGATTATACTCTTTTTACAATAAAAGTTGATCGTTTTGATGGAAGATTGGGGTTAGCCCTAGTGAATATGACCGCGCCTCACGTTCTTCAATTTATCGACATGTTGCAAGGACTATTGTCAATATCTTGATTTCTTGGAATAACTTGTTAACCTAATATCAAGTTCAAATTGTCGGATTTAAATCATATTCGACTAAAATAGATTCTACACAAACTGCACGAGAATCCTAGCATGTTGCGTGTTGTGAGATTTTGCGCCGGGAAATAAAAAGTTTTGTTTTTTGGAGGCCAAGAAGTAAAGTATTTTTATTAAGAAAAAATTGACATTTTTGCAGCTTTTAGTAATGTCATAAACCCATTAATGGCAAATATATGATGTTTAATGTTATAGAAAAAGAGCAAAATTAACCAAAAAGAAAAAAGAAGAGAGAGAAAGAGAGAATGGTAAAAACATTAAAGTGGATGGGAGTGCAGAGAAGCAAAGCCTTAAAAGCCAAGCGTCAGCAGAAAATCAAAATCAGAAAACATTGGGAAGTCATCAACCTCCCACAGTTGACCAATATATATACGTTGCGGCCATCTTTTTATCTGTAAGACTGTTTCATGGTCTGTGTCAACTGTCACTTATCGACTACTTAATCACCAAAGCCTTTTCAACTGATTCATCAAGATTGACGCACCATTTACATCATACATTGGTTTGACCGATGGCAAATCTAGCTCCGTAAAGTTACCGTTAACTATTTTTGGCATTGAAAACGGGAGAGGGCAGTGTTATATTTGAGGAGTTTAATTGGAATATGACAATCGTCACTGAGTCGAAAAATATGTCTCTAATTGATAAAAACTCGGTTATGTCAATAATCGCATTTGTATACAAGGCCGCCCTGTTGGGGTCGAGCCTAGGCGACGCCCCGGGCCCAATCTAAAAAAGGGGCCTAAAATCCCATCAAACACTATAAAGGTTTTTATTTTGCCCGACTTAGTTTTTTTGTTTGACTAATAAATTATCTTTGACATTATATGATAATTGTAAAGTAGATGTGCAATACATGTGTAGTTTATATGCAATGTATATATGTTAATTTACAATTACAAATTTGTATATTTGTCATTCAAGGGCTTATTTTCACTTGTCGCACAAGAGCCTCTAAACTTTGAGGGACGACCTTGAACGAATAGTAGTCAGGATGTACATATTACAATGGACAAAATCATGAGCTGTATGAATTTGTAGTTGGTGTGTAAAATTTAGTTATTAAAACACAATTGTCTGCTCAGTTGCAAGATCAAAAATATTGGTGAGCCACCAAAGGATCATAGGTAAACCCGAGTAATCAAAGAGAAGATATACTCAAATCTCAAGTTTGGACATACACAAACGTATATCGAAGATCGAGTAATGTAGTCCGGGCACATACTAGTAGTACTAGCCGTAACCCCAAATAGAAATGGTCCAAAGCGTAGGATGGTGGGGGATGGACGAGTAAGGTCATCAGGACTGAGTCACTGAGCATCAGCATTTGGATGAGTCAGTACTCAGTAGTACTCAGCAGTGTATTATATAGTGTAGGCTTGATGAGCATAATATTTCAGGTACGTACGTTTGCAAATTTTGCATAAATATTTTTCAGACGAACAAGAGTGAGTGAGTGAGTGGATACGACGCAGTGTCCCTCTCACATGCTGATTATTGAGACAATGATGGGGCTCTGACATCTCTTCTGACCTTTCCATTTTGTATGTATTTTTCTTTTCACTTTTTGTGTGTATTGTACTCTTCACTCTTCTTCACTATCTTACAAACTACCAAATATATTGCATATCCCCACTCGCTCTACCTCGTCTGCCGCCTTACAAAATAACAAATTTACAATATTGTAGATTTGTAGGTACATGACTATATGTCTATCCTAGTAGGGTTGTGATTCGGTCCAAAATCGCACCAGGTCAGATTTAGAAGGGAAGTTTTATATATAACATATGGAGTCACTAATCCGAATTAGTTCAATCACACGAGGAACTATGCCTAAAGAGTTTACCACTAATGGGAAGTGAGCAAGAAATCAATTAATTGGAGGGTGAGACGGTGAGTGGTGAGAAATGGCAAAAACAACATATAAGAGGAAACTTGTTCCTGGCTTATAAGAGCATCTCTGATGCTAAAAAATTAGTTGGAGTTTAGCTTTTGTGGATAAAGGATATCAACAGCTAGCTCACCCATTGTTTTTCTTTTCCCTCCTGTAGCTTGACAAGCAATGTAGCTCCACTAAACGACATTGCTTGAAAATTTAGGAAAATAACGAATTAATAAAAATTGGGAAAAATACTTTTCTTTTCCATTTTTAATTATTTTTTCATGTAGAAATACAAATAATAATAATTTCTTGAAACTACACTAGTTGTAGTTTGCCATTGCACAAGAATTTGTGTAGTTTGGTTTGCTTCATCTCTTACCTACGTGGATCCTATTTGGCAATTGCAAACTACAATGTTTGTAGTTTAACATTAGTGATGATGAAGAGGCAATAATTGAAGTGTGCTCATGCTAAGTCTATTTTCCTTTTTGGATATCAGCCAAATGTACTAATTAGGCCCCAAACACATATCATTTTTAATAGTCCATATGAGACTCCACTTTATACACACACAAAAAAACTAGTTTGGATAAAATGAACTCACAAGTTTTTCATTCTACAAAATACTCGAGTTAAGTCCGAAATTAGGACCCAAACTCTCCAAAAATGCTGAAATCAAGAACTTCTACTATTATTGGCCGAAATCCGAACCTCATCCCATTTGGCCATTCAATTGTTAATGCCCTCCAATTAGTTAACTCAAACCCAACAAATTAAAGTATGTATCCCAAAGTAATTCGAATTCAAGTGAGAGGCACTTGCAAGATCTAATAAGATAAATGTAAGACAAACATCACACGCCTTAGAAAATCCAAGCAGACTCCACGCTGAACCTCTCTCACGTCATCCATTTCGTCTTCTTCACCAATTTTATTTGTCTAAATATAATGAGCATTTACAAAATATTAAAGTGAAAAACCTAAGAGAAGATAAGGAAAACGGCCAGAACAATCATAAATTCATAGAAAGTGACGAGTGTCGAAACGCATGAAATACATCACAAAATGAGGAACCAACACTCAAATCAACCAAGTATATTTCTAGGCTATCTGTTGTAATGTTTAGAGGACATTTGCCGTTTTTCCAAAAATTGATCAAATTTGACCTGAATCGCAGTACATAATCCACGATTTTTCGATAAAAAGGCTCCATAGCAAAATCGGCTCAAATTTTGGTGGTAGTATCTAAGTTTGATATAATGAGAATTTGAAAAATATTAGAGTAAAAAACCTAAGAGAAGATGAGGAAAACAGCCAGAACATTCATAAATCAATAAAAAGTGATGAGCGTCGAAACGCATGAAATATTTCACAAAATGAGGAACTAACACTCAAATCCAGCAAATATAGTCCTATGCTATCTTCTGTAATGTTTGAGGGACATTTGACTTTTCTCGAAAAATTCATCAAATTTGATCGGAATCGCAGTACATAATCCACGATTTTTCGATAAAATGGCTCCAGAGCAAAATTGGCTCAAAATTGGCTCAAAATTTGGTGGTAGTTTCTAAGTATGATATTGTGAGGATTTGAAAAATATTAGAGTCAAAGGCCTAAGAAAAGATAAGGAAAACAGCCTGAAAAGTCATAAACTCATACAAAGTCAAGAGCGTCGAAACGCATGAATTTTTTCACAAAATGAGGAAACCAACACTCAAATCCAACGAGTATATTCTTGGGTATCTATAGTAATGTTCAGAGGAAATTTGGCTTTTTTCGAAAAATTGATAAAATTTGACCAGAATCGCAGTATATCCATGGTGTTCCGATAAAAACCGGCTCTGGAGCAAAATATGCGCAAATTTTGGTGGTTGTCTCTAAGTATGTAATAATTAGGATTTGCAAAATATTAGAGTGAAAAATCTCAGAGAAAATAAGGAAAACGGTCAGAACGGTCATAGATCCATACAAAGTGACCAAGGTCGAAACGGATTAAATACTTTATAAAATGAGAAACCAACACTCAAATATAACAAGTATAATTCTAGGCTATATTACGATATATTTGGAGGACATTTGGATTTTCTCAAAAAATTGATCAATTTTGACCAGAATCGCAGTACATAATTCACGATTTTTCAATAAAATGGCTCTGGAGCAAAAACCTCTCAAATTTTGATATTAGTCTCTAAGTATGATATAATGAGCATTTACAAAATATTAAAGTGAAAAACCTAAGAGAAGATAAGGAAAACGGCCACAACAGTCATAAACCCATACAAAGTGACGAGCGTCGAAACGCATGAAATTCTTCACAAAATGAGGAAACCAACACTCAAATCCAACAAGTATAGTCCTAGGATATCTTCAGTAATAATTGGAGGACATTTGGCGCTTTTCGAAATATTGATTAAATTTGACCATAATCGTAGTACATAATCCACGGTTTTTTCGATAAAATGGGTTCGGAGCAAAAACCGCTCAAATTTTAGCGGTAGTCTCTAAGTATGATATAATGAAGATTTGCAAAATATTAGAGTGAAAAAACTAAGAAAAGATAAGGGCAATGAGCAAAACGGTCATATTTCCATACAAAGAGAAAAGCGTCGAAACACATTAAGTACTTCAAAAAATGAGGAACCAACACTAAAATCCAACAAGTATATTCATTGGGTATCTACACTAATGTTCATAGGAAATTTGGCTTTTTTTCGAAAATTTGATCAAATTTGACCAGATCGCAGTTATAATCCATGGTTTTTCGATAAAACGGCTCCAGAGCAAAAAATGTGCAAAATTTGGTTGTTGTCTCTAAGTATGTTATAATAAGGATTTGCAAAATATTAGAGTGAAAAAACTAAGAGAAAATAAGGAAAACGGTCAGAACGTTTATAGATCCATCCAAATTAAAGTGACAAGGGTTGAAACGGATTAAATACTTCATAAAATGAGGAACCAACACTCAAATATAACAAATATAATTCTAGGCTATATTCAGTAATATTTGGAGGACATTTGGATTTTATCAAAAAATTGATCAAATTTGACCACAATCGCAATACATAATCCATTGTTTTTCAATAAAATTGGCTCTAGAGCAAAAACCTCTCAAATTTTAATAGAAGTTTCTAAGTATGATATAATGAGCATTTTCAAAATATTAGAGTGAAAAACCTAAGATAAGATAAGGAAAATGGTCAGAACAGTCATAAATTTATAGAAAGTGACGAGCGTCGCAACGCATGAAATAATTCACAAAATGAGGATTCAACACTCAAATCAACCAAGGATAATTCTAGGCAATCTGTTGTAATGTTTGGAGGACTTTTGGCGTTTTCCCAAAAATTGATCAAATTTGACCAGAATCGCAGTATATAATCCACGATTTTTCGATAAAATGGCTCCGGAGCAAGATTGGCTCAAATTTTGGTGGTAGTATCTAAGTTTGATATAATGAGGATTTGCAAAATATTACAGTAAAAAAAACTAAGAGAAGATGAAGAAAACTACCAGAACATTCATAAATCCATACAATGTGACGAGCGTCGAAACGCATGAAATATTTCGCAAAATGAGGAACTAACACTCAAATCCAGCAAATATCGTCTTATGATATCTTCTGTAATGTTTGAGGGACATTTGACTTTTCTCGAAAAATTCATCAAATTTGGTCGGAATCGCAGTGCATAATCCACGATTTTTCGATAAAATGGCTCCAGAGCAAAATTGGCTCAAAATTTGGTGGTAGTTTCTAAGTATGATATTACGAGGATTTGAAAAATAGTAGAGTAAAAAACCTAAGAAAAGATAAGGAAAACAGCCAGAAAAGTCATAAACCCATACAAAGTGACGAGCGTCGAAACGCATGAAGTTCCTCGCAAAATGAGGGACCAACACTCAAATACAGCAAATATAGTCCTATGCTTTCTTCTGTAATGTTTGGGGGACATTTGACTTTTCTCGAAAAATTCATCAAATTTGATCGGAATCGCAGTACACAATCCACGATTTTTCGATAAAATGGCTTAAGAGAAAAATTTGCTCAAATTTTCGTGGTAGTTTTTAAGTATGATATAATTAGTATTTGAAAAATATTAGAGTAAAAACCTAAGAAAAGATAAGGGAAATGACCAAAACAGTCGTATATCCATATAAAGAGACGAGCGTTGAAACACTTTAAATACTTCAAAAAATGAGGAACCAACACTCAAATTCAACAAGTAAATTCCTTGCGTATCTACAGTAATGTTCAAAGGAAATTTGGCTTTTTTCGAAAAGTTGATAAAATTTGACCAGAATCGCAGTATATAATCCACGATTTTTCAATAAAATGGCTCTCGAGCAAAAATCTCTCAAATTTTGATGGTAGTCTCTAAGTATATAAGATCTAATAAGATTATTTCTCAAATCGTACCAGACCAGATTTAAAAGGGAGGTTTTATATATAATATATGGAGTCACTAATGCGAATTAGTTCAATCACACAAGGAACTATGCCTAAAGAGTTTACCACTAATGGGAAGTTAGCAAGGAATCAATTAATTGGAGGGTGAATAGTGAGAAATGGGTGGAAACAACATATAAGAGGAAACTTGTTCCTGTCTTATAAGAGCATCTCCGATGCTAAATTTTTTGTTGTAGTTTAGCTTTTGTGGATAGATGACATCAGCATCTCACCCATTGTTTTTTTCCCTCTTGTAGCCTGACAGACAATGTAGCTCCACCAAACAACATTGCTTGAGAATTTAGGAAAATAACAAATTAATAAAATTTTGGAAAATACTTTTCTTTTCCATTTTAATTATTTTTTCATGTAGAAATACAAATAAAAATAATTTTTTGAAACTACACTAGTTGTAGTTTGCCATTGCACAACATTAGCGATGATGAAGAGGCTGTAACATTATTATGCATTTTGGAGTACGTTCAAGGCTAATAAGAGGAAGACAAATAACAGAAGCTATCAATAATCAATAATAGCAAATTAAACCGAAATAATTAAAGTTTGCTCGTGCTAAGTCTATTTTCCCTATTGGATATCAGCCAAATGTACTAATTAGGCCCCAAACACAAATCATTTTTAATAGTCCATATTCCACCTTATAAACACACAAAAAACTAGTTTCAATTTTCAATGTGAGATAAAATGAACTCACAAGTTTTTCATTCTAGAAAATACTCGAGTTAAGTCCGAAATTAGGACCCAAACTTTTCAAAAATGCTGAAATCAAAAACTCCTAATATTATTGGCCGAAATCCGAACCTCATCCCATTGGCCGCCATTCAATTGCTAATGCCCTCGAATTAGTTAAACTCAAACCCAACAAATTAAAGTATGTATCCCAAAGTAATTCGAATTCAAGTGAGAGGCACTTGCAAGATCTAATAAGATAAATGTAAGACAAACATCACACGCCTTAGAAAATCCAAGCAGACTCCACGCTGAACCTCTCTCACGTCATACATTTCGTCTTCTTCACCAATTTTATTTGTCTGACAACTTTTTTTTTCTTCTTCTGTTGCACTGAAGTTTTCAGAAGTTTCAGTCTCTCTCTTCCTTTTGCACGCCGTGTGATGTCACACACTCCCTTGGATTTTCTTGATTCTCTCTATTTTTGCATGTTCATTCCGCTGTCAACTCCTATTTAATTTACTCTACGTATCTACTACCTCCCCATCTTATCACTACTATACTTCTTACGTACTCTTCTCGATCTTTCTTTTTTTGAGAAATGTTATTAATCTGGTAATTAGCTAATTACATGTAAATTAATATTTTTTTTATTAATTTCTGTTTTAGGAATGTTATCACTACTCGATCATTAGCTAATTTTATTACATGTAGATTAATTTTGCGAATCTAAGATTTGAAAGATCATTTCACTTTCACTTTGAAAATAAAGAGCGCTAAACGCAACAAAAAAAAATTAACCTAAATACAACATATTATAATAATTTAAAATAATATCGTTTTTTGGGTTTTAATTAGGCAAAAGAAAACTAATGCACTTTCATCACCACTCACAACTCAACTTTATTAAAAGGGGAAAAAAAAGTCGACAATTTCAACAAGGTTAGACCAAACTTTACGACGAATATAAACCAATTCTATTCACTTCGTTCGAATTTAAACAC
This sequence comes from Spergularia bocconei, assembly GCA_963457585.1. NCBI lineage: Eukaryota > Viridiplantae > Streptophyta > Magnoliopsida > Caryophyllales > Caryophyllaceae > Spergularia > Spergularia bocconei. The sequence goes on along the minus strand of OY734957.1, from coordinate 963,367 downwards.
CGTATATTAAAGTTGCAGCTTCACCCTCTACTATTAGAATTTTTACCGTCTTACTAATATGACATTGACTATTCATGAAATGAGCCCATTCGAATGAATAGTGTGACAGTATCAAGTCAGAAAAAGGGTGATAAGAAGAAATGAGAGGATACTCGATACTCCAATGATTTGCTAGTAACATTGCACTTTGACAAACAAGTATACACTGGCATGACATGGCATGCTTTAACCTAATGATTTTCACCATGCATGCCTCCCTCCTATCCATCCATATATATCTTCAAACTCTACCAAAAAACTAGTTATTTCAAATTTTTTATTCAACGTTCGGGATTTAGCGTAAATCTTACAACGATACGGTCTTATGTATTAAGTTAGAAATTGAAGCAATCTCGATCGACCTTCTACTGTACCCTTAGAATGAATCAGTTTAAACAACCATAATTAAGATCTATAGGACAAATTTTTCCTTCGTTTTACAAGAAGTTAGCACTTAAATCCTGTTCTCGAAACAAACTCAAACCAAATGTTAACTTCTTGAAGAAACGGAGGAAGAGACAATAAGTAAAAATGCGTTGCATAGATATAGGAAGGAGAGAGACTTAACAATGAGAAGTCTCAAAAACCCCGTGCTTCAGATATTCCAACCTAATACAAAGTATAGGCTATATACTATACAGAGTAGTACGACCATAATCAAAGGTGCATGCGTAGGACCATGTACGAACGTTGGTGCAAGTTTTGGGAGGCTTCTCTCTCACGAGAGATTGTGTATGACAAGTGTTTGTGATTCTCTCTCTGTATGATTGTATGTCGTGTCGTTGTTTTCATACTATTCCTAGTTTCAGCAATTGGAATGTAATTTTCTAAGGAGAGAGACTTCACATATTTACATTGGATCGTACATTCATACACTACAGGTAGAGGTCCAGGCAATGTATAGACAAAAATGAATTTATTTACCATGGCGTATTAACAATGATAGTAAAATTAATTTGCATTTGCAAATGCATGACAGTAAAGATAGTAAATTACGTTGCGATAAAAGATCCGATATTTTGAGCCGATTGTGATATAATGTGACATTTATTCATCTTATGGCTAAAGGTAGAAAAAATTTCAGCCTCCAGGCCACTCTACTACAGAATAGTCATCACCCCCACATAATACAGCATCCTAGTTTAAGAAAGCAACAATGCATCCTAACAGCGACAGAAACCCAAAACAACCAGGCAAAGAGTCTCAGTTTTAATTGCAGATATCGGTAAGCAACAAGCCACAGTAAGGATCTCCAGAAATCGCAATGCTAACCTGGCATTGTTGGTAGCCTTGAAAAAAATGGCGGACATATGAAAAACAGAGCTGTTCCGGACTCAATGTCTTGAACAAAAACCCTTGTATTGTACGTCTTTCACCAGCAAGACTCGTCACAACCAAACTGTTGACGGGGACTACAGAAACCCCAGTACGCCTTTCTCCAGCAGTTGACTCGTCCCAACCATTACAGAGTGAGATCACCTACCATTCAAGAAGCGCGGACAATCATATGCATAAAGATCTAATGAAACCAAAAGTCCCAAAATTACCTATAAATTGCGCCGCTTCATTTTCCTCCAACGTACAGCATCCAGGTAACTTGTACCTGTCATTGTACCCACATTACTGCGAACTTGCGAAGTTGAAGAGCTCTGATCCCAGCATTCTGGTAAAAAGTGATGATTGACAGACAGCAACAAAGAGCCAAAATTTAGAGAGTATAGCCTTCCAAAGTTATTGGTCATCACAATTGCAGCGTAGAAAATACACAGGTAGCAGGGTCAATATAATTCATGAAGGCGAAGGACCCAGAAAATCGGATAGAACTAACCAAGAGTCATATAAAATTGTAAAACCTCAAAGTGTTCATAAGTGCCCTACAAAAGATGTAATCATGTAATCGCTCCACAGATAAGAAACCTCAAGTTCGACACTAAACATCGTCAAAGGCTTATCCTGGCAATTAAGTTCGATTACTAGACCTATACAAACATCAACAACTCCGGCCTGCTGTAAACATTCTCTCCTTCATCCTCTAGGGTAGGGTAAGCTGCAACAAGAGCGTCCTGCGCTCCAATGTAAAGTGAATTGTAGATCTTCCAGTAAACTTCCCTGACTTTCCTTGCTGGGTGGAACAATCCTTGCAGGCAGTAGTTCAGAATGGCGGCCGCACCCAATGCCACCCTCATTCCTTCGATGGCTTCAGTAACGGCATTGATGACGTGAGGTGATGTCTCGAAGATATTTGGCCACACATAGTTCATGAGGTGGACCAGTGCATCTTCACAGCCCAAGCCTGCCACACCAAGAGCCATATGCTTGACAGCAGAAGCAGCGGTCTGTCTGTGGACCAGATCTCTATCCATGAGTGCGTCTTCAAGAAGAGGAGTCACAGCGTAGATATAATCCTTCCCCATTTCACCAATGTACTCGAAAAGGAAAGAAAGTGATTTCAAAACACCATTCTGGACATTCAGCTCTGGCACACGATATTCGTTCATAAGAGCTGGTAACACAGTGAAGGGTGAGCATGTCTCAGCAACGATTGCGATAGCCACAGTTGTGCAAACACGGTTCTGACGTTCCTGCACCTTCAGATTGTTTAAGAGAGTGGCCAGGACATCCTGCGGACCAATAGCTTTGGCAATGTAGCCAAAAGTGTTGACAGTAGCCCTGCGTATGCCTTTTTTGTGAGCCTTCAGCATCTCGAGGAGCTCAAAGCATATTCTCATCCATTCCCTTGCAGGAACAAATTCTGCTCCACGATCAGCTATACGACCCACAAGATCAATACAATTCTCTTGCACTTTCTCATGCCTGTTCTTCAAAATGGGAGTCAATCTGGGCAGCAAATCCTTTATTGGCGGAGTCATCTTCGTCATACCGATGACATTTACGATAGCCTTGAGTGCTCCCAGGATAGACCCCAGCACTTCTGGATACTCCTCTCCAAGATATTCATAAAGAACCACACCCAAGTGACCCATAAGCTGCTCTTCTCCACACTGTTTCATGACCACAGCAATTCGGGAGATAAGATCAGCAGCCTGCTGTCTTACTTTAGCACTCTTATTGTTCAAACGCCACTTGATGGTACCACAAATCTGAGGCAGGTAAGGCTTCACTCTCTGACCAAGGGCATTAACCACAGCACCAAAACCATTGAGCATGACATTTGCATCATCACTAGTCTGCTCCTGAAAAGCATACAGGATACCATCAATCAGCAGCTCCTCCAAGCGAGCATCGATATCAGATGCTCCCAAATTGGTCACCACTTTCTCTATAGTCTCCATAACCATACGCCTGTAAGGCTCGCTCTCATCTTTAAGGTCCTCCACAATTCTACCCACTATATCAGCAACCCCAACCTTGTTGGCTATCTCTACAGTTGTCTCCACTAGCTGCTTATAGTTTCTCCTGTCCAACGCCATTCGCCTAACCCAGAAATTTCGGAAGAACTCTGGAAGAATATCACTTCTTATGTAGTCAGCCTCAACACCCTCCGTGCTGACACACTGCTTAACAACCTTCAGGACAATTTTCTTCATTTCTTCATCAGGTGACTGGAACTCACGGATCAAAATGAACATAACCTCTTTCGTATAATAACTAGCATAAAGAGCATCCATCAAAGGAATAATGAAACCGATAGCCTTCAAGAATGCAGCTAAGACCTTCCCACGGTGTGATCTAATACCTTTCCACAAAGGCTTCAGCACAGAATCAAAACTCTCAATCCCATATGGCGCGGAAGCTTCAGCAAGAGCTGCCAGTGAAAGAGCAGTAATCGTTCTCACCTTTTGATTTTCATCATTAAGACCATGTTCAATAATCTCCACCAGAGATCTCAAGTGTGGCAGAACAGCACACCCAATTAATATGGCAATCTGTTGAACAATCTTAATTCCAGTGTGCCTAGCTTGCCAAGACTTCTTACTTTGACAGACAGCCTTCAAGAATGGCAATAAAGCGGGAATACCAAGAGCTGAAGCCACAACACTAAAAGCCCTAGCAGTTGTGTTCCGAACATATTCATCAATATTGTCAATATCTGGTCTCATTGCAGCAATCATAGTGGCCAGTCCAGCAGCTTTACTCAAGTTCGAGATAATCTCTCTTCCTTCCACACGGGCATAATAGTCTTCATCAATCAAGAGTGGCTCAATAACAACTAAAATTTTGTGGACGTAAGGCCTTACTAACTCGTCGAGCTTGTACAAAACCCTGTCAATAACTTTCACAAGAAGATGCCGTTCTTGATCCTCCAATGTCGGCTGCATGAGTAAAGGCAGAATCCGATTGAACAACGGCCCGGCACCAAACTCCCTTGCCTTATCAGTCAGTTGCCTCAATGCAGTCTTTCTCTGAGGAGGTGTTCCATTCTTCACCTTCAAAAGCAATTTCATAATCTTTCTCTCCTTCTGCTCCTCTGGCGATAACTCTTCCTCATTTTCTTCATTCATTAACACTCCAAAATACTGATAGTCCTCTGGTTTCATGTAAGGTAGCCCATTAGCAGGCTCCTTCCCCACATCAAATTGTTGACCCCGATCTTCCACTGGTATTGAATAAAGTGGGGTTCCCATTGGAGTTGGTGTAGCCAAGAGCTTCCTAGCTGGAGTCCTAATGGGCACATAAGTAGCTGGAGGCTCCAGAATCTTGTACCCTTCAGTTGGAAACATAGAATCAAGCTCTTCATCAGTCAAGGGCCTGTTTCTCTCCTCAATATCCTTCTCCCACCTCATCAGGTTATATTGTTCAGGTGTAATAGGGCCACGTAAATTAAGCTGCGACGGGGTTGGTGTAGCCATATCCATCCCACCAAGAGGAGTAACACCAGGAGTCATGGCTCCAGGAGTAGCGCCACCGCTCATAGGTGTTGCGCTCCCCATGGTTGCTGGAGTTTCATCCCACCTAGACCTCTGTCGTTTAGGTGTTGGTGTTGCCATTCCACCAAGCTTAGGAGTGGCATCCCACGTCATCCCAGCGGGAGTAGCGCCTGGAGTGGCCCCGCCCGCTGGAGTAGCATCAGAGTCATTGATACGCCCAGGGGTGGGTGTCTCATCCCACCTATTCCTCCTAATGGATGGTGTAGCATCACCGAGTCTGCCTGGTGTAGGAGTGGCATCCCACCTGCCAATTCCGGGAGTAGAATCTGGCAAGTCCCAGTCAGAGGAAGAAGATTTAGCCTTCTTTGCTGCAGCACCATCCGGCTGCTGATCCTGCGACTGATCCCACCTATTTCTCCTCTTCTGAGATGGTTGTTGTTGAGCACCACTTCCACCATCCTCTGCCATCTTCTTCTTCTTGTCTTCCTCCTCTTTCATTTTCTTGGAAATTGCTTGCATAGTTTCCTCCTTCTCTCTCTTCAAAGACTGCTCCCTCATAATATCTGCATAACTCCTCACATTAACATCAGGAGTCTTATCCCCCATTGCAAAAGCATCATGCCTCTCAGGAGATATAATCTGCTTCAGCCTCCGTTGACGGTACTCATCCTCACGATCAATAATCCTCTGTGTCCTCCTAATCCCATCATCAGCATCTGCCGCAGCACCGGCTATCTCCTTCAACAAAGACTTAGGAGCAGTGAACGATGACAGTTTCCGAGCAACCTCATTACTCACAGGATCAGCATTATCTTCTTCCTCGTCAACAGCTATAGACATATTGTAATCCTCGCGCTTGTTACTTACTCCATATAAATCAGTATCATAGGTGACAGAGTTAAATGAAGACTTATCCAATTCCTGCTGCAATTTTTTCCTGTCCTCCTGCGTCTTCGCTATCTCAGGGTCTAACGACGCCATATCTCCAGAAATTCAAACAAACACCTTGATGTTGATACCAAATAACAATAAATTGGTAAAATTCAATCTGCATTTTGAGAAAAAAACACCATCAATATTTGCACACGAACATAATCTTAGCAACAAGTTGTCACCATACCTAAAATAGCTGCTTATTTAAAGTCACAAAGAAAGTCAAACATAAACAACTTCCTGTAGCATACACATAGGTTATAAACGTCACCAGCAAAAAAGCACTCATACAAGGTTTACTAAACGATAAATGGCATCACCAAAATCTGCCTACACACAAAAGGTCACAAACAACAGGCAATTGAAAATTCTTAACATAAAAGATCGCTTCCTTTGCTGCAACAAACTACAGCTCCCCTAAATCTTCATTCTGACCAAACACTAAACCCATCTAAATCATCGACATAACCACACACAAAGTACTGAACAACTACACAAAAACAAAAAAACTATAGACGGGAAAGTTCAGAACTTGATCGAAAATTAAGGCCTAAATTCAACTTTAAATTCAGAAAGAAAAAGTGGATCAGTACCCACAAATAAAGGTGAATTCAGTGTACAGCATGGACTACAAGTGCTCTCCTTGAGTTCAGTTATGCAAAAATATAATAGAAAAAAAAATAGAAAGTAAAAAGGCAAGGGGAAGGCCATACCACACCCGAACAACCATGGCGGGGCTGATACAAGAACAAGCCATTTATTTTTCTAAACTACGTTTTGGGTTATAGTTGATCGATTACCACCTCTTCACGAAAGCTGTGAACAAGATGCTTCCAGAAGACTAGCAGGAGAAGGGATGAAGTCTTAGTAAGCGGACTCTGGCATTTCTGGCTGCCGGGACAAATTTTATCAGGGCAGAAGATGAGCAAGTGCGAGGATTCAATACCGTGGCAAAACTACGCAAAAGCAGGTATAAGCCCGTCGGAAAACCAGTCAAAAATTAAACCTAAAGCCGAAATTGGGACTTTACTAAGCCATGGCAAACAAGAAGCAAACCTAATATCTCGTAAAACCTAAATCCTAAATCCTATAACAGCGACAACGACAACGACTAGGTCGCAAAATGATTTGGGGTCGGCTAACATAATTAACAATCTAAACCTCCAATTTGGGGGCGAAATTAAAGTTCAAAATAGTGAGACATGATCACTACTAATCCTAATCCCAATAATTAAACTTCAAACAACCCCAAAATCCCTAATTATAAACTTAATTAAATCTGGAAAATTGACAAACTGTGGCAGAAATTTGAGACCTACAACATTGATAATCAATCTTCAGCTTCACGCTTTTGCAAATTATTATCATTATCATGGATGTAAATCGCAAATAGCAAATCACAAATTGACAAGAAAACCCTAATTTCGAGCTTTTCAATTGAAATCCCCCAAAAACATTTAATCAAATCGACTAAATGAATAATTTGCTAATTAAACTGAAGACGGAAGTAATTAAAGATGATGAAACTCGGAATCTTACCGAATATTTGGTGGCCGGCGAGAAAGTGTCAGCGCGGCGGCGACGGCGGCGGTGACGGAGTTTTAGGGTGTTGGATCTCAGCCGCGAAGTGGAATAATAGGGTGAAGAGAGAGAGAGAAGCGTATCAGAGAAGTGAGCGGATGTAAGGGTTTTTTGATGGTTTTATGACTTTATCCCTTTTTTTAGTTTTTAACCGACTAACTTAAAAAATACTGTAAAAAATAAAGGATTTTAATTTAACCGACTAAAACAAATAATTTTTTCGGTTGTCTCATCTTATTTATTTTCTTTTTTTTTTTTCAGTCTTTCGGAGTCGTGTTTCTAATTTCTGTAGTCGATTAGTGTATCTCACGTTTAAGGTGATTCACGAGTTTGTCTGATTGTATATATCGTAGTAGGTTTTATAAGGTCAAAATGATCTGATTTGAAGTTGATGATGTATGTAGCGATGTCTAGACGTGAACGTTCAACGATTGTTGTTACTCGTTAATTCTTTAATTTTTTTTCTTTCTTCCACATATTCATGTCAGAGTTCGAAAATTCGATGAAAAGGAACCGAGTATTTCGGAGCGAGAGTGAACAACACAACATACACCAATCTTCAGCTCACTGCTCACCAATGAGTGGCAACCATAATTCGATTTGTTTGCCTATTGGGCCATTCTAGAGGCTTGTGTTGTGGAAACAAAGCAAAAGCCCACCTTTGTCCAAGTCTATTCCATTGTTAAATGCCATGCCTCCAATCCTCCATCTTTCGTCTCAATAGACGGAAATTCACCTTACAAATCAATCATTTTTCAAACAACGTTCATGGCAAAGCTTGAAATCAAATCGTTAAAATGATCAAATATCAAATTTGCTAAAAGCCAATTCCTTTGGTTGGATAGTCTATTCTCTGTAAAAGGCCATGCCTCCAACTCTCATTATGATAGACGGAGATTCACCTCACAGATTAATGCTCGTTTAACATTCACAGTGAAGTCCGAAATAGTGAAACCTAATTGTTGTAGTGATAAGATATCAAATTCACCATAAAGCAAAATCATTTGGCTGGATAAGTGTTTTAAGAAATACTGGTAGTCCGGTACCTAGAATACCATTCGTCATTTAAAAAACCGACGTCTGTTGTGAATTTGTGATGTTTAGACTCTAACTATGGAGCATAGTTTTGTTGGCATTTTGCACACCACAAACTCTCCTAATTGTTAAAGAAAAAACATTTACTTAGCAAAAATGTAGTTGATGAGACAACCCTATGAACAAGTTATACTCCCAAAAATATCCAGTTTGAATTGTCTAACAAAATTCCAACTTACAATGTGACAAAGAATTGGAATGGACAACAGAGTGAGAAGGAAGCCACAAAAGAGTAAAGACTGTTGGGGAAAAGGAAATTACTTTCTAGGACACCGTGAATTTATACTACTCCTAGTACTAGTAATGTTCCTACTCCGGTCCTTCCCACACCCAATTTCATCCCACTATAGTTTTGTTTCAATCCATTTCGCTCATATCATGTCACCGAACCCGATAAAATCGTGTATGTGTATATTACTCCCTATATAACTATATAAAGACTCTGATTTCAAAAAAAAAAAAAAAATCATATAAAGACTTAAACTCGATTATGTGCGTTTGACCCTTATATCGAAGTCACCTAACTTATCAGCAGAAATATAATCAACGAAGTTGGGACAAACAAGGCATCGATCAGGAGCACCATCCCAAGGATTAAGGATAAGGTACCCCAGGGAAGCAAGCCAGTTAGCAGCACGATTAGCCTCGATAACGACCACCTTGAGAAATGTTGAGGAAGTATACGAATATCCTTCCCAATGAAATCCACCAACCAGTGAGATTTTTAGCAAACTCGAGATATCTCTAGTCCAAATCTAGGAGCTTATTACTAAATCCAAGGATCCAACCCCTTATTGATTAATTCCCCCTACCTTTTTCATTGATTATACTATTAATTCGCTTACTTGTGTTTGTTGTTTCGTTTCGATTAATATAGTTCAACCACATGATCTTATCAGATGTCACATTTCAATAGTACAGTAGCATATGTTTGAGTCTACCTCATTTGCTTTCAATAATAACTTCAAACTCGAGATATCACTGATCGAAATGTATGCGTTTATTATTAAAATTAAACCCAACCCCTCATATTAATTTTTTGTTTTTGAATAGTTCTTCCCCCTTTTTTCGACTTTTTTTTCATTGATTATGGTGCTTGTCTTAATTTAATTAAATTAAAATTTCCAGTTACTGAAATAAGACTAGAGGTCCAGCTTCTCTGCTAGTCTGCTTCACTTGTGTTCTGGACTGTCCTCTTTAGTTCAGATAGCTTTCTCTTCAATTTTCCCTCTCTCCTCTCCTCTCTCCTCTCCTTGATAATTAAAAGCTCAGATTACCCTTTTCATATCTCTGCATTTACATTAATTAATTTATTAAATTATTTAATTTGATCTTAAATAACATTTTATGAAGAATTGACATTGCATTCTTTGTGCTTTCTCTCTTTTCTCTGCTCTTCCAAAAATGTCTCAGACCAACTGGGAAGCTGATAAAATGTGAGCTTCTTCTTCACGTTTCACCTTTCTTGCTGGGTATTTTTTTGTTTTGCTGGGTTCTTTTGATGTTGTTATGTTTTTTTTTTTTTGGATTATTTTCAATCACATTGTTTTCACTATTTGATGTTGTTCTTCCTGATTTTTAGTGGTCTGGTTAAGTTTTTATCATTGTTATTGTTTATATCATAATGTTAAGAATCAAGATGGTGTCTTTTTATATGCATGGCTTGTGGGCAGTCATTTGTTGAGTATATTTAGATTTTGTGGAGTTTAATCTGCCTTCACAGTTAATAAAAATTGCTGCATTTGTGAAATTTTAATTGTATTTGATGAAAAATGAATAATGTATGTGCATTTTTATTGATATAATCAGGTTGGATGTGTATATTCATGATTACTTAGTGAAGAGGGATCTGAAGGCTACTGCACAAGCTTTCCTAGCTGAAGGAAAAGTCTCTTCTGACCCTGTTGGTATGATATCTTCTATGCTGACCTAATTTTGTATAATGTAGGGAGTTTTATGGAATTTAATTAGCCTACCTATGAGGGTAAGGCTTGCGTACATCTGACCCCCCCGTTTACCTCGCTATAGGCGGGAGTCTTTGAGACACTGGGGGTATTGTTGTCGTTTTTGTTTAGGAATTTTAATTTTCTAGCATAACTTTTTTATTGGTGGGTTTCTCTTTGATTGTGAAATTGGGCACTTAATTTGCAGCTATTGATGCTCCTGGTGGATTTCTGTTTGAATGGTGGTCTGTGTTTTGGGATATATTCATTGCCAGGACTAATGAGAAACATTCAGAGGTAGCTGCTTCATATATTGAGGTTGGTTAGAAATCGAGCATGTGGCTGTGTCTTGTCTTCTGTTTGTCTTTGGATATAGAGCATTTGGTTGAATTGCCTGCATATGGTCTTGTGTTTATCTTGCGAATTACAACTAGCCGACAATTGATAAATAAAATACCAACCGTTACAGGCTTTCTTTTCCGGTTATGAACTCACTATGTAGATTTTGTGCCCAGTAACCCATGAGATGATCCTGTCATATGGGGTTATTCAGCATTAAAAGTGATGCAGCTAAGATTGAAATAGTACTATGTGATAATTTTGACCGTGGAGCTTTATTGTGCATTTGATGTTTAGAAAGATAACCTTTCCATTTCTTACTAGAACATGCGTTTCCAGCTTCTCTATTGATCTGTTCTCTTTGTGTTTATCTTTGTGATGTTTCATGGCTGACTAGGTTCTTGATGCACGAAACTGTAACGGTGTATGTGCATCAGTGAATGTGTTTTGCTTCATATTCAATCTGTATGTATGAAACTAATTTTCACTCTATGTCAAACCCACAGCATGCTCCTTCCATCTTTAATTTTTTTTCGTGATCATATGCCTCAGTATGTCTTAGGCGTGGTGTTACTGCTTTGAACTGAATCTTGAGTTCTAACATGCATCTTAACTTCTTTGGTCTGCTGTGGGCGTTCAAGAATCACAGATGACACGTTTTTTTCTAGTAACTTCATCACGTCTATTCTATTTCCCTTTCCTGCATTGCAATTCTTGTTTGAATTATGCTGGTTCCAGTGTTTCAAGTGTCATACCACTGTCGGAATAAAGCAGTGGCCGTAGCAAAAACTTATAACTGATTTTGGAGGCTCTGTGGCGTAAATTTGAATTACAGACTCAGTTAGTAAAAGCAAGAGAGCAGCAGCAGCAGCCACAAAACCATCAGCCTCAAAATCTGCAGCAACAACAGCAGCAGATGCAAATGCAACAACTGCTGATGCACAGGCACGCACAACAACAGCAACAACAGCAGCAGCAGCAGCAACATCAGCATCAGCAGCAACAACAACAACAACAACAACAACAGCAGCAGCAGCAGCAACAGCAACAACAACAACAGCAGCAACAGCAGCAGCAACAGCAACAACAACAATCACAGCAGCAGCAACAACATCAGCATCAGCAGCCACCACAGCCTCAAAGAAGAGATGGTGGTCATCTGCTTAATGGAAACGCTAATGAGCTTGCCGGAAATGATTCTCTTTCTAGACAAACTTCTGGAACCGCTAATGCCATGGCGACCAAAATGTACGAGGAACGGTTGAAACTGCCTCTACAAAGAGACTCCTTAGATGATGCACCTATGAAAGTAAGTTATCCTATAAAATCATCGGGTGTTATGTATGATTTAATCCTAATTGTCAATGACTTCTCGCAGCAAAGATTTGGTGACAATGTGAGCCAGCACTTGGACCAGAATCATACCTCTGTACTAAAATCAGCTGTTTCGGGCCAGGCTTCAGGGTACGTCTGATTGCATATGGAATTGTCTTCCACTATGTCTTCCATTTCAGTTATCTGCATAGTTTCTAAAGAGTACATACTCTGAAGTTTCACGACCAATTACCTATCTGTTGCACTTATCAAGGTTGTGAAGCACGCTTTTTGCCCAGAATCTAGAGCACAGTTGAATCGTGCTGTAATTTTCTTATTGGAATCTCAAATATCCGAAACTTCATATCATCGTGATCCTTCCGAAAACCACCTGTACTCAATGTTGTCTTCTTCTTGATCTGTTGTTTTGAGATTTTTCTCTGGATGATATGTTCTTTTGTGGATTTTGAATGATCTTTCTTGCTCGACTGCGGTGTAAGTGTTTCTTAAAGATCATTGATCTGTTGTCAGGCAAGTGTTGCATGGTTCAGCTGGTGGCATATCTCCACAGATTCAACCTCGGAATCAGCAGTCGTCGGGGTCTGTTTCAGTAAGTCTCCTCTTTTTTCTGTTCTTTAGTAGTTCCTACTTAATGTTGCTCGTTCCCAGGTTAGTTACAAGGTGATGTATTCTCCTACCCGCGCAGGATATGAAGACAGAGATCAATTCAGTAATGAATCCTCGGGCTCCAGGTCCTGAAGCAGCATTGATTGGACTTCCTGGTATCTCTCTCTCTCTCTCTCCCCCCCCCCTCTATTTTTTATGTTGGTATGAGTGGTGGTGCTGGTTCCTTATGGAAGTACTCCCTCCATTCAAAAACAATTTTTCTATCACTTTTCGGCACATTTGAAACTGCAAACTTTATTATTTTAAAATTAACATCACTGTAATTACAAGCATACCTTCTAACATGCTGCATCCTTTCTTTTACATCAGGATCAAACCAAGGTAGTAATAATTTAACCTTGAAAGGATGGCCACTGACTGTAAGTCTTTTTTTGCCTTTTCAACTGATGTGATGACCATTATTGCTTATTAAGTTAGATTATAGTTAAATCTTGTTTATTGTCCATGTAATGAAGATTACGATAAGACAAAAATGGGGATGTTTCTCGGCAATAAATAAACAACTATATTAGTTAATTATCTATGGAATCACATCAGATCCACAATTCTTGTCCTTTTTTTTTCTTTTTTTGTTTAAATTTGAAGTTCCTATGCTTTTCCTGTTCTGCCAACGACAGCAACATTAGCCCAATGACTGCTTCCGTCGTGAAGGGTGGGTGAGATGTATGCAGCCTTCTGTAGGAAACACAAATAGTCTGTTTTCTGATGACCCATAATAAAATTGCATGGACAATTGCATTGACCGACTGCCACTTTACAATGTAAGACAAATTGTGAAAGTTATCTTTTTTCCTGCTAATTGTTGATAGGGACTAGAGCAGCTTAGATCTGGACTACTGCAGCAGCAGCAGAAATCTTTTATGCAATCGTCTCAGCCGTTTCATCAACTTCAGATGCTTTCACCACAACATCAGCAGCAACTGATGCTTGCCCAGCAAAACCTGACTTCAGCATCTGCAAATGATATTGAGAACAGAAGGCTCAGAATGTTGATGAATAACAGAAGCATGAGTCTAGGGAAGGAGAGCCTTCCGAATTCAATCGGGGACATGATCCCAAATATTGGATCACCATTACAAAGTGGTTGTCCTACTTTGCCTCGGGGAGACGCTGATATGTTGCTCAAGGTACAGCTATTTGAAGTACACTCTCTTACATGAAGTGGGCTGTGCAATTGTTTTTACCTTAGCTAGTTGTATTTAAGTAATTCAACAACGACCATTACCTCAGTGGCTCAGTGCCTGAAAGGCTTCAGGTCACACGGAGGTGTCAGATGTATGTAGCCTTACCCCTATGTTGAAAACATAGAGAAGCTTTTTCCAGATGATCCATCATGTAGATTGCGTGGAGAATTGGAAAAATCCATGACATAAATAAAGTCTATCGTCTCAGTTCAAATAACAGGTCCTTTATATTGATATCCTATCTTACTTATCAAAAAAAAAAATATTGCTATGTTCTGCATGAGAAACGAGGGACCCTTAAAATTTTTATGAATGACAAAAGCTGCGGAAATTTTACGTGTGACACTTCTAAGTTTCTGTCAACTGACATCTTGTTCCTGGATAAGTACATTTATTATTTACTAATATAGAAATGTAAGAACCGACAGAGTATATAGTAGCCTGCATCTGTAGTTACTAGTTTGTAGTGATCTAGTGTTTATTTACTGAATAGGATCTTGGAGTTCTATTACATGGCTGTTGCATGGATTTGTAACTTCCGTATGGTCGCTGGATATTTCAGTTGAAAATGGCTCAGCTTCAGCAGCAACAACATCAACAAAGCACTCACCCTCATCCTCAGCATCAGCTTCAACAACTTCAGCACAATGGCCTATCAGTATCGGGTCAGCCTTCTCAAGTGTCGAATCACAGTCTCCATCAGCCAGATAAGATTGGTGGAGCTACCAGCATCTCAATGGATGCAAACATGTCAAACTCCTTTCGGGGAAATGATCAGGTCTAGTTAGGTTGCCTATGCATTTTTTTATGCGACTATAAATTTGGAAAACAGACTTTCGCCAACCATTTCTGCATAGGAATATTCAGCATCATAAATGTTTCACCTAATGCTAATTCAGTCTTCTATCTTTGGTCAAAACATGTCGCATCACAGGAACCATTCCTACACATTCTCTATGCACATTACTCAGTCATTAAGCTTGTTTCGTTGCTCTTCCTCATGGCATTCTGTGATTTTTCATCTGTGTGTGCTAGTCTCTTTCTTACTAAATGATAACTGACATTACCTATAAAAAAAAAATACTGTCCAAGATCTGTTGCATAGTATTCATCCTTTGAGTAAGCAGTTAAGGTATCTCTGTAGTTTAATTTGTAAATTTGTGGGTTCCTAACACTAACCTCAACGCTTTAAGGCTTCTAAACACCAGACTGGGAGGAAGAGAAAACAGCCTATATCAACTTCTGGACCTGCCAACAGTTCAGGAACAGCCAATACTGCTGGACCTTCCCCAAGCTCAGCTCCATCAACACCCTCAACTCACACCCCTGGAGATGTGATATCGGTGCCTTCATTCTCTCATGGTGGCGGTACTTCCAAGCCACCACTTATGTTTGGTTCTGATGCAAACGGAGCCCTTTCATCGCCGTCGAATCAGCTGGTGAGCAAATTGTTTGAATTCTTTTTTAGTTAGCAGCATTATAGTTTTGCCCAGGTTCTCATAGGCACTGCACGCCAGCTCTAAGATGGCAAAGATCTGGAGTTTCAGGCTGATGTGGAGCGTTTTGTGGAGGATGGCTCCTTGGATGACAATGTGGACTCTTTTTTATCGCATGATGATGCAGACCCGAGAGATTCTTCTAGTCGTGCTATGGACCTAAGCAAAGGTTTGTTAGAAACTTAGAACCATCATTTCAAAGACTTTCTGATTTCTTCATCTGTATACAAAAGCGGAGCTAAGTATTCATAACCGTTGGTATATGATCACATGCTTATGATTGAGTTATAGTCACTAATCTCATGTCTAAATGAGGGGTTTAGTACTTGTAGTTTGCAGTTCGTAAACACGTTTTTCTCTCAATGCTACTTATGCAAACTCTAGGACACTATTGGATGGTGGATATGGTTCCCATCTATTGTTGAAAAGTTTTTGGTGATTTGAAGGGACTGGTATAGTGATGATTTTAACTAGTGAAGTACTATATGGCTCTTATCCGTTGAATTTCCAAAATGTGGCTACCAAAATTCATGAGCTTAGTTTCATTCCGGTAGTAGTGGTGAATGTCATGTTATTTTGTTTTATGACTTATCACATCCTGGTCAAGTAGTTAATTCTATAGGCTAGTCTTGGGTAGGACATAAGGCAATTCTGAGCTAGAATGAGGGTCAGTGTTCAACTTGGAACCTCGAACCTTACAAAGCTCACCTCAGCCCCTTAAATCCTCGACACTTCCTACCATACGACTGTGTAACCCAAGTTTTTCCCTTTATTCTTGAACTCGGTTCCTAAATATTCTTTTTGATAGGATGTTGTCATGTTACTTTATGTGTGAAGTACTGAAGTACCATTTGACTCTGAATTTTGGTACCAAGTAATTCGAAACTTCATAGAATAGCCTTTTAGGTTCTAGTTACAGTTAAAACCAGTATATGCTTAAAGTACATCTATTGCTGTTCATGTTTCAATGATTTGTCAAAACATGATTGTAAACATCTATGAATGTTGTTTCTGTAGGTTTTACTTTTACGGAAGTTAGTTCCGTTCGAGCAAGCTCTGGCAAAGTAGTCTGTTGCCATTTCTCACCTGATGGGAAGCTTCTTGCCACAGGAGGCCATGATAAAAAGGTGATTTTTGGATGTTTAAAAAAAAAACCTGTATATTTTGGATTTTTGTTCCCTTCTAAGTGATCCATAATTTTATTTACTATCCCAGTTAATATGAAATGCAGGCTGTGTTATGGTATACTGATTCATTAAAGCCCAAAAGTACTCTCGAGGAGCATACAAACATGATAACTGATGTACGCTTCAGCCCAAGCATGTCTCGCCTGGCAACTTCATCCTTCGATAAATCTTTGAGAGTTTGGGATGTGGACAATGTAAGTGGACATATTCATTACTTTAGAAAGCAATCTTCACAGCTGCTTGTTGCTGTCATCTCATTTTTGCAGTTACTTCTCATATGTGCTAGCGTCAAAGTACCATACTGATCTCTTCCTTTGTATGCGATTCAGATTTGAACATGTTATATCTTTTTTCTCTGATGTAAATTAGATGATTACTGTATGTGATACCTTTGTAAATTTTTCTCCCTTTATTTCTTTCATTAAGATACATCGTTGCATGCTTTCTGGTGATCCTTTTGCACTCGTGTTTGCCATGATCATGCTTTTGCGTTTGTTAGTGAATAATAACATGGATGTGATGAAACTTGCAGCCTGGTTATTCACTCCGTAACTTTATGGGTCATTCTGCTGCTGTGGAATCATTAGATTTTCATCCGAATAAAGATGATCTTATCTGTTCTTGTGACGGGGATGGTGAAATCCGCTATTGGAGTGTCACTAATGGAAGCTGTGCAAGGGTCTTTAAGGTGAAAATACTGATCTATCTTCAAGTGACAAGTGTTCTTTGTAGATCTGTTGCAGTCTTTGCTGTCCTTACAGTTATGCATAGGTCCCTCTTCCGCCCAAAATATCATGATAAGGTTCCACTAGATAGATTGACCTCACTGATAGTATCATACTGTAGTAATAATTTGTGATCGGCTTGTGTTTTAATATGGGTTTTGGAGATAACACAAATGTACATGCGAGTATGGTTGTACTGAAGTTTTTTTTTTTTTGGGTGCAAAGGAGCAGCTTATGCTGCGGGGGTGGGGGATATGAGGATCCAAACCCGGGACAACCCCCATGCTATTGATTTTCTAACCCTTAAGCCAACCTAGCTTGATCCTCGCGGAAGTTGATATTACCATGTGGTATTAGACATTATTCTGAAATAGAAAAGGAAACTGAACAGAAAATCGTACGGAAGAAGGTTTAGTAAGTAGGATCATGAAGATAACTAGATAAGCATGCTAGTTATATCAAGACTCCTCATATTTTCAATCTTCTGCAGGGGGCCAACGCTCAAGTGAGATTCCAGCCACGCCATGGAAGATACCTTGCTGCGGCTGCAGAGAACATCATATCTATACTTGACGTGGAAACCCAAGCTTGTCTGCACAGATTGCAGGTTAGGAGCTGAGTCTGTTTACATAATTTATCAAAAATTCGACTGTTGATTTATGTTCGAACTCTTTGCATTGCTGCAAAAGAGAGTACGTAACTTATTAAGAATGTCTCCTCTCCCTTACCTCAATCTTCGCATTTATAATTTTCCAGTGTGTATACGCGCACCGTGGTGGCGCTCTGCTTGGGTTTCATAAAACATTTACTTGCCAATAATCGTAAGCATTGTGGACTCTAGTCTCATGAAAAAAGCTCTTTTACATTTTAGGGACACACGAAGCAAATTCGTTCCATCTGTTGGGATCCTACTGGTGAATTCTTGGCTTCCGTTAGTGAGGAATCTGTTAGAGTCTGGAGTCTTGGACTAGGAAATGAAGGGGAATGTGTGCACGAGCTGAGCTGCAATGGCAACAAATTCAACTCATGTGGTTTCCATCCCTCATACGCCTCTTTACTCGTCATTGGCTGTTACCAGGCAAGTTGCCGTTGTCTCCCTCTTTACCTGTTTACTTTGATTTATGCTTCTTGTCGGTTTCACACCATTGCTTTGTGTTCTTAATGCAATAGTTGTAGTCAATCAAATCACATAATAAGGTAAAAATGGTGACTAATCCATAAATTTAATTATGTAATGCCCTTCTCCTTTGCGTTCGGATGACTTTGTTTTTTTGCACACTTCTTCTGATTTCATATTCCTGGACCGTTATTTCACCAACTGCTACGATTTAGGGATCGTACTGCTTGTAGTAGCAACTTCTTTCAAAGTATCCTCTTAGCCGGTGTAGACTTTAAAGTATGCACTGCGGATTCCTTCGGAAAACCTATGTCAATTTTTTTTTACTTGAGGTGTGCTGAAGTTCATTTAAGCCTCCTGGTTTCTGATTTAGTTTGGTTGAGAGTTGGCATCAAATAGGCCATCTCAAGATGATAGTTTTAGTGCTCTCTATGGAACTAATGAGGGGGTATGGTACTATGTTGTTGAGTATTCTTCAAGTTATGGAACTGTTAGAATGTTTCATATGACCCTGTAGGAGATTGCATGATGTTGTAGGTCATATTATCAGAAGCAAGCTGATTGAACACTCATAGTTGACGCTGTGCCATATTTCTTATGCCAAATGTCCACCTAATTTATCCAATTTAAGCTACTAAGTATGGATTCTGCACTGAATCGATTCAATCTGATATATCTGTTACTCAATTTGCAGTCGATGGAGCTTTGGAACATGACAGAGAACAAGACAATGACTTTATCTGCGCATGATGGTCTGATTCCGTCTTTGGCTGTATCTCCCGCGACAGGGTTAGTGGCATCGGCCAGCCATGACAAAATCGTGAAGCTCTGGAAGTAAAATTGTACCCGTGATTTTAACTGTAACATATACTTGTAAGTTTAATTTTGCGAACATGTCAGCTCCAGGCTGTTCTAGGATGGTTTTGTAACCCTGTCAGGTGCACCAAAATTAACTAATCCATTATATGAAAGAATATGTGATTTTGGTTTTGCAGGAACACTACAGTACTCGGTATGGACCTGCGTTTTCTTTCCTTTACTCATCAGAGGGTGAAGGATCTTGTTGAACCTGAGAATGCGTTACTCAGGCGATTAAAGACATTTCTGACACTACTCGGCCCGAGTCCCTTGCCGTTCTTTATTCCGGTGGAGAGGACTTGGCCGTTATGGCTTCCTTTTATAGCGAATTTCAAGAGGCTCGTAGGGGTGACGACTTTAAGATAGTCCTGGAACGCCCATTCAAGCCCAATCCATCCGAAAACATCTATAATAACCTCGAGGACGAGTTGGAAATCGTATGGTTTTCGTGGGAGTTGTTTGGTTACATTCCCATCATTTTTACGTACTAATTAATCAACTCCAGAAATCAAAATACACGAGTTTGGAAATAGAAAGGGAAAAAACTTAAGTCTGAAGCCTACGTCCTATGGCACTGTATGATATATATGACACAGCACGAGTCAAACTTCTTTAAGTAAATGTAAAGCCAATCTAGCTATTCGAAGAAATTGAAGATAATTGACTCTATGTTACATGTTACATAAGACGTAAAAACTAAAAAGTGTTACTTGAGATTATGAAGTGTTGAAAAATTAAAAATATTTCATAAAACTTTCGATAATTGAAATTTCAAACTACCTCGAGTAATATAACAACAAAATAAGCTAATAGTAATAATGATGGTAGAACGAGCTAAGATAACTCGTCTATATATAATAAGAGGCTCATCTATAATATTAAGTGAGTCATTATAAACTTTCACTTTTGTTTACCAACCTCCGCCTAAGATCAGCCATCTTGGTACTCCGATCCTGTCCCGGTAGGATCTTGAGATTTCTTGTACCAACGATAGATAATAACCCCAAGAGCCCGAAGAAGGAGTACCGCTATTACCACGACGAGTGCAATGACTAGTATTTTAACTTGTGTACTCAACATTGTTGTGAAGAAGTAGAGTTTCGACGATACTTGTAATTTGAATTGTAATTAAAATGAAATGAGATTTCTATAGAAAAGAGTTGTGATAATGAAAGATAATCTATTCATTCTAACCTAGTAACGACTAAGGAAGGAATAAACGTACAAGATTACATATGATGAGGATTTGAAATATTAAATTGTTGAAACAGCCGAATAAAATGATCACCAATCTATGTTAAGTATATGATTCTCTTCAATTTTAATTATGATATTATAATTGTGACACATTTCATTTTCCAATATATCTTAATATCCTGCGAAAAAAAAGTCCAAAATAAATATGCAAATCATAGAGAATTGGAGAAAGTATAAGCCTTAAGGACGTTAAGTCAATTATTTTTATACTCTCTTCATTTTCTTTCAAAAGTTTCATTCCCTTTAAAGAATCAGAATCAAGTTCAGGTTGGACGTTATTATGTTACGTAGCATTGGTTCATGAATAGGGGTTCATGAATAAGATTGAGCTGACTCAAGTTATACCACGTAGAGTTTTTTTAATGTAATGCCACATTTGATACAAACAATTAAACTAAATATACTTTGAAATGATGACCATATGATAAGTTCTGAAAAATATTTATTTACATTTATAATGTAACAACTAAAGTGTATTTTTTTCAAACATATAATGAGGGTCAATACGTGCATTTACAATGCAACATCATAATCAAAATTGAAGGGAGTATAAGTCGTTAAGTTAGTTATTATTCTTAATATATATTAGAAAGTTCTCCCCATACTATTTACAATTCTGTGTGGTAATTTATTGTTTAAAGAGTTATATTTCAAAACTTTCAACTAGATTAAAAGTTGGCGAATCAGAAAAATAACACTTATTAACGCAATTAAATATATAGTTTATGACTTTATTAATTTTTGTAAGACAATAAATAACTTATATAAAGATAATGATGTAAATTACTAAGCGAAATATGTTTTCTTTTGGTAAGATGATTATGTATGAGTAGAATTATAGGTTTCTTTGCAATCTCAACAAAAATAACAATCCATGAGTAATGCTAATAGAGTTGAAAATTCCGAGGGTTAGATCTATTTCCCGTATGGTAAGAGCGAGCTGGGTTATATTGGGTTCGTCTCATGTCGGGTCCGCATGAAATTGTACATCGAGTCGATTTTTGTTCAAATAGCTTTCAATCAAGTCGCGTATCATAAGGTTAAATATTGAAAGTTAGGTTGATTTTGATTAAGGTCCTCATAGGATTGGTTACCAAATCTTTTTATTGCATTATTTTGAGACACTTCCTTTATCTATTGAAATCTTATTCATGAAAACATATATATGTAAAAATAGTTTTTGATACGAATCCCACAATGTGCATTTCATAATTTATTTATGAGTATTTATTCTTATATTTGTAAATCAAACTCTCAACACTATCAATACGTCATCTTTTATGGAGGTAATAGTAATCAACATTTTATAAGGGAGACCTAATACTTTTTAAGTGATAGGTGACACTTTTTTTTCCATACGATAGATAATGTTCAACATGTGACATTTATGTGTACAGTAATTATCTAACAATGATTTTTTTTTTCTTCTTGTGAAACAACTATCATTAATACAAGTAGGGAGCCCGTACGCGGCACAGGCACACAAACTAGTATAACATGAAAGATGAAAGCATCTAGTGGATTACCCAAGTGAGCAGAATTAGCCTTGTTTAAGTTACATTTTCCGTTGTTAATCCAATCTTAGTGAAGTCGAAGACCACGTTTCCGCTCCCATTTGACCATGTCTGCCAGATAACTTAGGTAATCAGTTCCTATAAAAGGGTTCAACATTGTCGTAATTTTTTATTTCGTTTAATTCAATGCTAGCCATATAGACCCCTAAAATCATCCAATACTCTTTCTTATGGACTAGCCATAGACACTTTTTTATTTGTCTACATATAGACTCCTAGTATTTTTGAAGAATATTTAATCTACACACTGAATATCATAATGGTAGTACAACCGTTCTCGCCAATCCAACCGGAATCGTTGCCCGACCAACTGTTCATTCTGTCTTTACTTCGATTCGCTTTCCATCAGATAGGCAAAGATTTTTAAAAAGTTGGGGTAGCGCGGGATCCATTTAGCGGTCCGCGACATCCATTTGGCGTGCTACAGAATCCATTTGACGATTTTTGAGGACCTTGTCCGGGATAAGAGAAAATTACATTACCTACGTAGTGTAACCTAAGTTGCACATGAATGTTATGTAATCGTCTTCGGTTGCTTCATAAATAAATCCCGGGTTTATTGCCTTGACAGGACCAACATGCCCTGCTCCGTAGGCAAATTAACCATCTTTGTTCTTCGAACGATTCATAGGCAGAGCTGCGTGCAATGAAAGAACATTTCTCGATTAGATTGGATTAGATAACACTGTACTAGTCAAAACTTAGCACAGTGCACGTTCGATACTTGCTGTACTGGCTAAGGTATGACGGTAACTTTACCATTTGACAGTTTCATCAAAGCGAAGTTTCTGAAAATTTACTTGTATGTTGTCATGAGAGCCGTTTTGATAGCAGCAGGTGACCAATCGGGATGTAACGATTTCAGATAAGCTGTACAATTACTCATCTCGTTCTCGTTGACTAATTATTAATTACTAAGCTGTAACTGTTGGAGTAGGTGTCCTCCGACAATAATGCGTTGACTAATTAAATCTAATTAGGAATAAACCTGGGATATATTATAAATACTAAGTCAGTTGATTAACGTAAATCGATAACGCTTGGCTGGCTAGAGTTTGACGTTATTGTCGTTTTGACGGCGGTAATCAACTGATCCCTCCCGGTCACACTGATAAAGATAGTTTCTCCAAAAGATATTATATTTGTATTTAATACAATATAATATAAACCCTAATGTATCAGTAATAGAGTTAACTGATTATGTTGGATAGTGTTTTACGAGTTCGGAACTCGAGTCGGATAAATTATGGATTTTGTGTAAATTGTCAAAATTGACGATTAGCTATTTAAATTACAAAGAATTGTAATTTTAGCTTAAAATGATGTAATTAGTAATTATTATATAGAGATATAATAAGTAACTAACACTTAAAGAAATAAGTGTAGAAATTATACCCAAATTGTAACATAAGATGTTAAGGGGTATAATTAGTAAGGGCAAAATGGTCATTTGCCACAACCATTATATATAGTGTGTTTTATGTCAAATAAACACAACACATCATTTCTACATACACAAAAACTTGTTTTAGAGAGAGAATAAAGAGAAAACCCTCTAATTTCTCTAGAAATTCAGCCTACTTCCAACTCTTTTAAGATCAAGTTTTCTTCATTGCATGTCAATAAAAACTTGATCAAAACACTTCACTAAACCTAGAATAACATTAGCTAAAGTGTTAGCTAATTTTATTTTGGTTTTAGGGTTAAAATCTCATAAAAACTAGTCTTTTAGTGAGATTTTTTTGGAGAGCTTCTTTGGTGGATCAAGAGAGGAGGTTTCCTAACTTGGAAACTCAAGACTAAGGAGGAGGATCCCCATAAATTAGCAGCTCAAGATCCTTCATTTGAAGGAAGGTCTAAATTCCTCTTGATTAAGGTATAAAAAATATGTTTTATTACCTTATTTATGCTTTAATCTTGCATGCAACAAAAGATCCTAGCTAAACTTAATTAGGGGTAATTAAGTACTAATTAGAGGAGTCTAATTAGGGGCTAAATAACTTTCATGTGGTATCAGAGCATCGGTTTAAGTTGCATGTTAATTTTAAGCTTTAATTAGGTTAATTGGTAACTTAATTAATTTTTAATGATAAAAATTGGTTTTATCATACAAACTAAAGTTGCATGTGATGTTTTGGGCATGTGGATGCTCCAACCGAAATTATGATATTTTAGGAATTTATTTGCTAATTTTTGCTTATTTTTGGTTGTTTTTACAAGATTAATGCTATTTTCTAATTAATGGGTAATTAGATTAACATGCATGTTGATTTTTGTAATTTAAGAAATTTATAATTTTTCCAGAATTATAATGAGTATAATTTCCATAAATTTATTTCATAATTTTTATTGGCCATTTGTTATTAATTAGTAATAATGTAAATGGTGGAAAATTGATTTCTTAAGAAAAAATGACCAAAATAATTTTGCATTTTTTTGTCCTTAATTAGCTACTGGTTGTGAGCTTAAATCACATAATGAAATAATTTCTAAATTTTTTTCATAATTAGTTATGATTTATTTAGATATTTTCGGGTTTATTATGTGTTTTTTGGACAAATAGTTAGCAAATATGATCAAATTAAACTAATTAATTCAATTTTAGTGGAGACTAAATATTGAAAAACTAATTTGTTGGTGGTTAGTTTAAACTTGAAAGGTGTTTTAAGTGTTGATTATTGATTCTAATAAGTTAGAATCGGAAATTCATAAATTTATCGGGTTGCTTGTACTGTAAAGTTGAAAATCTGATTTTCGGTCTTATTTGCATGATTCTAAGTATAGTATGGCCATAGAGTACTATAGTATCGGTACTGTACCGAAATGTAAGGACGGTATCCGATTGGTTTGTAATAATTGCGATCTCGTATCGCCGGTTTGTAATAATATTTAATTTCCTTATTTTTTCAAAAATGTATAATAGGATAGTCCATATGTACATTTGTTTATATTGAAGACCGGCGCTTTTCACGGAGCCAATAGTTGGTGACTCGAGATCGAATTGAAGACGGAGCCTTTGAAGCTTTTGAAGCCTAGTTTAGGTTTAATTGCTTTTATTAGGTTCTAGTCTTATGGCCATACTAGGACTTGGATTTATTTGATGCATGCTTGGTTTAATTTCTGCACAATTATAACCAAACGCAAATCCCACATTGTCATATCCATTATCCACGACTCGCTAGATTTAGTTCACTTAAAAGCGATAGATAAAATATGACAAGATCTCTCACAAAAAATTTTAAAATCGAGATTTAGTCCTTCCACAATTCATACCTATGCAACCCTTGTTCATTAGGGGCACGCTCGCCCTAGCGGGGTGTTTCCTTTTTACCTTGGGGAGTAGGTTAATAAAGAGTTATTACGAGTGAATTTTGGTTTAATCTTGACGTGATTTGCAATACAAGTCTTGCAATACGGGACTAAAGGATTGATTTAGTTGAAATCGATCAACCGAGAGTTCTAAGTGTAGAATTAATCATGAGTTGGTTTACCGAAATTACATAAATTTAGGATGTATCGCCCTCCGCGTGCCTAGATTTATATAAGATCGGATCTCGGAATCATTTATATAATTTAGAGAGATCATTATATAAATGCCTAAATTCACAAATAATTATTTTAATGTGAATTTGACGATGAATTTAATCGATTGTTTTTCCCACGTTGTAGTTTAAAGTCGAAAATGGCTCAAATGTCCAATTCAGTAATATCCAAAGACTCCTGGCTTCGTA
This sequence comes from Spergularia bocconei, assembly GCA_963457585.1. Lineage (NCBI taxonomy): Eukaryota > Viridiplantae > Streptophyta > Magnoliopsida > Caryophyllales > Caryophyllaceae > Spergularia > Spergularia bocconei. The sequence continues at coordinate 937,478 of OY734957.1, read as the reverse complement.
ATTTTATGGAAAAGAATGAACTAAAGGAGGATGGAAGCAATTTTACTGATTGGGAGTTAAACCTGCGATTAGCCCTTCAATCTGATAGAAAACAACGTTTTCTATACGAACCCCCGATTCCCGCTCCAGGTCCCGACGCCACCCCTGATATGATACAAATGTATGAAGAGTACAAGCATGAATCTGACCAGATTAAGAATGTATTGATTTTTGCTATGCACCCGCGTTTACAGAAACGCATGATTGATTTTAGTGCATATCAAATATTCGCTAGGCTCACGACTAGTTTCTCGCAAAAGCCGCGAATACTTCAATACGAAGCAGCTTCGAGTTTCTTTGAGACTAAGCTCTCAAAGGGCCAACCAGTTGGTCCTCATGTTCTCAAATTTATCGAGAATGTTGAAACTCTTGAGAAGTTAGGATGCCCAATTTCTGAAGATTTTGCGGTATACCGTCTGCTTAATTCTTTGCCTGCAACATTCGGTCCTTTTAGGACGAATTACAACATGAATGATTTAAAGAAAAATCTTCATGAATTGCATGCCATGCTTGTACAACATGAGAGGGATTTGGTGTCAAGTGGGAGCGCGAATAAAGATGTTTTATCCATGGCGGTAAAACAAAAAGGGAAGTTCAAGAAGGGTGCGGGGAAGGGTAAGAAACCCGCGCGTGGCAAAGGAAAAGGAAAAGTTGCTTCGGGCAACAATTCTATTGCTAAGAGAGGCGCGACTCCTGAACAAAAATGCTTCCATTGTGGAAATTTCGGCCATTGGAAGCGAAATTGCCCACAGTACCTGGAGGAGAAGAAGTCGAAACCAGGTATATATATGATAGACATTAATTATGCAAGTACCACGTCCTGGGTATTGGACACTGGATGTGGATCTCACCTTTGTAATCACTTGCAGGGGCTGACGAAGGCACGTCGGCTGGCAAAAGGTGAAGTTGACCTCCGTGTCGGGAATGGAGCTAAAGTAGCCGCCGTATCAGTAGGAACGTATATTCTGTCACTGGCCTCAGGGCTAGAGTTGTATCTAAATAACTGCTATTTTGTACCAACTCTAAGTAAGAATATAATTTCGGTTTCTGTTTTAGACGCTGAAGGTTTTGAATTTTCAATACGAAACAACAGTTGTACCTTCTCGTTTAATGATATGGTGTACGGAACAGCCAAATCTATAAACGGTATTTACGTTTTAGATTTGATAAATGAGGTCTATCATGTAACAAATAAAAAGCTCAAAATAGGAGATCCCGATCAATCCTACCTTTGGCATTGTCGTTTAGGGCATATAAACGAAAAACGCATTGAGAGACTCGTAGCCAATGGAGTTCTCAAACCATTTGATTTTGGATCATATGGAACATGCGAATCTTGTCTTTTAGGCAAGATGACTCGAGCACCTTTTTCAGGAAAAGGAGTACGAGCGAGTGATTTATTGGCCCTCATTCATACAGATGTTTGCGGTCCAATGACAATCACTGCTAGAGGAGGTTATGACTACTTTGTCACTTTTACAGATGATTTTAGTAGATATGGCTACATCTACCTAATTAAATATAAAAGTGAGGTACTTGAGAAATTTATAGAATTTCAAAAGGAAGTAGAAAACCAATTAGGAAAGAAGATCAAGGCCTTACGATCTGATCGGGGAGGTGAATATCTCAGTAATGACTTTGATATTCATCTGAAAGACTGTGGAATCATATCACAGCTTACACCTCCTGGTACACCACAATTAAATGGTGTAGCCGAAAGAAGAAACCGTACCCTGTTGGATATGGTAAGATCAATGATGAGTCAGACTGAGCTTCCTGATTCATTCTGGGGTTTTGCTCTCCAAACTGCCATTTTCACACTCAATAGATGCCCGACTAAATCAGCTCCGAAAACTCCATATGAGTTATGGAGAGGAAAAGTTCCGAACCTCTCATTTATCAAGATCTGGGGTTGTGAAGCATATGTCAAAAATAAGACTGACAATAAGCTTGCACAAAGATCTGATAAATGTCTCTTTGTAGGTTATCCTTTACATACTCGAGGATATTACTTCTACAATCGTCTAGAGAACAAAGTTTTTGTGTCTCGAGATGCTGTCTTTTTAGAAAAGGAATTCATTTCTAAAAGACAGAGTGGGAGAAAATTTGAACTTAGTGAAGTTCAGGAGCCACAAATGCATAATGAGGCTCAGGATGTTTTGCCAGAAGACATTCCTGAATCGTCTAACTCTGTGGTTCCATTTTCCACTCCTAGAAGGTCAGGCAGATCAAGCCACCCACCAGATCGATACCTAGGTGTGATCGAGGATGGTGGTGATCACCTTTTGCTTCTAGAAAGCAATGAGCCTGCAACCTACAGAGCAGCCATGACTGGACCGAATTCTGCTAAATGGCTGGAGGCAATGAAATCCGAGATAGATTCCATGTACGAGAATCAAGTATGGGACTTGGTTAACTTGCCTGAAGGAACCAAGGTTCTTCAGTGCAAATGGATCTTTAAGATCAAGACCGGCATGGATGGAAATCAAGATATTTTCAAAGCTCGATTGGTAGCTAAAGGTTTCACACAAGTTCATGGTTTAAACTATGACGAGACCTTTGCGCCAGTTGCAATGCTTAGGTCTATTCGGATAATATTAGCGATTGCTGCTTTTCATGATTATGAGATATGGCAGATGGATGTTAAAACCGCCTTCCTGAATGGGTTTCTGGAAGAGGAAGTGTATATGACACAACCTGAGGGTTTTATTGATCCAAACAGTCCTAAGAAAGTTTGCAAACTTAAGAGATCCATTTATGGTCTTAAGCAAGCATCTCGGAGTTGGAACCATCGGTTCAACCATGTGATTAAACAAAATGGTTTCACCCGAAGTGTCGAGGAACCTTGTTTATACATGAAATTTAGTGGGAGTAAAGTAACTCTCCTAATCCTATATGTAGATGACATATTACTCATTGGAAATGATATCCCTATGCTTAACTCTGTTAAGGACTGGCTCGGGAAACATTTTCAGATGAAGGATTTAGGAGAAGCGCAACGCATCCTAGGTATTCGAATCTATAGAGATAGATCAAAAAGAATACTAGCGTTAAGTCAAGAAACTTATATTGATAAGATTCTTGACAAGTTCAATATGAAAGACTCTAAACGAGGATTTTTACCTATGGGAAGTGGGATAACTTTGAGTAAATCTCAATGTCCAACTGAACCTGAGGATATTGAACGCATGAAATCGAAACCTTACGCTTCCGCAATCGGTTCGATCATGTATGCTATGATGTGTACGCGTCCAGACGTGTCATATGCTTTGAGTATGACAAGTCGTTACCAAGCCAATCCAGGCGAGAGCCACTGGATAGCCGTTAAGAACGTCCTTAAATACCTAAGAAGGACTAAGGACACGTTCTTAGTTTATGGAGGGGATTCTGAGCTTCGTGTAAAGGGTTATGCGGATGCTAGTTTCCAAACAGACCGAGATGATTCAAAATCTCAATCAGGATATGTTTTCATACTGAATGGTGGAGCTATATGCTGGAAGAGCACCAAGCAATCGGTGACTGCGGATTCTACAACGGAGGCTGAGTATCTTGCGGCGTCAGAAGCTGCAAAAGAGGCAGTTTGGATCCGGCAGTTCCTGGAAGGATTAAATGTAGTCCCTACAGCAGCGGATCCTATTCCATTCTATTGCGACAATAGTGGAGCAATAGTTCAGGCTAAAGAGCCTAAATCTAGTAACAAATCTAGACATGTACTCAGGAAGTTCCATGTAATTCGAGACTTTGTGGAACGAGAAGATATATCGATTTGTAAGGGTAGGACAGATGATAATATCGCTGATCCTTTAACCAAGCCATTATCACAGGCTAAACACAATGGTCATATTGTCTCGATGGGTTTGAGGCGTATGCCTGACATGTGTTAGATTATATGTTGTAATAGTTAATAAGTGTATTACCTTTTACATATATGATAATTAAATTCATCGTTTTAAGTTTTATTGAACTCTTTTATTAATTCAGTTTTAAGAAAATGCTGAATTATATATATGCTCTGTTGATTCCTAATAGGTCGTGGAGACGATTTGAACCCTATTAAGTGATCAGGATCAACAGTGTATTCTGTCTCTAGTCATAAAATGAGGTGACGTCTCAATTGACTAGATTGTAAGTCGGTTGATGACTAGTTCAATAGTCATGGATTTATAGAGATGAATACCGATTACATAGACAGGCTGTAGAAGACACCTTGTCAGACATTTGACCAATTATAGAACCTTTGTGCCTGGTCGTGGCAAGGTAATCTATATTATTCCTATTAGTCGATTCTTTTGACCTGAGATTATTTGTCCAAGTTTATACAGCAGGTGGTGACTTTGATTTATGTCCTAAGTCGTGCCGTAAAAGGAGGCTAAAAGAACATCTATTGGGTCATTACCGACTGTATGAAACGAAGAAGATAATTGAAGAAGGGATCGTCCACCCACGTCAGGGTATAATATCTTTGGGCCACTCGAGGAATTGTGACTGGAAATGCGTGGCCACGCTCGGAAGAGATCTATGATAGATATTCCGGTCAGACAGTCATAATCCAGATCGAGAAAACCACTTTTGATAAAGATCCAATGCAAGTTCGACCTGAAAGATACTTCGCATTGAGTGGGAGATATAACGGACAAGAGAATCGGTAACGCATGACTTGTCTCGGACAAGTGGGAGATTGTTGGAGTAGGTGTCCTCCGACAATAATGCGTTGACTAATTAAATCTAATTAGGAATAAACCTGGGATATATTATAAATACTAAGTCAGTTGATTAACGTAAATCGATAACGCTTGGCTGGCTAGAGTTTGACGTTATTGTCGTTTTGACGGCGGTAATCAACTGATCCCTCCCGGTCACACTGATAAAGATAGTTTCTCCAAAAGATATTATATTTGTATTTAATACAATATAATATAAACCCTAATGTATCAGTAATAGAGTTAACTGATTATGTTGGATAGTGTTTTACGAGTTCGGAACTCGAGTCGGATAAATTATGGATTTTGTGTAAATTGTCAAAATTGACGATTAGCTATTTAAATTACAAAGAATTGTAATTTTAGCTTAAAATGATGTAATTAGTAATTATTATATAGAGATATAATAAGTAACTAACACTTAAAGAAATAAGTGTAGAAATTATACCCAAATTGTAACATAAGATGTTAAGGGGTATAATTAGTAAGGGCAAAATGGTCATTTGCCACAACCATTATATATAGTGTGTTTTATGTCAAATAAACACAACACATCATTTCTACATACACAAAAACTTGTTTTAGAGAGAGAATAAAGAGAAAACCCTCTAATTTCTCTAGAAATTCAGCCTACTTCCAACTCTTTTAAGATCAAGTTTTCTTCATTGCATGTCAATAAAAACTTGATCAAAACACTTCACTAAACCTAGAATAACATTAGCTAAAGTGTTAGCTAATTTTATTTTGGTTTTAGGGTTAAAATCTCATAAAAACTAGTCTTTTAGTGAGATTTTTTTGGAGAGCTTCTTTGGTGGATCAAGAGAGGAGGTTTCCTAACTTGGAAACTCAAGACTAAGGAGGAGGATCCCCATAAATTAGCAGCTCAAGATCCTTCATTTGAAGGAAGGTCTAAATTCCTCTTGATTAAGGTATAAAAAATATGTTTTATTACCTTATTTATGCTTTAATCTTGCATGCAACAAAAGATCCTAGCTAAACTTAATTAGGGGTAATTAAGTACTAATTAGAGGAGTCTAATTAGGGGCTAAATAACTTTCAGTAACGATATACCGACAATAAATAATTTTAAATGTCTAAGCAGGAGTATATATTTAACAGTTGACTAACTACTATTCACATGTCCTCAAGAACTTGTTGCACCCATAAAAAAAAAATCCTCTGTCTTGGAAACCATGTACTCCGTATACTATACTAGTATAATCCTACTCCACAAGAGAACATCAAAATCAGAGTAAAGATCACTATAGTTGATAAAACATATTCGTCATACTCAATTGTCACAACGATTGAACTCAAAAGTGAACTGACTTACCTTTCGACTACCATTGTTAGCTTTAACGAACAAAAACGACCTTACGCAAAGAAGGCATAGGATGGAGGTTGATGATATCACTTGAAAATCTTTGAAGTATGTCATTGTTAGATGAGAACATTTCTCAAGTGTGATATTTGGTTTTAAAGGCGCGGTCTCGCAAATTTTGCTTTTATATTTACATAATCGGAAATCTTTCATAAATTTATCCAAAAAAAGGTGTGTAAAACTCTTAAGGAGAGAAATCATATCCAAATCAGATATGATTGCTATTAAGTGATATACTTCCATTTCATTTCTTGAGGTCGATATACTTCCATTTGAAGTATGTGTTCAATGTTCTTCTTCTTCAACATGGTCTCGGATTAGGCATGTTCTATACGATTTGCAATTTTTTCTAATCTGATTTGCTCTGAGTTGGACCGATTGGTATATGTAACAAGCTCAAATCAGCTTTCAGCCCATTGCCAACGACCATTTTAGCTGACCGATGTTAAGCATAACCCAAAAAAAAAAAAAAAAAAAAAATTAGCTAATGTCAGACCACTCCCCTTGAAATTTTAATAGGCAAAAACTAGAAAGTTCGAAAGGTGAAGAGAGCTTGCTGTCTTTTGACTTCCCCTCTATACGCGGCTGGCTCGTGCACCATTTCAGTTACCACGCTCTCTAAAGCAACAACAACAACAGCAGCAACTGCACCCCTTTCAGCACACTATCTACAGCAACGACAACAGCGGCAACTGCACCCATTTCAGTCAGCAACTTGCCACGCTCTCTACAGCAACGACAACAACTGCAAAGCCTTACCACGCTCTCTACAGCAACGACAACAACTGCAAAGCCTTACCACGCTCTCTACAACAACGCAGCAGCAACAAGTACAAAGCCTTGCCCTTACTGCGTTAGCTACTTCTCTCAAAAGAAAAAAGGGGGGGGGGGGGTTTCTGCTTCCAAAGATTCACCTCCATAGCAAGAGAAACCATATAACTTTAGAAGATCAAATTGGAAATAGCAAAAAAAAAAAAAAAAACCATTAATTTATTTGTAAGATGCTAATACACAGAAACGAAAAGGAGGCAGCCTGATCTATCCAATGTCTTCAATGCAGAAGTCAGCAAAACCTCAAGTGAACAGTGGAACAACAAGAATTACAGTTAACAATCAAGCAGTAATCAATTTCAATATCAGAGACATTCAAGTGCGTGCGTCATTCAGGCAAATGCTCCGACAATCTCTGAGGACAAGTTAGCTGTACGCCAGGTACAACTTCCACATTTTAACAGACACTCCTAATACAGAATATATCCCTACAAATACAGTGTGGCATCTTATTCAAGTCCTAACAGAACCCGTGCGTTGATACTTTCATATCAAGACTGGTCAGAAAACAAACAAACAAAAGGTCTACTTCACAATGACCAAAAACACAGCAGCCAATTCCCATCTTTGCTCAAACCAAAAATATAAAGGCACTGCTACTTCCATCTAATGCTACAAGTAGCCCCCATTGAGGTTAGGGGATAAATCAAAATGACCACAAACACAGCAGCAGATTCACATCTTTACTCAAATCGAAAATAAAGGCACTGCTTCTTTGATCTAGGACTATAAAGTAGCCACCAACTGAAAATGGGGATTTGGAGGAGTGGGATGGGGAAGGGGGGATTTACAGACCATAGTTGCAACACAGCACCCACAATCTACATATCGCAGACCAAATTGTGGACTGCTACATCATCATAGAAAAACAAGCTTGCTTTTGTGAGAGCCCCTCTCTCCTCCCATTAGAACACCAAAAGAAAGATACAGATCTAAAGAAAAAGACAAGATGCAGAGCAACACGACAAAGTTTTTATCTTTTGCAAGGCCAAAATCTTAGTCACTTATCTGTACTCTCCAATCTCGGAATGCATAAATCGCCCCAAAAAAAAAAAAAAAAAAATTACAAACTTACACAAGAGGGAAATTTTTTACAGGGTGTAAACGCTATATCTACTAGCACTCTGCAAATAATGAACGATAAAGCTTAGACAAGCTACAATGATTACTCATGGTAAAATAGCATAATTGATATATGCAACGTCAAATATACAGTTGTTCAGAACTTACAAACAATTGAAGACATTCGAAAGTTAGGGTTACCATGTCATCCCCTTGCAGCATTAGCATGACGTTGATTTCTGAAGTAACTTAGAAGATTCTGGGCCTGCAAGAACAAAAAATGAACAGGAAAATAATGTTTTAGTTTATTAGCAAGATACAACAATTACACTTTAACCCAAAACTGTCATATATTGTATCTATACTATACCTTCTCTTTGGCTCTTGGTGTCCCTGACTGAGACAAAGACACTAATGGCGGTACAGCTCCTTCCTGAAGAACCAAATTGCAAAAACGGGTACTATAGGTACAAAGCTGCAACAAAGCAGCAGCTGCATTTTCCTTCCCTCTCGAAGAACCCAACTCAACAACTTCTACGAGAACAATAATTCCCCCAGCCTGGCCGATCGCAGTTCTTCCCTCAGGAATAGTAGCAAGATTTGCCAGAACTGCAACAGCTTTATCAACCATGCCTGCAGCTGGATCCATTAACTCCACCAAGTGCTTTACCGCACCAGCCTGCACAATCCTAGCTTTGTTCTCGTGAGAAATAGACAAATTAAACAAAGCTGTTGCTGCGTCTTTCTTGCCCCGTGGAGTCCCATTACCTAACAATTCAACCAAAGGACCAATAGCCCCCGACCTGCCTATTTTAGATTTATTTTCCTCAATTACTGAGAGGCTGAAAAGAGTAGCAGCCGAATTCTCTCGAGCTTCTGGGGTGCCAGTCTGCAGGACATGGATCAACGGTTCGATTGCATCAGCATTTCCAATAGCAATTTTGTTATTATCATTGATTGACAAATTAAGAAGAGCAGTAACAGCATTCTCCTGAGTATTTGGATCAGTCGATCGAAGAAGGTCAACCAACAGGCTTATGGCCCCACAATTGGCTATCACGATCCGGTTATCCATGTTATGTTTGGCAAGTAGCCGTATTTGAGCTGTTGCTTCTCTTTGAGTTTCTAACAAATTGCTTTTCAAGTCCTCAACCAAACCCTTCACTTCAGCTTCAGTCTCTGCAAGATCAGGTCTTGTCTCCACGGCAGGTGAAGATACCATTCGAGGCACAAGCCTCTCCGATGGTCTGCGCCAGATGTTTTGACTCCGGGACCTAGCTTCACTTAGTCTAGGTGTATACTCAGGTTCTCTCGAGGAAGTGCTCGTGGGGACATCAACATGTGGGTCTTTTATTTCTCCCGAAGCATCAAGACTCCCAACAGAAGGACTTCGGGAAACTTGATCGGCATCTCCAGACAGCCGCTGAGCAAAACTTGTATCTCTGACTATATTGGCATCTAAGTTAGTTCCATCATTCATTTCAGACAATTGCTCATCCGAACCAACAGCACTAGCATATTCCATTTGTGACGGTGAGACAGGGTGCCGGCCATTTGATTCCACACTTTTCCTCTCTGAATGACTCATCTTATCTTCTAGGGATACTCTACCACTATCCAAAGCTTGCTCGATTTCAACCATACGAAACATGGAGTTATCGAAAGAAGAACGAGGATGAGATGGGGAAGCCCTTTCTCGGTGAAGTTCACTGGAAAAGCTGGTGATCTTGTTGTCGAGATTGGCAGAGCGAACTGCCTCAGGTGATGGATTCCGGTTACCTCTAGGAGGAGTCCTTGGATAAGATTTTTTTGTGGACCCAGAATCAGTAGGTGATAGTAGGGATAATTGCTGATCTTGATTGATGGACTTCATGGGATCAGGGAGCTTCACATTGTTTATCTCACACCAGTTTGCAATAAGCGCCTTGACAGTATAATTAGGTATCAAATTGGTATGCCCTAATGTCTGCCTGGTCTTGGGACAGACAGTAAGACCAAGATCAAGCCATTTGCTGATGTAAACACGTTCATAGGTTTGCCCTGAAGCTACAATTACAGGGTCTCTCATGAGTTCAAGGGAAAGTGGGCAGCAAAAGTCAGCTGGTATAGGGACGGGTGTACAGCTCTGAGACTGCTTCAACATGACAAGACGATCATGCATGCGTGTCACAAGTGTAATCAACTGTTCAATGTAATCCACTTCTGCATTTTTTTCAGCCTGTTCAGCATTTTCCTTCAACTTTTCAAGTGCCACTGCCTCGATAAGAATCTCTTGATTAGACCTTAAGCCCAGGCAATCTGCAATTTTTACCAGCTGATCCGGGCTAGGCCCATGGCTGCTTATTTGATCCTTCAAACCCTCGGCGATGACTAAGGATGTACCATCACATCCTACGTTCTTAACCTTTTGTGTACAATGCTGCACAGACACCATCTATGTAAAGATTATGCAGCTCAGCGACGTAAACTAAACAGCAAGTATTTACATCAAGATTTGTTACGAGTAGAAATCAAGAGAGTGATTTTCGCTCATTATATCAATGACATAAAACAGCAAGAGAAACTGGGGTACCTCTAGGGATAAAGAGCTCAGCTCCGCAGGAAGACACTCGAGTGAATCTTTCACCAACCGAAAGAATTCTAAAACGGAGGTCTGAATCCTTGTCGTCAGCAGCTCCACTTGAAGTGCCTATGGAATATGTGCATCAGAAGGCAGGCAGCGCACAGTTTAAGCAATAGTACCTTAAAAGAAAGGAAGGAATAGTGCCAAGCCAGACAATTAAAAGTTCAGAACTTCCCTTTGTGACTGGTTTTGATACAAAGTGCCAAGCCAGAAAAACTAACAGGGTCAGACAAAACCCCTAAGTGCTATAATTTTTATTTACGTCCGTGAGATTGAAACTACTCATGAAAAGGTATCCTCAGCCAAATTAAGATACACATCAGAAATATTTGCCCAACCATCACAAAAAGCACAACGACGTTGATTGATTGGAATGGCCTTGACAACTTTGTTAGACAGCTCAAGTAGAAAAATGACAATAATAAGAAAATGACACAAAAACTCATCAAGACATATCCAAAAATGTTAGGAGACATACAAGATAAACTCTGCTTGACAATAAATCCCAGCTTTCCAGAATATCCTGTGCCTCGTCGATGGACTGTCCGATTTGTTCAAGCGACTTGCTAACCAGCTCATCAGAAGCTATTTCAGTATCCATAACCACATCAAGTATTGGCTTTAACAACTTCATTATATCTTCTATCTTTTGATAATTTTTACGCACTGGTTCCAAATCAAAGTTTTCACAAGAAGGTAAACACAAGAAGGACGAGATATTGTGAAGTAGAGCCCTCCATAGTGAGACCTCCATCAAACCTGCAATCAATGTCAAATCATTAAAGCTGTCAGCAGGGTAAACAACTTCACCTACATGAAAAGTGCCAAGACAAGACGGTTATGGTAGGACTTATAGACAAAACTAGTGTGGGTGGTCGGCTCACACCAAGGTTACGTATGTATATTTCTTAGAGCTCAATTATCATAATTTATTATTTTTACTTTTAAGCAACCAGCCATTTTAGATTACATTAATCTTACTATTTAAGCAACCAGCCAGTCTTAATTTACCTATTATTATATTATTTACATAATATTGTAATACTTTTACATGTCAAGTCCCCAGTCACCAGTCATAAACTATGGATTATATACTTCAGTATTGGTCAATTGTGACCATTTCTTTGAAGAAGCCAAAAGTTCGCAAAACTTTATTATGCACAGCCTCGGAGTATCCTTGTTGAATGTAAGGGCTGGTACTTTTATGAGGTAAGTTCATAAGCCCTTTCTGCACACGTAACCTGATGAGGCTAGCGTGCGGCTTTTGCCATATTGGGAACTTCCCCAGGTTTTCGGCTCCAATATTTTGCTAAACCCATAATATGACCTATACGAGACTTTCAGAAACCATGGATTATACTTAAATTTTGGCCAATTTTTACCATTATTTTTTAAATAACCAACTGTTCTCAAAAACTTTACAAGGCGATGAGGGCTTGTGGCAACGAGGCGCAAGGTGATGGTGTGCGCCTCATGAAAACAAGCCGCACTCATTTAGGCTTTAGCAAACAAGATTCTATTTTTCAGAACATTGTTTTGCAAAAAGTTACCCTTCTTTTGGTTTTTGAAGAGGGCGAATGTGTTCAGAAGTAGAAATTAGGGATTCAGGGGAAAAGGAGAAGGGTAGAAGTAAAGATATATGAGAACAAAAGTGGATTTAGCATAGCCTAGCGCCTGGGGTGCGCCTTCCGGACTGCGCCGTTTTGGAATCTGTGTCGCCTGAAGCAGCACGCCTACCGCCTCAGGCGCGCTTTTTAAAACAAAGTTCCAAGTTTATATATATATAATTTTAGATTACACCACCTGAGTACACATGTTATGACAATGATAAATTTACATCATTTACTGGGCATAGGCAGTAGCAAAGTACCTAAATCAATCAGGAAAAAGACCTAACAAATTCACTGTAAGGAGTAAGGACTGATATTGTATGAGGTAAGACCCATGCCAGGTATGCATAAAGTAAATCCCATATGAACATTTCTTCATACAAGAAAGTTGCCAGTAGTGAGTTTTCTGCAGCAAAATCTAGAACCACCTCTTTGAAAGGTAATGAGGTATGCCTTTGTTCATATTTCAAACTTTCAATCCATTCGGTGAAAATGTTGATTGTAAGGGGTCATTTGGTTGATGACCACAAAAATAACAACAACAACATCATCATTACCCCAACACCTTAAAGGCTCGCACCGTAAGGCGAGGTAAGGGGTGGTCAGATTGAAACATAGAGAGATTGCACACTGATGACCCAAAATGAAAAATGCTTCGAGAACTGACCATGAGGAAAAATACAAGAATTCCAACTTTTCAGCCCTACTCCCACCAAAAGGAAGTGACTTACCTACCCCCTACCCACTAGGTAAGTGGAAATGACTACACAATTTCACTTTCCTAAATTGGCAACCACATTTTAGTAAGAAATTCCCATAAATTTTAACACACTGATTACTTCCCCCAATATGATTATTTAAGCAAAGAAGAAGCAAAGAGGACAAAGGGTCCTCAAGTCCGATTCTTTATAATGATCACAATTTGGTATAAGCAACCGCTCCCCATGTATTGAAAAAAAAAACAGTTTTTATATAAACCAGAAACCCTGAATAAGTACAGGGCTTCAATTTATGAGCACCTCCTTAAAAGTTAAATCAGTTGATGTTGAGAGACATGTCTATTCTCTTGATTTTCTTCCTCATTAGGCTTGTTAGCCGTGTGCTCCAATAGTAAGGTTCTACATGCCTCATATTAATGAATTGTTGTTCTCCTCTAATGAAGAGGTTGATGACACCATCAAAAGTTAGCAACAGACAGTATTGCCGAGTGAAGTGAATCACAATGCCAACAGAACCAGCAATTCACCGCGACTGAATACAGATAGTTGAGATGTTCAGTGATCCGTAAATTACAACTGAGCTGTAAACCAGATCCCAATCGCAACAGTACATCACTGCTGCACTTCGACTGTATAGCAGGTCACCATAACATCAGAGCAAATCCATGACCACAAGCGATACCAAGGTTTAAAAGGCGGCTACTTTGACCTCTGACAAATTTAGTTGCTTTCTCTAAAGACCGAGGTGTACCAAGTGAGATCCAAGGGCGGTATCTAATACTCGATTACTCGTGCAATACAAACTCTCGGTCTACAACATGCTCATACTCGACTATTTACTCTTACGTTTTCACGAAAACTCGATTTCATACATACAACATTTCAACCATCCAAAAACCTAAGTCTCCTGAAACTAACAATTTCCAACAAGAATATGATTTCCTACAATCCAAACCGACTCGAAATCCGCGAAATTCAAAACGATACGTTCTCAATTAAACACCACTAGTAATCAACATAATAATCAACAATCTCCTAATCATATAGTATAACCTAATCCTAATTCCGCAAATGTAGATTACAAAATCAAAGAAAAAAAAATCATAATTAATAAAAACAACTGATCTTACCTGTTTCAAACTGAACCAAATTTAGAAATCTCCAACGCCTGATTTTGACCTTCAAATATACGCTGAAATCAACCAATTAATTAATACACAAATTTAGCCAACTAAACTAAAAATCACAGCGAAACACACCTAAAAAGAATTAACAATCTGAGATAAAAGAGTTCATCCTAAACAAGATAATTAGTAGAATTAAAAAAAAAAGCGCAAAATGTAGTGATGAGTAATTACCTCGGGGAAGTAATCGGATGCGGAACAACCTCCGAGAAGCTGGAGATTGTAGGAGAAGTTAAGGTGGCGGCGATGGGAGGGATCCGCGCGGAGAAGAAGGTGGAGTTGGTGGTGAGTCGGAGAAGAAAAAAATGAACGAGTTGATAATTAAAAGATTAAATTTACTTTAATTAATTAATGGAGAAAGAAATTTGGGAGAGAGATGAAATATGTGAGGGTTGCTGTTGCTGTTGCTGTTGCTGGCTGCTGATGAGGTGGATTTTCATTTTTATACATACAATATTTTTTTTAGTTGACCGGAGTTCGGAAAATTTCACAATCGGCAAGTTGAATTTGAACAACCTTTTACGAAAGTTATCACCGTCGAGTTAACGATCATATTTCTCCTGAGTCTTGGTGTTGCTATCCTTGATTCGTAATGGTGGTGGACTCTCTCGCATTGATCACTTGGTTAAAGTCAGAGGTCTTATCTGTTAGTATTAGTTACTACTCGCGTCAACTAATTTTGGTTTTCTCGCAGATTGTGAGTAATGTAAGATGTTAAGAACCAACTAAAGTTAATGGCGCCACTAAAACTTAAAGTCAGGTAATATCGAACAACTTTCAATTTATACTCTTAAAAAATTGTGACTATAAATGTTATACTTTTGCTGAAAAATAAAAAAAGAAATTAAAGTAGACTTCGATTGCTAAAAAAAAGTGTATCAAATATTTTAATTGTTCATTTCTCATCGTTTAGGATACTCGTGAGTCGTGATCGAAAATTGACATTACAATTAATTTGAATTGGAAGACGAGATATTAAACCCTTTACTAGAAAGGGGAAGAAAACCGTTATAGTAGTTGTTGAACCGAGTCAGAGAGCAGTTTAGAACATGACCGAGTCAAGTCCCGAGTCCGCGTCGATTCAACCGAGTCAATTCCGACGCATTCTCCACCTTCTCATATCTCCTCCCTATGCCGGCGAACCCATTTCACTCCGGCGAGATTTTCGCCGGCGCATTTCCGCTGCCATTTTCTCCGATCACACTAGTAAATTGTAACGCATACTCTTCTCTACTACTACTTTTTTTTTGTGGTTTTATCAGCTTTTAATTTGATTCAAATATTATATTTTGAGGTAATTCTAGGGTTCATAATTTTTTTTTTTTATGTTCAATTTGATTTATTATTATTATCTCGTAAATAGGCTTAATTGTTCTTTAATTATTTCTGTTGGATTAATTGCAGGATGAACTTGTGATTGATTGTGATTGTGTACACTTTAAGTTTCATGGAATTAGTGGTAAAATTGTTGGTCAAGATACAATCTTTTACAAATTATTATTACTAAATTTAGCTGAAAATTCTGTTTAGGAATAGCTACATTCTAAATTTGTCCTCAATGCTCCCAATTGTAGTGTAAGTTTCTGGTAGAATTAATTTGAAATGGGAACAGTTGTGAGTCCACATCAAGATTCGTGCGTTGGTTTAGTTGTAACTTGTAAGAGTCCGAAATTGTGCTTTTATAACGTTTCCAAAGCATCGTGGAATCGAGAAATTAACAATAACATATACTTCATGAATGTATGGAAGATGCAAGTGAGATGAAATTAAGGCACATGAGAAATATTGTTTTAAGAAAATGTTTTCAGTACGAAAGGAACGATCTTTTGTTTGGTTGTACGCATGAAATGAAGAGAATGGAGGGAAAGATTGGCTTTTGATGTGTTCAAAGGGTAAAAAGGTTGTTCTTAGGAAGTTTCGGTTTTCATACTATGACGACCCCTTTAATGCGCTTCTTGGAGAGCAGAACTTAGTGGGAAAGTAGACATCTTTTCTGAACTCTGTTGATTCTCATGTGAGTATTTTCATGTACACCAACAACCCGATGTTTTAGCCTTTGAGCACATACTGTCTGTATGTGTTTGCTGCTCGAGCTATTGATTCAATGTTTGGTGTGTGCCTCTCTGGTGGATGATGTAAACTGTCTTGGCTCAAAAAAAGTATGAGCATGGTGTCACTCCATCAATTCTGATGCAAGTTAGTGAAGAAATGGAGAGCTCTTTGAACGTTAAATCCGATTTCCATCCAATTAGTGGAAAAGTTTCTGTACAACAACAACCAAGCCTTATTCCCAAAATGATTTGGGGTCGGCTAACATGAATCGTCATCCAGTAACCGTCTTGTGTACGCCAAGAAATTTCGAAAACGTTGTAAACATGTTAGAAATATTTAAACAATTTCAAAGGAAATTTAGAAAGTCGTCAAAATAAATAAAAAGGTTTAAAAAAAATATTGCAAAAAACAGATGAACTTTGAACACAAGTTAAAAAGTTTTAGAAAAATAGTTGGAAAAACCAAACAAATAAATCAAAAGGGGTCAGAAAAAGTCCTCCACATGGATAGAGTCTCGCCACCCTGCCCTATCCAACACCATACTCTCTTCAAGCCCTAGGGAGCTCATATCACTTCTAATCACCTTCGTCCAAGTCATCTTGGGTCTTCCTCGACCCCTACTAATATTATCACTTCTCCACCCTTCTACTCTTCTAACCGGCGCCTCACTAGGCCTCCTCCTCACGTGCCCATACCACCTCAGTCGGTTCTCCATCATCTTATCCCCTATGGGTGCAACCCCTACTTTCTCCCTAATAACTTCATTTCTCAACCGATCACGTCTTGTATGTCCACACATCCACCGTAACATGCGCATCTCCGCCACACTCATCTTATGAACGTGACACTGCTTCACGGCCCAACATTCCGTGCCATATAACAGTGCCGGCCTAATTGTCGTACGATAAAACTTACCCTTCAACTTATTGGGCAATCCTCGATCACACAGAAGTCCTGTGGCATTCTTCCACTTCAACCAACCTGATTTGATCCTATGAGCCACATCTCCATCCAATTCTCCATCCTTTTGAAGAATCGATCCTAAATATCGGAAAAAATCTGATCCCTGAACAATCTTTCCATCCAACATGATCGTCCCCGTCTCCGTTTGCCTAATGCCGCTGAACTTACACTCCAAATACTCGGTCTTGCTCCGACTCAACCGAAACCCTCGAGACTCCAACGTGTCCCTCCATAGCTCCAACCTTCTCTCCAAATCCTCTTTCGTTTCTGAGATCAACACTATATCATCTGCAAACATCATGCACCATGGTATATCATCCTGGATTGACCTCGTCAATTCATCCATGACTATAGCAAAGAGAAACGGGCTAAGTGCGGACCCTTGGTGCACTCCAATGGTAATAGGGAACTCTTCTGACTTCCCTACACTAGTCCGCACTCTCGTGCTAGCTCCCTCATACATGTCCTTAATGATGTCAATATATTTTTGCGGAACTCCTTTCTTAGTTAGAGCCCACCAAAGCACTTCCCTTGGTACCTTGTCATACGCCTTCTCCAAATCAATAAATACCATATGTAGGTCCTTCTTCCTATCCCGATAAGTCTCCATTGTCTGTCTTATGAGATGAATTGCCTCCATAGTTGACCTCCCCGGCATAAATCCAAATTGATTCTCTGAAATCTTCACACTTCTTCTTAATCTATGCTCAATCACCCGTTCCCAAAGTTTCATTGTATGACTCATCAACTTGATCCCGCGATAGTTGGCACACTCTTGAACATCCCCTTTGTTCTTATACAAAGGGACCAAAGTGCTCTTCCTCCACTCCACCGGCATCTTATTACCTCTCCAAATCATGTTGAAAAGTGTCGTCAACCATTCCACACCCCTATCTCCGAGACACCTCCAAACCTCAATAGGTATGCCGTCTGGCCCCACTGCTTTCTTCCGTCCCATCTTCTTCAAGGCCATCCTCACCTCTTCCTTCTGAATTCTCCGCCTGAACTCCCGATTAACAATACTTGGATGAATGTTCACATTTCCAATATCATTCACCCGATCACCATTGAACAAGTTATCAAAGTACGATCTCCATCTCTCCGTAATCTCCTTATCATCAACAAGAACTTTTTGATCAACATCTTTGACGCATTTCACCCTACCAATGTCCCGAGTCCTCCTTTCCCTAATGCGTGCAATTTTGTAGATCTCTTTCTCCCCTTCTCTGGTATCCAATCTTGTATATAGGTCTTGGTTCACCTTTCCTCTTGCATCTCTTACAGCTTTCTTTGCTGCTCTTTTTGCATCCTTATACCTCTCGAAGTTCTCCTCCCTTCTCTCTTTCCCCAAACTCTTATAACATTTCCGCTTGTTCCTTATTGCTTCTTGCACTTCCTCATTCCACCAAGATGTATCCTTACTCGGTAGCGCTTTCCCCTTAGATTCACCGAGGACCTCTTCTGCCACCTCATTTACCTTATGCGCCATAGTAACCCATAACGAGTCTACATCTCTTTCCACACTAGTAGACCAGACATATGTCCCTGCCATCTTCTCCAAGAAAGCCTCCTTGTGCTCTCCTTCAAGTTTCCACCATTTGATCCTTGGCTCTACCTGTGGCCGCCTCTTCCCTAAGCCACCCT
The DNA here is from genome assembly GCA_963457585.1 of Spergularia bocconei. NCBI lineage: Eukaryota > Viridiplantae > Streptophyta > Magnoliopsida > Caryophyllales > Caryophyllaceae > Spergularia > Spergularia bocconei. Next base: position 918,670 of record OY734957.1, on the reverse strand, counting down.
TAGCCCTGAAATCTAGTACCACCAATCTATGTTGCGTAGCCGCACTCTCCCCAGGGATCACCTTGCAATCCGTAAAGCTCTTACGCCAAGCATTCCTTACCAAAAAGAAGTCAATCTGACTCGCATTACTTCCGCTCCTGTATGTCACCAAGTGAGACTCCCTCTTCTCAAACCACGTGTTCATTATACCCAAGTCATAAGCTAACGCAAAATCCAAAATACTCGTTCCTCCTTCATTTCTCGACCCATAGCCAAAACCTCCATGCACGCTTTCAAAACCATGCCGCGTTGATCCCACATGTCCGTTAAGATCCCCACCAATAATCAACTTCTCCCCACTAGGAACCCCTTGCACCACCTCTTCTAACTCCTCCCAAAATTCTTGACGAATAGATGCATCCAATCCAATTTGTGGAGCATAAGCACTCACAACAGTCATAATCTCATTCCCAATCACCAACCTCACTGTCATAATGCGATCGCTCTTCCTTGAAACCTCCACCACATCATCTATGTACTCCTTATCAATAATAATACCAACTCCATTCCTACTCTTATCCTTTCCATAGTACCAAAGCTTATAACCCCATGGTGTGATCTCCTTAGCTTTCGCCCCAACCCATTTCGTCTCTTGTAAACACATAATGTGAATCCTTCTCCTCCTCATAACCTCCACAACCTCCGAAGATCTCCCTGTCAAAGACCCGATATTCCACGTTCCAAACCTAAGCCTACTACCCTTACCATTATGAATAAGCTTCCTTGCCCGCTCCCGTCCATGATTTGAAAACCTTTGCACATTTGACACCACCCCTGGGAGCCGGAGTGGCGCGTCACTTCGGGGTGACGACCTAGCAACCCTTGCATATTTTTCACTACACCCAGGTCTAGGAAGTGTAGCGCGACCTTGCATATTTGACACCACCCCCGGGCGTCGAAGTGGCGCGTCGCTTCGGGGCGACGACCTAGAGACCCTTGCATACTTATCACCACACCCGGGTCCAGGAAGTGTAGCGCGTCGCTGTGAAGGGGACGCCCCCACGGTTATTAAATTTCGATTCATGTCCATAAGATGTGGCTTGTTTTACGCTGGCCGCCACAAACCTACCGCAACTCTCCTCCTTTATCCGGGCTTGAGACCGGCAGTGAATGCCAAAAAAACACTCACAGGCGGAGTTGGAAAAGTTTCTGTATACTATATAATATATTTATATTCTGTGGGTGATTCTATTGCCATCTTGATAGCCTAGACTTAATACTTATGCGTTATACACAACTATACATAACTTTTTGAAACATAACTGGAAGATATCCATGACTTTACACTGTTGTCTGTTATACAAGTTTCTAAGGATTTTGCGCCCTGCTCAGCTATTTCACTATTTGAGATTTGCGCTGAATTTTGGTAGAACTGGAGCTATTAGCTAATGTAGAAAAGTTAGAGGCTTTTAGAAGACATCATATTGGTTCGGATGATGTACATACTAGATATATTAGGATGCATGTTTGAGTTGGAGCCATGAAGAGAACATTCCCAGAAGACTCTAATTCAATATGTATATGGTTAATCAGAAAATGCTGATCTGATGATCTCTTCGTTTTGTTTAAATGACTGCCTTATCACTATATTGAGTTGCATCTTTGTTTCTAATGTTCTATATGTCTGCTACAGTGACACTGAGGGTAAATCCAAATTTTAGGACGAAATGTGTAAAGAATGAGCAACTTATGGAGGAACTGTGAGCAATGAGAAGCAAAGAGACCAAACTTCATCCTGATGTTACAGTCAAGCTTAAACCCTGATAGGCTGTAGCATATTGAATTTCTGAGTCTTTGACAACAAGGTGAATCCTTTGTTCCCTTTTAGCTATGAAGTTTAAAATCTCTTTGCAAAGTCCACCTATTGTCCCTTTATTCTTCTTTTTCCTGTGTTTGTCTTTCCTGCTACTCTTTGCTTTTTAAGATGGAGAACTGCATTTGCATATTGTCTCGATCATTATTCCTCTTATAAGAAGTTGTATTAATGATATGAACTGTGGATTAGCATACAAATATACCGTTCATTTAAGCTATATTTCCTGTATGAATTTGTCCTCATATGAAAACTGAAGGGTTCTTTGTGTCCAGTGCTCTGTACTGTGTCTAATATTCTTTATCTTGCTTTCTCTTTTCATCCTTTGCCTTTCCTATTTCTAATTGCTCCAATCTGCATCAATTTATGCCTGTTTTGAACACGTAGCCACGCCCCATTTATAGAAAGGATCACGAAGAATCAACATCTATAGGGAATAGGTGGAAGACAGCTTAACTAGGGTCTGAGAGGGCTGTTGCCTCTTTCTTTTGTCCTTTAATATAATTATATGCAATGATAGGCCATGAACAAATGTTTTGTTAGTCTGAAATTCAAAGTTTCAGCATATATGCCAATGAAAGCATCGCATTTTCATCCCTACGAATAGGTATAGTACGTGTCACTAACCTACTGGGGAGCGTCTGACCTAGCCCCGACTCTTGAGCAATTCTACACTCTTAAAAGAGTATGCGTCTTTCTTTTTCTTAAAAAAAAAAAAAAAAGACTATGCGTCTTTGCCTTTTAGCTTATGCTGCTGGCCTGCTGTCATTTGTAAAACTGCTGAGGCCGAAAGAATTTATCCTGGTTCGTATGAGGAACGTAGAGCAACCCATGTTGGAACTCCTGATACAATGTAGGCATGTTCCTTTGTTTTCAAAAACTAATCTGGTTTTTATTGATTGAGGATAGAGCAACCCATGATCAATCAACTGTAGTTTGAGCTTGATATATAGCAAATCAATCTTACCAGCTGTCTCTGATTTCTCTAATTAAATTTTATCTTTTCTCTTTTGTAGATTAAGGGTGGTTAGGAGACCAGAAGTGACAGATTTTCTTATGCTGGTTTTTCTTGGCTGTCCATGTTTGAGAGGATTGTCGGTAAACGAAAGCATCATCTGTTGCAGGACAACCAGTTGCAGTTATGCTTTCTTGATGCTAACATGTCGGCAGAGGTCCAATATTTGGGATTGTATACACTGTCCTAGACATCCAGTGTCACTCTGCAATCTTATAAAAGTTGCGCCTTTTATGTGCTCTTGATCCTGTTATATGGCTCGCTCATAAACTGCGATAACTGCATTTGAATGAGTTGAGCATTGCTCATTCTGAACTTATCAAACTTCTCTGAAAATACAGTGTCAGAAGACCTTGCTATCGGTTCAACAACAAGATTTCCTTTTATTGGCATCGGAGTTCCGATATCAGTAAGTTTAGACACTATGATTAAATATTGTAAGACTAATGTCCTTGCTACAAAAGGTCAAGGTACAACATAAAATTACAACAAAAGGTCGTCATTCAAAATCGACATTTATTTTTGTAATATCCTTGCGAGTTCTTTTAAGTTACAAGTATATTTTGGTACATAGGATTTGAATCCGGGACAATTCCGATACAACTTTTTCATAGAAACACCCATTTATTTAGTAAAATTTCAAACCAAATCACTTTCTTATAGCTTTATAGAAGAGAAAGTAGAATCAAGAAGCTTTGCCTTGATGCTAACATACTCCACCACTTTCATGGACTTGAAACATGGGCCCTCACAGCCCGGGTAGCCCACAAATGGTGAGAGTTGAAAGTCCATTGGAGGCCCAAAGAAGTGAGCAGCTGAAATCCTTGGCACCTTGTTCACAACTGCCCTATGAAGCACACTTGGGAACCTTCCATTTGAAATTATGTGTAGGAGGTCTCCTACGTTCACTACTAGGGCGCCCGGGACAGGATCGACTGTGACCCAGCCCGGCCCGTCCTTGAGCATTTGGAGCCCGCTCGCGGTGCCGCTTTGGTGGAGGATGGTAAAGAGGAATGTGTCAGTGTGTTGTGCAAGGCCCATGGTTTTGGTTGGGTCGGGGCAGGCCGGGTATGAATTCAGCTGCAAAGCGGTGGAACTGGTTTCCGGGTCGTGATTGGCCCAGTACATTTCGGGTTCGGGTATGTTGAGTGACTTAAGCATCAAGCCCATAAGTTTGTATGAAAGGGCCTTAATTTGAGTCTGATATTCTCCCATTATGTCACTACACACAAAAAGAAGACAACAGTAAGAATAAGACAAGATTTTACAAATAAAAGTCAGACAAATATTATGCTTTTTGACATTTTGGGGTAAAAATTCTTGTTGATCGTAATGGTACATATATTGGGCCAAGTATGTGTGGAAAACTTTAGGAAATAACGTAAAGTTAAATTGAGTGGAAGTTTAACCGTATCTAGTCATCAAAATTCAAATTCTAACAAATTTCACCAATACCATAAGATAAAGATATGAAATGACTCAAACGCTATAATCATGACCTGTGTAACGGAAACAACGCCATAAACATACTAAAAGGTGTTTCGTGCATAGCATATGTACATCACTTGAATATATTCTCAAGAGTTTTAATCTTAATGTCTGAAATGCATGTAATGTAATAACATTCGTATGGTAGTATGAAGTATGTGCACCATGTACTCTAATTAATTATACGCGTCATTGTCTTTTGTGCTAAAATTGCATGCATGCAATTTTATTATGTTTATGACACATTTTGTCGTTGATTTATATACTCCATGGAAGCTTCATGCGTACAACTTAATATCGATGTAATAATAGGCTTCTTAATTTCTTTAAACATAATGCCACAGGACGACACAAGAGAGACATGTATACGTGTGAATTTTTTTTTTCGTTTTTTGTGTTCTAATGATTAAATGTGATCTAATTAAATCAGATTATTTAACTAATTAATTAACAAAATCATAAAGGACCATCCCACGAGTCTGTTCGTATATGCACCACTTGATCTATTTCTTTTTTCTTTTTGCAAGCAAAATTTAGTAGCATTTTATTCATCCAATAATTTCGGAAAAAAAAAAAATTGAAAGCATGAATTCTGCATGAAAATAAGGACGTAAGAGTCGAGTAGTAAGGTAGAACTAACCAAAAGCTTTGATAGTCGTTTGGCCATAGTTGCTTTGCATGATCAACCAAGGACGACTTTCCCATGATAGTGAACCCTTCACTCCACATTAGCTTAGGGAAGAACGGAGTAATGCGAGGGCTGCCGTAGCCGGTGGCGCCATCGGGAGCTCTCACCACCTTCATCTTCTCTTCCATAGGAAGGTCAAACAACCTCTTAATTTCTAACTCAAGTTTCTCCAAAAGTTGGCCTGAAATCCCATGGTTAGTGATTTGGAACACTCCCCATGTCTTACAAGCATTGAATATCTTGTTTATAGCCCGAGGATCCTCGAGATCGATCACAGAAATCGAGTTTGATTCGACAACTCCATCATTTTTGTGATCGTTTTTAGGAATTTTTGACAGGAACTCGTCATTTGAGTGAGTACTCATACCTAAATTATCTGAATCCCATGCATGGGATTCGGGTACATCTTTGATTGCACTAAAGTCTAAGGGAACAATAAGGTTCTTTTCAACAGGGTGATTTTTGTACGCTTCTGCTAGAATAATGCCCATGATGATAACCAAGAAAACAAGTTCATAAACAAATGCCGCAACAAATAAGTTTTAAGAGATCGAGCTTTTCTTTTTGTTTAGTGGATTTAATTTAAGGGTAGATTCTTATTGGACTCTTATATGAATAATAATTTGGGAGAAAAAAATGTGACAACAAATAAGTCCTTTTTTTGGGGGTAGATTGGATTTTTATGATGAGCAAGAATTTGAAAATATAAGCAAGAAAAGTGTAGCTTCAATATATATAAGTTGGAGAGGAGAAAACTTTGGGAAAATGTGGGATTTTGATGCTAAAGAGTAAGAGAAATTGTATAGTGTGAGAGACAAGCAAATGTCATTGAGCAACTTTTATAAAACTTAAAAAGTATATTTGGGGGATTGTCTCTTCTAATTTGGAACAAATATAAAGTGCAGAATGTGACATGTATACATACAGTGTCACAGTTGATAATGAAGAACCCAACTAAAAATAGAACATAATCATCTTGAAAAGCTGCTATTTCTAATTGATAACCAATGATTTTCTTCTAATAATACCTCAAGCAGATACATACTCGGATTCTCGTAGTTCAATGACTTTAGTATGAGATATGAATCCTCAAAATCCACATGATATTCTACTACATATATCAATAATGTATTCATGTAACTTAGGCCATGTGCGATTCCGATTCAACTTATTCAACAGTGTTTTCATATCAGTTCAGATTTATTTAAATCAAATCAATTCATATTAGTTTTATTCAAATCAAATCAAATCAAATCAGAATTATCCAAATAATAATCAATGAATCTAGTCTATTTCTAGTTATTAATTCGTCTAATTGCAGTTAATTTATTAATTTATTCAGTTCAGGTCAAATCAAAACAAGTTTATTCAAATCAAATCAAATCAGATCAGTTCAATTCAAATTAAATCAAATCAGATCAGAAAAATGCAGTCCAATCGCACAGGGCCTTAATCTGAATATTCAAGTACTTAATTAGCCCCTGTGCGATTGGATTGCATATTTCTGATTTGATTTGATTTTAATAACCTTGATGATTTGATTTTAATAACCTTGATCATTTGATTTGATCTAAATTGAATTAATTGATAAATTAACTGTAATTAGACGAATAAATACTGTAAGACTAATGTCCTTGCTACAAAAGGTCAAGGTACAACATACAATTACAACAAAAGGTCGTCATTGAAAGTCGACATTTATTTATGTAATATCCTTGCGAATATTTTTAAATTACAAGTTTATATTGGTACATAGGATTTGAACTCGGAACAATCTCAATACAACTTTTTCATAGAACACCCATTTATTTAGTAAAATTTCAAACCAAATCACTTTCTTATACTCCCTTCATTTCATTAGGTTCTTTGCATTTGGTTTGAATTACTCTCACAGATTCAAACCAAATGCAAATAACCTAATAAAATGGAGGGAGTAGCTTTATAGCAGAGAGAGTAGACTCAAGAAGCTTTGCCTTGATGTTCAGATACTCCGTCACCTTCATGGACTTGAAACATGGGCCCTCACAGCCCGGGTAGCCCAAAAATGGTGAGAGTTGAAAGTCCATTGGAGGCCCAAAGAAGTGAGCAGCTGAAATCCTTGGCACCTTGTTCACAACTGCCCTATGAAGCACACTTGGGAACCTTCCATTTGAAATTATGTGTAGGAGGTCTCCTACGTTCACTACTAGGGCGCCCGGGACGTGATCGACCGTGACCCAGCCCAGCCCGTCACTGAACAATTGGAGCCCGCTTGCGGTGCCGCTTTGGTGGAGGATGGTTAAGAGCAATGTGTCAGTGTGTTGTGCTAGGCCCATGGTTTTGGTCGGGTCGGGGCAAGCCGGGTATGAATTCAGCTGCAAAGCAGATGAACAGCTTTCCGGGTCGTTATTGGCCCAGTACATTTCGGTTTCGGGTATGTTGAGTAACTTGAGCACCAAGCCCATTAGTTTGTATGAAAGGGCCTTAATTTGGGCCCGATATTCTTCCATTACGTCACTACACACAAAAGAAAGACAACAGTAAGAATAAGACAAAAAGTCAGACAAATCTTATGCTTTTTGACATTTAGGGGTCGTTTGTTTTGTGGGAATAGAGGGTGGGATAGGATATTTATTCCCAATGAGCTAAAATCCCATGTTTGGTATGTGGGAATAGCATGTGGGATAAGGGTGAGGGGGAATTTTTATCCCTCATTTCTATTACCTAGGGGGGGCAGGTATTAGAGGTAGGGAATTCATTAATAAATGAAAAGACTAAGTTGCCCCTTTTAAAAAACTGTTCAAGGAATTATTAATATTTAGGGGTCGTTTGGATACCCTCCAAATTCATAGGAATTTTATTTTCCTAGGAATTGAATTACCATGAGTTGTTTGGTTACCCTAAAGTGTAGGAATTGGAAATTCCTAGGCATTTCCAATTCCTCCAAAGTGTAGGAATTTAATTATCTAGGGGGGGCTAGGTAAGTAGAAATTCCCATGAGAATTGAATTCCCTTGTCCATCCAAACAAATTTCCCAATTCCCATACTTTCTAAATTCCTAGGATTTGCAAGTTCATGGGAATTCCGAATTTCCGAGTATATCCAAACGACACCTTAAATGAGGGTATATGTGTAAAGTTATACATATTCCCATCTCCCATCCTAACAATTCCCATCTTGCTCCAAACAAGGGAATTAGACTATCCCATTGAATTCCCTACTATTTTATCCCACCTCTAATCCCCCTAATTCCCATCCCACAACCAAACGAGCTTTTCGGGGAAAAAATTCTTGTTGATCGTAATGGTACATATATTGGGCCAAGTATGCGTGGAAAACTTTTGGGAATAACGTAAAGTTAATTAAATTGAGTGGAATTCTAACTAGATCGATCTATTCGTCAAAAGTCAAATTCTAACAAATTTCACAATTATCATACAATAAAAATATATAATGACTCAAACACTATGATCACGGCCTGTATAACGGAAACAATGCGATAAACATACTAGGAGGTGTTTCGTGCATACATACATCACTTGAATATATTCTCATGATCAATTTTAATCTTAATGCCTAGTACTGAAATGCATGTAATGTAATAACATTTGTACGGTGTAGAGCATGAAATATGATGTCCATCATGCATGTACACTAATTTATACATGCATTTTGTCGTTGATTTATACGGTGTATACTCCATGGAAGCTTCATGCGTACAACTTATTATCGATGATTTACTAGGCTTTTAAATTTCTTTAAACATAATGCCACAGGACGACACAAGAGACATGTATATGTACGTGTGTATTTTTTTTTTTTTGGGTTTTATTGATTAAATGTGACCAAATTGAATCAAATTATTTAGCTAATTAATTAACAAAATCATAAAGGATCATCCAACGAGTCTGTATATGCACTACTTTATCTATTTCCTCTTCTAACTCCGAGAAAAAAAAAAAATTAAAAGCATGAATTCTGCATGAAAATAAGGACGTAAAACTAACCAAAAGCTTTGATAGCCGTTTGGCCATAGTTGCTTTGCATGATCAACCAAGGACGATTTTCCCATGATAGTGAACCCTTCACTCCACATTAGCTTAGGGAAGAACGGCGTAATGCGAGGGCTGCCGTAGCCGGTGGCGCCATCAGGAGCTCTCACCACCTTCATCTTCTCTTCCATAGGAAGGTCAAACAACCTCTTAATTTCTAACTCAAGTTTCTCCAAAAGTTGGCCTGAAATCCCATGGTTAGTGATTTGGAACACTCCCCATGTCTTACAAGCATTGAATATCTTGTCTAAAGCCTGAGGATCCTCGAGATCGATCACAGAAATCGAGTTGGATTCAACAACTCCATCATTTTTGTGATCGTTTTTAGGAATTTTTGACAGGTTCTCGTCGTTTGACCGAGTACCTGTTCCTAAATTATCAGAATCCCATGTATGGGATTCGGGTACATCTTTGATTGCACCAAAGTCTGCGGGAACAATAAAGTTGTTTTCAACAGGGTGATTTTTGAACGCTTCTGCTAAAATACTGCCCATGATAACCAAGAAAACAAGTTCAAAAAAATGTGACAACAAATAAGTTTTTTTTTTTTTGGGTAGATTGGATTCTTGTGATGAGCAAGACTTTGGAAAAATGTGGGTTTTTGATGCTAAAGAATAAGAGAAATTGTTTAGTCTGAGAGACAAGCAAATGTCAGTGGCCAACTTTTATAAAACTTAAAAAGTATATTTGGAGGAGTGTCTCTTCTAATTTGGAGCAAATATAAAGTGAAGAATGTGATGTATATATACAGTGTCACAGTTGATGATGAAGAACCCAACTAAAAATAGAACATAATCATCTTGAAAAGCTACTATTTTTAATTGATAACCTATGATTTTCTTCTAAAAATGCTTGAAAAGCTACTATTTCTAATTGATAACCAATGATTTTCTTCTGATAATACCTCAAGCAGATCATATCAGATTTTCATAGTTCAATGCCTTTATTATGAGATATGAATCCTCAAAATCCAGATGATATTCTACTATATATATCAATAATGTATTCATGTAATTTAATCTGAATTTTCAAGTACTTAGATTGGATTCATTTTTTTTATCTGATTTGATTTGATTTGATTTGGTCTGATTTGATTTGAATAAATTTGATTTGATTTGATCTGAACTGAACTGAATTAATTTATAAATTTAATGTAATTAGACGAATTAATAACCAGAAATAGACTAGATTCATTGATTGTTTTTTGGATACTTCTGATTTGATTTGAATAAAATTGATTTGATTTGATTTGTAAATCTGATCTAATATGAAAACACTGTTGAATAAGTTGAATCGCACGGAGCCTTAGGAGGGGGAGATTGATGTTGATAAGGATTATCTTATGTCAACGGTGTATATATAATTATATATGGACAACGGTGATCCTAGGCGTCTACGTATAGACACATCTAAAATTGTCTACATTTTACTCCTTATATTTCAAGTGTAGTAAAATCAAGATGGTAGATAGTAAAAAATATGTGATTGAAGTAAATATTCATGATTTACAGTAAATTTTTGACATCTGTAGTAAAATCAAATATATTAGGGCCCGTTCGGTATCACTGCCGTTTTCAGTTTTTCGTTTTTTTGCGTAAAAAATTTAGCTACATATGTTGCAAAAATTAATTTTAACGAAAACTGACAACTGAAAACTGAAAACCACTTTTTTTTGTTTTCAAAAACGGGACTTTGGTTTTCAAAAAACAGAAAACGATACCAAACAGGCCTTAAGATTTATTTCCTAATTAATATCCTAATTTATCTCATTTTCCTATTATCTAATTAATTCCTAGATTAAACACGAAAAATTTACTGCAACCATAATTAAACTTACTACACACTAGATGTAGACACATTCCTTTGTCTACATATACACTCCCAGCATTTTCCTATGGCCAATTATCTCTTTAGGATTACTGAAGTCAAAGTACTAAGCAATCCCTCCCATTAATGGTTGGGGCTCCACGTATCGGTTATTTCTTACTTCGTAAAAAACAAATATCGATTTTGTTAAATACAAAACAAGTCTAGTCATCACGACCTTGAGGTCGTGAACCCTTATGGTAATTGGTATATTTCTGAGCAACCATTTGATGATTTGAACCGTCATATACACTGATGGGATAGATAAATCGAGTCCGATCTAATGGTTATCCATCAACAATGAGCATCAAGCTGAGAAACAAGATGATGCTGAAACTAAACAGCAATCACTGATAACATTGATTTCGACGAAAATACAGAGTTCTCAACTGCTTAAACTAAGCCAAGCACATTGTACTAATACTACTTCCCATTCTGAATCCTCCAAACTAATCAAATAGGTATCTACACCGGGCAATTGTCGGTAGAAAACAGGGTTAGACAATAGATCTACAGGGCTTTCTGAATTAAAAGCTCTATTCTGCTGAGAAATATGAGGTTCACCAGCTTACACGGTCCAACCCCAGCAGCATCGTCTAGTCTTATGCTGCCTGCGGTTTTCCCTGTTGTTATGCCTCTTGTTTCGCTTCCAAGCTAGATTCTACTGCTTGACCTGCATTTCCAGCAGCTTTGGTAATTAATTCACCTGACATGATGAAACCGTGTGACGACTGTTTGTAAACAAATAAACTGTAAACATCATGACCAAGAACTCTACGATCCATACTAGTTCTAAAATGTAACATAGATGTCTCCAAATATAAACATAGCAAAAGAAAAAAATTCGCAAAAGAAATTACCTTTATTACTAACTGCATATGCATGGATGTTATCATACTTAAGTGGCAAAGATGATCGTTCAGTAGTTGTACTTGTTCTATTCTCTCTAGTTGGTAAACAACTTCTATTTGCGGTTTCCCTTGCTGGCGACTCAGGTAAGGTGGTCGACCAAGATCCCCCATTTGAGCCTGCTAAAGCCATAATAACATCTGCCTGTAACAATTTATCACAAGAAAACTATCAGCTAAGCTATTATTTAATAAACACTGAGATCAATTTACATTCAACACTCCATGACAACAAAAGACACTGATTTAAATGCAAGCATCCTCCAAATTGCAATGGCTTTTACTTCTCGCCCGTAAGTTATCCTAATTTATAGGAGGAACAAAGTTCTGTACAGGATCAGTGAAGAGATTAATTTTAGAAACAGCAACAGCGGGCGCAGAGTGGTAACAGGACAAAGGATCATCATAGATATACCAATAATTTTGTTTGGAAAGACGGCCAGGTAGATATATCAGGGATGGTTCACTCAAACTTCGTTGTTCAGCTTTAATGTAATTTTTACATCGACAGTAGCAAAGTTCAAGATTATGTCAGACCCCAGACAGCATCAAGCATTCAAGTTACAGTGGAGCTATCACGTTATTTATAAGTGTTACCCAAAGCCAGAATATCTCGCTTCAAAAACTTTATTGCACATCCACTTTCACCGACCTAAAACAATAGCCTCAATCATGATCTCACAATAGCAATAACAGAAAAAGCATTAAGCAAACTAAAATTTGCTGTTTCCTGAAACGAGAAATTTGCTTATCTCATAAGTTTGCACTTGCTTCATGACTATTAATAGGGAGATGGAAGCAGAGATTCGAATGAGCAGCTTCAGGTTGAAAAGGAATTTATTTAATATTATTAGTACTTCTTCCCCACCACTCATTCTATTTTACATTTGAGGAACGCCAATTTTGGCTACTTTGTTGTAAGTAACCTATTGCTATCAAAACTTTACCACGGAGGCATGGACACTAAGGACATGGCCATTATAAATATGAGGGGGCCGGGTCCTAATGTATGGAGTGCTTTACGCCCCTCCAGCACACGTCGCCTGTTCATGCTAGCATGCGTTATTGAGACCTAGTGACCTACCATATGTTTTTGGCTCTAGTCCCCCAAAACATATATTAACACCCCTAGGAGCTACCACAAAATTTGAGCCGTTTTAGGCCACAAGGCGTGGATATACTTCAATTTTGGCCAATATTGACCACTTTTTTTTAGAGTAGCCAATTGTTCACAAAATTTTACCATAGACAGCCTAGGAGTGCCATTGTTGGATATGAGGGTACTCAGGGTAGGTTCCTCTATGACGGAAGTCTTTTATGCCCTTTCGGAACAAGTCACCCATTGAGGCTATCGTGCGTTTATTGCTGATTTTGGGATCTACTATAGGGTTTGGGCTCCAATATTTTGCTAAAATCTATAAATGGACCATTAGGGGCTTCTACAAACATTTGAGAATTTTTTGTTCCGGACACATTTTTGGCCAGAAAAACGTGGATTATATACTTTGGTTTTGTCCAATTTTGACCCCTTGTTGTAAAGTAGTCAAATGTTCTCAAAACTATACCATGGATGGCCCTGGAGTGCCCTTGTTTGATATGAGAGCTAGTTGCTCTCTTAGAGAAGTTTTTTAAGCCCTTGCACCACATGTCACATGTTGAGGCTAGCATGCGCATTTTACTGATTTAGGGACTTACCGTAGGTTTCTGACTCCAATATTTTGCTAAAACCCATGATGTTAGCTCTAGGGTATCACACAAAAAATTGAGCTGTTTTCGTTGCACCCCATTTTGGACCAAAAAACGTGAATTATACTTCAAATTTGACCATTGTTCCACTAGTTGCCAACTATTTTAAAAACTTTACCACGGACAACCTTGTATTGCTCTTAAGTAATATCAGGGTTGTTTCGCTTGTTGGGAAGTTCTTTGAACCCTTTGGGCACACGTCAATTGGCAGTTTGCCACCCTTTAGGCTAGCGTGCGCTTTTTTGTCTATTTCCGGACTTATCATAGGTTTTTGGGTCTAATGTTTTGCTAAAACTCATAACATAACCCTTAGGGGCTTCTGGAAATTTTGAGCCATTTTTGTACCATGGTCATTTTGGGCCAAAAAAAACGTTAATTATATACTTCGGTTTTGGTCAATTTTGGCCACATTTTCAAAAGAAGAAACATGTTCTCAAAACTTTACCAAGGAAGGCCTTGGAGTGCCCTCGTTGGATATGAGGATTGTTTCCTCTATTAGGAAAGTAATTTAAGGCCTTTGGGCACATGTCACCCCTTGAGACTAGTGCACCGTTTTTTGCCAATTTTGGGACTTACCCTAGGTTTGTGGCTCTAATATTTTGTTCAAAAACATAATATGACAGTTATGGGCTTACACAAAAAAAAGTGGGCAAAAAAAATGTGGATTATATTCTTTGGTTTTGACCACTTTTTTAAAAGTATCCTATTATTCTCAAAACTTAACCAAGACGATTTTGGAGTGCTCTTGTTGGACATGAGGTTTGGGGCGATTTATGTTGTATGTCCAGAGTTGGAATAGAGGCATGCAGAAGTGTAGTCAGATCTTTCGCGTGTTGTTGCTATTGTTTTAGGCTTGAAGCATGATTTCAGATGGGATCGCTTGGCTTTGGGGACAAATACGAATCAAAGGAGCCAAACCTAGTATGAGAGGACTGGGTTGACTATATATTTGTCTAACTTATGGCCATGATGCAGTTTTTCCAAAAAGTGTTGTTCCAAACCTAACTGCTAGTGTGAAATTTCGTGTATAGGGGTGAAATCCGTGGGAGAAATCAGGATACAGGCAATGGAGTTTATGTATATTGCGACGAATTTGGACAGAAAAGCCTTTTCGGCCTTTCAAGGATGGGTTACTCACCCATATCGCTTCATAGTGCGCCATGATATAGAGAAAAAATAACATTTAATCCCCAAACAACAACATGCAACTCATATGAAGTAAAAGGAGGTAACAGACCTTGTTTGGATGGACATCATCAAATACGTGAAGTTGACCACCAAATATAATAGTCATTTGTCTTCTACTAGATGTCAGTCCATGCCGACTGCAATGATGAATAGATACAATGGTATAACACAGGAACCGAAGGAGAAAGAACTGGATGATAATTAGTATATACAATATGCACAAGTGGGCACGTACCTTGGAGAGTTGGAAGATTCTGGCTCAGAAGTGCAAGTAAGAGAATTTACATTGCAGGCATTTGGCGCCAGCGCCGATAAGTTTCTCTCGGAGACTAGACTATTGCCCGGATTGAATGACTTTAAGATGCCAGAACCCTTATTACCAGTTCTTGATCCCTCATCTGCAGCCAGCTGAGACAAGACAGATGGACAAGAACCACCTTCTCTAAATCTGCTTGAAGGCATTTGATACATGACAGGAGAAGCCGGCCCGACATATGGATTATAATGTATGCCACCCCCTCCTACATTCATAGAAACCGACCTCTCATATTTCGGTACTTTTGCAATGGTGCGAGCAGCTTGCTGCCACATGAAAGAAGCAGAAACTGGCCTATTTTGTGGTGCACCATGAAGAGGCCTATCATAAGGCGATAATCTAGGTCTATCTCCTCCACTTGCATTGCGTAACATCTGGACTCCAACACAGACATACATTCCTTAATAAATAAAAATTACTCTTACTTTTCAAAAGGAAATACATATCACTGCATCATTGGAAATACCAACGGAATCTACCTTCATCACATTCGAGTGCTCAGGAGTTACCTGAGGAACCCTCTCTCTCGACGACCCCATGAGATCAGAATCTGAGTGATTCCGCTTATATCCTGAGAACTGATTGCTTATTTCAGAAACAGAAGGATCATTCCTGGAATCATAGCACGAGATTCTCTCAAATTGACCATCAATCTGTTTCTCTGCCACACCAAATATCTCAATTTCAGATCTCATTAAAACAATTAGCCCCCAAGTTGGAAAAAAAACATTAAAAGCACCAACTTTAATAGACTTTGCAGTGATTCATAACCCACAACTGGCACCTAAAATTCTCGGCTTTAAAGCGAAATGCTAATTTGAAAGCTACATCTAGCAATTGCATAGATCTCAGATCCCTCTAAAGTCTAAACCAACAACAACCAGCCAACAAACCACCCAATTACGAGCCCAATACGCGCCTGAGGAGGATCAAAGGTACTAGCCTAACTGCCTAAGCCCCAGCAGTCAAGAGAAACAAGTGACATGAATGCATATAAACAATAACAAAGATAAACCCAAAATTAATCAAATCTTCACCCACAAACAAAAGTGCTTAAGAAGATACAAACAACAGTAACACAAGGTACTTACAGTCCAACAAATCACAAAGCAAAAGTAGTACTCCCTAAGTCCTAACAAAGATGCATTCATATGTAACCAAAAAATTAGATACTCTTTGACAGGACAACCCACTAAACCAAGTTTGGAAATTTGTGTTTTAAGTCATCATTATCATTAGAAAGTCTAAATTCACCAGCCTGATTAATTGGTTCTCCCAACCCAAATCACTAGCAGCATCAATTAAAAGACACTACACATGCCTCAAAACACATTGATGAATCAAACTAAGTTACGATAATGATAGGGCGTTACCGAGTGACACTAGTAGTTCCCACAATCGCCTTCTAAGGCGAGTAGTGATGTTTACACTTCCCAGATTGATTTTTACACTCAGCCACTGTGAGTCACACTCCCCAGTGCAAAACTATAATAGAATATATAAAGATTCTCTAAAACTCTCACAATTTCAATGTAATCCTCATTAAGACATAGATTAAACCAAAAAAAACACAAAACTACACAATGCCCACAAATTGTAATAATCAAAATTAAGGCAAAAAAATCAGAAACATTGAGATGAAAGGGAAATAGATTACCAGAAGCTGTGTGCAAGTTAGAGACTTTATTACCAAGAAAATCATGAAAAACAGCAGAGTTTATTGGGATTTTGTTGTCAGAAGATTTAGAAGTGTCACCCATCATCATTATTCATTCTTCATCATCACTCAACTCAACATTGCAGTAGTAGTGTTTTCATATCCATCATAAAAATTTAACAAAGTATACTAAAAAGGGGAAAGAGGAGACAAAGATTGTGTGAATTGAGAATCACTTTGAGTTTGATGTGATATGAAGAAAATGAAGAGAGAGAAAAGGGAGCTCGAGAATCAGTAAAGTGAGGAGAAAGGAAGAAGAAGACAAAGGAAAGAGAAGAGTGTGTGTTGTGTTGTCATGTGTGTACAAAGCAAAGTGACGACTGAAGTGAAGTGAGTCTGTTGAGTAATTAAAAAGCTAAAGCTGTATTTCATGGGCTTCTGTTTGACTGTTTCATCACTCTACTTGGTGTTTTTCTGTTTCTTGAGGTCGTAGGGACGACAATGATCGATGATGCACCGTGTATAAATATTTGATTTGGTGAAAATAAAGAAGACCATAAAAATGTAGTCACGGGAACGTAAAAATACCATCACTAAAAATTACCAAGTTGTTCAAGCCTTTAAGCATACTCGTTGTTACATTACGTCGTCCACATGTGAGCTTTTGGTAGTAAACAATTAATCACAAAAGTGGAATGTTTTCGAAGAAAAAAAGAAAAAAGTTAAAAAGTTCATATCCTCTATAACTCCATTTCCTTCCTTAATGAAGTGATCTTCTCCTAAATTAATCAATGAAATTTTACTGAGCACACGTTAGAAAAAACCGTTTTACAAAAGATTGCACAACGTAAAATTATTCACCAAAAAAATAAATGTGTCAAATAGTTTATGTCAGGATTTTCGCAAGTTATATATGCCATTTTACATTTTCAGAAAAAAAAAAAAAAAAAAGTTTTTACATTTACATGTTCTGATGTTCCAAACTTCCAACCTCCCAAATTCCAATTCAGTGATTAGGGCTTAGCCACCAAACAAACAGGAAAACTAACAAGAGTGATCAGGAACTTTCTCTTCTTTTTGGCCTTGGGCTGATGAGGTACCAGGAATCCGGGATCGACTCTAACTAGGTTAAGGCGTTAAGCTGAGACAAAATTACAGTAATTCTTGCCTCTGCTAACAACAAGAGGAAATAAATCATCTACGCATCTACAATAGGTGCGTAACTATTTGACTCGGCTAGCCTGAAGAATGATATTGTTCCGGATCCTGCTTAGGCAAACCAAGTGATATTCACTACATTAAGCAACCATTATCTCATAAGCTTCAAATTTTTCTATAAAGAAATTGACAATTAAGGAGCATCGGCTGCATAGTGCATATAATTGTCCAGCCAAAAGAGAGAATATCCCTTATTCCCACTGCTCACTTCAGTCATCACGAGTGTAGCCATGTAGGAGCCTCTCATCACTGACAGAACTTGGCTTATTGAAGAATCCGACAAATAAGTTTGCCAAGTTCAGCAATATGTATCGTTTCACAGCTATTCTCATTGATCGGTGTCCATTCTAACAACACAATGTATATCCAACCCAAGCTCCCAAAGATGAGCCAAGCTATGCTTATTTGCTCCTAGCAGCATCTTTTCGCCTAACCCTTTGCACTTGACCTTTTCCTACGAGTTCTTCTACTCTTCATCACTTCTCTGGAGTCTGAATCAGTCTTCAGAATACTAGACATAGCCTTGGCTTTTTGTATTATGGATTTTCTCCTACGATGGTTATCGTCCTCAACTCCAACAAAAGCACTTGGAGATGGTTTTGAGCATGGTATAGTTGCTACCAAATTAGACACTTTTGTTGCCAATTCACGTAACCCCTTCTTCTTCAGCTCAGTATGCAGTTTCTGATAACTATCGAAGTTGGGCGTGAAGCCTCTCTGGATCAACTCCTCTAGTTCCATTACAGCCTCATTGAACCTACACGTTTTACAGAACAGATGCATCAACACCTCACTCATACCCGAGTTCAAAACCAGTCCTCTAGTTCTCATATCCTCCCTAATCCTGAAGACCAAATCCGACCTTTCAACCTCACACAACATCCTCAACATCAAGTGAAACGTCGTCCCATCTGGCCTGTAACCAAACTCGATTATCTTCCTATAAAGATCCACTCCCTCGTCTATTTTCCCACAGGCTGCGAAATACCTAATGAAGTGATTATAGATCGTACCAGTGGGCACAATGCCCCTACTTGACATCATCTTCAGGATTCTACCCGCTCCATCAAGATCCCCAACCTTACAAAACCCCCGAATCAATGAATTATAAGTCGTCAAAGTTGGACCAGCCTCCAACACCAAAAACCTCTCTAACATCCCAAGTGCCTCCTTAAGCCTCCCTGCACCAGCTAAGGCGTCAACCAAAGGATCATACACTCTCCTACTCGGTACAATACCGTTTCTTCTCATTTCACCAAGCAACTCTACTGCCTTATCAATCAAACCCATTCTACAATACCCTCCAACAAGTATCCCATAAGTAGCAACATCCGGCACCAAATCCTCCCGTCTCATCTCCAACAAAACCTGCTCAACTTTATTCAAATTCCGCAATCGAAACCACCCTTCTAACAGCATAGTGTACACATCTACTGAAGGTACCCAACCATGATCCAAAAACATTTTCCTATCTATAAACTCACAAGCTACCTTAACATGCCCATATTTACACAACCCGTCTAACAAAACCGCGAATAAATCGATTTCCAAAGTCTCCCCAAACTCACATAAACGAATAGCATGCATAAACAAACCTAATCTAGCATAATTCCTAACTAAAAATCCTAGGGTTTCAGCAGAAATGAAATCAGACCCATCATCAATCTTGATCTTATTCACCAAAATCATCAATGCCCACTTAAATTCACCTGATTTTGCTAAGATATTCACCATTGAATTGAAAATTGGGGGAGTATGACTATACCCAGGTCGCTTCTCTGCCCATTTGAAGAGAGAGAAAACCCGCTTCGGCGACGATTCGAAACGCTTAAAAATTGCCAGCAAGAGTGATGGTGAAGGTTCAATCTCAATCTTCTCCAGAGCCTCTACAAGATTAGGGTTTTGGAGGGTTGTGCATAGAGTGTCGAAATCCCCATTTGGGGGTTTAGGGTTAGGGTTAGGGTTTGGGTTTGTTAGAGAAGAGAGAAATTGAACAAACTGAGATCTGGGTATTTGAAAATTGATTTCATTTGACGATAAAATTGGATGAAAGATTGATTTCTGAGAAATTTTGGGGAAATTTAGGGTAGAAATTGAGATTAATCGGTTTAATTTAGGAGAGAAAAAGAGGGGTTTTCGAAACATTGTTGAACACTTGAAAAATTCCCGCCAGCTTCTTCAGAGCCGTTGGGAGTTCGTTAAACAGAATTGGTTTAGGGAAATACAAGGTAGCCATAACGTTACGGCATGAATGAAATGATCCACGTTTTTTTGTTCTTGGCAAATCATAGACCCGCGCGGTTTTATGATTTGCCAGACACAAAAGAACGTGGATCAGTTCATTCACGCCATGGTGTACTGTTACCATCACCCAAAAAAGAAAAAAGAGGAGGTGGTTATCAACTCCATACGTTTATCGTGCACGTGAAAATGTAGGGACTAGAAATCGGTGAAAAGAAGAAGTTGTCTAGTATTTTTCGTCACCAGACTTACTCATAGCGTAAATGTGAGAACTGAGAACTAGAGTCACAAAATTTGATAAACATGATAAACCAGTGTGTCCAATGGTCTCTAATTTGCACAAGAACATGTACGCAACAGCTTCTTTTTTTTTCTTGTAAGAAATCTGATAATTCTAGATTAGTTGTTGTGTTTGTCTACAAGATTACAAGGGTTATAGAACGATTATGGTCGTATATATCTGAAGTATTATCGATGTAGATGAATTAATCACACAAGAGAAGTGATCATTCTATACAATTTGATATGAAAGCTAAGTAAAGATATGGGTTTGTTTTCATCTCCTCTGGAAGTTTAAGGCTTTGATGGCGAAAGCAAAAGTCACAGTGAAGATTAAGCAGAATCCGGCAACAGCGACAGCAGCTAAGGGCAGGAAATCATGCCTGTAACCGAACTGATCATGAAGCAATTGTCGAACAGATACTGAGTGAATGCCATCTGCAAGCTGCACAGGGTCGTCCAAGTTTCCATATTGGGATGTAAGAAGGCCGTATAAACTCCATGCTATGGGGTTTGCCCAATAATACCATCTCCACCACACAGGGATCCTCTGAAAGGCAACACAGAAGCGTTAGTTTTCGCTAAAGATAGAGCCTAATGAGCACCAATATACAAAGATATACGCGCCTTTTTCAGGAGCGAGATATATTACCGTTTGGGGGATCATGAATCCACTGAAAAGGTTCCACATCATATAGAATGGAGCAGAAACAATGGCAGCAGCATTATGGTTAGGTGTAACAGCGATTGTCATCATCCCGAAGAAGGTGAAGTACAGTAGTGTGAAAAACATGAAGTACAGGTACCAAATGAACTTGAAGAAGTTCCATTCAAAGGATGCCATGTAGTAGAAGATACAGCTGTAAATGAGCGACTGAACGAATACATATGGGAGCTCAATTATGACCTGTTCAGAGAATTTTACAGAAAATATTAGCTAATCTGATTAGTGGATGCGTAAAATTATGCAGACATCAGAAAGAAGTTGATTTTTGTACCTGAGCAAAAGCAAATGATAGAGCTGAGTACATCCTTGCTGCTCTCTCTCTGTATGAAACGAATCGTTCAACTGATACAACAGGTTGTACAGCAGTAGCATTTGTAATTCCAATGAATAAGACTGCTGAATACATTGATCCCATTGCATTAGATATATCTTGTTGGGTACTCCTGCAGTAATGTCCAGTTCACAGTCAAATGTAAGTTACTCCCTATGATTTTGAAAGCAAATGCATAAGGATCCAAGTACAAAATCCAAGCAAGCATTAAGAGAACTATGAGCAGAAGATGCAAAAATACTGATGCTGTAAACAAATTCTACAAAATCTTTAGAGACGTACCTTTTGGAACCAAACTTCCAGCACATTGTTCCAAACATCAAAGAGATGATGACAGTGTACAGAAAGCGGACAGCAGTGTACTGTGGATTCCGCCAATATGAGAGACTTTGTTTCCAGAGACAAGTTAAGAACTGTGACAGGAATGAACGAGAATATTTAGTTGGAAAGCTTAGTTCCAGTGAATCCAAGTCCGGTTTGCTTAGACGTTCAACCATCTGTTTGTTTAGCCTGAAAAGGAAGGTATGTCATTACATATGTGAAGACTTATCTACAAAATTAGTTGTTAGGCTTCCCTAATCACATAAGATCACTTACCGAAAAAGAGAAGAATTTTGGTACACTTCTGCAAAATCAGCCCCTAGGCGACTTTCTTCAGCAGGAGATGAAACATCCAAAATCCATGCTGCAGGGTTGTAGCCAGGCTTGATTTTAGGAACTCCTCGAACTGCCTGATGCAATGAAGACAATGCAAAACAAAAATGCTTAGAATCTAAAGTAGAACTTATGTGATTGCATAAAAATGAAATTTTCCACAGTTTACGAGTGTACTCTCACCTCAAAGTACTTAATAACCTCACGAGATCTGGTCCCAAGAGGTCCAGCATATATCATTTTGCCTCCACGCTTCATCAGCAAGAGCTGTGCAAGAAGAAGGAACACGGACATGAAGGACCGGATTATAGACTGCAAGGCATAAGACAGAAATGACTAAAGAGAGAAGAACCATAGAGAGCTACAAACCTCGTCGAAGGATTCAAAGATATCTACACTAGGCTGGTGGATGGTGCAAACAATTGTCCTTCCAGTGTCAACAATATTTCTCACTGTTCTCATCACAATAGCTGCAGCTCTAGCATCAAGCCCGGAAGTGGGCTCATCCATGAATACAATTGAAGGATTTGCAACAAGTTCAACTGCAATCGTTAATCTTTTCCGTTGTTCTGTGGATAATCCATCTACACCAGGCATGCCAACCAAAGCTCCTCTCAAAGAGGTAAGCTCAACGAGTTCCATGACCTCGTCCACAAAACTCTGCACATCACATCGAAAAGTTTAATCTGACAGACTGACAGCTGAATGGAGACATCTGCGCAGAACTTCAGAAACAACATACCCTTTGAGTTTTAAGATCTACATGAGATGGCAGCCGAAGCCAAGCTGAGAAGAGGAGTGATTCATGAACAGTTAAGCACGGGGAATGATTGTCATCTTGCTCACAGTAGCCAGAAATTCTCGCAAACGTTTCCTGTTTCTTAGGATAACCGGAAATGTATATGCCCCCTTTGATTGTTCCACCAGTTTTTCTACCTGAGAGAACATCCATGAGAGTTGTTTTTCCGGCACCACTTACTCCAACCAATGCAGTGAGAATTCCTGGTCGAAATGCCCCTGTCACATTAACCAGCAGCTGTAGCTTGTCCATCACCACACCGTGCTGTTTGAGTTCCTGAGGTCATACAACTAGCAATAAAGACAGTTTCCAGAAGCAGACAGCAAGGTCACTACATTATTAGAAAAGGGAGGAGAATGAACTGAAAGCTTACCGTGGGAACATCTACATAGTAGTTAACATTGCTAAAAGCCATAGAAAGTGGTTCAAATGGAAGCACCATGCCTCTCTTTTTTATCTCTTTTCCTGTCAGAAAGTTTAAGGAGATGTTGAAGTCATCTCAAAACAAGAAATCGTTCAATCATGGAGAAGAGAGGGAGATCGATAGAGACATAAGCGTACTAACCTGTGTATGAGAAAGACTGATCTAGAAAATCTCCCAACTCAATTTCGAAAGTTTGTTGAGTCTCTTCCTGATCTTTGCTAGACTGTGTATCCTTGAAGATAACAGCTTGACGCAGTCCAAGAGCTTCATTCAACGACCATAAGAGCATGTTAAAACTATATAGTTTCTCCAGACTTTCTCAGACACTAGCACAGTGGTAGCTCAAAAAGTTTACTACTTACGGTTGAGATAAGTCAAGAAAAGCGTAAAGAGAGTGTTGAACAGGACTGTGTACCCAAGCAACGCACCAGCACCAATCCAATACCAGTAACTCTCAGGAAACAAGCTCCTTGCCTTCAAAAGCATCTCACCTAAAGATAAAGTAGTGTTTTCGACTTTCTGCAAATGTTAACAATTTTTGTCAAATACAAAAGGATCTGTTTTAGGCAAAAGCATAGTATAAAAACCTCAAAAAGCAACCTAACAGTTAGTAAATTTAATGTTTCAGAACTCATACAATAACATGTTTTGTGTATTCAGCATAATCATTGAGCTTCATTTCATCACCCATCCTAGATTTGACGCAAATACATTTTCAACAGACATTCCTACGTCCTAACAGTATTTTGTTGATAGAACACTAGAACAGTGGAGCTATAGCATAGTGGCATGATTTTTCTCCAAGTGCAGTGTGAAAGTGTAAGCCTGAAGGCAAAGAATAACGCAGGAAGTATGTAGCTACCTTACTCCAGGAATGGCCGAGAAATTCATTTACAGAAGCTGCATTCTGTGCATACATCAATGGGGAAACCCAATAACCCCAGATCCACCATTTGGGAATGCTGTCTGTCATTTCCGAAAAATATTAGCACATAGAAAGTCACATAAAAAGATTACTGCACTAAGAAGTTTCGAGTTACACCTCTTGAGAAGATGAATCCTCCAAGAGCCATGACAACCAACATTGCAAAGGATCCAAAAGTGTTAGCAACTATCAGATTTCTTCCCAAAGACGCCATTACACGAAAGAGACCTATAGACATCTGGTGCAAAAGAAAAAATAGCATGAACTGCTTCAGGCATCTGCAAACAGGAAAGATAAAAAATTTCAGTTACAAGAACCAATATCTC
Source organism: Spergularia bocconei (assembly GCA_963457585.1). Lineage (NCBI taxonomy): Eukaryota > Viridiplantae > Streptophyta > Magnoliopsida > Caryophyllales > Caryophyllaceae > Spergularia > Spergularia bocconei. The sequence goes on along the minus strand of OY734957.1, from coordinate 893,991 downwards.
ATACTGTTTTGTAAGAGATGATACTCATGATAGTTTACCTTGTAATGTCAGGATCAAATCCAACGACATAATATGTAATTCCCACCCAAATGAGACTCTCAATGAATGAGGACGGAATGCTTAAGATCCAGGAAGGAATTGTGTGAACCCAACATGGATAGAAGCGCAAATCTCTATGCTTGTACAGAACTGGGAGCTTCTGTATTAGCAGAGGAACCTCCATGAAACCATTGAATAAAGTCATGACTATCGAAAAGTAGATTGCCCCAAGGAATACACCTCCATCCTCAAGCGTCTTGTGATGCATAGTTTTTCGGAAGAATACTGTACTGATGATGAGAGTAACTAAGAGAAGCTGCAATATACATAATTTAAATTATGTGCCAATGCCTAAATTCAGCAGTGTTATGCTAAGAAGTAAGATCAGATTAGTAGTTTAATGAATGAAAATCCCTACTGAAGCACATTTAGCAGTGGTCTTATGAAAGGACATATAGAAAACCAGAAGAGGCTTCACCTGTACATATTTAAAAATGAATAGAAACGAGTTTCGTTTCATGAGTAATGCTTGCCAGGAAAACCCAATCTTCAGAAGCTCAATCCTCTTTACACCATAAGTGGAAGTTGACAGAGCAGCTGGATGAATGTAACGCCCATCAACAGGATTAACAAGCTCCCGGGATAGCTTATAGCCAAGACGAAATGATCGAAAACCTTCAACAAATTTTGCCACAGGCACATATTGGTAATGGCAATCTCTGCAGGACCAATATTGTTTTTGGTCTTTAACAGATGTGACCTGAGCCAAAACATGCAGCAAAAGATATTTAAGGATGCATGGGGATAACATGTTAATAGAATTAACTTACAGCAGCGTAAACAACACATACTTCCTGCAAAAAATCAGCAACATTCTTTCTTTCCGGGCATTTGAATCCCATATGTTCGAAAAACTCAAGAGCAGTTGCGCGTGATCCTTGATAGACAATCTGTCCTTCACTCATAAGAATTACATCATCAAATAGTTCGAATGTTTCAGGATCTGGCTGAAGCAAGGAAATCATAGTGGTCGTGTCCATAGCACAGGTGGAATACTTGAGGTACTTAATAATTTGATGCGTGGTTGAACTATCTAGGCCTGTCGATATTTCATCCATTAAAAGCACTCTGGACGATCCAACAAGCAGCTCCCCTGGATGACAAGCATAACTTATAATCTTCTGAAAAATTCAATCCTTAAGCACATACAAATCTCTAATGCACCAGAAGTGTTACCTGTTGTCAGTCTCTTCTTTTGACCTCCAGATATACCTTTGAGCATTTCGTCTCCCACCAGTGTGTCTGCGCAGATATCCAGACCTAAAATCTGTGCACACACATCAGGTGAAGCTATGAGCTTACTATTGAACATAAATCATTGGTTTACTATACTAGAACTTCAGAATTCTCAAAAGCTAACAGTGTACAGTATCTCAATTAAGTAGATACAGAATCGGCTCTATCAGAAACTTTAAATGATTCAGATACAGCATAAACTACCAGGGGGCAATGGCAGTACCAACATGTCAAGGGCTGCCTATGGCCATCTCGATTCACATAATCATACGGACTCAACTTACTACCTACAGTATGAACTAACTGAGTCACATGTACCAATATCCTACCTTCATAATGAATTCAGCATACAGACTTGTTTCCTGCTCCCCTAGTGCGAGAACCTAAAGAACATCACATACTTGTTATCCATACATGTAACAAACATATAACCATTCAAGGGAGCAGAGTAAAAAATAAGCATAACAGCTCTATGTAGCATCCCTGACCTTAATTAAGATATCAAGATCTTCGTCAGGCTGGATCCTGGAGTTCTTTTCTCTCCGAAGAAGTTCTTCAACCATATCTGTTGGTTTACGAAAAAAACATGTTACACTGTTGTAATGCTGCATAGTATCTGTGAAAAAACTGAGTCAAAATTTGGCTTACCGCTTTTGTATCCAACACCTTGACAACGTCCAGAAAAATCAATAGTCTCCCTTACAGTCATCTCTGCCATGTGCCAGTCTCTCTGACTTACATACGCAGAAACCCTCTGAGCAATGAACTCTGTAAGTTCATAACCATTGTAGCTTACTTTCCCTGATGTCTTAAAATAAACAAACATCAGGAATTAGGAAGAGTGCAGGAGCACCATGTAACATTGAACAGTTTTCAATTATATTCGGAACATTGAAACACTATCATAGCTGAACTAAGCAGAAGCTCATGCTGCAGGTTAATACCTTTAGTCCACGGCCAAGACGGCCAGCAAGGGCCAAGAGCAGAGTTGTCTTGCCAGAGCTCGGAGGACCTAAAAGCAGTGTCAGCCTACACAACATTACAACAATGTGCATCAAGATCAATCAAAGAGGAATATTTTGGCATTGAAGAATGTGAAGATCAATACAATGACAATAAAGATTGAAGAACAAGTTACTATTTTACCTTGAAGGCCTTACAATGCCACTAACATCGTTTAGAATCGACAAGTCCATTCTTTTGCCACGAAAAATGCCAAACCGTCTCATGAAAGCCTTACACATACAAGTTTGTTTCAGAGATAATAGGTTAGAAAATCGGTTAGGAAATGTTCAAGGCATTGTCAATGTAGGACTTCTAGGATAGTCAGATGGCTCAAGGTAGCTGAGTACATATAGCTCACCTCGCTCATATTGAAGACGAAATTGGGAATTGTAGGCAATGCTCGAGTTCCAACTTGCACAAAAGCATTCACCTTCAAATGCTCAAACCGAACTTCAACCTTAGGAAATTGCAAACCTACTCTACAAAACCAGGATAAGAGAGCCTTCAGACACAAACACTCAACATATATTGAATGAAAGACAGACTCCACCCCCATTAAGTAGGAATTAGAAGAAATGTAAACATCAAGTTACAAGTACTATGCCTTCATTAACAATTAATCACATATGAATTTCTTCATTTATAAATTATAACAATTACCACTGAGTGCCAACGTACCTCCTAATGATTACTAAGCAAAAACGCTAAACGTCTTCATGCTTACCACGGTCCATGGTATAATTTACCGTCTCCACATGACAAGGAAAGGCGTACACATATAGGGTGTGTTTGGCCAAGCTTCTGAAGTGTTTCTAAACTGTTTCTGGGTCCCAGAAACTGAAAACTGGCCAAACACCCAAAGCTGAGAAACTGTTTCTGGTTTCTGAGAAGCACTTCTAGTGTAAATTTGTTCTTCAGAAATAGAAGCTCCAATTTGGAGCTTCTCCTCCAGAAACTGTTTCTGAGAAGTAGTTTTGTAGAAGTTGGAGCTTGGCCAAACAGGCACATAGTGTAGGACGTCAACATTTAGAAAAAAGAAAATTTAAAATTGAAAGAAAACTGCCAATTTTTTTTTATGTTGTTCAACTTACAAGAAATTTGATATTCATGTAAGTATGTAACTTTACTACTGCTTTTGAGTAAGACCGTCACATGATAAGACTAGGCGAGTTACTAATGTGTCCAATAAAATCTACAAACATACAAGATCCTTAATTACTCAAACAGTCAAACATGTCTAATTATGAGACCGTCTTACAAAAAAAAATATGTTGTTGAAATTGGAATTCCGAGGGTAAAATATTTAGCTAAAAATAACTAAGAGACCATGACAAACATGCATTTTCTTTAATTTTTAACTTCAATTAGAGTCGGTCCAATTCACACACCCATTTGTAGTATAAGAAACAATACCATGGTCATCGGACTACATGTGAACAACAAAATTAAAATGAAATACCGACCTAATATGGTACTTAATTTCGATACCACCTTCTCACAAAGTCACAAATAATATACTAACAACAAATTATTAAATTACCCCATTTTATAAAATTCCTAATACTCGTGTGAGACCGACACTCAACCCTCGGACATAGGCATAAGTGTGTAACACTAGGGCAATACGTACATTTTAAGCCAAAAAAACGAGGAATTATCATAAATTATCGACACACACGTATGACGTACCCTTGTCGAACGAATACTTCTAGCCGAGTCTAAGTAACAAAGAAACGAACTACTTACACGTCAAACCTGTGCCTCAATCTGCTGAAAAACAACTCAGGATCTTCATTAAAAGCCGAAACAAGACGATCAACCAACAAACACCTCTCATCTTTCCCAAGCTCAGTAATATTAACTTGAGATACATTTCCAGAAATACCCTTGAAAAGGGCAGTTCTTGCTTGACCGTAAGTCGGAAGCTTTCGTAAATTCGCCCATTTCAGAGCTTCTTCTTCTACCCTACCATCACCACCCTCATCTTCTTGGATTATTCCGCCATTGTTTTGAGCTCGAGAGCTTGAGTAATAATCCCACATTGCTTGTAACAGAGCAAGAAAAACAGAGGAAGTTGTGGTTTTTTTTTTTTTGGGGGGGGGGGGGGGGAGAAATAATGTTGTGTAAATGTACAAGTACTATGATGTTTGTTAGCTTCAACGAGAAGGTTGGTTGTCTTTACCTTGTTGTTATTAATGTCACCGAAATTTACCTACTTCCTTAATTTTGCGTAAAATCAAACAGAGAATTAATATCGTTGAGAAGTGGGAAGATTTGGTGGGACTTAAACGGTAGAAGGAAAGGTTTTTGAAACGACGAGAAATTTTCGCGTGTTATGGTAACTATGTTGACGTGGTGTTACATTTACTATTAAATTAATTTACTGATGTGGTGTGTATCTTGTATATTACACCGTTTTTCATTTTTAAAGGTGGATGGCTTATTAAGTAGAGCGTGTGAGGTCGTGAGGGTAACATTGTTGTTGATGTGGTGTAACGGTAATTTTATATTCCGTCTCATGATTAATTTTAATATCGCCTATATTACGTAATCTATATTGGGATAGCATGTAGTACTAGAATATATTCCCAGTTAATTTGATCATTTATGTTTATAAATTAGTATCATTAGATGACACGATTTGGTTATTCTACATATATACGAGGTTAATTTCATTTCGACAATTAAGGTTTTAGCTTCTCTACATATACAATGAAGAAGAGCACATCAGAAATTAAATTGGGGGTACGGTAGAGTATAGTAGGAAGAAGAGCTCGAACGACAAACGATAGATTCATTAGATTTTTGGTTGAACTAAATTTTTTGCACAATCAATGTTGAATGTTAGTTGATATCAACTTGTTATGATTAAGTTATTGATTAATCAGATATCCAAACGTCTTTGAGAAGAAACTTTATTTAACAGTACAATCCTGTCTTTTTCATGCCCTTTTGTAGCTGGAATAATGCAACAGTAACGTACACAGTCACATATACCTATTTTGGGAACATATACGTAACGTCGTCTTTCCTTTTTAGTCATTTATTTTTGGTAAGTAGACTGTAAGTGAAATTATCATACGAATAAACTCTTTCAAAGAATGTAAGAGATTCTTACTTCAATTGTGCAAAAGCAAAAAAAAAAAAAATGGTGACTATCTAATTAGTGTACATATACTTGATGAATGGGGTCAATTCGAGGCGGTTCGGCAAAACAAGCAGGTTAGAGGCGGTTCGATCCCTACTTCACAAGAAACTAGAATTGATTCTCATGCTAATACAAATATGGAAAGACATGCATCGTTCTGAAGACTACGGAGTACAACTCTACAAGTATGATGGAACTGGAAAGGACTAAGGTACGGAGATCGAATTGGATCCAAGTACTAAGCTAGGTGTCGTAACTCGTAACCCTTACAACATTGCATTATATAGACAGCTGAAAATAACACAAAAGTGGAGGATTTTTAGCCAGCAAAATGGAAAAGCAACACACCACCTTTTGACCCGGAAGATTTTATACACCAACAAATTGGAAGGAAAAATTGAAAATGCAATAATGTTAAAACTCATCTTAATAGTTTTATTATTACTATATACGAGTCTACAACTTAGGAATCAAATTTGAACTAAAACAAATGGTGCATTTCACACGAATGTTTCGTCCCAATCCAATCTCGAAATATTGTTCACCTTTCCATTTTGATTTCTTAAAATACCAAGTATTTTTTTAAACCATTTATGCCTGAAGCCCAACCCAATATTGGGCTGTATTTTGGGCCTAGCTAGGTTGTGGTCTGATTTGAATGGCCCATTTCTTTCTTTTCTCTTGTTTTTTCAAGATTTTTTACTTCACCTATTTATACATATAAGACGTAACTAATACGTTGATAAGTGACAATGATTCACGAATATTCATGAGTTATTGTTTGTAACTTTAAATTGAGTAGATGTATAGAATTTGATATCACGCCCACGTAAAACTTGGTCTAGACGATGATCCACCATATATTGTTAGTTTGTTACATTATAGATTTATAGCCACAAAAAAATATAAATAATGTGTCGATCAAGCTACTAGTATTAGATAGACCCAAAAAGCTAAGCAACCAAATTCGATCATCAACAATAAAAATGAGCACGACTCATATACACCTTTCACCACCCACCCATTATCGGGCTCAAACAACCTCCATTTCCAATGCCCGACCCGTTTCACTTTCCTTCAAGAGAAAGCCTCTCTCGGTCACTTTTGCCGCGGTCTCATCCGAATCTTCTCCGGAGCTCCAAAAACCCGAAATCGAGCTCGAGTTTATCGGGGTATGTATAGTATGTAGTACTATATAATACTAGTAGACAATTACGTAAATAAAACTTGTTAATTTTAGCAATTCTTTGAATTTATATATTATTTAGTTTTTTACGTACATTAAACTTGGTTTTTTTTGTTTTCTTTTAATTTGAAATAGCCAAAAGCAGGAAATGATGGTTCATATCCGATTGATAGCGCAAGAGCTGTGAGTGGTGATAAGTTGCTAAGGACCATTATGTCGGATAATAAGATTGAGCTCTATGCCACGTATGTAAGTCCTCAACCACACTTGGCTTGTTACATACTCTAAAATTTTATGTGCAAAGTGCAACCCTTGCAAATTATGATAGTTGTTCGGTATGTATACTATATATACTGACTTTAAATTTGATAGTATGTACATCTTCGTAACCTTTTTTACTTGGATAAATTAAATAATTGATCGACTTTAAACCTTCTTTATTTGCTTAGATGGATTATTTAATAATTGACAACTACATATATATACTCCGTACTTGTTAAATTGGATTATTAGTGATGACTCGATTTTAGACCCAATAAAAGGCTACAAATTAAAATAACAAGACGATAATATTCCATACGTTAAAAACTTGATACTTGTATCAGGGCAAAGTGATGAACTGTGGTGGTGGTGGAAGTTGTGGAACTTGCATTGTCGAGGTACGTAGCCATATATATATATGATAATTCTTTCTCTATATAATTCCTAGCTGATTATATTGATTTTAAACTCGCTATGTCACCTATGTGTTACACTTGGCTTCTCGCTCAAACTGAAATTGTAAATAAAACAGCGCTCCATCAGCTGTGTGCCTGTGTATGTATATATCGATCAATTAGCTAGGAAGAATGCGTAATTGGTTTCGTACGAATAAATTAAGACAATATAACATAGGTCGCATTTTATACATTGTGCATTTGTGCCTATGTTTTGTTTATATAGTTAATTAAAATCTTACCATAATCAAGAAGAAGAACAATGTGAAATAATTAATGCATCTTTTTGTAATTGTTATGTTATGCTAAGACGGTCTTACATGCATGGAACTTTGTTGTTTTTAAAGTGGTTTAAAATGCACCGCTTTCTCATTTCTTGGTCTTTTGTAATTCGGCAATGTTTATTAAACAAAGACAAATATATTGGGGAATGAAAAAGATTTATACTTGTAAGGGAAATATGATCGAAGCTGAATTCTTATTGCACGCAGATTCTTGACGGAAAGGATCTTCTCAATGAACGGACAAATACTGAACTTCGGTATTTGAAGAAAGTAAGCGCGGTTTCTTGTCTTTTGCTACACCCCATTATAATTTGAGAGTGCATATGTCAACTGATTGTTTATTACAATTAAAATGCATGTATGATATGTTGTTGATGATGAGGACTCGAGCTGAGATAGGTAGAATAAAATGTTTACAACTATAAGTCTAGTGCTTTATTTTTATGGAGCAATTAGCATCGAGTGAGATATCGTCATTGTGTTTGTGAACGTGGACCGATACTCCTCTGATTTTTAATAGTTCGAGTTACCAATTTTGTTTACTGAAATATTAGTATGATGGTTAACTTTCAGAAACCTGAATCTTGGAGGCTTGCTTGTCAAACTATCGTTGGAGATAAAGAAAATTCGGGCAAGGTATGTTGCTTTGATAATTAATATTGACGATCTTGACGTTTACATTTCATGTACGGTCTCTTGAATAAGAGGCGGAGCTAAGATTTGAAACTCGGTATATTGAATCTCAGGTTGTGGTTCAGAGGCTGCCTCAATGGAAGAAATGATGAGCCAATTAAGCTAAGAAACCAAAAGGGTTGTTATTGTTTGTTCGAGTGAATTTATTATGTAATGCCAAGAATGACATGGTAGCTACATTTGTTTGTACATCTTTCGTTACTATTGAAGGAACTAAGCTCGGCGGAAAGAGATTGTAGAGAAAGAAAATGATGAAATAGAAGTATTTTTCGGAATTAAACTCCATGGAAATAAACCAATAATTGTATTTTTGCGAATAGTTGATTGAATTGACAAGTACAACGACACGAGAGGAAAAATGTTGTCCTTATCATTGGATTTTACGAATTACAATCTAACCAGTGTTTTAATTTATTCATACCAGATATTCAAATTAATTATTGGAGATGGACATATGATTCCACTTAAGTCAATCTTGAATCGAACCAAAATAAACATGACAATCGATTCAAACAATTCTACTTTTTTTTTTTCATCATAAAATGTAGACTATCAAGCCTATCATACACTCCATTCGACACATTGATCCTTACTTGTGTATTAGTCAACTTTTAGGTAAGCTAAATTGAGTCAGAGAGAGTATAACAACTCAAAAACTGGATGACATTGCCTGAACAAAAAATATTATGTAGGTTGGTACAAAAAAAAAACATATTACATAGAAACTCTAGGAAGATACGAATGAAATGAAGGAAGTATGCTTTGTTTGAACAAAACCGACCAGCCCGCTCCTAATCCGCAATCGAAACTTCGGACAATGAAGTGAATACCCTTGGGCCCCTTCACCTAAACTTACTAGTTGCTTGTGATGATATCGACCGATCGACTTACAAGACATAGTAATGGGTCCTAGTGTCCTATATATACTTCTATTTATGAATCACGAAGATCCCCATATATACAACTCATCCTTCCCCCGGCCTCCCACAGTCCCACGGTCCCACCCGCCTTAAAATTAGAAATAACTTCAAACCCATCTTATGTTCCATTCACATACCATTACATATCTCGTCTATTAATATATGGTTAACCAAATAGACATGGACGGATGATGAAGTAACGAGTATTACAAATCTAACGTAAATAAATTTAGAGTAGGACAGAAGATCTGATCAACCTCAAAATCGTACACCAGAGTATTACATAAGCAAAGGACTACAGTCACTACACAATGTAGATGAGAGGATATTATATTTTGGGTGGGAAAGATAAACAAATTTAAATTAATTAGTAATTAATTCGAAGGCATAAGCCAGAATGTCAGGTCGTTATAAACTAAACATAATTTTTAAACTTTTGTCAGATGGGGATGTTACAGATCTGAAACATTTGGGTTTTATAGTATGAGAATTTAATTAACTGTAATCATAAACTCTAATAGAATGACTAAATTACCCTTGCATTCATTAATTAACATCTCCCTCACGCTAATAAGTCTTTGTTTAACGCAAGGGTAAATTAGTCAAATTAAGAGTCTTGAGGAGCTGGCTTGGTCAACATTGGCTTTAAATATAAGGGATACCCACCTTCTCGTAAATTCTGGTCCTGCTGTGGTGTTGTTGGATATACTAGTATCTGGTTCATTATTAAATGACGTAGGGCATGTTGTATTATAGTACTATGTCCATGTGTGATGTGTCAATACATTGGTTAGATTATGTACTAAATTAGTCCTTAATCATTCGCGTAATCGCATTAGTTCATAATTACGTCGTGCGTAGAATTACATAAGGACATAATAAGGTGGCATAACTATTTGAACTGCATAAAGTCTAACATCATTGTATCATCAACTAGATTATTAGTCATTTGTTATTCGCATTATCTCAAACTCTTGGTGGAGTAACTCCGATAAAGCTTAATACAGTTGTAACTTGTATATATACCTAACTCAAAAAGTAGACATTGAGGTATCGTGTCTACACAATTAAATGTCCACTCTTATCAGTATTACATCTCATTTAAATCGTATTGTATATCAAAGTGACAAATGTAATATTTGGGCACTTTTTTTATTACAAAATCGTTTAGTCCAAATTTAATATATATCTCGACTTGTTAATCTTATCTTTGAATATTATTCTCTTCAATGATATAACAAACTAGATCCATGTACAATTCAAAAATAAATAAAAAATTGAACAGACAACATCAAATCATATGAAAACCTTAAATGTTAGCACATTATGTGTTGAATGCTACAAAATTGTTATATAGATTTTGAGATGACTCTCTGTATAGTCACTTTTTTTAATACATAATTGTGCTTGAGCTCAAATAATCCATATATTTAGACTTGAGTTCTTGATCTCTGTTCAATCAAAATTCTAATTATATAAGCCTGGTGGTAGATTAATTAACTCAGATAAAATATACTACAAGTGTATGTACTTGACTTAAACAACAGACTTTGAGGTATCGTCTATAAGCAATCAAATGTTCACTTTTGTCCAAATGAAGAATTAATGAGTATTATATTATTTCATTTGAATTGTATATAATATCAAAGTGATGATAAATGTAATATTTGTGTTGGTTTAGACCATAAGAAATACTATCGGTTTAGCGCAAATTGAATACTTATAAATTACGACTTGTTAATCTAGATCTATGTACAGTCCAGATATAAAAAAAAAAAAAAAAAAAGCAAACTAGATCAAATCATTCGGGGAACCTTCAAATTTTAGATCAAATAATTTGGAAAACCTTAAATGTTAGGACACTACTTGTTGAATGATACAACATTGTTATATATTGATCGAGATGACTCTTTGTATAGTCACATTTTTCTTATACAAAATCGTACTTGAACTTAAATTAAATACTCCACATAATATTTAGATTTAAGCTTCTGATGATCACTGTTCAATCAAATTTGATTATAAGCATGAATTTACATATAGACCATAGAATATTAGAGAGTAACAAAAGTTAAATTGTTGTACCACACCTCTCACATGTGTGGGAAAGTTTTCCTATGCTTGATTGCTTGTTATTTGTCTTGCTACTGTATATCAAAGGCGTACCTCATAGGACTAGGCCCTTATTGCTTAATCATAGAGTCCGTCTAGTATGGGGCAAATCCAAGCGCATGCCAATGCAAGGTTATTGTGTCTACCTTATTGATCGGTGGTCCAATCGGGGTCACATGAATCGAGTTCTCTTCATTTACTACTCGGGTCACATATGTAATTAATCGTTCATAACCATAGTAACATGACTTTTCTTATCTAGAAAATAGTCAATGAGGGTAATTGGCAAGGAAATGGATGAAAAAAGCTGACTTATATTTCAAGTCTGGTAGTAGGAAATTTGACAAAACATACAAGCCTAAATGTGAGAATTGATATCATAACAGGGCATGATTAGCTATAAAAGGATCCAAATCACATAGGAGTACATGATTTCTTGGTATAGCATTAGCATAATTTGAAATTTGAAAATCCTTCCACTTTTCATCGTTCAATTTATAAAGTAACAAAAACTCACATCTCGGTTGAAAATATATCACCTTCAAATAATACGGCCAGGCATAATGCCACAAGACTAATACTTTTCCACGACAATTGTTCAACTTTTATGCTGAAATACTCCCTACACATTAACAATATATGGTGATGGATGTTCCCGTAGGAGGAAGAGTGTAAACCGTAAAGAGAGTGACAATATATCTTCCCTATAATGTTTACTACTCCGTATCGATAATAACTACCTCTGCCCTAGTTTATAGCTCTACAGAAATAACAACCTACGGCCCTAATCTATATAGCACTAAAGAACAAATTTTACTTACTTGGAAGTTAAGCCACATTAATATCAATTTTTGACCATAACAATACTATTAGAAGATAAAGAAATACTTAAGAAATAAAAGCCTAATCTAAATACTAACAATAACAATTTTGGCTATCTTCAAAGAGAGGTCACCTTATTCTATATCAATATCAACTAATAATATTACCAATTGAAAAAACACTAAAAAGTATTACTAGAAAGCATATCATACTAACATTGTATCTATAAGAATTTGATTAAGTTTCACGAGACTTCTGAATCAACTGGACAAGTCTTGAATGTATTGAACATTAAGTTTCAAGATATATGACCCAAATACAGAACGAACTTAATGTTGTAAAAGAAAATAGTAACACCCACGAATAGATTGTGGAATCGCACGTGACCTTGCTAGTATAACTAAAACTCCCGTTCTCTGCAAATATTTAAAGTAAGCTTATGGGGGAGAGACATTTACCTCTCAACGTAGCTTTACACTTAAAGTGACTTGAATCTAAAATGACGGAACAAATTAAAGGTACGTGATTCCGCTAGTATAACTAAAAGTTATGGACTCATGTCCTTTGCAAATACTCCTACATACAAGTGTTTAAAGCTCCCAGGTCCAGAGATATTTACGGTCTACCACTTTACATACCGTCATTTTTAAACTATAGTAACTCGAATCTTAACTAAATTGTATATGGCTAAACAAAAGTAGTACTCCGTGGTAAAGACTAAAGAGGAGAGGGGAAGGAGCCCAAAAAAGGTGGGGAGAGGGGGGGGGGGGCTGTTGAATGATGGACTTTATACGCAACCCATTAACACTTTACTAATCTTCTACACAAACCCATCATCATATAATAAAAATCACATCACATAATAATAATAATAATATCATATGATATTCTACCACACACAGTCACACAGTCACACTCTCCCCACTGTCTGATATTTGGAAGTTTAAACTGTGGCTCCCTCCCGCTCTTCCCCTCTCTCTTCTTATTGACTCTTCCTGACATTTGACCCTTTTACTAATCAGATACCAATAAAAACCTCAACTTTTTTTTTTTCTCTCACACACCACTCACTTCTTTCTTTCTTTCTTTCTCTCTACATTTATACTACTACTACTCTAATAAAAAGACTTCATTTTTTTTGAATGATCCTTATCAATCTACAGAAAAAAAAACCCTAACAAAATAAAATTAAAAAAAAAGTTGGAATTTTAATCAACATTTTCATTTTCATAATCTTTTCCCAGAGACCACCACCCCACCTTCTCTGATTATAGAGTTGCTGTGCGTGTGTGTGTGTTTCTGGTCTCTTCTTGTTTAAGCTTCACATTTTTCAAATGTAAGCTTACTCACGCTCCTCTCTTTCACCTTTTTTTGTTTTTTTTTTTTGTTTTTGGTTTTGTGTATGATTTTTGATGTGGGTTTTGTTAATTAATCGTACCCACATTGTTGTTTTGTTGTATTTTGAAGAAAAATCTGACCTTTTTTGGTTGGGAATTTTTCTGGGTTTTGTGATTTTTTTTAATTTTTTTTTAGAATTTGGGGGTAGATCTATGTGTTTGTATGTTAATTTTGTGTAATTTGAGTACCCTTTTGATTAATTTTGTTGCCCATGTGGTTTTTTCTCTTTGTTTGTTAGTGGGTATTGTTCTTCATGGGTCTGAAATTTTCAGAAAGGGGAAAAAAAGATGATGTTTTTGTGTTGTGATTGATTAAAAAAAACTGGGGTTTTGATTTTTGATTTCTTGTTTGTTCAAATTTGAATTTTGAATTTGAAATTTGAGCTGAGTTTTTTAGAAAAGTTTGAATTTTGATTGTGGGAAATATAGGGTTTATGGGTTTTGGGGGTTTTTTGAGGTAAACTTTCAACATCATCTAGGTTTGTCACATACTCACATTGGACTTTAGTGACATTATGATGTTGTTTGTGTTGCGATTTCGATTTAACATGTCGAAATCTACCTTGTTTTTTGTAGAAATTAACAGATCATCTTAATGTGGGTACATCTGATTTCATCCTTGTCAATTTGTCATACATTTGGTGCTTCCTTTGACTGTTTTGTTTGGTGATGCATTTCATTAGTATTATTCATATAGTTCGTATAATTACGCTGTGCTTGTGGATGTTTTGGATGATTGTTTGAGATCAGGTCATATTAGCAAGTCAACTGTATAGATGTTGTTGATAATAAGGGATGGACGTGTAATGGTGATGATGTATGTCTTTGTTTGTTTATAATGGTATGTGTATGGGTGTATCGATTGATGGTAAGTCGACTTTATAGGGTAATGTCAATGATGTACACGAGAATTGAGATGTGCTATTGCGAGGGTATTAACATTTTTTCATTAGTGTTGCTTGGATTGGTATGTTATCGAAATGTAGTTACCCGTTCTCGTTGTAGATAGTCTAGTGTACTTTCGTTGTGCTTTAGCTGTATCGAATTTGGGCTCTTAGTTGCCTGCCATGAAATTCTGTCGAGTGCATAGTCTGTGCCTTGTGTGAGTGATGTACTCCGGAATTCAGTAGTGCATTGTCCCTGGCTGCCCAATTTTACCATGGATGTTGCCAGGGATGAAGCCAACCTTGAGTATAACAAGACTCCATTTTACCATGGATGTTTCGGTTGTCTTCTTAGATAGTTCGATTCCTGAGTTATCCTTGTCTAGGTTGGTCTTTCCCCGAGCAATAACGACCAGGCTCCCCTGCTTGGTAAAGCTAGGATAGATTTTCAGAAAGAGCTTCTGTATGAATCTTCTCTGGCACATCATTAATAAGTTGGACGAGAGAGATAGTTTTACCGACATTTACTTGTGTTTAGGGAACAAGTGCTGATGGTTATTGTATTACATACTATATAATGTTTCTGCCTTTGCCTTTTGGTTTAACTTATCGGATAATGTAATTGCAGAGATTGAGTTCTAAGTCTCTGAGCTCTTCAACAAGGTAGATATGAACAAGGAAAACATAGCTGCCATCAAAGTTGAAGAGCCTCCTCTTCGGATTACAAGATCAAGGGCTAAAGCTCTTGGTACAATGGGAGGGCAAGCCCAGAAGCCTCCTAGACCGGAACCAAACAAATTTCTCAGAGCAAGTTCAAAGAGAGCAGCTTCTGATGAGAATAATTCTGAAGCACCGTCTGGCAGTGTTCTGAAGAAGCGAAGAGCTACCCTTGCAGACATTACAAATGTGCGGTGTGAACAATCATATGCGGCCTGTTTTACTGTAGGGAAACTTCAGGTGGGCATAAAGCAGTCTTTCATACATCATACAGCTGTAACCTGTTTATGAATTACAATCTGATTCAAAGTAGTATCCTTGTTAATCGATTTCATGATTACGAAATGAAGTGAACATGAATTTGATGGGCATGATCGTTATACCTAGCTGTGATCATAATTCATAAGTACATTGTTTCACAAGAAAAGCAATGTTAACTTACAGAAGCTATCTGTATCTGTGCTGCCTATTAGTCTGAATGTTTTGTTGTTTCTTGATGCTAGAAGAACAAGCAGGTCAAGAAACGTCCCCTAAGGAAGAATGTTAAGTTGACCCCAACTGTCCCAGAAGGAATGCTGGTTGAGCAAGATGATGTAAAAGACAGAATTGCTGAAGACATATCAAAGTTGACAGTGGAACCTCAACACGTTAACTCTCGTCATTTATCATTAATGGCAGGAGAGCATCATGGAGACAATAGATTTCAAGAGAATGTACCTGTTCTGCCTATTTGCAATCGTACAAGAGAACGACTAGTAGTTGCAGAGCCTCTTCAGAAAGGTATGAGATGGAACTCTGTGTTTTATTATGTAATGCAAAGTTTAGTTCTTTACTGTGGTGATGTATTGATAGTTGCTACCAATGCCAGTGATACATCTGGAATGTGTTCCTAACACAATTGCATACGAATTTTCAAACAGACAAGAAATACAGATGATTAGTCGGACTAATTCTGTGGGTTAGCGTTGATGAAAATCGTGATTCTCCAGCTAGAGAGTTCTTTATGTATTTTGAGAAGTACAAAATGGAAATTCTTAGTGTGCCCTAAGATTATCTTTGTCTCAAGTTGATGTAGCATGCTTTTTGTCAGTGAAGTAGTCTCGTTAAGACTTCCTGGAAAATGTTTATTTGTCACTCTTCACTTACTCAAATTTCACATGCATGGAAAAGTCCATAGTAAATATGCCATATTCTGATTTCTGGAGGATAAAAATTGTTTGGTTATGGTTATGCGTTTCAAGCATCGACTCAAATGTCAATTTCTAAATTTGCTTGTTTCTGTTTGTCTGATACAGGACTTCAGGAGAAACCCGGTTCCATAAATTCAAGCATAGTTGATATTGATTTAAACCAGAAGGATCCTCTTTTGTGCAGTCTTTACGCTTCAGATATATATGAGCACAAACGTGTTACAGAGGTATGTGACGACATCTCTATGATTTAGGGTGGCAGTCAGTTACCAGGCTGCAATTTTTTTTTGGGAAAAAAGAAGCCTCTGCTTATCCTCATAAAGGCTTTTATTATGTTAAAAGAGAGCAACTTTAAAAAAAAAAAAAAAAAAGAAGCCATACACCTCATTATTCTTCATTGGTTGAGCAGTACTGACTCTTAAGGGACGATGATTGTGACACAATCATCAAATTTCAGATTCACATTTTGGCATTAAGACCATAGAGAAAAATGCAGATGAGATCTAAAAAACGCCCCATTTCGTTCTCTAACTGACGAGATGCTGCTAGGATTTTACTAATGGAGTGCATCATTTCATATTGTCCGCCTGCAGCTCAATCAAAGGCCATCTTGTGACTATATGGAAAACATGCAGCGGGATGTCACTTCAGGCATGCGGGGAATTCTTGTTGATTGGCTTGTAGAGGTTAGTGTAAGTGCTTACAACTCAAAGATCCAGTTGTCATTTAAACACAAAAGACATATTTCAGAATTACCACTTACCATCAATCGAAACACAAACCATCTACCTTCTAAATTTCAATGTGAAAGCGAATATCTTGCGTGAGGCTTATCCACCAATTGCTGCAATGGCTATGTTTCTCCCATAACTTTGAAAAGTCCTTGCAATTCAACACTTCCATCTTTTAGCAGAGATTGTTTTTTCAACTATTCTGTTTCATTGCTAGCATCTTCACTGTCATACTTTATGAGATACCAAAGATACTGCTGCAACCAATATATTTCCTCATGTTCAAGTTCAGCATCAGAGTCGTCTTCATCTTGTTTTCTCTCTTTTCACTTTTTCTTTCTCTTATAATCCTGTTTCTTTGCTGATGGGGATTGAGTTTGTAGTAAAACCTTCAACAGCATTATACATGACCCCATCACCATTCAATGCCAATTCTCGTGCCCTGGATTCTAAACAAAAGGAAAATAATTCACTCTTTGATTGTGAAATATTCTCTAGTGTACCTAAACTGTTCCTGTTGTGCTATTTTTTAGGTTTCTGAAGAGTATAGATTGGTCCCTGACACTCTATACCTGACTGTGAGTCTCATTGATCGTTATCTGTCTGGAAATTACATGGAAAAGCAAAAACTCCAGCTGCTCGGCGTGACCTGCATGTTGATTGCCTCGTAAGTTTGTCTTTGTCCTGGCTGAGTCCTATTACAACATACCTCAACATAGTTAAGAGTAAAAAGTAATCCTGTTGTGGTTCCTTTATTTTTTGTTGGTAGAAAGTACGAAGAAATGAGTGCTCCACAAGTAGACGACTTCTGCTACATCACAGCCAACACTTACGCAAAAGAAGAGGTGTGTTCTTTCACCTACTCACATTTTTTCATTTTTCAGCTACTTGGAGCCCATAAATCAACCCTATAATTTTATCATTTTTTTTATCCATTGTATTTCTGCAATTCTTCACCCCTTGATGAGGATGCTTTCACCTACAGTCGTCAAGTATCCCAGCAAACCTGATCTTATCCATCGTCTTAGTGTAATCCCCCCCCCCATTATTATAGTATGGTACCTGACTGAATTGTTATGGTCAGGTGTTGCTCATGGAGAGGAAAGTACTGAACTTTCTGTGCTTTCAACTATCTGTTCCTACCATTAAAACGTTTCTGAGAAGATACATTCTTGCTGCTAAAGCTACTTATAAGGTACAACATTTGGATGCAGAATGGTTGTTTTCTGACAAAGTTTTGAACATTTAGCACATAGCAGAACGCTAATGTCTTTCTCTTCTTTTTCAGCTCCCTCCAGTTGACTTAGAGTTCTTGGCAAATTACCTGGCAGAACTTACTCTCGTTGAGTACAGCTTCCTCAAATTCCTCCCATCACTAATCGCAGCATCTGCAGTATTCCTTGCTAGATGGACGATTGATCAATCTGCTCATCCATGGGTCAGTAAATTAGCTCATACCTTCACCTCTGTTTCTGGCAATTTAATGTATGATCAACTCACTGGGTTGACGATTCTATGGCAGAATCCGACTCTACAGCATTATACTGGTTACACGGCCAATGAACTCAAAGTCACTGTCTGTGCAATGCACGACTTGCAGCTAAACACGAGTAAATCAACATTGAATGCAATTCGTGAGAAGTACAGGAACGAAAAGGTAATTCCTTCATCAAAGTTGTGATGGTCTAATTGGCCCTTTTCCTTGTAAAGATACCGTTTTTTATGTAATGTCAACTGCACTAACAGCAACATTTTGATGTTTTGCAGTTCAAAGGTGTGGCAAATACGATGTCTCCTGAATCAGTAGAGTGTCTTTTCTGAAGTTGACAGATGTAGCAGATCCATCCTTGTACAAGCTGAGTTAGATAGTTATTTGTTGACATCTAGAATGGCTGATCTCTTTAACTGCAGCCGTCTCCACAGTAGCGTTCAGCCTCCTGTTAAAATTCGTTCATCCCTTAAAATTTTTTGTTGTAGCGCCCACTGCTCGAGTTCTGTCTCTCTCAGAACTGCCTGTCTTCGATAGCACCTGTGGCATCGGCTTATCAGGTAACGCCACAGGATCCGTAGCTTCATTAGCTTGTGCCTTGTTTGTCCATCTAGGCTGCAGGAGCAAATCTGTAGACTGTAATATCAAGCTTTATTCAGGGTGAAGAGAATTGAACATTTGTAACTAAACCTGCAATTAGTAAATTCTGAATAAAAATATTCATTACGAAAGTCTGTTGCTTTGAATCAGCACATCTTAATTTTAATTTTTATGAAAATGAAGGATTAGATGCGAAACCAATATTCCCCAATTTAATTGTACCAAATGAGCACAAACACGGAACCCTAATTTTAAGTGCGAACCGATTAGGTCATGAAAATTGAATCTTGTGCAAGCTCATTGGAAATGCGCTGAATAACATTTTGGCGTTAAAGATGAATGATGTTGTAGTGCATAGTTATGGCCCAATTGATTTGGGGAAGAATTTTTTAGGGCAAGATCGAATTGGGGAACCATTAGGGGGGGAATCGATTTGGGGAAAAAATTGGGCAGAAATTGATTTGGTGAATTAGTTGGTTGGAAAAAATTACCTAAGTGAGTCAATGCCGGAAGTATGCCGGAGATTGGCTTATAGAAAACCTTGGTTTTCTTTCTCTATAGGAATCCTAGCGGCCGTTTGGTTGCCATTTTGAGACAAAGATTCCAATAGTTAACATGAAGACAAGTGTTATTTGTTGCCCACTCTATTACTAATCTCGCCCGCCGTATTCCCAAAATACCCTCTTAATTTTCAAGACAAAATCACCCCCTTCATATTTTGCACTTCAATATGAATTAGATCAAGCAACTAAATTGTCTCGACTACTAGATCAATAAATTGGCTTATTATAGCTTTGGGACTATATATATTGAGGGTTTACTGATGTCCTTCCATGGCATTGCTAGTAAAGTATCTCGAACAATGGTGGTGGTTGTCGTGGGTGTTGGGGTGGGATATCAATCTGATCAGAAAACGTGAATTATTGAGAATATATCCTTCCTTACTCCAGAATCATGCACAATTTAATCTCTTATCTAGCGGGTATTGTAAGTTTTGTGGGTTTGGGCCCTTATGAGAGACAATATGGTAAGTTTTGTTGGGTTTGGGCCCTTTTGAGAGACAATATGGTACTGACACATATGACTTAGACCCATAGTCATTGCAAAGTATCAAGATAGATCTTAAAAAAAAAAAAAGATGGGAATGATACGTATGATATGGGGTAAATCATAGGGGGCCGGGGGAATGAGAAGTTAGGAAATGAAAGATTGTTCATGAGATTTGCCATGAGAAGGATATAATTGGAAAAATTCTGAAAAATTCGGGCGATAGTAGTAAAACCCGCGCAACGAATAGCTAATTCACATGAAGGAGTCTACACATTAACTAAATTCATAGAATATGTAACTACCTATAGGAATTAAAACGACCACCTAAATTAACACTGGTAGCCTTCTTCCGTCCAGAACAGGGTAGAAGTCAAACTTCTGAGAAATGATAGGTCCTACAGTAAACTCTCAAGTGAAAAAGATTAAACCAGGCGCCAGCCAACATCAACGCGTACTACTCGTGATCTCAGACAAAGTCGGGCGAAGTTTCTCCACTCAGATGTCTGCGGTATAAAAATATTGTCCCCATATCCTCCATAACACGTTTTCCTGCTCCGCTGATAAAATCCTTTTAGGACCCAAGCGCTCCACCCTAGACAAAAGGTCAGCTACCTCCTTCTCGTCAGGGTCTTTAATATGCCTGATCATGACATATTCAAACTTAACAGTCATTTCAATCACCTTTGATGTGTACTCCTGAACGGCAGGGTCTTTAATGTCCACCAAAGTCGTTACTCATGTGCAGTTTTTCACCGCAACAATACAATTATTCAACACCACGACATACCTAATCCTATACTTGCATGCAAGATCAAGGCAAGGCAAAATGTTTTTCGTCTCAATAAGAAGAGCACCTACAATATTCACCTTTTCAACCTTCTTCTTCAGATCATCCCCTCCAGTGCTCCAAAATGGGTTGTCGAGCTCAGATCTGTGGGTGCTTTTGGGGTGAATGGAGGAGGTCGGAGTGGGTGCGGTGGTTGTGGGGGCGGTAGGGAGGGTGAGATGAGAGATATTAAAAAATTGGTTTTTTTCTGTACCAAAAAAAAAAAAAATTGGTTTTGTTAATGATTTTTTTTATTATTAATTAGTTACTAATTACAAAAGATTTAATTAAATCTATACTAATTGCATGTCACGTCACCGCTTAACATCCAAAATCTAATAGCATTAGAAAATAGGAGGTGATAAGAGTTCGGGGGCACCAAACTTTACAAGTTTCAAAGGTGGGGACACCATGCGCATTCCGACATAGTTTGGGGGCACCAGATGAATTTGTCGGGAAAAAAAATGATATCCTCGTTAAATTTGAATGTTTTGATTCATTTGATTTAAAATTGTAGGGAGGAGATATCATTAAGGGTAATATTTGAAGAAAAATGAAATAAATAGGTTACCTTAGCAAATTTTAAGTTACGTACCCCAAGTGTACCCTCCCAACACCCAGTCCAAAGTCATAATTTAACTTCAAAAATCCTAAATTCATTACTCCGTATTTGTGGTAACACCTGGCAAAACTGCCCCAGACCCGAATATCCTACCCGAAATACTTGACCCGAACATCCGAATTTGACCCGAAACCTGAATTGACCCGACCCGAACCCGAAATTGACTCGAATACTGTTTGACCCGATATTGACCCGACCCGAAACATACCCGAACTGAAATAACTCAGACTCGAATAATCAAACATTTAAATGAATCGATTGAACAAAAGGGACTTGGATAGCTATATCATATCTTCAAACACTCAAATTAGCAATTAAATTCTAAGTTACGATAATATGAGACAAAATTTTGAAAATTTTGCTATAATAAGTTTAAATTTGAACATTTTAGAATGATTTGACCCGAGTCTGATCCGCCCGAATTTGACCCGTGATTAATACACCCGAACTAGACCCAAATTGTGACCCGACTGGAATAAACCCGACCCGATTGACCCGGGTCTTTATTTTACACAAGTACACAACTGACAACCATAGATCGGCGACACAGAACTGAACTGAACTGAACATCCTCATTATTTTTATTTTTCTAATTTTGTTTTCGCATGATGACCTCCGAAGTGATTTTCGCCCCCCAATCAATCTAACATCTGATCGAGCAGGTAATTCTTAAAAATTAAAATCACTTATCTGTGTGTATGAGTCGATACATTTTTCTTCTTTTATCCAATTTCAGTTTACATGTGCTCCATTTTTTATTATAATCAAACATTTGGTAACAGTAATATCCTCTATATATATATGGAGTCGTCATAATCACACAACAATCAAAATTACTTTGTGTGTACATGTCTATTGCAGCAACTCAACAGCAGCAGATCGAGTTGGTTTGCATTCCCAATTGTAATGGATAAGCCTTCGACTTTGCTTGTTCGGACTGATGGTGATATTGTGGATGTTGAATACCTCATAGAAGCTGCCTTAGAAAAGGATGATAAGGAAGCTTTTGTGAGTTTGATTAATAGCCTTAGAATTCACGAGGAAGCGGATGTGGGTGACGATTTCCAATCAATGGCAAAAGCAACCATTTTCGCTAATGACCCCGTTAATTGTGCTGCTGCAATTCTTAATGGAGAAACTGCACCCTTTGAATTGTTTGATGCTAATTCTCTTTTGTCTGATGATGGCCATAGCTTCTTGCATACGGCAGCTAGATACTGTAATCCCAGGATAACTGCATTACTGCTTGATAGAGGATATGATCCCAATTTACGAAGCCACGTTGACCTTTATCCTGTTTTTTTGAAACATGCACTGCCCCTGAATCTTCCACTGGCCTATATTCCGTATGTATCTTCGTTTAGCTGGCAAAATTACTTTTGGGTAAAGCCGTCCCATGACGAGTTAGTCTTTTTATAACTCGTCATTGGACGTAATAGAGTATAAGGGTACAATTGTAAATTGTCACACTGTTTATGGAATATAATACAGACGATAACCAGTGTGACAATTTACAATTGTACCCTTACACTCTATTAGGACTGTCCTTGCGCTTTCCTTGGTGTCTTGTGCATTATATATTGATATGAATTTGTGGCTCTTTTGCAGCTATGTTTTTTGGGAGAGCAGAGTATACAGTAGGAAATCAGCAATGTTGGCAATTATTTTACTTTTTGATTATTGGGTGGTATGTTAGTTACTCATCTCATCTTATTCACATTTTGCCCATCTACATAATTTGACGCTTTGGTTGATTTTGTTCCTTTATCAATGTCGCTTGTTTTGTAATTTGTGTTAAGGAGGATTCAATCGAGACTCTGTCGCTACTCGCCAATCGGACAAAAACCAACGAAATCAAGCGTGAATTTCTCGAGTATCTAAGACAAGGAAAGCTGCTAGAGGTTGCCGCTTTGCTCAGGGTAGCCAGTGATCGCATACTGTCTCAAGGTAGTGAAGATGATCATGGTTTCAAGAACATAACGGAGATGAGCGTATTCCTATTACATCAGATTCATTCTTTCACTGTCGATCCTAGTACTTGTCCGGAATCTGAACGTGAGAATCAATTGTTTGAAATGAAGGAGACGTTACAGTTTCTCGAGATATTCGATTGCATTGGCGACAAGCTTATAGCTCACACTCAGTTAGTAAACGACCCAAGCAGTAAAGTAGGTCTTGGTGTTGCATCACTCATTCAGGATGCTGGATTTCATGTCCAGGCTCAAGACGTTTATAGATCTCCTACAGTCTAGTAAGTCGTTGGTCATATATATGTTCCCGAGTTTTGCTAGCCCCAACACTATGTCAGGGCACATCATTAGAAAGAAATGGCGGGCTATATATATATATATATATATATATATATATATATATATATATATATATATATATATATATATATATATATATATATGTAATTAAATCCCGTATACTAGTATGCTTGAAACCTTTGGATTTTGACATATTGCATTGCAGTTCTTGTTGCTGTCCTTTTTTCCGGAATTGGTTACTAAAACCTCGTAATGAAAGTAACGCCAACGTTTTCAAGATGGTAAGAAACCTTATATTCATAATTCACTAGAGATTTTTTTCAATAATACGTCCGAGTTATTCATGTTATGAAAGAGACTAAGATAAACTCATGTTATTGTTCCGAATTTCTGTGAATTTGTATTAGGAATTGCTTCCGAGTTGGTTGAAGGAGAAAATAAACATGTGTGAGGTATGATTTCCAAATCCATATCTCTTTTTTTTTTTTTTTTTTTTTTTTGAAATGATTAGTACACAAAATTTCAAGCTTATTATTGCAGCATGGAACTCAAGTGAATGTGTCTGATAATCACGGTGAAACGGATCCTGATGCAATGCTTCCACTTAGTACGGCACTCGCGGCATTATGGTTCGCTCTTTTGATCCTTAATTAATTCTCTTTCTTTTGCTTGTGTTTCACGCTAAGCTGCTCATGTCTTGGTCGACAGAGTCCTGATATGTGTTATTTACGTATGTTGTAGCCGTGATAAAAATGTAAGTGATTGGACTCCTGAAAAATCCATCTACAAGTTGATATATGTATTCTGCCTAAAAGAAATGGTGAGGCTTCTATCTGATTGTTGCCGGCTGTTTCGTTATATTTTACTGTGAGACCGTCACATAGTATATTGATAACTATGGGTGTGCCATGCTAGAAAGAAGCTCTTGAAACTATCAGATTACTAGCAGAAAAGACAGAGGATATTGAGAAGGTGAGCTTACACTGTGTTGACGAGGGAGAAGTTGTTCAGTTTGCGGCTTTACTGCTCGTTGCTTGGGATAGATTGGTGCCGGCAAATGCAGAAGATAGCGTGATCGGACGACACATTTGGAGACATATAGGAAGGATTAACAATCAAGTATCAAAGCACATTATAACCAGTGGTTCGAAATGTGAAAGGCTTGATTGTCTGAAGAAGAAGAAAATCAATTTATTGATGGAGTGGAAACTGCTCAGAGTTTTGGAAAAGGGTCGTGGGGTTATTGAAGAATATCGTCATCGCGTCAGGGATAAGGTATTGTTTAATTTCCATGTTTGACATGCATACGTATCCGAGTGTCCGACACTTGTTCATTTCAAAACAAGGATACGGGCATTTGGTGGTCAATGTATCCGAATTTTCATCTTAAATGACATTTGGTCCCAAAACTTTGATGGTGGGACCTAATGTATTCAAAGCTTAGGCAAAAAAATGGCTTGTTATAAAAAGCAGTACAGTCCGCTTGTACAAGTATGAAGGCTGGAGACATATTTAGTGTCGGTACCCGTGTCCAGTGTCGTGTCTAGTGTCACACGGGTAATTTTGGCCAAACTGCAGTGTCCGGTTGGCAATATGTAAGATGACGTCTCTTTGCAGGAAGGGCCAAATTACATAGCGCCAAATTATGTGGTGCCAAACTACGAGGTGCCATATCAAGTGGCGCGTCAGCTTTACCTGAAGGCGGGGACGTATATGACGCCACACGATGTGTACTCAGATGATATAGAGTGGTAAAACTTGATTAATTCTGGTCTACTTATATTGTTTATACTCGTTATATTACTATAGATTAACGTTTGATTCTGTCGGAAGAGGTTGCTATTTGTATTCTGATGAAATTTTTGTGGTTGTTCTAAGTCTGCGGCCCAAGCTGAAGCAAGAGGAGAAAGGTGAGCCTTTTTCTAGCTCAGCATGACTCATGATCGAGTCGGACATGACCCAAATAACTTAATGGAACTTGTGTTTGTCAAGCAGTGAGGTTGAATGAAGCTATCGATAACCAGTTGCAATCAATGCCATCTACGCTTCCCAAACTCCCGGCACAGGATGAAGGTAAAACTTTGTGATATGATTTCCGAAATAGGATTGTGAAAGGACCGACTCAACCAAAAGCTTAAGCTAATGGTTGAGGCGTGGACAATGGTTTTATACCTTAACAAGGATAGCGTAATTAAATTGACCTGGAAGCAACCGCGTACGGCATAAGTAATGTTGCTCACTAATTTTATTTTTCAATTGTGAAAACAGCTTTGCTCAAGGAAATTCTCCAGAAGAAGCAAGATTTAGAATCAAAGTTGTCTACAGCAAACTGGGTAAATGATACAAACTTCTTGTTTAAGTTACAAGTTGATTGGAGTAAATTTTAGTTAATCTTTTACAACATCTTTAACCCCAGTGCCGTAAAGGCTCCCGCCATAAGGCGTCTTGAATTTCCTTGTCATGATGCTATTCGATTTTTGCTAACCCGATCCTTGGTGTTCTTTGTAGCGGAAGAAGCAGGGCTGCTGCTCACTATCGATGTGCTCATCTCAGTCTCGTGCATACCATACTACTTCTCCGGGCTTTCACTCGAGCAAAGCTGTAACAAGGCCGGTGTCTTTAAATGTCCGTCAAGTAGCGAGCCCATCAATTTCGATGTTTCTGCCGTCTGCACAGATATGTGCTCGCCTACTTTTGACTGCTAAGAGAAGCTTAAAATAGCTTTATTACCAGTCAATGTCTTTACCATGATGTTAGAACGCATATTGACATGAAACTGGGCTATTCATGCCATTTTATTTCAAAATAAGCGAGCAGAAACGTTTTTTAAGTCGAACGCCATTAGACAAGTCACATGTTTAAGTGTTTGAATCTTGATGACAGCAATTTATGCTTGTTCTTCTTGATAGCAAAAAAATGCAAGCTTACAAAACAGATACAGGAAAGGACATGCCTATTCCAGTTTACATTCTCGCGACATATCATGACACGATAGACACGGTTTATCGATTTTTGATTCATAGAAAGTATAATCAATCAGTTTGCACTTTGCAGTAGATGACGGTGGACGAGGATTATCAAGATCTGGGTTCAAGACCGACACAAAAAATCCAGGGTAATGCACTAATACTCACTGAAATTCCAGCAGGTTTCTCAAATTTAAATGGCTTAAGTATATGCACAAGAACACGCAAAGACGCGTAAAAGAAACAGGAAGCTTTTCAATTGCTGAGAATTGGCCAAACCCTTTCTTGCTAACTTGGCTGTAGGGCAAAGCCAATTTGGTACAGAAGGTGTTGTCAAAGAGATAGCAGCACAAGACGAAACGAAACAAGTTACAACAACTGGCCTAATCACTTGGGCAATCCATTAAAAAAGTGCCCATGTGAAGTCAGCCTTTACATCTCATACAAGTCCTAGTTCTCCCCCCACTAGAAGCTAGACAGATCCCCCACCCCCAACCGAAGAGACAGGTGCGAGGGAAAAACCAGCGAAAAGAGAACCACTATAGCTACAGACAGATTACTGACATTTAACAGGCAATTGAAGTCGCAGATGTGGTTACCAGGACAGCGAAGTTGCCTGTCATGGGTTGAAGACGAGCTGCGTGCTCAAGCCGCTCCCAATTTGCCTGCCGTTGCTCTGCCATCAAGGTTAGCTTCACCTCGTCTTCCAAGAACTGATTTTGGCACTCAAGAAACAGTGGCTCATCCATTTCCTGGAAGATCTTTCTGACATTCAGGGTGAGGTTGAGGACTGCTTGGTTCCAGTGGCCACGGGCATTTCTTTCCAAAGCCGGGAAAATTATAGGAAGGATTAGCTGACGGTTGTGTCCGATCAGGTTCAGAACTTGATCATTATTCCATAAGAAAAGTGCCCTTTCAGCCACCTGTAGCAGTCAAGATAAAACATTATTCTTCGCATAACAATGGAAACTGAAGCCATGAAAGCCCATGGCACCAATATGTGTAAAAGTAGCAACACCTCTTGCACCAACAGAATTAAGCACGACACTAATCAGTACTCGAGTGAATAAACTAAAAGATTTGATTTTCAATCACATGAAGAGAATTATTGATACATACCTGCCTATGGACCACATAAAGACTAACAAATAATGCTATGATTCTAAGAATCCCGCCGTAAAGACTAAAATCTTAGTGACAGTAGGAGATGTTACATTACAAGTTACAAGTTACAAGTTACAAGACATTTTTCGCCAACTCACTAATAATGAACCTTAGCTGGGAGGATAACAAGCTTGACTACCACCCATGCATATGACAGAATATCCATCGATGCTACTTGGCCAATTCACTAATGATTAAACATAGCTCAAATAGTAACGTACTGACGCAAATCCTAAAACAGTAATCTAAGTTGGGAGGAATTGTCAAGAACCGATAATTTTCAAACACTAGTGACAACTGATAAGAAACCACTGTCTCCAAAGTACATGATTCATCACCATGAGGATCATCTTTATGCTCACCCTCTTTGACGAACATGTTTCCCAGACTAATCAAGACACAGCAATTAAGTAAAGTAGTAAACTTTAATTTCCTTTCAAAAAAAAAAAAGTAAGCTTTAAATCTCATTACATTCAACTACCACACAGGGGAACAAATGGCCTCAGAAGCTCACTAAAAGTGAAATGTCCATCATCAGTACTCCACCCAACAGCACACCCAAATTCTTCTGTCGAATTCTTCTAATAGAACCGTGATACACCAAAGTTAAATGCATAAAAACAGCCAGGAACTCTATGTTACAATCGTGATACACCAAAGTGAAATGCAAAAAACAGCTAGGAACTCTATATCATCTAGTCACTAGAATCCACACAGCATTGAAATAGGAATTGTCCAGGGTGTTAGACCATATGTATCCCGTTTCTCAAGCACACTCACCCACTCTAAGAGATATGGACTCCCAGGAACTATTAGCTGGTAAACATAAGCAATAAAAGTTGACGTTAATCACTGTATGTGTAATCAGGTTAAACATATCTAAGCTGACAGTCGGTTTCAAAAGCTACCTAGACCTCATGATTCCATCCGGAGTTCAGCAACAAAAGAAGTAGTAGGGTTCTAAACTGGTGACTGGTGAGAGACACAGAGAGGGGGGAGGGGGGAGGAGGATAACAACCATATCACAGTCATAATTCAAGATGCACAATCTAATCAAAGTGAAAGCTGACACAGTTGTGAGGCACGGAGAGCAACAATCAAACGACGCCAAATTACAACTATAAGCACAATTAACATGTCTGCGAAACATAGAGGATAAGTAATGTATGCACAGGGCCAAAAAAAAAATCTGAAATCGGATTGAAAGAATGCACCACCTGAAAGTGAAAGCTGTTGATGCAGCAAGCAATCCTCGAAAATAACGGGATCATGACCTTTTGGAACTCAAACATGTTGGTGGCCTCCAATATCTCTTCAAGCTCGCCCAAAAACATCACCTCCTTTTGACTGTTTGTAATCGGCCAGTATTTCAACAATCCTTTTACCACAGTGCTGGCGAGCTTAGGCTCCTTATCTATGAACTGCGTAATACAGTACGACAGTTGTTGGAAGTAGACACCTAAAGTTTTTGGCTTATGCAGAGGAATCAAAGCTCTCCACAAAAATATCTTGTGCTCCTCTTTCAAGGGCAACGCAAACCCACTTATAACACTCCCAAATATCTCCAACAGTTCCGCAATTCCATTGTGTTTCTCAGTCTCGAACACATACCGGTAGAATATATTGCTCATAGCCTTTCGAATGAACGGCCTATGGACCATGAACTTACCATAGACCCTATGAAGAATAGTCTTTAAACACTCTCTTTCCCTGGGATCCTCAGAATCAAAAAGATCGAGTAGCCTCAAAATGAAAGAGTGATCTATGTATTTCTTTGCTAACTTGGCATCAAGTAATGATGAAGTAATAAACTTAAGCAGTAGATCATAGACGATTTGCAAATGTGACCAAGAAGGATCAAACATAGGTTCATCATCATCATGCTCCGCACCACCACTACCCCCGTTAGACCTATAATTCGGAGGGAACACCCGAAATAGATTAACAGCACACATTCTAACCATGGCAAAGATAGCAGGCTCGGGGAACTTTGAGGGAGGCCCCGAAGCAACAAAATCAACGAGTTCTATCAACGTTTGCCTCTTAATATCCTTCTCAGATGTATTCTTACTCGGGTCATAGAAGTCAAAGGTGACACAGCAGAGATTCAACTTACTGAGAAACAAATTCATCTTTTCCGAATTTGGGACATCCTTAAACGACACGAGAGGCTCAATCCCGGCAACAACACTGGTCGGGAACACAGCGGAGGAAGTCCGCTTTGTGGCACTAACTTTGCCCGAAGCCGGACTTCCACCTTGTCCCCTTGGGGTGCCATTGCTACAATTATTCGAATTCCCCGATATAAAATCCCCATTATCCGATTTAAACGACTTCTTAGGGAGCTTACTAAGAATTTGCTTCAACATGATGAATATTTTCAACTCGAAACCAAACTACATTCAACCTAAACACCTCAAATTTTCACAAACAAGACACCTCCCAAAACCATGAATCTCCATCTCAACCAGTGGAATCAAAAGACCATCAAAACAACACCAACAAATTGCACATAATTACAACCCTAACACCACAACAAACCTAGTAAAATGAAATGATTATCAGATCTACCAAACTCGGGTACGTCGATTCTCAAATCCTAACACAAGAACATACAAGATTACACCTTAATTAAGCTAAAATTAAAGGTTGATAATCACAATTATAAGGAAATAATCAACAAATAAAGTCAGATCTGCATCTAAATAATTTGAAATTAGCTACCACAACCTCAAACCCACAACAAAAGTTCAAACCTTTATTACTTTAAATTACACAGTATTCAAATTAAAGATACAAAAAAAAAACAATAAGAAGAAATTCAAATTCTCCCCTAAATTTCTTCTAAATTTAGAAACAATGTAAGAAATCCAGAAACAATATGAGCTCCAAAACTAAAAGAAACAAAAAAAGCAGGAAACTTGTAAAGGAAGATTAGAGAGAAATCGACGTTACCCAGATCCTGAAATGCTAAGAAGATAAGAGCTTCAATTTGTTAGAAAAGATCCATCAATGGAGCTCAAAATAATATACAAAATTAAAAATCAGAAATTTATTTAACAAAAAAAAATTAAAAAAAGGAGCAAAAAGATTAAATCTTTTTAATTGGAAAGAGTTGGGTTTGTTGAAGAGTAACTATCAAAACAAAACCTCAAACAATTTGATTATAAAAAAACACAAAATTTGGGGAAAAAAATAAGGGAAAAGTTTGGATTATAAATGAGGGAGTTGGTCATAAAATTTAATAATAATTTGTGGGTCTTTGGATTCTAAGTCATTTAAATTAATCTGAACATTTTGTTTTGTGAATTTAATCAGACAAAAGATTAGAATTTTGAGGATAAAAAAATTGGGTCTTTCTCTCTCCTCTCTCTTCAAATTGTGTGTTTTGTTGTAATTTGGGGATTTTATTTCTCTCTCCTCCTCCTATCTGCTGCTCAAATGCCTGATGTTTGTGTGCCTTGGTTGGATGATGAGAACAAAAGGGTGGAAATAATAATAATTCAATAAAAAAAAGCAAAAATATTCAAAAAGAAGTGATTTTGATGCAATTTTCTGCAATTTCTGTGGAAAAGGGAAAGTGGGTTGAAGGAAAAGAAAAGTATTGTCCGAAAATTTGAAATGTTCTATTTTTGGTGAGATTGAAAATAAGTAATTATCGTAAATCGTCGTTTTTAAAGTATACAAATACGGAGTACTTCTTACGTTCATGATCTCCAAATAGGAGTAGTGAAAGGGCTCAGACGGCTCACCCCAATATGATGAAGAAACGTGTTTTAGAATTGGACATTTCAAACGAGGTAGAGTTGGATATGTGTTGAGTTAAGGTATGAATATGGTTACTAGACTAATTTGTTTTTTTGGAAATCTCCTAATGTTACTCATTGTCCAAGGAAATGCTTTTGACATTCCAATTATTTATTACATTTTGAGTCATCTTAGCGAGGTTCGGTGATTATGCAAATTGATAATGAGATCACTAGCTATGGAGTAGACAACACTCGTCACGTCTACTTCTAGCAATGTGGAAGAATACTTTTGCAGACCCTAAAGCTTCTTAACCCAACAAATTAGTAAAATCTACTGTAAAACATAATTGATGATACGGACACATAGGAGTTGTAATAGTGTGTCTTTGTGCTTCAACTTTGCATGTAAACCCCCCGTTTAGACAGGCAAGCAAGTATTACATTTGGATTGAGAATTGATTTTGGCAAGACATTCTTACTAATCATGCCAAGACAAATATAGTTATTCACTTGGGCCTGTTTCGATGGAGTTTTCACAATGATATTTATTGCATTGAAAAAATTATCACCCTTTAGGTTTCGAAATTTGGATTAATAAGTGTGATCCATTGACTTAATTATTATTTGAAGTTACAATATATTGAAAAGTCGAATTTCTGTCAAATTCACACATGTCTAGAAATCATTTAGCAATGCATTAAGTGTCTAAGAAGAGAACTATTCAACATTTTCATGATAAGGGAGGATACAATCATACAATAGTCCCACTATATAGCTAGAGCTTATCCAAGCCTCCAAGTGATGTACACAATTTTGTCCTAAGGCATTTTGTCCTAAACATAGTTGTGTGACTTGTGTAATACAATTCCCATTCACTTTGTTACTCCCTAAAACAAAATGAGAAATAAGTAAGGACAAATTAAGAAGATTCAATGAAATTTCCGTCCTATATCATATCACCTCGTTTTTTTTTTACTTTTCTTTTTTCATCATCAAAATAAAAATATAACGCGTTCATAAATTCGTAAAAAATAAAAACACAAACTTTCCCACATCTAAGCATACTCACACACAAAATTGAGTCCAAGTATATTCCAAAATGACACAGCCAAGTAGACTAAAATTGACGCAAAGCAATTAAAAACCCCAAAAAAATTCCACAAACATTTTAATTAATTTATTTATTTACTAATTTCTTCCTCCAATTTTCTACCTTTTTATAGCTAATAAAGCGCGTAATTTTTCTTGCTCAGACAACAAAAAAATACGGCGTCTGATTAAAAAATTAAATAAATAAAAAGAAAACCAAACCCATTAAAAATCCCGAAAAAATACTCATTTTTTCCTCTAAAAAATCCTCGCGATTTTCTTCTTCATTTGCCAAAAAAAAAAAAGCTGATTTGATTCAAACCCATCTAAGAATTTTGATTGTAAGTTGTTCTTAATCAATAAGTTTCTCTCTTTTTTTTTTTAATTTATTTATTAATTATAATTATTTTCGTTTGTTGTTGACTGTTTGTGCTGAAGTTGTTGGTGGGTGACTTGTTCTTATCTTGCAATTGGATTAATGTTAAAAAAGAGGGAAATCTTAGCTGATTTTTGCTGTTAATTTTAGTTTAAATCTATGTAATTTGTTGTAATTTTTGTGGGTATTTGATCAAAATTTTGTTAGTAATTTAAGCTGGTTTGACTCTTGTTGTTTTTGCTGTTTTTTTAGTATTGTTGTGATGTTTTGGTAACTTTCTGAAGAAGATTTTGGTGTTAATTTGTTTGTGGGATTATGTGAGATTTTATCCTGATATAGTTATGTGCTATTTTGTTACCTTATTTGCTTACATTTGGATTGTAATTGGTTGTGTGTTGATCACGATTCTGGTTGAATTACATATCTTCAAGTATTCGATATCTGGGCTTGTCGTTGTTGGCGATTTTGATGATGGGTCATCAATTTGATCCTATGTATATTTGTACTAGATGGTTTATGACCCTTGATTCTGTGTAAATTTGGGGGGAAAATATTAATTTTGTCGGTTTTATAGTGATAAACTTATCGTAGCTGTGTCAAACATGGAAGTTTTTATGTGGTGGCAGTGAACCTGCGTTATTAGTTGACCTGCAAGGCATTGAATATAAGGGAGGTTAAGCGTGTTGCAGTGCTGGACGCAGGCATCTGCGGCATATCAGGTTAAGATATACGTGGTTTCGGCCTGTTGAACTTGAAGGTGAAGCGATATGTTGTTGTCTGCTTCCAGCACCAAATATCTCCATGTCTTTACTCTAGGTTGACCATGTCAATGTAGGCATCGAGCGCTGCCAGATTGTTATGGTCGAAGGCTGTTAAGAGCTCAGCTCCTATAGAGTGGCAGATGATTCAGGACTAGTGTCTACTTGAACTGAAACTAATTAAGGAGTTGAAGTTGGATATTAATCTATGAATATTATCAGATAGCCACCTAGCAAAATGTGCACTATGTGAGAAATTCCTAGTTCAATGTTTGTGAGAAACTTTATCAGTTCCATATCTATATGACTCTTGAAACCCTTGCATTGTGTCGTAAATTGATTGGCACGAAGGGAAGGATCCTCGTTCTTTATCGTACTGCACACCATTTGACTTGTTTGGATATCAGATTTTAATTTAGTGGTCCTTTCTGCAGTTGTCTATAAGGTTTTGACTATGTTTTATATTATCTTTTTTCAAACAGAAGGACCTGAGTTGACTTATCTTTGTGTACGCTGTGGTTGGTTGCTTGATCCTTGGTGCCCCAGTTGCTGCTTAGGCTGATTTCTTGTACTGGAGAATCGGAAGTGCTCAATGCACTCGGCTCTGCTCTTTCAGTGGGCTGTATTTTATGGCCATTAGGTCTGCTGACTTATTATGTAAAAGCCGGACGGATAAATACTCGTTGCTGATGGATCTACCAGAAAGAAGAAATGAGGATGAGCATGTCATTGACATAAGGAGGAGTGTAGAAGCTGCTTCGTCTAGATCTGTTCATGATGGAGTTGCTAATGAGCTGGATATTTCTCATTCTGAAGACAGACCTTCAAGTAGTACTAGGGCTTCAATTTCTCAGTTGTCACTTCCTCTTTCCACTATCTCAAATTCCAGAAATTCGTCTAGCAGGAGAGGAAATGCTCATAGCAGGAGGCGTAGAAGCCCGCTAAATTCAGGGTTGTGGATATCTATTGAGCTAGTCCTCACCTTAAGCCAGATTTTGGCATCAGTAATAGTTTTGGCTGTGTCAAGGGATGAGCATCCAAGTACTCCATTGTTTACTTGGATTGTAGGCTATGCTATTGGGTGTGTTGTAACTCTTCCTCTTCTCTATTGGCGTTATCTTCATCGTAATCAAGTGTCGGAACAAGAATCCGTGCAATCAAGAAGTTCCTCTACTGGTAATTTAACCGCTGGACATTCTTTATCTCACACTGCTCAGACTCAAGAAGGTGATAACCGGGTGGCTGGTTCATCCAACAGGAGCACAAGGGGTTTTAGTACTTTAATTCACAATGCCAGGTACAAGCCCTCCTTCCCCCAGGGATAGTTTAATAATTAACCCTGTTTCAGTTTTGTATTATTCCATATTCTAATATCTGAAATATATCATCGTGGAAGTTCTGTTTCTTTATGCTGTCCTTTTGTGCTTCCATGACTTTAAGCGGCATGAAGTCCTTTTGACAAGGTTAAGTAGTTTATAGATATTTTGAATGTGAGCCTATGACAAGATTTACTTCTTTTTTCCTAGGTTTTTCCGTCAAACATAATTTCAAAATATTAAACTCATTTGTTTAAACTTTTTAATATTATGTTCCCTCTACTTTTAACTGTCATTGCCCACATACGACGGTTTCATATGATGATTCATGAGAACTGACCCGATTTCACGGTTTCCTTTGTTATC
The DNA here is from genome assembly GCA_963457585.1 of Spergularia bocconei. Lineage (NCBI taxonomy): Eukaryota > Viridiplantae > Streptophyta > Magnoliopsida > Caryophyllales > Caryophyllaceae > Spergularia > Spergularia bocconei. The sequence continues at coordinate 858,210 of OY734957.1, read as the reverse complement.
TAGACTATCTGTATGTCTGGAGTCACTACACCATGTAATATTCGGAGCACTTCATTTAAACTATTTGGATTTTTGCACATCCATTTCAAGAAAGAATCCCTCTTCCCTTATACCCAAAGCCATTAGTAGCAAGCTTCCCAGTCTACAAGAGCAATCATTTGCTCATTTCAGTCAGCTAAATTGATTACAGAACCTTGATCTTGTTGAGACATAAGCTGAAAGCCTTCAAGGAATTTGGAATATTTCGACAAGGAGTTGTACCGTAGATGTTGGCCTTCCTGAGTTCCTGTACTGTCTATTGTAGGATTTACTTGGCCAAACTGGGTGTTCTTGGCTTTTGCTTTAGTATGAACCCAATTGAACATATGTGGAAATGTGAATTCTAAGCTAAGCTTCCATTTATCTATGGATTGAACTAAATGTTGACTTTGAGGTCTAGAGGGTGCTTTGAATTGTGAATTTTTAGCTGGTTGTTTCAGATCTTTGAACACTTGTTGCCTTGATTTGGGGTAGTGTGCCTCTGTTTATGCCATTGGTTTTCATTGGTAGTAATCAGTTATCCTCTGTCAAGTAAGCAGTCCATGCAGGTAGGGATTCATTTTTTGTTGTTGTTTTGTGGTCAGCTACCCAGCTGTCACCCATTACCATCACGAACCAAAACATTGCACATATGTCTCTTATGAGATACTCTTTGTTAATAGTCTTAACATATGAAAATTGGTGATTAGTATTTATGTAGGGTTTGACTCATTTCCTCTACTTATAGCTAGTGACCACCTTGTCACTTCTCGTAGGTAGAGCTACGTGTCTTCTGAGGAGTTAAAGGACGCACACTGCTTTTTCAGCACCTTAAAGTAGCTGTGGATTATACATTCTCGACCTTGTTCTCATTTAGATTATATGGCATTGTATGATACTAGATTCGACATGTATAATTTTAATCCACTTTTTATGCATTAACCTAGAACAGATTAGCTCTTTTCTTGAGTTCCTGATGTGGGTTGACATGAGCTGTCATAGGTACCTCGAGTTGAAAGTCGAAATTTGTAGTTGAATACTGAGTGTTCTTCTATTGCCTATTAATAGACTGTATGAAGCCCAAATTACACAAACCGTTCTAGGCTGAAGTAGAAACTTCTAATAGTACAACCGTTGTGTGCTTTGTTTTCTATACGTCTTATAGCTACTAGTTAGCTCCTCTTCTTCGGAAGCTAGTTATTACAAGTTTAAAACCATCTTATCATCAATGGAAGTAGGATCCTTACTGTTGCATTTTTAGACGTTGGATTCCTGACAAGTTTGCTCATGAGCAATGTTTTTTGACCATTTTGTGCTCCTTGCTTATTGTGAAATAGGCTCAAGGCCTCGTTTGAGTACTTCAAGATGGGGCTGGATTGCTTCTTTGCTATCTGGTTTGTGGTTGGGAACGTGTGGATCTTTGGTGGCCATGCTTCTTCTTCTGAAGCTCCAAACTTGTACAGGTACTGGTGATGGCTGATTCTTGATCCTAATTATTTTCCATTTGTATGACCAAATAAATGATCAGCACATTTCACATGTACCAGGTTATGTGTAGTGTTCCTCGTCTTCAGCTGCATTGGATATGCTATGCCGTTTATACTCTGTGCGACAATATGCTGCTGTCTGCCATGCATAATATCTGTGCTAGGCTTTAGGGAAGACTTAAATCAAACCAGGGGAGCAACTACCGAGTCAATTAATGCCTTGCCGATCTACAAGTTTAAGTTAAAGAAAGGCAGACATAGCGAAGGCTCTAGTGAAGGGGGAGTAGTGGCTGCAGGAACAGAGAAGGAACGAGTGATATCAGAAGAAGATGCAGTAAGTATTTTTGGCTTAATCCAACTTCAGTTCAATTGTTGAGATTGCAGTCATGTTTTCTTCAAATCGTCAGTGTACAAGGCTCGTTTGGTAATGATTTTGATTTCCAGATTTCAGTCTTTTTGAAAACCAAAATTCCGTTTTTGAAAACGAGAGAAGGTGGTTTCAGTTTTTATTTCCAATATGCCTAATATAATAACAATCAATTTGCACATTTTGTAACTTATCTAACTAAATTTTGATACCCTTGATTCATATACTGTAATACAGTCTACTTGAGGGGGACGTTTTAGTTGTCAAATGTGGTGGCTGCCTCCCTTTAAAGTCTGGACTTTGGAGCTACAATATTTAAACAAACAGATTCCAGTTCTTGCATTTTGGCTAGATACGACTAGTTGTGTAACTTGTGGTTGGGCAGTGACATCAGCATAAGCCGAGAACTAAAATATGTCCTGCTTTGAGTGATACGGATACATGTGCATGTTGATCCATTACATGTACTGATTATTATCATAGCTATTAGTCTAGCCCACAGCTATGTTTATATGGTTGGTTGTTCGCCTTCGTAGTAGAGATCCTACTTCCACAATGAGATTTTCAGGTGGATGCTCAATTGGTGTAAAGCCAGTGTCACGTTAATCACCTGTGATAATTGCCCCAGATCCTTCGTCTTTATTGCCTGTGATAACTGTCCCAATCTGAGTTCTGCCTTCTCCTCGTTTCAGGTTTGTTGCATATGTTTGGCGAAATATGCAAACAATGATGAACTGAGGGAGTTGCCATGCACTCATTTGTTTCACAAGGACTGCGTGGATAAATGGCTCAAGATTAATGCTCTTTGCCCTCTATGTAAGAACGAGGTGGGTGATACCTTGCTCAGTTCACTTGCTGAAGCAACAGCCAGCCTACGACGAGCTGAGAGCAGGGTAGGTAGTAGCTAAGGAGGCAATGGCTTGTGATAGGACCTCAGGATTCCGCATTCCTGCAATAGTGCAATACCAAAGAAAATCAACACCAATTTGCTGTCACAATTTCAGCATTACAGCCCGTCACAGGCTGGTTTCTGAGAAGTCATTGGCTTTTGAGCATCACTGCAAGGTTGATATATCAAGGCGAGGACCCAGGTCTTTGCTTACGCTTGTTAGAAATAGGTTACAAACAGTACTGTTGTCTATATTCTAGAGTTTGTACGTAGGATACCTAAAGAAAAGGTTGAAATTTGAATCAGTAATAATCCTGAGGCATGCACCCTCATCTCTCCAATACCGATTTGCACTGCTTGAGTTATTTGGTTCGCCATCTTGGTTTGGAATCGTTAGCGTGAGTTAATTTCGCTCGTGTGTGCAGTAGCATCGCACATTGCTATCTTTATACATGCCCACTCTGTAGTCTCATAAGTATGATGTATCCTGCTGTTGCAACTTGCAATTGTCCTGTCTAGTTCAAATGCCTTGGTGGTAACTGGTAAGTGGTAACTATAAGGGGGCCAATGGTTGTTTCTCACAGCTAACTTCAGTAATAATCAACTGATCAAATTCTCACGTTCACCTTGGTTTGGCTCTTTTCTGAGGTCCAATTCTATATTTTAGACTCAATTGAAATTACATGGTTAGCATATATTTAAAATCGTCCTTGTATTTCGTCTACGTGCCTCATAGCGAATCGGTCTAATACAACATACATATCGACCTATCAAGATATATATAGCATAAGGAAAGATCCTAAATTTACTTAAACTCGGTAATATATCCATCCCTAAATCTTATTAATTTCGATATGACTTTAATATCACCTCATAATATTCTCATACCATACCATAATATCACGCAGTATATAGGAGTATGATACTCTATACATTGATACTTCCCTAACACATCTCAATCTGAATACTACCTACCTACTAGCTCGCACCCCCACTAGCGATTGACCGTTTATCCTTAATTAATCCCTCAAAGCCCCAACCTGACTAACCCCAAATTCAAGAGAGGCGATTTCAACATTTAAATTTTAAATAGCTCACGAGCCGACTCACCTCACTTCATTCTAAACACGTGATCAGATTCCGTATCTTTTATTAAACGGGAAAAATAATAAAATAAACCCAAAAATAAGATGAAGCAGCTAGAAAAACAGGGAGAGTTGATAAAATACAGTCCACAATCACAAATATCAACCCATCAAATATTTTCTCGTAACTGAAAATTTTCTCTCTCCTCATATTTCTCCCCCACATGTCGTAACCCTAGGGTTCTACCTCTTCAAATTCATCATCATCATCTTCAAATTCATCGTAATCCCTTTGTAATTGGGTTATTTCCGCATTCTGGGTAAGTCTTCAATTTTGTTTTTACCCATTACATTGCAGATTTTTCAATCAATTTGTGTTTTTAGGGTTTTTCGATTTGATGCTTATTCGATTGAGATTTGTTCATAGTTTATATCTGTTATAATTCGATTTGATATCTGATTGTTTTTTACTTTATTATGCTGTTAATGGCTGTGTTAATTACAATCAATTTTTTAGGGTTAGGGTTTTTTGATCGAATTAGAATCGTCAGCTGGAAAAATCGCCTAAAATTTGATGTTTGTGTAGGGATATTGTTGTACTTTTATTGTAGAAGTTGTATCGGGAATATCGAATTTCATCAAAGCTCGTCACTTTTTTTTTCTTTTTTTTTTGGGTTGGTTGTTAATATAGACATTGATTTATGTTGGGTACGTTGTAATTGGCGGTAGTCGAGTTTTAGTTGAAGCGTGTGTGGGTTTGGTGGGTACAGTGGAACCTGATTGTTTGCTGAAGTGAGCTGGTACAATTGATTTGTCCCCATTGTAGTGGAGTATGAATGCAGAACATATGATGAAGTCTGGTTTTCATGAATTTTGGGGTTTGATCATGGTTTGTCGATAAGCATCTCGTTTCTGACGGCTGGGAATTTCTGCTGGTTGTTTCACTGGTTATGGAGTTATCAGCTGCAGTAGTTTAGTACAAGTTTTAAGGCTTTAGCTGTGTCAAGTAATAGGGGTAGGACGTGGTATCCATGAGTAGGTTGTGTATCCTTACAGCCGCTGATTTTGGAGTTTGTTAGATTGATACCTGGGATAGATGTTTTGAGATGGACTTTCTGATTAAGATTTACTAAAGAAAGAGTTGGGAGCACTCCTTTGACCTTTTTGCTGTTATCCTTCTGATGAGGGATGGCAACTTATGAATTTCTTTTCAAGAGATGAGTTATGTACTTGGTACCCAACTATTTGTAGCTGGCAGCAGGCTATCTAAGTGGCGTGGTAGGCGGACAGGGGATAGGTAAAGGGTAAGATTGAAGTCTATATTGCTGGGGGTTGGCAATCTGAAGTGTCCTTAGCCTTTGGCCCAATAGTATGAGAATTTTTGTTGTGTGGAGAGAGTGGGGGTGGGGTAGTATTTTTATTTGACCGCGCCTTTGGATGGTGGATCGTCATATCCTATTTCATATCATTATACATACATGTATTAATGGCAACATGGATCTTTTAGTGTGCCCTCCTTTAAAATAATCTTTTGTTGTTGTTGTTGTTGTTGTTTGTTGTCTGTTTTTTTTTATGGGTGTTTCTGACTTGGATGGCTTGGTTTTTTCTTAGACGTTTTGACTTGGATGGCTTGGTTTTTCTTAGACTTATTCTAAGGAAGTTGAGGTAATTCAAAATGTTGTTGACACGAACACGTATCTTATTTGCTATTGTATTTCAACAGCATGATATTTTATTTGAATCTTCTGATTGTTTTCGTCCTTTTAACAAATGGGCCCACTACCAATATTGAGCCTGTAATTGGCATGGATGAATCTTAAAATTTGCCAAGTGCTCAAGATGCTACCTCTCTGATATCTTGCATATTCTTTTTTTGCTTGTGACAATTTTTCTCTCTCTTTCATATTTCTTCTGTGTTCTGTGCCCGAAATTTGCAACTATGGCTCCATTGCTGTGCTGCATTGTGGTTTATTTGTCTTCTTTGGGTGGCTCAAATGAAATATTCCCCCGTGAAGTTAGTGACCGAGGCTTTGGGTGCTGCCATGCTATATTCATGGCTCTCAGTTTCGGTATCACTTTGCAACTATTGTTTTATATCTTGTTTTGATTTTTATACGCCAAATATTGAAGGTTATCTTGAACTTGGTTTTATAGATTCAAAAAGGAGTTGTCTTTTTGTGTATTTTTTTTATCGTGTTAAGTTTTGTGCTGGAAGATAGTTCTAATACTTCTGGCTACTCTTTGTGTATTGTATTGAACCAATTCGACTTACCAATTGCATACCTATTTATCATCTTTGTGATTTTAATATGTTAAATGCTTTTGTTCCAAACAGTTAACTATGCAATTCCCAGACAATCAGATTGGTCAACTGAATGCAGTCATGAGTAGAGCTGATTCTTCAGTGCCTAACATCATAAAGGGATTAATTGAACCTACAAATGGCAATCCACATCAGTTTCCTTCTTCAAGCATCCAATATAGTTTTGTTGAATCTTATCCTATCTTCCATGCTCCTATGGAACAGGAGAGGCGGATTTCATACAACCTGAATGGGCAGTCACAGTCTGTGGTAGGGAGTGTGAATCTTCAGCAAGTCACTGAACCTAATCGGGAAGCTGGCCATAAACCAGTTGTGCAGCCAATCTCAGGGCATCTAGAATCGTCATTGCTGAACAAAAGGAAGGCAATCACGGGCACCCACAATCACCGAAATCCTCAAAAGATGTCGTCTTTTAACAAGAGAGAGGCACAAGTTGGTCCTTATGCAAAGGCCATGAGCATTTCACAAGCATCAGCACCCAAGAAGAAATCTGTGCTGAACTCTTCAAAGCCAAGTGCCTCTAATAGAAAGGTGATGCAAATTGAACCTATTACCAATGAATCCCGAACTGCTGTCAAGAAAAGTATGCCGCCACAAGTGTCCCCAAAAGGCCAGACAGAGTCCCAGGATTCTATGAGGGCAAAGCTGAGAGATTCATTAGCTTCTGCGCTGGCCTTAGTATCCCAAGAGCCAGACGATTCTCCCGGTGGGAAGACGAAGACAGAAAAAGAGGTTGTAGAAACTATTCAAGAGGAAGCAAGAACGGATCAACCTCTTAATAGTATATCAAGCGGTGAAGCTGCTCCTTTGGGACCCCCAAAGGATGAAAAGGCCAACGTGTCAAGGGTACAATCTCCAAATCATGGGTGCAATGATGACCAGAAACCATCTTTATCATCCCATTCAAAAGAAATTTTTGGAGAGGCATCACAGGCTGAGAGCTTCTTAGGGGCAGACTTCCAGTGTAATTCTGTTTTACCTGGTGAAGACTCACTGTTTAGCAGTGGCTTCTATTTCAAAGATGATTTCTTGCAGGGAAATGGTCTTTCATGGGTGTCTGATTTTAATTCTCACATCTCCGATGTTAAGGAAAATTCCATGAAACCTGAGAAAATGAATGAAGACCTAAGTAGTGATGTGGTTGGGAAGATAGTCCAGTCTCCAGAATCTCTTGCTTCTGAAATTGAAGCGGAGCTTTTTAAATTATTTGGTGGTGTAAATAAGAAGTATAAAGAAAAGGGGAGATCATTGTTGTTCAACTTGAAAGATCGTAATAATCCTGAGCTTAGAGAAAGAGTCATATCAGGTGACATACCTCCTGACCGCTTGTGCTCTATGACAGCAGAGGAGCTTGCTTCGAAGGAGCTTTCTGAGTGGCGGATTGCAAAAGCTGAAGAACTTGATAACATGAAAGTTCTACCCGAAACAGATGGTAACATGAGGCGCCTGGTGAAGAAGACCCACAAAGGTGAATATCAGGTGGACTTGGAGCCTGATGTTGGTGCTTCAGAGGAGATTTCACTTGGTGTAAGTGTAACTCCTTTAAAGCGACCGAAGATCAACAGCGGAACAGCTCCTCCTAAAGCTAAACGAACCAAGACAGATGAGTGTGAATTTACTATACCTAATGAAGGCGCTGATATGCAAGGATTAATGGTGGATGATTGTAAAGATCTTCCTCCAGTTATTTCCTTGGATGAGTTCATGGAGTCACTTGACAATGAGCCTCCTTTTGAGAATTTGCCTGTCGATTCTGTAGCCACCAAAGCCGAGTCAGTTACTGAGAATGTGGGGCTAGGTTCTGAAAGCAAGGCACTTGATGAATCCCCAAAATATCCTATGCGGAGAACATCTCCAGAAAGAGTAGAAGTAAATAAGGAAAGCCCCAAAACTGACGGTGATGTGAAGTTGACAAGTCTGATGGGATCTGGCACCAACTCCACTGTTCAACTACATCAGCGCGATTGTGTTTGGGAAGGACAACTGCAGTTTAATCTCTCTTCCACGGCCAATTTTATGGCTTTATATAAAAGGTTGGCCTCTTACCTCTTTTGAACTTCTCTTTGATGTTTGTGATATTGATTGATATGATTATGAACATTTGTCCTTTCTGTTAATAATTTCTGTGTTGTGATTGTCCTCATTGGTCTTTGTTCTCTTAGATATATGTTTGTTATTCAGAATACATTTTATGCATTTGGAGAAGGGTACTGTGGAATATCCCGGATTCAGCTTGGCAGCTTAATTCTTCTGATTTTCTTCTGTTAACTTGGGAGGACATTTTTGGTGATACGTTCAATTACGTTTGGGTATCAATACTAATGCACCAGACCTATTAGAAGTCAGACATAATCGGTGCTTGGTTGAGAGTAGTACTAGCCTACTAGGTGGTGACCTATCTAGACGTCCTTGTATTGCACCCTACACTTCTACTGACGGTTCCTTACCGCGGCTCAGGAATAGCTGACCCCAACTTAATTTTGGTAACAAGGCTTGTAAATGTAAAATAATTTAGGTCTCGGTTGATTTTTTGTAGAAGTGGATGTACCTCACAGGCTCACATAGGTCGCCTTGTTAACTTTGCAATTGCCGGAGCGAGATCTTTCAACTGGCACATAGTCCACTACCATCTTGGGCTAATTTTTGTGTTCTTGCTTTGTATCAAGGCAACCTGTATGTTAGACGATCTCATATTTTCGGAGTCTTGATTGATCATTTCTTGTTTCCATCTTTAGTGGAGGCAAAAAAGCACTATTGTTTAGCTCTGGAAATATGATGAAAATAGAACAAGATGGTTTACTGTGTGACGCAGGGGTAAGGTCACTTAAACACCCCTTTGCTTGCAGGGAAGAGAGCCTTTGAGGCACTGGGGTAAATGTTGTTTCGTCATACCTCTGTGTCATTTGCTGTCGTGCAATATGTTTTCAATTTTATTTCTGTTTAATTGTGTATGCAATTGAATTTTGCTCATAGTCTGCTGAAGGTTCTCTTGACATTTGTTCTCACTTGAATGTTATTTCTTTTTAGTTATTTTCTTATTTTCTGCATTGCCAACTCATGATCAAGTGTTCCCTTGCAGTGGTGAAAAGGGCAGTTCTAAGGAATGGGCAAGGTTCTTCGATATTAAGGGTCGGGTTAGACTCACTGCTTTCGATAAGTTTCTTCAGGCACTTCCTATGTCCCGGAGCCGTGCAATAATGGTATTTCCTTGTTTCATTATTATGTGCTTTGATGCCTTTCTGTTGCTAGTTGTTTCTACTAAGCCGTCCTCGATGTCCACTTCTCCAGTCTTTGATGTTCCTTCTTGCCTCTGATTAATGTGGGTCATTTGTGCAAAATTTTCAAGCAAAAGTGTGCTGTAGTAAACTCTTTTATGTATGTACTCCAGCCCATAGGTTTCGAGGTAATCTCTGGTTTTGAACTTTTGGGTATGGTTTTCTGGCCAAGTTCACGCTTGTTGAGCTGGACTTAAAAATGAAGCTCTTAATTTCCGGTCTCAGGCAGCCAGATGTTCTTCAGAAGCCCTTTCCTGTCTGAAGCTTCTGGTTGAACTCACCACTTTCGGGATAAAATAGTGGCAATGATTAATGATGATCTATAGGTTGCTTGTTGGTCTTTCCACAATAATATCCTCTGTTAATTGATTGAATTATAGCTTGAGTGATCATGTTGATTTGACTCACCCTTTCATGGTCTCAGTCTTGTTCGTATAGGGTTGATAGCATTGTTATGAACTTAAATGGGTGGCACTAACATTTACTGTTTGATCGTATTGACTGTTAGGTGTGCCATTTTGTTCTGAAGGAAGGATCTACGGACAGTGAACGCGGTAGTTTGACAGAGGTAGTGATCTATTTACGCACTTTATTTTCAACTTTGTAGAAAGCTTTTCACTAGTTCTCCCTTCCTCCCCGAAAACAATATTTAAAAGATTGCGGTGGGAAAATCGTTTCTTGTTGCTTGTGTGGTTCATTTGGCTGACCAAATCGCGTTCCCGTCTTTCCACAGCTGGTGGATTCTTACGTTGCAGATGAAAGACTAGGATTTGCTGAGCCTGGGAATGGAGTGGAGCTTTATTTGTGCGCACCGCGCTCGAAAACAGTAGATATGATTATCAATCATCTTCCTAAGAGCTACACTGACAAACTAAATGATATTGATGATGGCCTAATTGGAATTGTTGTATGGAGAAAAGTGCAAATAACATCATCTGCGATGTCTCCCATCTCCTCTTCGCAACAGAAACAACCGAAACACGTATCTAAAAAGCGATCTGGGAGCCAATATGTTGATACCAATACGAACAGAAACAGTTTTTCTGCTCCTAAACGAGCTTCCCCTCCCCCCATTTTATCTAAGTCTCAACCTGCTGACGAGGAAGACGATGATGCCCCTCCCGGGTTTGGACCCCCAGGTCCCCGGGATGATGATGACCTACCAGAATTCCAATTCTCAGGTGGGTCACATCCTCCTGCATCGTCTCTTCCTAACCCGAGTCCCAATTCTGGGCGGGATTTGGGATTCCGGCATCCTCCTCAGGTTCCGTCCCGGCAGGTTGAGCAAATGAGAGAGTTGATTCAGAAATATGGGCAAAATGGAAATAACGCTAACAGTGAGATTCCCACAGAACCATGGAATGATGACGATGATGATATTCCTGAGTGGCAACCCTCAATGCAGCAACCTGTTCATAATTCTGTATTGCCTACTCATTTTGTAAACCATCATCAGTCTCATATGGCTAATCACTTACCTCCTCAGCACCAACCTTGGCCTTCAGTTGCGCAGCCGCTGCAGCCACCAATGGTTGTCCAACACCAGAGAGCATGGGGGCCGTACGGTCCCGAGACTGTAGGAGGTTTACATAATGGTCAGTTCTATGGTTCGCCTCATCCCGAGTCTGGACGCAGAGACGGGCGACCAAACTTATACAATAATAGGAATGTCTGAGTTTACAACTTGTAAATAGTTTCTTAGATTCAGTTAGATTTCCTTTTTGAAGTTGTAGCTGCAGTGTAATTCTCAGCAGATTAGTTCGTTTCCTTGGCGTTTTGTTTGTTTCACTGAAGAATTTGAGCACTTGCTGTATTACTTCCATCTCATTTTACTTGCCTAGTTTCACTGTTAATAAATGGTGACCGGAGCCTTTTACCTTGTGGACTTAACAAAGTTATACAAATCTTCTGTCTCTCTATATGCGATTTTAACTTACTTTATGCGCCGTTCTAGTAAAAAGGACGGTTCCTTATAATCTTATATTACTCTACTTAATAGATTCAATTTCAATCTGATTCAATGTGACGCATGTATGTAGAGATGAATCTTCAACATGTTTTCAACAAAGTCTGAACTTGCACTATCTGTAAGGCATCTTTTTGTATTTGATCTTTAACCGAAGGCAAGATTGTGGAGGAAACTCTAGAAATAATGACGTATTTATGAAGTTTGTGATGAAATTGCTGCCTGTTCAGCCAACAAGGCGTTACCTGTGCTACATTTTAGAATGTAGGACTGCAGGAGAACAGTGTGAGGTATTCCTGCGATCAGGAATGTAGTCTGTAGACTCTGTACATTTGATCAAAACTACAACATTTTGGTTAATCACATTGTGGGTTACTATGGATTAGGACAGTATACAACATGAGCGTATTAGGCCTCAAGAATCGCGGTACACACATATCAGACATCCAATCTCGAGCATCAGAAACATGAATCTGAGCTAGTTTAGTCAGCTGGAAGAGCAGTTCAGCTAGCAAAAGCGCGTTTTAAGGCCTTTCTCTGATCAGGAGCGATTTTGGAAGGAAACTTGATGTCGAATTTGATTCTTAGATCACCCTTATGACCAGGTTCTTTAGCAATGGGCATCCCTTCTTTGGCTACAACAAGCTCATACCTTGGAGTAATAATGTCTCTGATGGGTATGGTGAGGTTGCGACCATCCAAAGTCGCAACCTTCACTATAGTGCCTCCAATCGCTTGTGCCAGGGACACCTTTTCGACTAGGATCAGATCATTGCTGTCTCTGGTATACACTTCGTGAGGCTTCTCGTCGATCACGAACACTAGGTCTGCTGGGAGTTGGTTCAACTGCTCATTTCCTTTGTCAGGAAATGTGATCTTTGTTCCTTTTTTCCATCCTGGCTTCACGTCTATTGTCAGTACTTCTGTTTCAGTAACTTGTGATCTACACTTTGTTCACAACACATGACAAAACATGTTGTATTAGTTAGCTAAATTAATTAATTTTGGTAAGCTGCAGAAACATTGGAATTTTGAAGAATTATTACAGTAAATGTGTTGCTATCCTTTATTATTATTATTATCACTAAAAATCAATAATAATTTACGAGAAATATGAAGATTATATGCATCTTAAATATCTTATCATATGAAGATTATATGAATCTTATCTAAGCAAGGTACGAGGGGCCAGATGTACATCAGTAGGTACTCCTAAGTTTGTTTCTAGACGACCCTAGTGCCTCGTAAAGGCTCCCGCATATGGCGAGGTAAATGGTTGACTTCTACAACAATGAGCATTGTGCCAAAGTTAATATTATCGACAGACTGCTACTTCACAATAAGATAAAAGACGTACCCATTAGCAGTAACGACAGAGCGAGAGATCTTCATCTTCCTAGTAGAGCCAGAGTAAAGTTCCCCAAGGCTGCAGGGCAACTTGTTTTCAATAGGAGGTGGTTTAACTTTCTTTGGTGTGGCTGCTGCAGCAAAAGCAGCATCACTAGTATTTGTCCTGAAAATGTTATCAGCATCACCATATGAATATCTCTTTGATTTTCCTGCAGACTTTGGTGATGACCCAAATGCAAAAGGACTTGTCCCAAAAAACTCTGCAAATATGTCCTCTGCACTTCTTGGGTTGTGGTCCGATCTATCGTTGTTTCCGAAAGGCGAGCCACCGGTGCTCAGCCCTTCTTCACCATACTGGTCATAGAGCTGCCTCTTCTTCTCGTTACTCAGTACCTGAAATGTACATACTAGCACAACATTCACAATAGTTGGGAGGAAAAGTTAATTTAGATGAGCTCGATCAGATCACATGCAAACATAAGTCGAGTGAGGTTCCGTTCTAAGGTCAATTGACAATAACATAAGAAGGAGTAATGCACTAGACTTATAATTCAGCGTAACCCTTTATTTAGTTTGCCCAATTTCTTTTTGAATATTGTTTTGTTTGAAATTTACCATGCATTATATATTACGGGTTTCAACTAAATGTTGAACATTCATAAATTATATAATTTTTCCTAAGATGAAATTTCCACAATATAGTCCTATATTTGTCACAACTCACAGAGAAGATCTAAATTCATCACACTATATAATTATGCAAGAATAATTACCTCATAAGCCTCAGAAATTTCTTTGAATTTCGCCTCGGCCTCGGCCTTGTTAATAGGGTTTTTATCAGGGTGCCATTTCATAGCCAATTTTCTGTAAGATTTCTTCAGATCATCTTCTGGTGCATTTCTATCAACCTGCAATATACTGTAATAATCTTTACCCATCATTTTCCCTCCTTCGGTAAACTTTGTAAAATTTTTTACCCTATGATAATTATCATATGATTGCTTGAATATAATCCAGCATATATAGATGAAACAATGTATGAGAGACGAGTAGCATACGAAAAATGCAGCAGATATTGTTTTGGAAGCATGCATGCATGCATTTGCGTTGAATTTTTCTGAGGAAATTATTGTGAAAAATGATGCATGTTCATGTTCATGCATACACCAGATTATGCGGGGAAGATGATATAAGAAATTTGTTAAAATTGGCACACTACGTATAACGTATGTATCACACTACAAGTCTACGACAACAGTAGTACATGAAGTTTTAATTGAATGTTAGGTGTGAATAATCTATAGTGGTTCACCAAGTTTAAGGCATATATGCCTATTATTACATTACAAATTCACATAACCTGCCCATTTTTTTTTTTCGTTTTTGAATGATTCGGTCAGTAAAATTACGTAGGAATAGTTTTAACATCGTTGCATTCTCAAAGCTCAAATTCAAAACCCCTAATTTAAAGCGTTGATCGTGTGGAATTCGACAAATTATATGACATCGTTTGACACCATGCGCTACACTTGGCGACCTTGGATAATACAACTACTCCTAATTGGGTAAATTTTAATTTCATTTGACTCAATATAACGAGATAACAAATATTTTATTATTCTCCTTAAAGTTGAAGGAGATAAAAGACCAACTAATAATTCACCTTAATATACCGGCCTCCAATGTGAACCTTACATTCCGTCACAAATGTATGCTACGAGTAAAACTCCGTAAGATTAATTTAAATGAAACGTAAAGAATCGGTAAATGCTGCCCATGTTTTTAGCCGTACATTGGGACAAAGATCGAGAATCTAATGTTATCCCAGAGCAGTCAGAAATCTAAGTAAAACTGACCCATAAACTGTGTCACCCAAAAACAAGTGAAGAAGCCACAGCCACATAAACAAGTGTAGAAAAAACCAAACAAATAAAAGCTGCACATAATCTCATTTTGATGCTCAGGAAACAGTTTAACCGCAAAAGATATACACACTTGTTGTTCACTCTCTCTCCTCTCTCTTCTCACCTGTTTCTTGTGTGGACTGTGGACATCATCACTGTAGTTTGCTTAATCTGCTCAGCTTCTCTTTTACGATTAATCACAACCCTTTTCAGGTAAATGTTTTTTTTTTTTTTTTTTTTTTTGTAAAACCTTAGCATGTTATATTTATATTATATGATCTTTATATAATTGGTGATCATGTTCATATGTTTTTTTCATAACATAGTATATTGGTACAAATGTGTTATTTTAGTAAGTTGGACTTGTGACAGCTTTTGTGTTTATATTAATATCCTGTTCGCGTTTTTTAATCATGACAATGACACTAAGGTTGTATTATGACACTAAGGTTGCGTACATCCGACCATCCTTACCCGTTTGGGCGAGAGCCTCGTTAGAGATTGTATCTAGTAAATTGGCCTTGGGATGATTGTTAAGTTTGAAAAAAAAGGGAATTGAAATGATGATGATGATGGGGTCATACTGGTTTATGGTGATTTTTTGAAGTTGTGAAGTTATGATTGAATTTGTTCTTGTATTTTCGACCCCGTTTCGATATTACCGATGGAAGATAGGATTTAGGTAGCGTAACAATTAGATCTGCAAGAAATTGATTCAACAAGAACCTGCCCCCAAAAAAATTCTGCTTTTGGGGAACTGTAGGTTGTGCCAGAAACCTGAAATAACCCCAATTTTAGAGGTATAAAGTTTCTGAGTTGGTCGGGTTTAATTTGGTAGCAGCTGTGGCTTGAATGATCTGTAACCCTAATCAATTCAAATTGTACTCTCTTGAGAATCGATGTATCATTTCAGTATGATTTTAGATGCCAAAGTGAAACTGATCGTTACAAGGGAATAGGATGAATGATGATTATACCAGTGACATTATTTCACAGTCGCGAAATTTCAGGAGGGAAAATCCAACAAAATTAGTACAGTAATGTATCAGAATGCCTGCTCAACTAGTATCAGAAAATTCTGAACACCATTTTACTGGCTGAGGTGTTTAAAGAGGTCTAAAATCTAGAAGTAGGGTAGAAATGACCGTATCTATGCCTGGCAAAATTGTTCTGGAAAATTTGTTTGCTGTCAAAACCCGCACAATAGCAGGAAATGTTAGAGAATTTGATCCACTAACCTAGTTCTGTATCTCTTCCAGGCTTGCCCGACTTTTGAGCTTTAAAAAATTCTTACACTTTCTCAAAAGAAAAAAAAAAAGTCCAAGTCCTAGTTCACATACTAGTAACAGTTCAATGGGTGATCTATCTGTTATTCCGATATGTGGTGTTCCTGTTGTAGTCAACTGTGCTGCTTTCACTTCCCCCTGAATACATATAACAAGTCGAAAAAAGATAAAATATGATTGCAAGTCTAATTTAGAAATCTCGAGCAGATTGTGGAAGAAATCCCTTGGTACAAAGTGGCTCACTTTAAGCTTTGGAGTTGTACAGTTCGTGTCTGATGGTGTTGCTTGTTCAGGCTTATGATGGCCACTGCTGCTGTCATTGGGCTTAATGCTGGGAATAGGATGTTGAGTTCTTCTTTCTACTACTCTGATCTCACAGAAAAGCTCTCTTATCCAACTGAACAGCATCAAATCTCTTCCACCAAAAATGCAATCGTGGCCAAGAAAACCGCTAGTTTCAATTCTAATGGGCGCACTGGGTCCTCTCCTAAAGCTCTTAGGGAATGTATAGATGGAGCTCCAGTTCCACATTCCGAACCATGGACACAGAGACATGGTCCTTCTGAAGAAGAATCTTGGGAACCTGAAACTTCAGTGGAGGCTCTTCTTTTGCTGCAGAAGTCTATGCTAGAAAAGCAGTTAGAGCTATCCTTTGAACGCATTGGCATGACGACTGGTAAGTCTCGGGAAGGGACTCAAACGGAATCAAATGTCACATCCTCAGGGATGCCTGCTCGATTACGGAGGATAAATGCCAGGAAGAAATCTCATGGCAAAAACTCCATGAAAAAAGGTGATGAGAAAAATCCTGTGGCTACTGTAAGCCCTGAGCTCCTTCAGAATCGTTTAGTAGGCTATGTGAGGGGCTTTAGTGGTGATCAGTTGCTGACTCATGCACAAGTTGTGAATTTATCTCAAAAGATAAGAGCTGGTCTTGCTTTGGAGGAGCATAGATCAAGGTAACTATTTTTTTTTCTTTTTAAATTTTAGACAAGTCAACTAGTTTTAATTGTACTGGCTGTGCGATTTTGTTTTGGTATGTCCGGAAAAACTGCGTTACTACATAACTGAAGAGTAAGTAAGTATACCTATTTCGCTCCTAGTAGAGATTGATTCTAACTCCAGATATTGTAAAAATGGCTGTACAAGCACCATGTCTCAGTGTAGACATTTAGGGAAGCTTTACATTTCAAACACAGCTGTCCATTCTCCTGCGTACTAAGTTTATCTCAGAAGGGATTTCTGATAAAGATTTGTCGCTGAATAACTGCAGATTGAAGGGGAAACTTGGGTGTGAGCCTTCTGATGACCAACTTGCAGTTTCCCTGAGGATGGACCGGGCGGAAGTGAGGACCAAACTGATTGAATGTACTCTGGCAAGAGAAAAGCTGGCTATGAGCAATATACGCTTGGTCATGTCAGTTGCTCAAAGATACGAAAATATGGGTGCCGACATGGCTGACCTTGTTCAGGTGGCATTCTTGAACGATCTTAAGATTCGGTCTTCTAGCCTGTTAACTCAGCATGACATGTGAAACTAATCCTAGTCCCGTGCAGGGAGGACTCATTGGATTACTTCGGGGAATTGAGAAATATGATTCTTCCAAAGGGTTCAAAATCTCCACATATGTTTACTGGTGGATACGTCAAGTAAGTTTACTGTTCTTGTTAATTAGTACATCTTTGTTGCCAACCCCTGTGGTCCTGTTTTGTGTGCATGAGCTATTCTTTCGCCTGATGAAAAATGGCGATGATTGCTTAATTGTATGTCTGAATAATGAGACATATATACTCAATCATCCATCCTCATGGTATATGCACTAAAAAGAGCCCCTCCTATTCTGGATAAGTTGCAAGGCTAATGAACCAACTGTAAGCCGTAAACCAAGGGAAGGAAAAACATCACTCCTTAAGTTGAACAATTGTGTTTGATCTATCCTTTAAAGCTAAGCATGGATAAGTGACACTTGCTACCTATGTTACTCCGACTCTTCATTTGACCTCACGTACCCGTGTCGGACACTCGACCCTCGGACATGGGTATGACACTTGGATCCTTCATTTTAGGCCAAAAACAAGCGGTTTTTTCATAAAATAGACGAGTCCGACACTTGGATCCGTACCAGTACCCGATCCCCGTACCCGAGCCTGAGTAACATAGCTTGCTACAATGGGACGGGGTGCATAGTAAACATCAAATTGTCAGAAGTTAAATGCTTCGAGTGACAGTGTCTAGAATAATGTGCTATTCTTACTTGCAAGACTAAGTTGCCACATAAATCTATAGTTCTATACTTCTTGTTGGCTGTGCTTAATCTGTTTTTCGGGGTTCTTTCTGCAGGGCGTTTCTAGAGCATTAGTGGAGAGTTCAAGAACTTTGAGGTTGCCTACCCATCTACATGAAAGATTAAGTTTAATTCGCGGAGCAAAGAACAAACTGGAAGAGAAAGGGATAAATCCATCTATTGATGTGAGTTCTATTTCCATTTTATAGCCTAGCGGAGACTGCTTTCAAAACTTAGTATATATCAACTGTTGCTAAATGCTATAGTTCTCTTGTCGGGAACTAGATGCGCGAAAGATCAGTTGGTTTGTTTTGTTAGTCAGAAAAAGAGAGAGTTTCATGCTACATCCAGTATGTCAATAGGAAAATAAATATTCAGATGCGTTTCTTTCTCATAGTACCCTCTACTCATCACATGAATTAATTTTTTCCCAGAGGTTGGCTGAAACCTTGAATATGTCTCAGAAGAAAATAAAGAACGCAACAGAGGTACGTTAGCACTTTAGCTTATGTTTCTGGTGACGTTGTTCAAAGTTCCCTGTAAGTTGGCTTTTTTGGTCAATGCTCATTATTTGTTGCTTAACTGTGTAGGCTGTTAGATCGGTCTTGTCTCTGGACAGGGAACCATTCCCATCGCTCAACGGCATTCCAGGAGTGACCTATCATAGTGTAAGTTTTAGTGACCTAAAATAGAAGTTGCTTCACTCCCCTAAAGAAAAGAGAAAGTGATGGGCGAAGCATGCTTTTTAACGTTAGAAGTTAGTTTTGACTCTGTTGACTCCCTTTTCTCACTCAATGCATATTTCCCTATCGTTTTCAGTACATTGCAGACAACCGTCTTGAGAATAATCCGTGGCATGGTGTCGATGAATGGGCACTCAAGGTTAGTGATATTAACTACATCCTACACTATATATCTTGCAGTTCCGTGGCAATCCTATGCAATGCTGTTATCTTAGACATCCGCTTGTTCTTACCAGGATATCTACTGGTATCTCAGCCTAAATTGAACTATGGATACTTCTTTTAGTTGGCTAAAGGATTATGTTCATGGGGCGACAAAGTGGGTAACGGGTTTTATTAGCAAATAGCAATCTACAGAAGTACTATTTGATCCTTACTCTGAAGCAACACACCTTGAGTATACGAACCATGATCTTTCCTGACATCAGATCGTGAAATTATCAGCTTCAACACTAGGTCTGCAGCTGGTCTCAAAAGGATTAAGAGAATTGCCTTTGGTTTTTGCTGAATCTTTACTCATCAGCAGAAACCTAGCCATTTTTCTTTTACTATGCCTAGAAGCTTCCAAGCTAGTTTCGATTGAAAAGTGCACTTAACTAGTAGGTGGTGCTAAAACCCAACCCCTCTTAGGCGTACTAAGTATTTTCCTTGCTGCAGTTTGGTAAATGAAGTTTCAACCTCATAAGAGATGATAACCACAGTTTAACTTCCTGATCTGGCTAGTTTAGATTTGGATTCTCCACTCTTTCTATTGTGAAAACGTGTTGGATTACATCGGAACATACTCTTTGGTTTTGCATTTACTGAAACCGATTTACTTTGTGAAATCTTGATGCCCTGTAATCCATGCATGAAATTACTAGCCTTTTCATTTCTGAATTATTAACTGATACTTATTTATATCGTTTGTAGCATGAAGTAAGCGATCTTATTGACTCGGCGCTCAGGGAAAGGGAGAGAGATATCATACGTCTCTATTATGGTCTGGACGATGAGTCTCTTACTTGGGAAGAAATTAGCAAAAGGTGAGCCGGAACAGAAACTACTCTGTATATCATATCAACCAAAACTACCGCGTATATACACCATGCTTTTTCGATATCTGCTATTCTAGCTTATGCAAAATTATCTCGTCCTGAAGAATCAGTGTGTCGTGTGTCATATGAATCTACCTGTTCATTTTACTGATTACATTTGATCATTCTTACATGTTCAGGATCGGGTTGTCGAGAGAAAGAGTAAGGCAGGTCGGACTGATTGCCCTCGAGAAGCTAAAGCATGTAGCGAGAAAGAGAAGGATGGAAGCCTTACTGGTGAAACACTAGCGCGGTGTTTATGCATAGTCCATTGTAGAGACAATTGACTGTATATAATACAGAACATGAGCACACTTCTGGTGTAAAGTCACATTTAGGACCCTGCATTTTCAACTTGGCTCTGATCTCTTATGTTTTCTAATACCAAAGGGTTGAAGGTGTATATATGTGAAACCACAAAATGACATAAATAAACTTCAAATGCAGTTTGAGAGAAGAGCAAGTTCTCGGCTATAGTGATTTGATTGATCGCTCTTAAAACTTACGCAAAATTAATTTTTACTCGTTGGTAGTTTGAAACATGCCCACATATGCAAAGTTATTGGAACAAATCATAGTTTTTTGTCTTGAGAATTTATAGCATACAACGTGCAAGCATTATTCTAGTTATAAGTTTTAAAACAACTAATATATAATCTTTAATTTGAGTCACTAGTTTAGCAACATCTTACTCACATGATAAGAAAATAAGTTGAATTATACAAAGTCTTACGAGTACTTGGTTGAGCTACCACTCTCCATACACGGAGGTTGGGGTTAGGGGTTCAATTCTTATCAACCCCAACTCGTAAAGTTTGGTGGTTTCTTTATGATGCGGACCCTCTTGTAGGAAAAGATGCGCACTAGATCAAGACTAAATACAAACAAAATCTACAAAGCAGTGAACAACCGGTCAAAATCTCTCACAAATACCCTTCTTGTCATTAATAAAATTAATTGGCAATTAATTTCGAGATTAATGCATATATTCTATTTTTAGAACTTTGAATTTGCATTGATTGGTAGTCATTGATAAAATTAAGGAGGAACAAAAACTGCCTAAATACTCGTATACCACCATAGTTAATGTAAAATTGAGTGGGTGAGTACTGAGTACCCCGACCCAAATTATATATGGAAAACCGGGTATTATAGTTTTGGTAGCAGGTCGGGACCGGGCGTAGTGGAACCGGGTTGAATATTTTTAACGTTTGCTCACCCTTACTTATAATTTGAACCCTAACAAAAATTTCTGGGTACGCCACTGTATATGTCACTGCAGGCTTACGTCGGTACAAATTTTCCACAATCATTAGCCAATGTACAACATTACTCCATTAGTCCATTATTATTACTCCATTATTTGTTCGCAATTAATTTTCTTCTTCTGCGTGCGTCTATGAACCCACATGGTTCAATTTGACCTATATGAATGGTGACGAGCAAGTCCCGGGCTTCTATATGCCCTGATCTTGGCTGAGACCCAGGCCAGTAATTTTAAGGCTACAACTCTCCAAGTCCTCAAATCAACATGTTTGTGTGATTTTGAGCTTGGCATGGCACCATCATTTTGGTCAACTAGTCACAATGTTCATTGATCGGTCAAAATGTAAAATCTAGACCTGATATTGATATGTTGTAATTTGGTGATACTGATGAGTATTACATTACCCGGTAGTATAAACATCATTTTACATGAATTTACATATTAATAACTAATCTAAATGTGATTGCAATCACCTAACTAAGCAAACTTGTCAACTTTAATTTGTCCTCTCTAGATTAGTGGCAAACCATCGCGATGAACTAGAGATACATTGTATAATAAACAGTTCGGGTGCGAGCCACATATACAATCTATAGTGCGGATTATTTGTCTCATTTTCTTATCACACTCCGTGTACCCCACCAATCCCCAATCATATTTTAGCATTTCGTCCAAACAATTGAGCGAATATCAATCAATTCGTTACTTTTTAGTTTAATTATTAATAAGTTAATTAATTGATTAAAATCACCACTCCTCTCTCTCTCTCTCTTGTAGACCTTCCTTCTTCCGCACACCTCTTTTTCAGTCCAACCGATCATCATTCTATTTTCCGTTCCTCCATTTCTAGGGTTTTTCTCTCTCCTCCATTTTTCCGATCAATCGTAAGCTTCTTCTTCTTCTATTTTCTCCCTTTTCCTATTAAATTTACCGCTGTAGTATCTGTTTTGATTGCATATGCTTCATATTCATGCTTGTTTGGTATCTTATTCGTGAATTTTCTTCGTTTGAATCGCATATTTGGTGTTATTACGATCTGAATTTGTTGTATTGTTGAAGTTTATCGCATATTTTGTTGTTTGCGATTCGTATTTTTTATCGCGCGATCATGATTTTGTTGTTTTCCTTTAGCCCTAGTTTTTTTTCTATTTTTATGAATTTGTTGATGAGGTTTGATGTATGCGCGATTTGGTAGCTTTTAGTTTGTGTCGTATATGTGAAGCTTGATTAGTTAGATTGACAACCTTGATAACGATATCGTCATTAGGTTCTTCATATTATTGCTGATTGTTGCCGTTGTTGTTTATATTATTGTGCGTAATCTCTTGGAGATTGGTGGCGGCATTAGGATTAATATTGCGGTAATGGCACATTAAAATCGCGTTCTCCATCTGTATGTGCGACACGAGTTTTCGTTGTATCAGCTGTTTCGGTTCTATCAGCTGGCAATGTGTGCTAATGTTAACAGGAGTTTGACTATTGCAATAGGTTCCATTGACATTTTGTTTTTCGTTGTGATGGCTCTGATAAATGTTAATTGTTACGAAATTACTTCTATCTGTTTTTATGTGGAAGAGACGGAAGTTGGGGTTCATGATGGATGTTTGTAGAGCTTTGAACACCTTGATTACGATACGTTGCCGTTTATTTTTTCGTGCCTAATCTTTAGGAGATATGCAGCGGCCTTAGGATCATATGGCAGTAAGTCAGTAACGACACATTAGAATCGTACTGTCCATCTGTGTTTGTGACATTAGTTTTGATTGTTGTTGTTGTGGTTCTGTACGGCAATATTGGTAGCTATCTACTTGCTATCTTCAGTTACTGTTCTAGATTATTGTTTGAACTTTTGGGAGAAGTTTTGTTTTGTCATCATTTTATGAGGATGAGCATGTAGTTTTGTTCGTTTTGTCATCATGTTATGAGGATGAACATGTAGTTTTGAGACGTCACATATTGCTTTTGTTAAACTTGAGCTATAAAAATTTAGCCCATAATTTTGCTGAATCTTTCCAAGAGTCAATTTGAGTGGGCACTCAGTTCTTATTAGATGGATTAGAACTCGGCTCCTTTGTAATTCTGGTATATGTGAGTATGTGACTGACTCTGATTTACATCATCTACATTCTCGCTGCAGAGATTTCTCACAAACACGTCATAATGAAAACCACCACATCGAGTTTGAATCCACATGCTGTGTCATATGTGCCGCTTGCTAAACGGGAGGTACAAAATGTGGACAAAGAGTGTGGACAAGCTGCTGTTCCTGATACTTACGCTGCAGTTGATGATCTGAAGTTGAAAGGCCACCAGTCTGCTGCGGCTCATGGTACACAGGCTGAAATTCCTCAAGTGATGGACGAAGAGGCTGAAATGGACCTAGCGTATCTTCAGATGATTTTTCCTGGTGTCTCTGATCAGTCCCTCGCTGATGTGTATAATGTGAACAAGGGTGACTTGGAAGCCGCGGTTGAGATGTTGTCAGAACTAGAGGTAAATCTCCTGTAATTGCTTGAGAAGTTCAATTTTCAGTGGAGTATACTGGTTTCGATATTTTTGACATTATTATATTATTTCGATTGGCATTCCTAGATTAGAGTTACAGATGCAGTTCTTAACCTGTTCAGTTCTGCCTTTAAACTTGTCAATGCGCTTTCTCTCTGCAACCTGCTGATGATCAACCAGATATGGTCTCAATATGTTTGACATTATTATATGATTTCTAATCGCACTGCTCGAGTATAGAGTTACACACTTACACATGCTGTTCTTAGCCCGTTGAGTTCTGCATTTAAGTTTGTCGATGTGCTTTCGCTCTGCAGTCTGCTGATGATCAACCTGATGTGGTTTCAATATATTTGAAATTATTAAATTTTTTCCAATTGCATTGCTGGAGTATAGAGTTACTTATGCAGTTTCTAGTCTGTTGAGTTCTGCATTTAATTTTGTCAATGCTCCTTCTCTCTGCTTCTTCAGTATGTGTTTTTTTTTTTTGAGGGAAGTGTCTTTAATCCTCATCATTGAGCTTAAAGCAAATACCCCTCTCCATGTATCATCATCGCCACGCGTCTTCTCAAAGGTGGACAAAAACTCCAACGTCCACCTCTTAACCGTCGGGCGACTGATAGCAAGATTGTCGTTAAATCCTATCAAATCACCTCAAAATACTACCTAAAGTAGATATGATAAGTGGGTATTTATGTTGGACATTATAATAATATTTCTAATTGCATCGCTAGAGTATGGAGTTACACATGCAATTCTTAGCCTGTTGAGTTCTGCATTTGATTTTGTCAATGCGCTTTCTCTCTTACGTCTGCTGATGATCAAACGGCTGTGGTTTTAATATATTTGAAGTTTTTATATTACTTCTAATTGCAGTGCTAGAGTATAGAGCTGCACATGCAGTTTTGAGCCTGTCGAGTTCTGCATTTAATTTTGTCAATGCGCTTTCTCTCTGCAGTCAGCGGATGATCAACCAGATGCTTTGAACATCAACAACACACTGGAGCCTGTTTCTGCTGGTGAATGCTCGTCCATGAAGGCTGTAATGGGTGCAGGTGAAACGAGTGTCTCTTCTGGTTCCTCTGGAGTGGCAGTTGCTAATTCTTGACTGTCCCATTATCGAAATTGACTCAAAACAGGTCCAACTTAGTTTTACTTTGACATCTGTGTATAGAAGAGTTGATGAGAGTGTGATTAAGTCAGGTGCTGGGTGAAGAATGCTAGGCCCTTGTGTTTTAGTTTGTATAGAGTTTCTGCTACTCCTTTCTGCCTACAAGAATCTCTTTGTCTTTACAAGAGTATGCTTTTGGATCTATTTGCTCAGTTGGCTGTCTATGTGGTAAAAAAAAACTAAATGTGCAGCTGCATAGTTGTTCCGCATTGTAGTTCTGTTTATGGTGTGGGTTTCGTGGTCTCTGTGTTGTTGGAGAGCAATTCTGTCAGTTTAGATTTCAGGTTAAGATTTTCGAGCTCATGTGTTGGCTTTCTTAATGTAATCGAGCATCTTCTGATTTGCAATTGAAAATATATGGAAAGATTGATTTTGCAATGTGGACTCCCTGCTATTTCTGTTTTACTTTGTGTGCACTCTGATATTGAATCGGGATTTCATCTCTGCTAATTGCTTTACGCTAGTCTGAGACCCTCACCGAGCCAGTTTGAGACCATGGGTTGTCTCTGCTAATGCCAATCTGAGATCCTCACCGGAGCCAGTTTGAGACCATAGGGGGAGGGGGGCTACAAACAGTCGGAGTCGTGAGTCGTGACCGATGAATTAAGACTGCGCCACATGTGAAATGCTCGTATGAAATTAAAAATAAAAACTTGAAATTAGGGCAGTGATTTCTCTCTTTTTTTTTTTTTTTTTGAAGCGTGATTTCTGATTTTCTTCATTATTTATAGTCAAAAGCAATCTAAATTGAGCCGGGGAACCTGATCTATTCTCAATTTGAAGTTTTCAGATTCTGAAACATATCATGCCCACGTCTTTAACTCTCTACTAAATTATTATTACTCCGTATAGTTTATATGAAGTAAGATTGTTTAAAATGACAATTTTGATCGATTCGTACTCAAAATCACTTGACCAACAAACAAAAAAAACGAATGAATTTGTTGGAGATATTATCACAAATGACGAACAATCGTCATTTTCAAGTTTCAACCCAAAAAAAAATCAAAAAGATTATTAATTTTGTTCAACCCCCAAGAAAAAAAAGAAAAGAAAAAAAAGGCGAAGATAAAATAATTTCTAACAGAGGCTGTCTCTTATCCTGCCCGTAGCGCGGGAGAGAGAGAGAGAGGAGAGAGAAAGAAGAGCAACAATGGCAGGCATGTTTCAACCTCAAACTCTATCCATCTCCACTTCTTCTTCACACCTCCTCTTCGTCAGGTCTTCTTCTCTCTCTCTCTCTCCCTCATTCTGGGTTTATTATACACTTAGTGATAAAATTTATATGTGTATGTATTCAGAGGTCAGACCAAATTCCCACCAATTTGGCAGAGAAAATGCAAATTTCAAGGCAAAATCATGGCAAGTTCATCGCTTTTCTCAAAACCCACTTCAGAAATCGGGTTTTCTAAGAGGGATTTGTTGCTCTTTGGATTCTCTGCTTCCTTTGTTTCATTTTTCCCTGCTACACCTGGTGAGCTCATCTTGTTTTCGCAATTTTACGCGTGTTAGCTAGATTAGCTGGTAAAGTTATCAAATTAATCGACCGTATGGAACATCTAAGGTTGGGTTACTAGTGTTGCGTAATGTTGGGCGCGTTTTCTAGCTTAGCTGGTAAAGTTTTCGGAGTTATTGGCTAATATTAAGAGTGGAAAATGAGGTGGATAAGTTTTGGAAGGGAAAGATTAAAAGTTATGATACTGGTTGTTGTAATTTGTACCCATTGCTGAGATTTATTTCTTTGGAAATTTGGTTGTATGACTATGTTGTAGGAGTTAGAGCTGAGGAGGATGTGAAAATGGCTGATTTTGTTGACGATATAAATGCTTATTGTTATTCCTATCCGGTGGAACTTCCTTCGGCAAAGCGTGTCTTCAAATGGTATGCTCGTATTTACTTGAGATGATCGCTATGTTACTACTCTCCTAGTTGAGAGAAATGTTCTTGTGTATGTGTAATTTATCTGTGTCACATATCATGTTGTGTGTGTGTGAAAGATGTATGGTTGTCCTGTTTAATAATGGGCTAGTTGAGAGAACTCTTTAGACACATATGTGTTTTCAAATTTCAAGTTTAAGTCTTTGGAATTCTGATGCCGGTTTTGAACAAGGGTCACAAATATGGACTAGATCATCATGTTCACTTTGTTAACATAGGCAATATTTGATTGTATACCATTTCAGTAGATGAGTGACTATATACTACTGGTCACGGTAAATTGAGAAGTGGATTGACCGTCTCTTGTATAAGGTCACCTACATGTCATCGTTGTGTTCTTCTCTTATTATGTACACCTGCTTTTCAGAATTTAGTAGCTCTTGTATATGAATATACGATTCATGTGTCCGTAGTGTTGGAATCCATACCTATGTGTTACCTTCTTCCTCTAATGGGCTTAACTTAAAAAAAAAAAAAAAAAACTTAAGTTTTGTTGGAAGCTCAGAATCATATACAATGATGTGTTTATTATGAATGAAGGTAAAAATTTCTACATTAGATTAAACAATTTCAATGCAGATTTGTGGTAACTCAATATTGACTTTCTTATAACGTTGTTGTATGCTGGTGTTATAACTTATAACTATGTCTTTATGATAGGAGGACTTTGGATAAGGTGTGAGCCTTAACCTTGACATAACATATACTCGTAGAGCCTGATTCAATCTAAGTTAACAATAGCAAAAGCTGAATTTTGTGAAGCCAAATTGAACGGCATGAGAATAACAGAAAAATCAGTTGAAAGACTATCATGCTGACATCTAAAATAGTGGCGTCTTGCTTC
The DNA here is from genome assembly GCA_963457585.1 of Spergularia bocconei. NCBI lineage: Eukaryota > Viridiplantae > Streptophyta > Magnoliopsida > Caryophyllales > Caryophyllaceae > Spergularia > Spergularia bocconei. The sequence continues at coordinate 830,431 of OY734957.1, read as the reverse complement.
TTCTTTTATGCTTTGGGGTGGGGGGTGACGAGTTGGAAAACTTTACATGCTCTTGCTTATCTTGTCTATTTCCACATGTAGTGAACTGTGAACTAGTTCCATTGAGTCACTTCACTTTGTCCTGAAATGTAGGGACCTGACTCTTTTCGTCTATTTTAAGGGTGGAATCCAGAAAGCCAGAAAGATATTCGTCAGCTGCTCCACTCTCTCGTAAGTTGACCGAGTCCTGGCAGTCTTTTACACTCGCAATCATTGTGTCTCCTCAGAAGCATGCTTAATTGCTAAGTCTATGTCTCATGCTACTAGAACTAAGTTGGCTATGAATTTCAGTTCTTCCAACCATAATTCATTCCGTATGCATCTGTATTAGAGCTAACCCCATAATTGTCTGAATTTTGTTGAAGCTAATGCACGGCTGCGTATAGTGTCCGAGCGTGTTGACTTCATTGATAACCTCATCATATCAGTTTCGGTGATTCCTATAAACATTTTCTATTTTCCATAAGACTACTTGTATGTTATTGTGAGTATGGCCTTGTAGCTGATAATTTATCTTGAATCAGATAGGCCCTCCAAATCCAGACTTCTTGAAGTCCAAAGACAAGAGTACCTGGAATGCGAAAGATGTAGCTGATTCTGTTCTGTCTGACAAATCCGCATTGGTAATCATTCTTCTCTGCCTTTTGTTCACCGACCTGAAATGCATTATCTAGCTTCAATCTTCAACTACTATTTTTCTTTCTTAACGAACTTATTCAGTAATTTTTATCATTAATAGTGTGTAGAAGGGTCCCTTAAATATTTGAGACTGAGTATAAGCTTAACTTATCATGTCTCACATTTTGCAGCGGGTCACGTCTAGCCAACGATTGGCTGAGAGTTCTATACTTGACGCCTATGCTAGTGAAGTAAGCTCTTATCTTCTTAGTTTTCCAGTCGTTTATTATGATATTAGCTAAAACATTGTGCTCTCTTTTTAGCAAATGTTCATCTTATATATATTTCTGTCATCAGATTGATGGAGAGCGATATTGGTTTTACGAGTACCTAGTGAGGAAATCACCAACAAAATCTGTAGGTTTCTATCTCCTGGTTTTGATTGGATATCTTCTGCTCTTTGTTATGCTGGTTTAACAGTCTCTGAGGGTGTTGTAGGTACTGGAGCCTAGCAACTACAGACAATATGTTGCTTCAACTGTGGAGCGTGATGGTATTGACCCTTCCTATTTCTTTTACTATCTGATTATCACTGCAAAGATTTTTGGACATTTATTAAGCACTGTCATTTTCGTTGAATCTTTGGACATTTACTGTCATTTTTCCTTTAACTAAGGCGAGAACTAAGTATAACACAGAGATAAAGTGTCAGTCAAAAAGCAGGAAAGATAGAGTGCATCAAATGGAAGTGATGAAGCGAAAAGAAAAAAAAAAACTGAAACTGACTAGTATAAGATTAAGAGCATTTGTTCTGCCGATTAGATTGAAGTATTACTAATTTTTTCTAACTTGTGCACATAACTGGCACTGTGGCAGGATTCTTGTACACAGTGAATGCTTCAACTTTGAACAAGCAATGGGAAATGGTAAGCTATCTTTTCTCAGCAGCATAGAACATTTAAGTTCAGCAACCCCTCCCCCCCCCCCTCCTGTACCGCTGCCATAGTGCCATCTTATAGGCGTGGACAACATCAACAGATTTTCTGGCCCCTAGTGGAGACGCACTGGACTATATTGCCCATGTCAGAGTCTAGGATTTTTGCTGTGTTTTAAACATTGGTAATACTTCAAAAGTCTTGGCTTTGCCACACCGAAGATTTGAATTGCCACTCATGAAGTGATTTTACACCTCGAGTCCTCGTAGGAAACTCATGATATATACCGTACTCTGTAGTACTCTTTACTATCTTTTTTATTGGTAATTGTCTAATTGATTTCTCTGTCAATTGTTACCAAACCAACTATTTGTGAAGAAATGTGCAGAAGTGAAAGCTTTATGCCTTTATGTCAATTAAGGAGTCTTCCAAAACTGTCAATGAAGAAAGCCTACCAACCAGTACGACACTTGACCATTATTAAGTAAACCTTAAAATCAACGAGAAAGACCCATGTCGTAGCTAATAGTACTGTTCCTCTGGCGGAAAATAGGTGGGGCGGGGGGGGGGGGGGGACTCCCGTGGTCTAGATCCAGTTCAAAGTCCTTGTGTTTTCTACGATGGGAACAAAGAAGTTATTTGATTCTGCAACACCATATGATAACATGTAATGTCCGAGAACATAGCTGATTTGCTTTTATCTATCTGTGGTTTCCACAGTTACATCTGCTAACTACTAGTGATCATTTGACGCAGATGGGACCGATGTTGAAGAAAACAGTTGAATCCTTTCGGCTTCTTCCCTCAACCGAGAGTTATGTTCCTCCGTACAAAGACCCTTGGAGATTTTGGTGAGAGCTGTTTGTCCTATTGTCGAAGATTGGTAGATACTGTGTCTTTTTTGGGTAGGGAAGGAACATAATGTCGATTAGAATCGAGTTTTTGTCACGTACTGATGCTTCCATTCTGTTAGCCAAGCAAACTCTTTTTGTTCAAACAAATGGTCACACACTGCATTTTATTACATTACAGAAAGCAAGCGGCATCTATGAAGCTATGTAAGAATGCGTGTAATTTCGTATGAGTGCCACAGAAAGAGTTTCTTGGTAGTCTTTATGATACTGAAACAAACATGTTCCTGTATAAACATCAGTAAAGGGAGGTTGATCTCCCTTCAGATACATGGATACTGTGTGTGTCTTCGCCCACATTTAGCTCCAATTTTCTCGGTAGCCGATGCATCAGTCCTCCGACGTTCATTTCCTCGATATCGCGATGCATCAGTCCTCCGACGTTCATTTCCTCGATATGGTACTTCCGAGTCAAGATCTAGCACCAACATTTTTGATTAAAAAAAAAAATGGAATTCTCTCCTAAGCGTTTAATTTGTCTCTCAATGTTAAATATATCGTTTCCTAATTGATATGGTCTATCAGATTTTGATAATGAATGACCTGAAGTGTTCTTACCGACGATCTCCAAATAATTCCAGTAATGAGCAAGTGCAAACACAGACAAATGGGCTTATGTATTATAACACTAGTATGATAATATAACAAGCACAAAATTGAAAATCCTCCCAAATGATCATTATGAGAAAGAAAGTGAAAGTTGCGATTATTGTGGATAAATTTTCCTAAATTTCAACTCATCCATAAAGGGGCAAGATATAGTGATATACATTACCCGAATCTGTGCAACTAAGTACTGTAACAATGGACAGACCATTCCCCATATAAAAGTTAAAAAACAAAAAAAAAAAATGTTCGAAAATCATATCGCATTGTAAGTTTGTAACTGAGTAATAATAAAGACCTGAGATGCCAAAAATGGGGAAAATTTCCTGACTACAAACATCCAGAAGTAAAAGAACATCCATCCAAAAGCAGCGCATCCCCCCGAGTTTATTTTTGAACCAGCAGTTAACGACCAAAAGGGGATACTTCAACCTGTGCATAAACGAAAAAATATGGTTTACCGCACAGGTTGCTGGTTGTAATGGTTCTTCTCTTTCTTCTTTGCGGCAGCAAGCCTTGCATTCCTTGCAGCAGCCTCCAATGCAGCCGCTCTTGCACCACCATCTACCTCTTTACCTGATTTCTTCTTCTTCGCAGAAGCCAACTTCTTTAGGCGCTCTTTCACATCGAGCGAAGATGCATCCTCTTCAGCCTGATCAGCCCCAGCTGATGATTCAGTTGGCTCGGTAGCAACCTCAGAGCTGTTGGGGTGATCCCGACTTGCTTCCTTCTGAGTCTTGTCCTTCTTTTTCTTTTTCTTAGCACTTTTAGACTCAACAGGTGCACCATCTTTCTTCTCCCCATTGTCAGTCTCTCCTGCTTTCTTTTGGTCCTCTGCTTTCTTTTCTTCTGCAGAACCTACCAGAAATATTGAAAAAACAGTGATGGGCCATCAGTATCCTCATCTCAGGTCATAAACTCTTAAAGGCAGGTACGTAAAACTTAGGGATTTTTTCTTAATCAGCAATATCATCCAAGTCCAAAGAAATGTAGTTTACTTGTTCAAGTCATACTACATACTGTATAAAATATTAGAAGATATATGAGATCTCTTCCGGGCAAAAGCATAAATCAAGAAGTCCAGCCTCTGCCCAACATTAATAAATGCAAGAAGTGATACGTAGGCAAGAAAGAAAAGGCACCCAGCACATAAGATTCAAGCCCACAAGACCTTGGAAATTTCAATTTGTTTAATTACTTCGGCAGAGAGGAAGCAAGGAAGACGTAGGCAAGGGTTACTTGAGCACTACACCAGTAACAGATATCTAACAAGTATATACCTTCGCCATTGCCGTTCTTGACTCCAAAATCTGCAAGGAGGGCTTCTAGTTCCTCGAGCTCTTTCTTCTTCCTTTCCTTCTTTGAAAGCTGCCTCTCGGTTTCTTTTGCTGGAGCAGGAGTTTCAGGAGCTTTCTTCACAATTGGCTCAGGGTGTACTGGAGCCTCTGTTTCATGTTCATGCTCTTCCTCAACCTCCTCATCTCCTAAGTCTAGCATATCATCTTCACTTTCACTCTCCTGCAATTTCGAAAAGAAAATCAGCCCTCTACATTCTAGAGCAATAAAATAAAGTACCCACAAATCATTACACAAGACTAAGCTTTTAAGAGACTGGCATACACATATATAAAAAAAAACAATGACACTCTATAGTCTATATATGACTGAATTCCTCCAAGCAACAAAAGTTCATATAGAGAAGAACTCCATAAGAATAAAATTAAAAAAAAAAATATTCAGATATACAAGACCCCCTTGGTCTCAAAAACAATTGGGCATTTTACTTTAGTTGTTCCTAAGATGATAGGCCACTCTCCAAACTTGATGACTTTTCAGTGGTGGCACCCTCGCAGCAACCTCAATAACGGAGCAACTTCGAAGGGCCAAATGAAGGAAAAATATCAACTTATGGGAAAAAACAACTTTTAAGATATCTCCACTTAATTATGTATCACCGAACATCAACTAAGGGTGGCCAGTCTTTCTCAGATGGAGGGAGTAATATGTTAACAGAAGAGGACAAAAACTGGGAAGCCAAGAAAACAAGCACCATTAAATGTATTGCAACAAGCATTCCACCAACTGGACAGTCACGTACAAAAAACCCTCAAAAGGACAATGAGATGAATGTCCCATGGTGAGGTTTGTTCTCAAAGCATCTTAAGTTGACCATAAAAAATTAGGTCTTCTCTCAAGGCAGTCACACCACAACCACACACCTTTTATTATTACATATTGCTGTTTTCCCATTTGATCGTCGCCAATTAAGTATTATCCGGATGGGAGTGAGTCCACGATTTTCACTCAATCTACTGCCTATCCGCAATTAATTAACACCCATCATCAACCGCAAAAGAAGGAAAGCCGTTGTATACCACAGGTTGCACTTTTCCGGTTAAAGAAGACATTTCATAAATCCAATTTTCCAAAACATATTTTCCTCTACCTTAAGGAACAGGCACCTTAAGCCAATAAAAGTATAGCAGACACATTGGAAAGTTTTCATTCCTTCTTCATAATCAATTATTTCACAGGAAAAATCCAAACAAAGACATAAAATGTTCATGATCAATCAAAAACCTAGATATCTTTCACCATAGATGGTGGCAGTGTCCCCTTTACTAATAACAATGTCACTCAAGTTAAAATACCATCATCTACATAATGTATGCGTCAACACTGCCAATAAGTTAGCCCCCAACCTGCCCACACATACCATCTTTATGTCAGAACGGCCAAAAAAAAAAAAAGAGGAACAGCTCTTGTCAAGAAGCTAAAAGTCTGAAGCAATGCAATGTTTCGAAAGTAGTTCAACAAATATGAACTTCACAAGACCCATCCTGAACCCAAGAAAACAGAACCATAATTGCAAATAAAATATGTGACCTACGGAAACTTTGATTGTACATAAAGGTATTTGATTATTCCACATTAGCTGTTCGCCGACAGGAAAGTTCAATCTCCACAATCATAAATGGCACTGCAAATTACAGAATTGACACCACTCTAGGTTTTTGGAAAACACTACCCCAGTCATGCATTTCCAGCATAATTATAATATGTCAACCCTCTAAACCTAACATGACTTGCACCAGCACTTAACATTACCAGAACATAAATCCTACACCCAAATGACCCAATAATCACAATCATAGTTGCAAAATAAACACAAAACCACAAATGTTTGGTGTGTGTCAAGGTGTTGACTATACCACAAGTTCAATTCTTACAATAATTAATGGCAAGGTAAATTACGGAATTTGAAACACCTCCAAGTTTCCATAAAACACAAACCTATTCTCTTAGGTTTCCAGAAGCTTAACATGTCAAGCCTCTAATCTAAACATGACTTGCACCAGGACTTAACATTATCAAAATATTTATCCTACGCTAAATAATCACAACCATAATGGCAAAATAAATGAAATAACCTACGAAAAGATTGGTGTAGGTCAACGTGTTGGCTATTCCAATCACCATAAATTACCGAATTTGAGACACCTCCAAGTTATCAGGAAACACAAACCCATTCTCTTACGTTTCCACCAGCTTAACATGTCAAACATCTACCTTAACATGACTTACACCAGCACTTACCATTAACAAAATGTAAATTCTACATCCAAAACTGGAATGAGGGAGAAAGAACTAGTCAAGATTATCGATCCTAATCTCCGAAATAACCTATCAAGAAAAGTAATCACATCCCAATAACAAGTCGAAGGTTAGCAACATTAGTCATTCGTTACTAGGCAACTGTCAGCATTCGACAGACATCATCAGCAGAGTTGTCAAGAATTCACGTTTGGCAGTTAAGTCAACCTAATCATTAACAAACTAGCCTAGAAACCAATATTCTTATATTCACTGGCTATTATTATCTTAGTCGAAACAATTTCCGGACGTACACTTATCGATTATCACAAACAACACATTAGGTGCCAACCACTTTAATTGACAGCAGTGATGACATTCATAAAACCATTATCAAGTATCGACAATAATTCAACCCCGCAAACACAAAACAATAATACAAACATGAAAATATACGGAAACAGACTAATCATAACAAAATAGAAACAAAAAATAGCAACAAGGGCAAAACCAGACCTCAACAATGGGGGCAGGCTCCTTGCCAGGCTGAGAGCCAGTGGCACCCCAAGCAGCCGAAAGCGGTGCAGCAGTTGCATAGTAATCATCATCATCATCCTCATCCACATCAGCCCATGATGTTGCCTTCAAAGGGGTAGGTTGCCAAAACACAGGAGGCTCCTGCTCCTTAGTTTTCGAGGCCGAACCCGACGACTTAGAAGAACTCTTGCTACTACCAGTACCATTCTTCTTATCCTTACTCTTCTTCTTCCTCAAAGTATCTAGTGCAGCAAAAACATTCGAGTTGTTGATTGTAAAACCTCCTTCTTCTCTTCTTCCTCCCACCATATTTGCCCTCCAATCCAATCAAAAAGCTACCAACTTTCGATAATAATCGACAACCTCCAATAGATTAACACCCAAAACAAGCGTATAGGACACAATTCCTCCTCCTTTATTTGGGCTTTTTTATGTGAAAGCTTGAAAATCACTCTGAATTTTTTCTGGGTTTACAAGATTAAGATCTAAACAAGCAAATATAACTCAATCAATAAATACCCACGAATTATAACAGCAAAAGAGGGCAAAAAACTAACGTTACGACTACAAAATTTCGGTAGAATTAAAAAAAAAAAAAGATTGAAACTTTTGAGAGTTTTATGTAATCTTACCAGATGACAAAATTCCTAAACCAATCAGAAAATTGAAAGCTGCCCTTTTATTTATCAAGGAATTTGAATTGAAATAGCGATTTGGGTATTTCTGATATTGATGATAAGATATGGAGAAACAAAAAGGGGGACAAAATTAGGGTTTTTTTCAACACACAAAAAAAAAATCGAAAAACCAAACGAATTGGTCTTCGAATTATTATAAAATAAGGAATTATGAAAAGGGTTTGTCGATTGATAGATGGGGAAAATTATGGAAGCGAAAACTCGGCGGTGTATCAAGTCTCTAGAGAGAGAGACGAGGAGAGAGAGAGTGTGTGTGGTGTAATTAGGGTTTGTGAAAAAATTGGGGAAAAAACGGAGGTGATTGTATTTCCGAGAGGGAGGGTGAGGTTAGATGAGTGGTGAGAGATTATAAAGGGGAAGGTGAAGAGTAGAGTAATGAAGAAGAGTGCCAAATATGTGTGTGTTTATCGTGTGTGTGTCTCCCTCTAATAAAATCTTGGAGGATAACGTGAGGGGGGGATTGAAGTACTCGTACTCTGTAGTAGTAGTATTATCCGTAATTGATTTTACAACTCTGTTTTGATATGTGGATTATCCGTTTCATTATTTTTGATGTTGTTGTCAGTTTTCGTAGATTTGATACTGAGTTGGGGTTTTGTGGATCAGGTTTTAGATTTCGGATGAATGATTCTCAATAACAACGTTCATATTTTTTGTCATTACGTGTGGAAACTTTGGTATAAGATGCCGAGTATGTTGAGATTTTAGAGTATCGGATGACATCAACTGTATACGCATGTTATGAGAGAGAGAGAGAAAAAAGTCAACACAGTACACAAACATGGTGTATGTTGCTACAAGGGATTATGGCATTTTTATTGTGATATCTACTATAGGAGAAGTACGGGTACAATTCAACTCGAAAAATGGGAATAAATGGCATGCACCTACATAAATATAAACCCGGTTTTTATTGTTCCTTTACCACGGTTTCTAACTGTTTGTGAACAGATGTTCCATAATTTTTCAAAATAGCGATTATTAAATGATCATGGTAGTCTTGTGGTAGTGCTACCACTCCCCCCCCCCCCCCCCCCTCAACCATAAAAAGGGGGTTCAATTCCTTAGAGAAAGTCTTAATGTATATCCATATACATTTCTAAATGTATATCCTTAATTTTTTATCCACATGCCCCCACCATATTTCATTCCTTATCTACAAGTTGGGGAAGTGTTGTTGTTGATAGGGCCCCTCTGTGGGGTTCTTCTACCAGGTTCATGCCCGGTTCTAACTGTCTATCTGGGGTTACACTGTGAGGTATATCCCCGAATAAATCCCTTAGACTCACGGGGAGTTAGGGACTAAGCCTTCGGGCCAGTAACTACCTATCACACAAAAAATAACGATCTATCAGGTTATCACTTTTTGATAATGACAATGAGAAAATGCAAACGAGTGTATGATCAACAACCGGACTTACAAATCCATTCATAAGTCATTAGAGCTCCTGGTGTATGTATGTATCATTGTCTTATTTTTTTTAGTGTAATTTATGTGCCTTTACTATAATAGGATGTAGGAATAGAATACTGTCACACAAGGACCAAGGTTTTAACCTAATTTGATTTTAAAACTGATGAGTATAAGAACTCTTAATGCGAGTTTTGGAGTCATAAGTAAAAAAATTTATTCTATTCAAAATGAAATTTAATGAGTGACACATGTATCCAAATTTGAATATGCGGTAAAAACAATTGACATGAGGGGAAGCAAATGGATTAAACAACCGCATATATACTAAATCAACTCGCATAATAAAACCCACCCTTTTTATATAATGATTGATAATTACCTTATTCTTTTCATTAATACTTTCATGAAAATCTCAAGAGAGTTTTAAAGAAGTCGGCTAAATGGCTACATGTACGTATCACAACTTTTTCCCCCATCATAATAATACTTATATAAAACCCTACTACAAAAGGTGCTTAATAGGATATCAGTAGTTATATATTAGAATTCAATTTATGCTCTTTTTAGCCATATATTAGGTTAATTCATTAGCAGGTTAGAGTACACAAGCAGTCATTCCTAAACGATTTTAAGTTAAGTATATAACGTAGTTTGCATGAACTTCCACATTGGCCAAACTATTAAATTAGTACATCAAGTAATCTGGTGATAGATCTGTACACCATATTGCGAACATAATATGTAACACTCTTATTCATTCTCACTATATTAACTTTCAGATTCACCTTACCAGAATGTCAAATTGGTATGGAAAAATGTATCCCCACTTCAAAATAACATTAAATAAAGTCTCCGACTCTAACTGCACACTGCCACCTAACTCTTTTTAATACCGATAATAAGTTTAATGAACAAATAACTTAACTATCAGAATTTTTCTGTGAACTTTTATTTTCTCACAATTTTCAACGCATATTTTCAACTTATTTCTTTATTTTTATCTTAATTTAATATTTTCAAAACATAAATTAGTCCTAAAACTTCGAACAAACTCGACACGACTCACCAGGTCACAACCACCTTGTTGAAGAAGGAAGATTTAAACCTAGAATTATGATGATGAACTACCATTCTCCCTCAGGCCTTCATAACAGTCCCATTACCTCCTTAAAAACCTGAGTGACATTCCAAGTAATAACCACTCCCTTTTAGGGTCAAATCAATAACACAAAAAAAAAGATAAAGCTGAATAAAAACTTTCCGAAAAATAGATAAAATTCGAATCCCTAATTTCTAAAAATACTCAAAAATAATTTTCAGCTAACTCCCACAAAAACGTGTCCCACCAATCCATCACATCTCAGCCGTCCATCCCTTCTCTCTCCTCCAAATCAACGGCCCAAATCAATTGTATCCGAGAACACGCATTAAATTTCGTCGTAGAAAAAATAAGAATTGACGATTTTACCTTTTTTTAACCCAATTCTATTTTTTTTCCTAATTAATTTGTTTCCCCCCCCCCGGAAATCTAAACCCTCATTTTTTACTTTATTTTTCTCTCTCACACTTTTTTTCTCTCACTCTCTCTCTCTTCTATGTGACGCAACAACGAAACCCTAGCTCTTCGGTCTATCTGGAAATTTCGAAATTAGTCCCAATTTTCTTCAAATCAAATTGGGGAAACTGCCGGAAATCGCTCACTTTTTCCCCTAATTTCATCCTTTTCGTCTTTGATCGCCGCCGATTTCCCCAATTGATCCATGTTTTAGGTATGCGCTCTTAATTTTTGTTAATTTTAAAGCATGGCGGTTTAATTCGAGTTAAATTGCAGTTTTTTATGTTTTAATTGTGATTTTTTAGGGTTAAGATCTCGAAAGTGTGATTATTTAGGTTTTGAAATTTTGAATTTTGTGATTAAATTTGAATTGAATTTGAAATTTTGTGTGAATTTGTTGTTATCAGATCTGAATATTGGGTTTTTGGACATGTTTGGAGGGCATGTGGGTTGGGGACTTTGGGTTTTAATTAGTGGAGTAAGTGCATGTTAATGGAACATAGGGAAGAAATTTCTCATGGTACCGAAAATGTCGAGAAAATCGAGTCGTTGGACCTTCAGAGTGTGTGTAAGGAGAAGCCATGGGTTTCGCCTGTTAAAAAACGCAGTCGTGGGAAAGGGAGTGGCGGTAGGGGTAATGGTTTGAAGAGAAAACTTGTTTCTGAGGAACAAGTTGGGGGTAGGAAAAGGATCAAGAAGGAGGTGCTGCTGACGAGTTTGTCGTCTGATAGGAACTTAAGGAAGGGTCAGTTAAGTTCTGCACCCACTGATTCTGGTGCGGGGGAGGGAGGGGCAAATCAGAAGGAGAATGGCGGTGGAGTTAATGCTTGTTCTGGTCTTAAATTGGATGGGGATGTTAATATACCCAAGCGACCCCGGGATTTGGTTCGCAGGAAGAAAGTTGAAGTTGATCTTGCATCAAACCAAGAAGGGGTTTCTGGGAGTAGAGCAAGTTTGGGTGTTGGGGAGGGAAAATTGAATGACAATGGGGACGGGAAGTTTAATCACCTTAGCAATAGTAATGGGAAATTGGCTATTAACGGAGAGTCTGAGGGGGCTCTCAGTGATGGAGTTGTTGCAAAGGTGAAAAGGAAAAAGAATTCTGATGATCGTAAAGAAAATAGGAAGAGTAAATCTGACTTGCTTCAGCATGTGAAGAATGATAAATCTCAGTCATCTGTACATAATAATGGTGATTCAGCTGTGAAGAAACCCAGAAGAACCCGTAAGAAACAGAAAGAAGTGGGAGCAACAGATGTCAAAGTCTCTAAGGAAGTTAATCAGTCTTTGAATGAGAACAGTGTTGACTCTCAGGATGATGAGGAGAACCTTGAGGCAAATGCCGCCAGAATGCTTTCTTCTCGCTTTGATCCAAGCTGCACAGGGTTTTCTTCTGGAGGCAAGAGTTCTACGATGCCTCATACAAACGGAGTATCTGCCATGCTCTCTTCGAATGGTGACTTTGATATCACCGCTCATCCTAACTCTCTAGCGGAGTCTGATCTTGTATCTAGTGACGGTGATGCCAGAGCTCTAAGGTCTCGGGATCAGCAGAAAGGAAAAGGCATTTCTAAACAACGGCGTCAGTTCTATGAAGTTCTGTCCAAGGATATGGATTGTTATTGGGTTCTTAACAGGAAGATCAAGGTATTCTGGCCATTGGACAAGAGCTGGTACGTTGGCCATGTGACAGGTTATGACCCTGAAAAGAAACTTCATCATGTTAAATATGATGATCGTGAAGAGGAGTGGATTGATCTCAAAAATGAGAGATTCAAGCTTTTGCTATATCTTAATGAAGTGCCTGGTAAGGTTGTGAGGAAATTACCTACAACGCAGAACAAACATTCAGGAAAGGGAAAGAGTGATGGGAGTGCTGATAAGGGTCACTCTAGTATCAACGATATGGAGTCTGAGCCTATCATTTCATGGTTGGGTCGCTCTTCTTCTCTTAAATCACCACTCCTTGGATCAAGGAAAAGGCAACGAACCCATCATGAATCTGCATCATCTGTGGCTTTGGGTTGTGAGGGGAAAGGCGAATTGATTGAGTGCTTGGAGGTTGGGTCTTCTGGGCAGGATGTAGATAACTTGGTTTGTGGTTCTTCTCTGTCACTTAATGGAAGTGTTTTGACAAGTGACGTGAAACTGCCTGTGCAAAAAATTCTTTCGGCTCGCTATAAATCTCCTATAGTTTATTTTAGGAGGCGGTTTCAGAAGAAAGGCGAACAATATTCTGATATTCATGCCGATGACTTGTACCAGTTGTCTAAGGAGCTCCCCACATGTGGAACTGCTTCGGAATATGTTGATTCTTTTGATTTTGGGTTGGACATGATGCAGTTCATGGCTAAATCTGGTCGTCAAATTAAAAGTATGTGTTCTAAGGAGTTCATTTGGGACATTGATGACTCTGGGCTTCTGAAGCTGGCTATTCCAGTAACAAGTCTGAAGGTGTTTAGGTGCCAGCTGAGCATCCCTTTACCATATGTTGACATCAGTTTATTTGGAGGGCCCAGTTTCATGTTTATGCTTCAGCATGGGGCTTTAATTTCTGTTTGGCCAATGATCCGTTTGGAGATGTTGTTTGTTGATAATACTGTTGGTTTATGGTTTGTCTTGTTTGAAGGCTGCTTGATGCAGGCTGTCTCATTTGTTTCTCGAGTGTTGGTTATCTTCCAATCCATCCAGAAAGGGGATAATGTTTGCCAGGATCTCCCTTTAACTTCAATCAGGTTCCAGTTTTCTGGCTTACAGTCTCTGGAAAGACAGCTTGTTTTCACGTCTTACAACTTTTCTGAAGTAGTGAGCTCGAAGTGGTCGTACCTTGACAAAAAGCTAAGTAAGCATTGTGTCTTCACCAAACAGCTGCCTCCATCTGAGTGTACTTATGAGAATATATTGGCACTAAAAAATGGCTGTCAGTTACCCTTGATCCATGTGCCTGAGAAACCCACTTCAGTCATGGTAAGGATCTTATGTCTCCTTTCTTTGCACTTCCAATTTTTTTTTTGGGGTGAAACAGAATGTTGATCTGTGAAGTATATATGGTAATTGGTAACTTCCCTTTGCGTGGCATTTGTTAGGTTTTCGCCTCGAATGAGGAAAACTTCTTGTTGCACCTCACCTCTTTACTTAAACTAATTGATTTCGATGATCTTTTTTTGTTTGTTTGTTTGATAGAGTAGTTACAATTGTAAGTCCAACTTGCAAGGACACACAACTCATATTTTCCTTCACTTCTTTGAGGCGTACAACTTAGTGTTTCCTTCTTGTAGATCGTCGCCTTAAAAAGAAATCAGTACAGTGGGGTTAAATGTCAGCATACAGCGCTAGTTGCCGACATGACACTTCTCAACATTAAATATACCTCTGTAATGCTCGTGTACTTGTTTAGCTCAAAGATCATATGTACTTTATTTGCTGGACTGGGTCTTTGGGAAGGGCATGCTATTTACTTGTTTGGTAATTTTGTCTCTTACTGTTTTACTCATTAAAGGTCGACTTGAGAGCTTTTTAATTGGAGGTGGTGCTATGAATAATGATTTTTGTGTGCTATGGATTGGCATATGTGACTATTTTTGTACTCCATCTGTCCCTAATCAAACACCCCACGGGCCCTTTGTAGGGGAATAAGGAAAAATAGTAAAGAAAATAAAGTGGTGGTAGTGGAAGAAAATTAAGAAAAAAATAGGTGAGAGAATGTGGGGATTAACAAAAAGTAGGAGGAAGAAGGTGAGAGAGGATGTGAAAATGAACAAAAGTAGGAAGGATAATGATGTCCCAAAATTCGTTGGGGTGTTTGAGCTGGTACATCCACATAAGGAAATCGGGGTGTTTGAAGTGGGACAAAAGGAGTAGCTAATATACTTGACACCTTGCCACCTTGGGGAAAAAGGTTTATGGGGGCCATCCATCCTTTTGTTACAAGGTGACACCTCAGCACATTCATGTTTTGCTACTCTTTTAGAACAAAGTTGAGTGGGCAAGGTTTAATCTATTTTACAAGCTATTTTTATGTTTCATTAAATACTTTGGTGATGTATGGTGAAGAAGAATCGCGTTAGTTTAGGGTCGTTTGGTATCACTGCCGTTTTCTGTTTTTGTTTCTTTTCCGTAAATTTTTTATTGAAACAAGTTACAAAATCAACTTTAAATTGTTTGTTACTATAATAGTCGTATAGAAAATGAAAACCTACAACTGAAAACTACTTTTTTTGGTTTAAAAAAGGGGACTTTGGTTTCCAAAAAAAACTGAAACCAGAAAACAGAAAATGATACCAAACAGACCCTTAGTTATCCAGATTAGAGAATATATTATTGTCCAAAGAGTGGAGCATGAATAGATTTAAACAATCAAGGATCCCGCCGTTTTGCTAATTGCAATTTCCTTTAACTATGTTTCAGGTTTGGTGTAATGAACTGATTGCAATCTAGTTGCTCTTGTGGTTGTGTATATCTGTGTCTTACTGCAATTGAGTTTTTTTGGTCATCTTTCTGTTGATTGTTTTTGGGTGCAATTTGTTTATTTCAATAATTTTTGTTTATTTCAATAATTTACGTAAGTGTGAGTGCCGAATTTATTTCTCGATTAGGTATTGCCTTACTTACCAATGGCCTCCCTGAAGTGCATTTTTGTCTTTTTCAGAGCGTACAGAAGAGATCTAGACAGCAGAAACTGATCAAGTCGTTTAAACACTCTTCATTTGTCGAGTTGAGTCAAGTAGCTTCTGGTAGCAATGATAAACTCCCTCCTTTTGCTCTATCATTTATTGCTGCGCCTACGTTTTTCTTGAATCTTCATTTGAAACTATTAATGGAACGTAGCATAACGTCATCCAGCTTTCGGAATCAAGATCCGATTTGTTTGATGGATTGTTCAGAACATAGGAGGGTAGTTGGAGCTGGGAGAATTGTTGCTGAAGACCAACCTTTGAGCTCTTCTGTTCCTGTGGGTGTTACTTCAGGGCCCTGTCTGAGCAGTGAAGCTTGCTTCATTCCTGACCTTGGGCATAATGTTTTGTCCAAGGACATTGATGGAGTGACTGCAAAGCCTTCTCTTAGTTCCGTTGATATTTCTGAAAATGAAGTCAAGATATCTCAGTCAGATAAAAGGGCAGATCAGGTAGCTGAGTCTGAGAACTGCAATCTGCTGGGTGAGGCTTCGTCTGCCGACAACCAGCTATCACCGGTCCACACTGAGGTCGGATGTGGCCGCAAGGCAAAAATGACCGTTGAGATTCCATCTCTCATTTCCAGTGAAAGTGTTACTGAGTCCGATGTGCAAAATGTTCAACATCCTGCTGATCCAACTGTGACTAGCAATGACTCTGCTATGCGCAGTCCAACTCCCACTCCTCAAAGCTTGCTCCACACCGGTAGAATCGGTGATGTTAGTCCTTTAGCGTCTGCATGTCTATCCCCTGCCTGGTCAGATAGAAAACAAGAATTTCCCCGCAATGGTTTTGGTAGCGGGCCTAAGAAGCCACGTACTCAGGTTTCATATTCTATGTTAGTTGGTGGAAATGATTACAACTCCAAGAATAAATTTCATCACGGAAAGGGTTTCTCCCACAAACGCATCAGAAAAGCCAACCAAAAGAAAACATCGGAAGCTTTTGGGAGCTCAGAAAGAAATATGGATTCGATATTTTGTGATGTAAATGTATTGGTCACTGTAGGAGATCGAGGTTGGAGAGAGTGTGGTGCGAGGGTTGTGCTTGAGCTTGTCGATCATAATGAATGGAGACTTGGTGTAAAAATTTCGGGGGACACAAAGTACTCATACAAAGCGCACCAGTTTTTGCAACCTGGATCAACAAACCGCTACACTCATGCTATGATGTGGAAAGGAGGAAAGGACTGGATTTTGGAGTTCACAGACAGGTCTCAGTGGGCAATTTTCAAGGAGATGCATGAAGAATGCTATAACCGAAATCTTCGTGCTGCGTGTGTGAAAAATATCCCCATACCAGGGGTTCGCCTTATTGATGAAAATGATGAAATTGTGCCAGAAGTACCGTATATGCGGCCGTCCTCCAGTTATTATCGGCAGTTGGAAACTGATATTGATATTGCCTTGGATCCATCTCGTGTCTTGTATGACATGGACAGTGATGATGAGCAGTGGATCATGAGACGCAGAGGCTTAGACTTTAATGAGTGCGGTTGTGGTGATGTCTCAGACGATATGTTTGAGAAGACTATGGATGCATTCGAGAAGTTTGCATTTGCCAAAAAATGCGATCATTTCAGTTTGGATGAACTGGAGGAGGTCATGGCTGGGTTTGGGCCATTGGATGCCATTATTATTATATACGAGCATTGGCGGGAAAAGCGACAGATCAAAGGAATGCCTTTGATCCGACATCTACAGGTATTTTATACTTTGATGATTGGTGCTAATTTACTTTTTAATGTGATGAATTTCATATCCCTATGTTAATATGCCAACATTTTTTTTTAAATTGCCTCGTGTATTTCTGTTCACACTGTTATGCAAATTGCTTCAACTGTTTGCAATTATGACATGTTTTGCTCCACTCCGGTCTCTATGATTACTGGTTTATCATGCAAATGTTAGCGACTTGCTCTCTATACAATACTCTCTGTAATCTTGGCTTTACCTTTAGAAGCCATGCACATCCGTTTCTATGCTCGTTAACTTTGTTCCCTGTCTCATATGCCCTTGATAATGATCTCTGAACCTGTTTTTCATACTTCTGTCTGGGTTTGAGGGTTAGAGTTTAAATTTACTTAATATCTGTGTTCAGTTGTGAGAAGGAATGGAGGTTTATTTGAGTATGGGGGGTGTATTTTAGATTTGAGACCGATGCACTTTCTTTGACGAACCCTTGTTCTTGCTTTCTATACGAGAGGTTATTAAATAATAGGCGCCAAGAGGGCCTTTCTTTAGTACTATCATTAATATCTGATTAGCAGGTGTTCAACAATATTGTTAGTAAGCTTTCTCTATGATGTGTGCTATCTGAGGCTCTTTGTTTGGTACAAGTTCTTCATCACATGTCTAATATGTAGCTAGTTTGTTTTGGATTCTTTGTGGCGTTGGATGTTTGGATATGTCAGAGCTGAGAAAATATGCGTATCTGTTTTACTCTACTCCTGAGAATAGGCTTATTTTACTTCAAATTGATGAGTTTCTTACTTCTGCTGCAGCCTCCACTATGGGAGAAGTATCAGCAGCAAGTAAAAGAGTGGGAGCAAGTTGTTCCAAGGGGCTTTCCAGCCCCTTCTAGTGGATGTTCCGAAAAATCCGCTGAGAAACCTGCGATGTTCGCCTTTTGCTTGAAACCACGAGGTCTAGAAGTGTCTAATAGAGGGTCAAAACAGAGGTCGCAGAAGAAGCTTCCAGTTGGGGTACTGAGCAATGGAGTGCCCGGAGATTTAGAATCTTTTCATTCACTAGGTATCATTATTTTCATATTTATCTTGCAATTTAATCAGCTCTCACTTTTTGACTCCTGAACTTATCTGTTTGATGGTCATGTTTCCAGTTGGACGGAGATTAAATGGGTTCGCTTTAGGGGATGAGAGACTGGTTTATTCTGCATATAATCAAGGGGCATCCGATTCTTCTCCTGTGCTTCAGAGTTCAACGAGGGGTTTCTCCCCCAGGGATTCAGGGAGTATGGGGTACTTTTCATTGAATAACGATGGCTTCGATAGGAATTACTACTCGAGGCCTTACAAGAACAAGTCAAAGAAGCTGTGTTTTGTGCCACCATCTAATGATCAGTTTGCGTCATATAGCCAGAGGGCTATGGGCAAGAGAAGCATTGGTCATATGTGGAATATGGGTTCCTCTGAGGGCCATAGCCAAATGAATTATCCGTCTGATGGGTTTCGGAGGCATAACTTTGAGCAGCTGGATCCCTCTGAGCTTGACGAGTTCAGGTTGCGTGATGCAGCAAGTGCTGCTCGACATGCTGTTACGATTGCCAAAATGAGGAGGGAAAACGCCCAGAGAATGCTTTGTCGAGCAGATTTAGCCATGCAAAAGGCTGTAGCTGCTATCATGACTGCTGAAGCTGTCAAAGCTTCATATGAGGAGCCAAATGATGACGATCAAATGACTGGTTGAGACATGTACTTGCTGCAAGGGAAGCAGCAGATTTATTTCCTAATGTAGAACAGGGGGTGAGAAACTGGCAATGACCTAAATATGAAGTTCAGCTCTCCTGAAGAGATTTGTAGATATTGGAGTCCTCTAACTTTGTTGTGAAGCTGAGTCGAACAAGTGCGTGCAAGTTCTTCTACTTGCTCATGCCAATCCTTCCTGCTCACAGAACCTGTTATGATAGTGGTCTTAGTGGGTGAAGGTTTGCTATTTATTCTTGCTGTGCTGCTGGTTTCTTCACTTCACTGATTTACCCTGAAACCTGCCGAATGTTCATGCAGGTAATAGCTGCATGAGATTTTTGTCACCATTGTACAGATTTTTTCTTTCTTTTTTCTTTCTCTTCTCCATTACGTCTTATGATGTTTAGTTTAAGTTTAGGATTAGAAGGAGCAGTGCTAAATAATAGAATACAGTCTTTTGGATGTTGTTAGAACATCTGAATTGGATTCCTTCAGCAGGTTGTCTAGGATTCGGAGTACTTTATAGGAAATTCATGTTCAGAGGGTAGAGAATTGTAAGTAAATGCTTCAAAAATGGAAAATATATGAGAGGCCTTGTCTAGTGCTTCTCAGTTCATATTCTTTGCCAAGTCGTTCCTAGTGTCTCTGATTAAAGTCTGCGTTTCTTTTCCCTTTCCCTGGAAAATAAGATTATGCCGTGCCCCTAATTTTATTGTATACTGTACAAAAGAGTATAGGTTTGCAGGTTCTTTTTCTCTGTATTTAGATGTGGAATGTTTGGCCGATGCTATATTACAATCTGAATACTGGTAAACATTCATTCTGTTTGTTCTGACTATATTTGTCTGATTGGTTCATTACATTTTCGTCTGGCATGAGATATCTCTATCACTTTTTGATTTTTTCTGTGTGGTGAGATGGAAGTTTCTTGAGGTGAGGTTGTTTTCGATTTTTTGGAGATGTTAGCAATCTGACTTTACTGGGAATCGATGATGGGACTTTTACGCAAGGCTCTCTTTGCAGACTTGACCTTTTTCCTTTTTGCTGCCGTGTCCTTGAGCAGATTTCTCTTCCTTTTTGCTCAAAGGTAATGCCTGTCACCTGACTTACTGTAGCAGCAGGCTGATTTTGTCGTTCATTGTGGATAATGAGCAATTGAGCAGTAGGTGGTGGAAATTTTAGAATGATGATGGTTTTGATGTCGTCTGTCTTCGTATTCATCGGTATATTCGTGTGAGCAATGCCATTTGAGTATATTTGTTGTGATGAATGTGATCGATATTGATATTTTGACTCCATATTTGGTATAGCCATCTGATGGAAGGGGTGAAGAACTAATGCGGTTCTTCATATTCTGCCTGATCGAGACTTATTCCGAGTGCTTGTAATGATACCTGAGTTCTGGGAGTTGTGCTTTGCAGTTTGCTTCAGTGCAGCAGTGCTAGTCTGCTAGTGCTGTAGTATACACCTTAGTTTCAGAGCGTTGTTTTCTAAGTCCTACAGATCTTTTACGTTGCTTTATGTTTACCCCGATGGTAAAATGGACCGTGTCAAAAGTAGCTAAATCGTTATCTATTATATATAAGAGGGGTCACGTTCTAAGACGAGCACTTGTCCTTTACTAATCAACGATTGTAACACTCTTCCGTATGATAGTGTGTGCAAGTGTGTTACAAACCATACTCAAGAGTCAAGGCGAGTCTGTTGATTACGATCTAGAAAACAAATGGGATAATTTATAATAACTTTATACGATAATTTATAATAAACTTCATTTAAATTAGAATTTCTGTCAAGACTGGAAATTTGAACTCTTAGGCATTGTGAATTGAATGCAATAATCTCTTCGATTCTTACACGTTTGCACATGTTCTTGGGCTCTCTTTCCTTACTTTCTATCTGCGGAACATGCTATTATTAGAATTTGCTCCTATTTGCTCGACATTTTCTTGCTTTGTTCGCCCACATAGCCACAGCTTGAAAAACGTTACTTTGCTTCATTAGCCTTTGATAGTTTTGTCCTTTGTGTATGACAAGACTTTTATTTTAGCTGGTCATCTTCTCATTCTTTCGTTTAGCTCAGTTGTAACCCTTGTAAGTCCGAGAGAGTTCGCCATAATTACAACTAAAGATTAATTAAGTTATCCGAAAGTCACAAGTGTTTTCAAAATATTTCTAAAGGTCAATGTGAATGTTCATGTAAACAAATCACGTCATTATGATTGTTTGAACTCAACCTCAGAACAATAAGACAATCTTCTTACTTAACGACATATACCAAGACAAAGACAATCTACTTACCTTTTAAGCTACAAAGGAAACCAAAGAGATTAACATTTGTTTTTTTTTTCTTCTTCTAACAAGTTATTGCGAAAATAGACAATCTTAATACAAGAATATCCGCTCTCTCAAACACAACACACTATTATGGCCCAAACTGGCAAACCCTACTTAAAAGGGAAATAGCCCCTAATCCTAATGCTAATTAACAACTACTAACACACTTCTTTATTTAGGAAGATGATGATCTTGGACTTTGCTCCTATTTGCTAGACATTTTCCAGATTTGTTTGCCCACATTATATTATTATCATACTAATACAGCCATAATAATAATAATAAACACTTATCCCAAAAATGTCACACAAATTTTTTTGTCCAATATGTGGGTCCCACATCCCATAAGAAGAGGGGCACGTGGACCACTAGTAGCGTAGAGTTGAAGAACCAACCCCAACACTACACATTATTGCACCCTCAAAAAAAAAAAAAATTATTAAAATATTTGAACGGCGTTTATTAGCCGGACACGTGTACGTCACTTAAACAAAAAGATTAAAAATAAAAAGCTGACCACTAAAACACTTCCACCCCTTCGATTTTTTTTCTCTCTCCTCTCTCTTAACTCTTTCTCTCTCTTCACATCACTAGCGAGAGCGCAACTACCAGTCAACCACCCCCCCGTCATTGTTCAACCACCGCAGCTACCACCGTGTCTTCCTAGTTACGCCACCACTTTTGGCAGCGCCGGAGCTTCACGAGATCGGAAAATAAGAGAGATATTATAGGAATAAAGTTGCAAATAAGAAAAAGGTTGGGAATTCTCTGAAAAGATGTCATCTTTTGACTAATTTGGGTTTTAATTTTATTGGGTTTTATTGTTTTTGGGTTGGTTTTTATGTAATTTGTATGTGGGTTTGGTTTGAAGTTTTGATTTTGATGGGTGTGGAAATGGGGTTTTGTTGTTGTTGTGATTTGGGGATGGAATGTTGGAATTTAGGTTTCAATTTTATTGGTTTGTAGTGATTTTTAGGTTGATTTTATGTGATTATTATGTAATTTGTATGTGGTTTTAGTATAAAGTTTTGATTTTTTTGATGGGAATGAAATGAAATGTTGGAATTTTGTGATTTTGTGATTTTGGGTGTTTATTTTTGTATCAAGTTGTGGAATTTGATTAGTTTGGAAATGGGGATTTGTTGATGGTGGAGATTTGGGGAAAAGGGTGATTTTTGAGGTCATTTTCTGATCGAAGTACTGATTTTTGTGAGTGGTTGATGAAAAAGTTTGGGAAGTTTTGATCATTTTGAAACCCTAGAATGCTGTAATTCTGGATTTGATTGTGTTTTCCATGTTGTAATGTGATCTTTACTTTGTTGTTTGTAATTTTGCAGGGTTTAATAGAGGATTAGCTGGTGGTACTAAATTTATTGGTGAATTTCATGTGAAATTTATTTATTGGCATTCCAATTGGTTGTCATATTGAAAGGTGCCTAGATTTGGAAGTTTGTGTACATGTAAGGGTTCGATAAATGATTTTGGTACCGGTATCTGATAGTGATATTGAAAGGTTGTGAGGTTTCCGGTATTTAGTTTCGTAGTTATTAGAGTAGAAATTCGAAGGAATGGGGAGTAATATCAACTTTAACAGCTTTGGGAATGAGCCACCAGGGGATGGGAGTGGTAGACCACCTGGATCGGGTAATTTACCCTTAGCAAGGCAGACCTCGGTATACTCATTGACCTTCGATGAATTTCAGAATACACTTGGGAGTGTAGGGAAGGATTTTGGATCAATGAATATGGATGAGTTATTGAAGAACATTTGGACGGCTGAAGAGACTCAGTCTATGGCAACAGCTGCAGCTGCCGTTGCTGCTGCAGCTTCTACTGCTAATGCTGGGGCTAGTGGTCAGGAAGGGGGTGGGTATTTGCAGCGACAGGGATCATTAACACTACCTAGGACACTTAGTCTGAAGACAGTTGACGAGGTATGGAAAGATCTAGCGAAAGAGCTTAATGGTGGGAAGGATGGTGGAGCTGGATCTAGTGTGCCTCAGAGACAGCAGACTTTGGGGGAGATGACTTTGGAGGAGTTTCTTGTGAGAGCAGGTGTGGTTAGGGAAGATACTCAACCTTTTGGAAAGCCGAATCTTACTGGTAATGGGATTTTTGGAGATTTAGCTCGGTCTAGTAACAATGGTGATTCGGGGTTTGGGATTGATTTTCAGCAACCTGGTCGAGGCGTTGAGTTACTTGGCAATCGTATGTCAGAAACTAATCACCA
This sequence comes from Spergularia bocconei, assembly GCA_963457585.1. Classification (NCBI taxonomy): domain Eukaryota; kingdom Viridiplantae; phylum Streptophyta; class Magnoliopsida; order Caryophyllales; family Caryophyllaceae; genus Spergularia; species Spergularia bocconei. Next base: position 806,857 of record OY734957.1, on the reverse strand, counting down.
TATGAACTTGCAGTCGACCAATTTGCCATTGAATGTAAATGGTGTACGAACTTCTCAGCAGCAGGCAACACAAACACAACAGCTCGGCCAGCAACCACTGCAGCCACAACAACAGCACCAGCAGCAGCAACTTCAACAACAACAACAACAGCCACCACAGCAACAACAGCAGCAACAGCAGCAGCAGCGACATCAACCATTGTTTCCTAAGCAGCCGGCTGTTTCATATGGTTCTGCAATGACGTTGCCTGGTAATGGTCAGCTTGGTAGTCCAGGAATCAGAGGCGGTATTGTGGGACTAGGCGATCCAGGAATGAACAACAATTTGATGCCGAATTCAGCATTGCAAGGTGCAGGAGGTATGGGCATGATGGGGCTGGGAGGTGGAGCAATTGGTGTTCCTGCTGGTTCTCCTGCACATTTGTCATCAGATGGTCTTGGAAAGAGCAATGGGGATACTTCTTCAGTTTCACCAGTTCCGTATGTATTTAATGGAGGCTATAGGGGGAGGAAGTCGGGCTCTGTTGACAAAGTTGTTGAGAGAAGACAGAGGCGAATGATAAAGAACAGAGAATCTGCTGCTAGGTCTCGAGCACGTAAACAGGTTATTATAAAGAACCCTCCTTTTTTCCGTTTTCATGTTGCAGTATTTTTATTTTTTCTGATTCTTGTGTAATTGTGTTCATGATGAATCCATTATAATTTGTTGTTATGTTAATTGACTGAAGTAATTTAAGCGACAGTTTCTGCTGCTGAGACATTGTGGATGTCTCATTTTGCCCTCTAAAGGCAGATCTTATAACTTTCCCATCACTAATCTGGATAATTTTATGTACACCACCTTTGAAGTAACGTTATGATCAAACAGACTAGCTTGTTTTGTGCATTCATGGCGCTCTCACTTCTCTAAATCTGTTATATCTATAGGCTTATACTATGGAGCTGGAGCAGGAAGTTGCAAAACTGAAAGAAGAAAATCAGGAATTGAGGAAAAAACAGGTAATTGCTGCAGAAATTACTCGATTGGTCGTCTGAAATGCATTTGTTACATACCATTTGAGTGGTTTGATTTGTTTGTCTACAGGCAGAAATCATGGAGATGCAGAAAAATCAGGTACGAGTATGTGTTAATTGTATGGCAAAAAGCCATGGTCGTTGGTTTCTACTTAAAATGAGATGCAAATGTTTTTCGCCTTCTGTTTCTGCATAAATTTCTCAGAAGTTTATTTTCTAATCCTTTGTGAGTTGCTCTTGCTTAATACCAGATTATTAAGAACAAATGATAGTGTGAGTCTGTGAGATATGTTACTGAGATACTGCCACTACCCCCTAGTTTCATGAGAAACTTGCCAATGTCTTTAAATGGTCATTCTAACGTTTACTCATACGGAGTAGCCGAGTAGCTTTAAAGTGTGCAGCACCTTTCGCAATAATCTGTTATAGCTTCCCTATACTATTCATGGTGTCTTTAAACTCGCTGTTAGTTTTGGACTTATGGAGTATTGTTTGAGTCATGTACGACGTACGTTATTAGATGCATTAAGTTGATGGTGCAAGTGACTAACAGGTGCTGGAGATGATAAATTCACAACCTGGACCTCGGAAAAGACTGAGGAGGACACAAACCGGGATGTGGTGAAAAGTTGATACAAGATAGAATACGTCCCTGTAAATATTTGAGCAGATGGATTATTTTCTATTTGTTGGATAGATGATGAGTGTATTAGGTTAAAAAAGCTCCACAAACTTGTAATTTTTCTTTCCTTCTCTAAACATCGTGGCTAGTAGCCTAGTAGGGGAAGAGGAAGGATGACATGATGTCTGTAAGATCTCGTTCGATATTGTTAGTTGGGGCAGCATGATGTCCAGTTCTCTTGTCTTGGCTGATCAGATATAGATTTTTGTTTCCTTCTGTTAATCTTGTTAGCATCACTCTTTGATGGTGTACTGACTTGTAAAAGTTTTTGTTCAGTAAATTCATCCACTTCTCTTGTCACAGTTTTACGAAACTTTACTCTCTTTATAGACAAATTGTTTACTGTCTCGAATTAATTACAGTGTTAATTGTCAGGCCTTGTTGTGGTTCTTGTTTACGGTCATCAGAGGAGAAAGCTTTGCTAACTTTGTTCTTATTTCTGTATTTTATGTTCTAAAATTTTGAGAAGTACAAAGGAAGAGGGAATACATATGTATATTTGACTAAAATGACGTATACACATCTTACAATCTTCTTGTTTAATTTTCGAAGCATTCATTCACCTGTAGATCACCTGTGCCATGTTTTCAGACTCTTTTCCGGGCAGGAAATGATGAAGATACACAAGGGTTTCGTTCCGATGTCTTTTCTTCAATCTTCAATGGTTTAGCATTGTGGTATCGGTACTTGGGAGGGCACAATTGCAAAATGTTCAGTAAGCATGGAACCTTCAGTATACATGTTTTTGTTTGCTCAACTTTTTACGACTTTACCCAAACGGATTTCCTCCACCTGTAGGACAGGGCCTCAGGTCTGCAGGTGCTGGATATCTGTATGGGAGCTGTTGATTTGGGAGTAACGTTCCCATTGTCGCTCCTCCAACACCAAAGCCACCTATTTCTTGCTGGCTGCAATCCAACAATGAACAGGAGAAATAAATGCAGGAAGTACAATGATGACTAAAAGAAGTTTCATTCAAGTCCTGTAAGAAAATGATCTGTGGTGGTCTTTAATTCTGGTAGTGAGTTGAGTGTATCGTAATGTATAAGCTGCGATCTTTTATCAGGGGTGCAGGAGAGGTGGTAATGTGGTATATCATTGAGAAGCAGTATATAAGTACCTGGAAGGTGGAATATTACTGTAAGAATAATGTCCCTCGTAAGCACCTGCATTATTTGATGCGTAGGAAATCAGAAGCTTTCTTGTAAAACCGTAACAGCTAGACATAATCATGGGGAGCAAAAAGCATGTAACTGTGTGAAGAAATAAATGAAGCATAGGGTGATGGTTGCGGGGCACAGTACCGGGTTGATAAGATGGTGACTGAGCTGGTGGAAACCCTTGATGATGAGATCCGAAACTGTGAGTACGCAATATGCCTGATGGAGCAGACACATTGGGTAAACCGCTTTGTACAGAGGAGATCTGCATTTTGGTGTAAAATCTCGACTTATTCAACAATTTCTGGAATCATTGTTTATGATCAGATAATGTCAGAGAAAGTTTACCATGGTAAATTGAGCAGCATTATCGTTGATGTCGAATGGGTTTACGGACTTGGGGGCACTGGGAAATGGCGGTGTTTGCTGTAAAACGGAATTTATGTTTGCAGTAATAAAATTAGATTGAGAACAACAAATCACTAAATAATTGTCTGAAGTCTGAGGCTCAAGATATTGTATGAACACAAACATTTGCACTGAATGTCAAGTCTAAGACTGAAAAGTACGAAAGTTTTTGTACTGAATTTTCTCGAATAAGCAGCATTACCATTGGAGAATTATGGTAATATTGCATGTTGAAACCCATGCCGTAGCTTGGGTTCATCTGCCACCCTGGAGCTGACATGGTGCTTGACGGGTACAGTGAAGCGAAAATGTCCTGCATAGAGTATATGCTGTTATTGTGCTGGTGGTGAAATCGGGAAACAGTATGTAACAAAAAGTGTAATGTGTTCTTACTGCAGGAAGCTCTGCCCTTCCACTAGGTTTTGCCTCTTCAGGACTAGGCTGTACTCCTACCGCAGAGTCTGTCTCCTGCGTTGGAGCTGCAGTGGGATTTGATGATTGTGCAGCAGGATTGTCAAAAGATGCTTCACCACCTGATGCTGGGAAAAAATTTGTTGCCTGCTGGTTCATTTGTGACATTAAGCAAGAAATCGCGCTTGTCTGAAACAGTAGCACAACATAGGTATGGTAGATATATTACCTGATTGTTTGAATTTCCATATAAATGACTGGTTTGGACAGCAGAGCTACAATCTGGAACAGTGGTACTCGAAATGTCCTGTTGCTGGATACTTGGACTCTGCTGGTTGCTGGTCGCATTGAAGGAGGAAACACTATCATCTCCAAGAAAATCTGGCACCATTTGGGAAGTTGCAGCATTAGGTTGTTCGACATGATTGAATTGTGGCGCGCTTGTAGATACAGTATCAAATCTATTGGCAGTAGAAGCAGCAGTTGCATTTGGTGTGACAGTTACTTCTTGAGTTGATGCAGAATGTGAAGTCTCCCACCTGTCACCAGGCAGTGTTAATGCCAATTGATGTGATGGCGCGGCATTCTCATTAGTAAAAGCTCCTGACTGATGAGCAGGAGAAGTTTCGACAGGAGCTGCCAGTTCAAATAACAAGAATTCCAAGGTATTCTTAGGAGGAAGATTTGGGACATTTTCCTCAACAGGTGGCTCTGTAGAGACCGAGTTCACTCCATCACTAGGAACTTGAATTTGCTGTCTTTGGTTTTGTGTCGATACATTATCAGGTGGATTAGGAAAAGAGGCGAAATCAATCAGTGATCCAACACTCCCGCTTTTGGCTTTCAGAGAGTCATTTCTGGCTGGTGCTGCATTACCTGTTCGGACTGCATTCTGCATGAATAAAACGTTGGCCAATATATAAGACTGTCGAAAAGAGTACAAGACTGTCACCTGCAGAGCTATAATCTCAGGGAACAGCGCTCAGCAGTGACTGTTTTTAAGCTCGAAAAAGAAGTTACGGACCTAGAAATTAAACTCACCTGAACATTGGCTGAAATGCTTCTTTTGTGCGTGGTTTTGGACTGTCCACCTGTATCCCGAGGACTATTATGACCACTGTAATCTCCAACCTGAAAGCGGAATTTCAGAAAACAGTTTTTTCTTAAGCATCAGACCACATGTATCAAACACGTAATTTACTGAAGATTCAGCATAAGAAATTACCTGAGCATTTGTGGCGGAATTACCACTTCTTCGAGCTTGATCTCCAACTCGTAATGACATGAAATTTTCTCCTAAAAGTTCTCTAACATTCCGAACAGCAGGCGGGCTATTCACATCCCTGCTCCTGTGATGAACAGGAGACTTTCCCCTAGGCTTAATGTCTTCAGTAGTGAACATCTGTGTGGCCGAACGTCCAGCAATTCGGGCGTCATCTACTTGATACCGACCATCTGTACCTTCAAAACGAGAAGAACTCGGCCTTAGACCGCCCTGTCTAGAGTTTTCCCTTGGATATCCCGGACTTCTAACTTCGTCGTTGCCATATCTACTGTATCTCTCGCTACTGATCTCTCTCAAGTATCCCGGAATTCTAACTTCGTCGTTGGTGTATTTACTGTATCGATCACTAGATTCCCGTGTATAACCCGGACTTCTAACTTCGTCGTTGGCATATTTACCATATCGATCACTTGTATCTTTTCGATATCCTGGACTTCTAGGATCGTTGTTGGCATATCTACTGTATCGATCACTAGAATCCCGTGGATGTCCCGGACTTCTACCTTCGTCGTTGGAATTGGCATGTCTACTGTATCTTTCAAGAGCTCTCTCACGGTAGGTGTCCTGTCTCGATCGTTCATATGACTCGTCCTTGTCGTCCTTGTAAATGTAACATTTTAGGGTTACAAGTTGTTTGAATTAAATACTCTCTCCGTAACTTTAGATTGTTAACGTTTTGATTTGAATTACTTTCACAAGTTTAAAATTGATAAACAATAAAGAACCGAGGGAGTATAACCCAATAAAAGATTATTGTCTAAACAAAGGTTGGCGTTGAATGGCTTATTACTTACGTTTCGTAACCGGGGAAGCAGTACAGGTTTGCTCTCGCCAGAGAATCGTTTGTCGACATAGACATGTTTGATAAAATCACGAAGTCTTTGAATATTACTGCGAATGAACACACATTGTAACTATTTTAAGACTTTCATCAAAATAGTAATATTTGGTTTGAATACATAAGATTAATTAACGTTAACAAATGAAAGGAATGGAAGTCGTAGTAAATTAACAATTGAGTGGATACATACATGTTGTCCGGGTGAAAGTTACGATGAGGATTCCATGTTTTGAAGTACATTTCTCTGGCTTTCTTCGAAAAATACAAGTACATTATTAGAATTAATTACTAGTCCACGCTTCATAAAACATTATTTACATTTATAGGTACGCATACAACTAATACACATATATATATGAAAGTTTTACGCACCTCATTTCCTCCGGCTTGAAGAGAATTAACTTCTTCCATCGAAAATTTGGCCATGGATACAGATTTTACGCGATGAGTGAATTCACGGCTGAAATGTCAAACCCAAAGAGTGACCAACAGTAAAGTAATTGACGATGATCAGAGAAGTAACACTTTAGGTTTATATATGATAAAATCATATCGTTCTATCATAGTCGTCTTTCGTCGTGTGACACTACATGTGAAATAACTCAATAGATTGCACATATCAAAAAGTTATTGTATGTTATTATAGATTTGTGTTTAACAAGCAAGAAGTAGAGGACACTCACTGCACACCGCTGCAATTCGTACATACGAATGTCCAAAATGTCGTACAAACATATTGCGGTCCCTGAAAAATTAGCACAAAGAAGAGAAAATTAGAGCTCAACATGACACGTCCTAAAAACCGCCATAATATGAACACAAAGAAAATACGCACTAATATTAATTGTAATGTTTAGAATAGAAAACGTTATCATACAAATCTTAGTTCTACGATAATTTAAAGTCGACTAACATCGATTATCATATAAAACTGTTACAACGTGGGAGCAAGCAATGAAAAAATAAAAATGTAGATTATTAATTACCAAACTGTTGCAATTGATGCATCGTCGATTCTCAGGGAGCTTTAACAAGCCCCTGATTAGCTTCTCTATCTTGTCTTCTTCCTTACACTTCCCCATTTCACAAAATCAAATGAATTAAATTACCCTCTACAATAATATTATTCCCTACTAATTCATCAAATTAAACCTGAAAAAGACTAAATTTTGTACAACATATGAGAAAATTAACAACTACCCAGATCAATTAAAAGTGTCAACATCGAAATTATTCATCTGGGTAATTGAGAATCATTAAAAATTAACCAACAATTTGTAAATTTTTAATCCCTCCCCAAAAAAAGTTATGGAAAGGGAAAAAATTAAGCAAATTTTGGAATGATGATGCCAAAAAGGATAAAAGAAAAATGGGATTTCCGAAGGCGGAATCGTGTGAAGGAAGAAAGAGATAAAGATAGGCCGAGGATTTCGCAGATTTTGTGGTTGAAGAAGCCATTTTTAGTATTCAAAGAAATTGGCGGGTGTTTATATGATGAGATTTGAGATGGCTCAAGCTTTTGACCGTTGGCTGTTAAGTTAGTTACTCTGTACCTAATTTTAGTGTGACTTAGCTAGTTGTTGGTAAAAAAGAGTTGCCCCCTTGCCTTGCTAGTTGTTAGTTGTAATTCGAGTTCGAATTCTGTTCGAAATAACTTAATAAAGATATTTCGGAATTAGACGTGTTTCACTATAATTTATTCTTGTAAAAGATTTGTCCCACAACGTACAACTGAGAAACTTTCATATCGATGCTCTTGTAGCATTCTAATTAGAATCAGTTTGACCTTCGAGTATTGCAGAGTATTGGACTATTGGGTGTGATAATCTCTTTATTTAGTTTACGTACTAGTAGTGAAATATCACGTGTCGTCGAAGTAAAAGTTGAATAAGCAGAATACTATCAACATCTCGTAAAATTACTTATGGAGTTATGGGTGGATTCTTCTAAATCAACTTTATATGTATAGTCAATATTATTTGTCAAAAATGAATGAGAAATTTCACATGACAACATACTTACAAAATACAAGGTTCACATGTGAATCTAAGGCACTTGTTTTGTATGGCCCCTTTAGACATTAACTAATTAAACACTTTGTAATATGCTTATATATAAACAAACCACTACTCCAACCTCTATTTGTGTGCCTCAAATAAAAGCCAAGCTAGCTAGCTACACCTGTCTTGCAAAGTTTCACTTGCTCATTTGCCCACAAAAAGAAGTAGAGAGAAAAGATGGAGAACACAAGAAAGAAGGGCTTCATAATAAGTTTGTTCATAATGTTGAGCATAATGTTAGGGCAGTCCAATGGTACAACATTCCAAGAGTGTTATATACCATGTTACATTCTTTGTGCAATTCAACCAACTCACACTCTCTCTTATTGTGCTTTTGAGTGTCTTAGGGATTGTATTATCCCTACTAACATTACTCATGTTACTTCCTTCCATTTTTGTAACCTTGGTTGCGCTTCCGCTCACTGTACCAACATTAGTTCCCGCCATAAGCCAGGTACGTCTTGATACGACTATATATCATTATATCATCGATTTCTAATTACTCGTCGTGTCACATGTTGGATTATCATATAGACATACCGTAACGTACTATCTCGATCTATGTACCCTTCTATGCATCACTCTATATAACATGATAATTATCGATACACTCGTCTTTGGAGTTGTATAAAAGTACATGCCATTAACTAATATAATCCAATTTTTGCTACATTTTTCAGGTGGAAGGGAGGTAGAAGGTTGTGTAAACTCATGCTCTGGGACGTGCAGTAAGAGCTACTTGACTGATTTGGCTCCATAATAAGAACAGAAGTAAATGTTATGTTTAATCATTTGTTTAATATTAAATATTCTATTTTTTCCAATTTTCTTTCAGGTTTTTTTTTTTTTTTTTTTTTTTGCCCTGTTTTCTCGAGGTGAAAGTTTTAACACTATATATGTATTTGATTTTATTGATCACCGAGGATATATGGTAGGATTAATTTGTTATGCATTTTATTTGTTCGAACCGTGGCTCTAGATACAAAACTCTGAAAAATTTAGACATGAACAAAAGACCAACATATAATAGACGGATTCACAAATAATTACATGTCTCTAATTTCAGAATAAATTTGCGCTGCATTCCACGACTCTTCGACTATACCGATGTATTAAATATAGTAGACGACAACAATAAAATTGGTTCACTTACAGATTTAGAAGTCAAAACAAAGTAATATCGACGTGGTATAATGTACTCCCGCCGGTTATTTGTTAACGTTTGGTTTGAATTTCTTTTGCATATTCAGACCAAACGATAGCAAACGAAAAGAACAGATACATGAGTATATGTTATTTTTGGCAGAGTGTGACCAATTTCTATGGTATTACTATTATGTCCATTTCAGAATTTTCAGACCTGTGATCAATTAACCATATTATATGTTTTTCTAGACTGCTTACGAACAATCAATTGGTGATTAAATTGAGAGGAGACAAGCTACACAGGAGAGAACTCACGGGTGCAAAGACATACTACAGCCCGTGAATTACATACTAGCTAGTGGGCTTTGATTCCATCTTATAGTTTAGTAAATAATTGAGTATCGTTTTGCCTATTCGTGTTCGTTGCAGCTTTATTTCTCAGGCGATGATTTTATTAAAGTAGTAATTACTATCGTTAGTACAAATTTATTTATTAAACCTGCTCCATATGATAGATATATTTGCTAAGATAGTAATTACTATCGTCAAGGCAAAATCATCACCCTACTTTTTTCTAGCTTTTGATGGTTTAACTTGGAACTTATTCGACAAGCGAAACTATAAACTAGCAGTTGAATTAAAGAATATACTCCCTCCATTTCTTTTGATTCTTTACGTTTGGTTTGAATTACTCTCACAGATTCAATCCAAGCGTAAAGAAGCAAAAGAAATAGAGGGAGTAACTAATTGCGTCTCCGCATTAAAATTCATACAATTTCTACAGAAGCAATCAGTGACTTCGATGCTAATAAATAAACATATGCTATAGTTTAACATTGTGTCAGCGAAATGCTAACTATCAATCCAAAACCAAGTCAAAAGAAAAATTCGTCACGCCACAAGAAATTAAATGCAATAAATTTAGCTCTTAACTTATACATCAAGCAATCATCAACCATGATGATTAATGATAATATCTTCTTCCATAATTCAATGATTATTTGAATTGAATAAGATTATTGACTTCTCTGCATCCACAATCTAGGGAAAGATTGTACCTTGTCCAAGACTCTAAGCTTAAGTAGAAAATGTGTAACGATTCCACACAAAAACCCAACGGATGCGCCTTTTGCTACGAGAGAAACCGCCGTGACCAAGAGCATAACAAAGGACTCCTCCTTTGTGTTCATGTCCCTACAAGCCATGGCTAGCTCTATTCCGGCAAATAATAGTAACACCCCTAGAACTCCAACCGGGAATTGGTCCAATAGTTTTATGATCGAATTCCCTAGTACAATGCCTATAATCAACTTGGCCGTGCCTAAAAGCGCGACACACCCTCCACTCCTACCCCCGAACTTATATTGCCCGGCTAGGCCTCCGGCACCATGGCAACATGGCATGGCCCCGAACCAACACCCAACTAGGTTCATCATTCCCACGGTTACTGACACAGACGTGGCAGTAAAATCCCTTCCGGGGAAAAGATCCGACGACAACTTACACACAGCGATAACAGAATTCAATACAGACAAGGGCAATTGTGGAATTGTACCCTTAATGAACCCATCTTTCCAAGCTTGCTTAGAGATCTTCACTAGGTGAATAGAGGAGGGCCCAAATTTAAAACCCTTGCCTACCTCTTTAGGTCCACTAGCAATTGCCAAAATTACCCCTAGTATGAAGATGATAAAAGCACTAGGGAGAGAGTACAAAACCCTCCTAAAACCCTTCCCTTTTCTTCTCTCATCCACCATCTTATCCCTTCCCCCACAAGAATTATCACCCAAATCACAATTATTCTCATTTTCCCTCTCTTCCCCACCCCCATTCACAAGTATGATAAAACATGCACATATTATAGCCAATAACAACCCATCCAAACCTAACCAAGGCCTATGCCCTAAACTTTTGGATTTGACAAAATCTTGCTCATTCCTAATAAACTTAACAGCAGACATTGCAAATGACAAACCTTGTGACAATTGTATACCTCTTACAACAGAAAGTGGGATTAACCAATACACAAGTTGCATAAGTTGTGTGACACCAAGTATAAACAATATCCCAGCAGTGCAAATTCCTGCTGCCATGATCTCAGGGATACCAAAGTCAGGGTTAGCTATTGCGACCGCCGCAATCGACTTCATAGGTTGCACTGGCATTGGTATACCATAGATTGATCCAGTGACTATGTTGTACACACCAGTAAATATAAGAGTAGTACCCAAATCAAGATTTCTAGCCAATGTTAAGGCTAGGACTATAGGGATAAAAGTACCCAAATCACCCATTGCACCATTTAGTTCACCCCATTTTGACTTAAATGTAAGGTTTTCTTTAAAGGTACCCCAAAATTTGTAGGGTAATCTTTGGTTGTTTTGTGGGTTTGAGGGTGGTGTTTCTGGGGCTGCATGATATGGGTTTTGGTGTGCTAGTATTTCTTGTTGGTTTTGTGGATCCATTTCTTTTTTGACTTTGGAAATATCAACACAACAAATGTTGATCAATCAAATGACATTATATAGTATTACTTCAAAACTTAGGACTTTAGTATGAAAATATATTTTAGATGATATTTATAAGGCATGATGAGGGCATCTTATTTGGCCCTTTTGGGATTGAGAGGTCATTAGATAAGGACCCAACAAATATGAGCCATTGGATGTGAGAAGATTACTTGGGGTGGGATCTTGTGGGGAATTGGTTACTTGCTTATATGAAAATAATTAGATGTAGACCTCATTAAATTACTATAGAAATAGGATATGAAAGGGATAATTCTCGTGTATTATTAGTGTTAACGATTAAACTGTATCGTTGTTTAGAGTGGTGATCTGAATTCCTCTCATGTATACAAACCAAACTACAATAGAGTTTTGCCGTCTCATATATACTTTTGTTCATTACCAAAAAATTGAACTTAATGAATGGGTGCAAAATTGAACTAAATCGATGGGTGCAATTAAAAGTAAGAAAGTCTCGAATATAATGTCAATGCGTACAAAGATTAGCTCTTTAGAAAAAAAAACAAATATGAGATTATTTTTTGTAGTTACATCGAATCTGACTTTTAAATTGGCTAATATCATTGTGGATTTATAAATTTGTGACCAACAAATGTAGGCAGATTAGATGCGTATTATGTCTAAACATAAGAAGCTTTAGGTAATTTGCTTGATATACATATAATACTGAGCTAGTGGTACACTGGTACACTACTACGTGTCGTAGACTGCAATATCAAGTTATCAACTGAGAAGTTTAATTGGTTTAATTTTCATTATTGTCTGGGAATAAAGGTCAACTTCATCAATGGAAAATGACGTTGATAATATCCTTGGCAAACAAGCTGAAAGTCTTCTCGAAAACGAATCAAATGAGCAATTTGGGTGGTCTGTATGTGAGCAATTTATGTGCATTTAATATGCTAAGTCAATAAGATATTCCCAAGTCACTAACTCATCGCTTACTAAACTTATCGGTCTATTCTAGTGCATCTGTGTACTAGGGCAGGGGAAACCAATTAAATAATGAGTGGATTCGAACTTGGTATAACTATTCACGGTTTGGTTGAATGTTCAGTCATTGGGTCAACATTGATCGTCTAAATAGAGTTAACATTGTGAGTCCCTAAATCAAATACTCCGTATAAAACGACAATCTCTGAAAAAAAACATGCATATTTCCGTCGATGTTGAGCTTATTTCTAACTCAAAAGTTGACAACAATTGTTATACTCTACGATCTAAATATAATTTATGGTACGGTACATCTTGTCACAAGTTCAACGAGATACGTTTTTCCCTAACAACGAACTACATAACGGCACAACCTACCAAACCATCCTCACGAGTCACCCGTCTCTAATTTAAGCTAGGTTCTATCAATTACAATGGAGTTAAGGACTAACTATATTCTGGCTTCGTGATATAACAAAAGACCGCAAAACATCTCCCAAAAGTTCAAAACCGTCTACGCTTCTTAAGTTCTGAAATCCCTCAATTATTAGTCACTATAATTCTCGAAACAATTCTCATTATGATCGGTCACCCGTAAACTTGCGTACATTCGACCCCTTTTAACCCGCGTAGATGTCAATTTACTCGGTGGATTTCCACTTTCACAAGTACGCAAGAAAAACGAAGCATCTGGAACTCCAGCAGCTTCCCTCCATAAATACTTTTTAATTCGAAAATATACTTACCATCTCCAAAAGGCAACACACGGGAAAGTAAATAGAGCTCAGAAATTTCGATGTCGTGAATCAGAAGCTTCATTTCGTTTTTCAGTTCAACGATCGTCCGCGAAAATCAAATCAATTTGTATCGAAAGTTCGTCATTATAATTCATCATCATCATCATCACCATAAATCTTAGCTGGTTCCTCTCTTAATTTAAAATTTTCAATTTATAATATCATTTGCTTTGCTTCTTTCATTTCTGTTTAATCGGCTTGATAATTGAAGTCTGGGGGTTTGATTTCTCTACTAAATAGCTTATAAAAGGTAGGTGGTTGTAGTTTTTGATGAAAGTTTTGAGCTTGATGGTTCAATTTTTGGGAGATGATCAGGTCAATTTTGGGGATTTCTAGGGTTTTAGGGTTTGGGATTTGGGGGTGAATTGATGAAATTGGTGTGTTAATCATATACCCTTTTGGGAAACTAACAAAGGGTAGGAATTATCTTAGAATAAAGATGATTTCTTTAATTACATAGTATGATTAGGTTTTATATAATTGTTCTTATATTGATTTTATAGCTGTGTTTATGTGTTTCAAATGATTATTAATCTGTTATTATCTTGGTTTTGTAGCTGTGTTTATGTGTTTATATGATAGTAGTTATGTTGTTTGAATTTTAATGTTGTGTATCAGTGTATGCACTATATTAAGGCTGTAGCTCCAATTTAATGTGTCATGTATGCTTCACTTTATGCCGTAGTTAGGACTTAGGGTCTGTCTGAGATGTAGAGCATCCAGGTTATCCCTGGAGTATTGAAAGTGGATTGGAGGCGAGGCAGTGGTAGCGAATGTTATTGTAGGATATAGGATTCAGTTGACTTGGATGGTGTTAGACTTAGCTAGTTCTGATCAGGGTTTGTTGATGTATTCGTGAGTTTTGATATCGATTGCTATTGGAATATTTGGATTCCGATGCACAAGGGAGCATGGTAGAATAAAAGGGTTATTGGGACTTTGAAAGATTGGAATTTCATGGAGTATCGAGGGAGGGACTAAGGAGTGGGAATTATCGATCAGTGTGCGGTAGTTTCTTAAGGTGTCTCCTTCATGAATTGGTGACTTTAAGAGGAGTGGTGCTAGCAAATTTTGACAAGGTTATCCAAACCTTAGGATAAAGCTTGCTCTTCTGAATCGTCTTTCCATTTAAGTTCAAGAAAAGCAAGTTTGACAACAGACACCGACACTGCCGTAGCCTGTACTTTCCAAGCCAGGTTACCTAACTGATGCTATTATTACTCAATACTCTTTAGTGGGATTTGGAGACGTAAAGTATCCAAATACTATTGCTGCTGTAGCTCAAATTACAATCACAAGTTACTCTCGTTCTCCAACCAAAGTCTATATTTTGAATAGATTTTCAAATTTAAAAAAATAAAAATAATCTCAGGAGTCAACTTGTCATCTGTAAGTCTGGCATTTTTGAAGAATTTCAGTGAACGCTGAAGCAATCTCTGCACCAATCATTATGAAGGACCCATCCCAATGGAGGTACTGTTTTGAACCTCTTTTCATGTTAGGCCCGTAAAGTTGAGCTAGCCACCTTCACGTTTCTATCTTCTTTGCACTTCTACATGGGCGGTATTGAGACGGAGACGGCACCAATGATATTTCAGTATTCTCGTCTGCAATTTGAGTTGCAGATTTCAGTGCTTGAAATGAATAGATCAATTGTCTATGGTATTATTAGGATACATGAAAGTCAGGTGGGACCATGATAGTAAACCTTAAACCAGGGTAAGATATGAGACTGAAGATGTCTTCACCCAAGCCGATACTCAAGGTAGGCATCATGGACAACCGACATAATCTCACATAATTTACCTGTACGGTTGCATTAGTTCTAGACGAGAATTGATTCTGTGATCTCCTGGTTTGACCTTAGGTTGAGGCATGTAATTGATCATCTCCAATATAGTAAGTCTCTCTTCCTGGACCTCCGCACCGAGATATTCAGCAATGCTGTGGTTTGCTACTGAAAGCTTGAAGAATCCGAGGAGATCCTGACTGCTGAACTTTAGTTTTAGTGCGATATCTGTAGATTTTGATGAATCCTCCCCTGGGAGTTATGACAATTGGAGCTATACAGCCTTGCTTCGATCTCCTTGCTGATTTCCTTGTTCTGCAGCAGTGTAGAAGAAATCAAGGGTGTTTACATGGTTGGCTTGGGTGCTTAGATATGCCTTTTTGGGGTAATAGGACTAGTCCTTAATGAAACTTTCGATGCAGGTGTTTTTAGCTTGCTTTCAGCAACTTAGTCACCATAGGCCCCATGATGGAATTGGAAACAGCTTTGAAGCAGAATGTGTCAGTGCAGTACCTTGAGCCGAATGAGTCAAAGCATAAGGTCTCAAGGTTGATGCAATTGGAGTTGAAAAGCTCACAAGATTCTCCAACTAAACCCAATAATCTGCCGGATAAGGGTTATTTGGAGCATGGGTATGTTCTTTGTACTTCACAACTGCTTGTCTTTGTGCAGAAAAGGAACCCGCCTTGTTTCTTTTATTTGTAAATATTTTTAGTTCTAAGTGTAACTTATTATCCTTTTATGACAGATGTCAGCATTATAGGCGGAGATGCCAAATTAGAGCACCATGCTGTAACGAGATATTTGACTGTCGCCATTGTCACAATGAAGTGATGGTAACAACTAACTACCCTTTCATCAGTTTCTAGTGATGAAACTTTATATTGTTACTTTTCGTCTTCTAGTCATCCTATATATTTTTCTTTGAAGACTAGCATGTTCCAGGATTATGTACTAGTAGCTTAGTCATATGCAATGAAACATTTTTTTTGGGAGGATGTTATGGAGTATGATATATTGTTTGTTCAAGGTTCTAGATTCTTTTTTTTTTTTCTCAGAATTTACTTGGCCTTGTCTTTGTATGTGAATTTTCTATTGCAATTCTTCTCGTTTTGCTGTTACTTCTACACAAATTTTCCATGTTACTTAGTGGTGGCTTGGTGCTTAATATGCAGAATAGTATCAAGGTTGACAAGATGAAGAGACATGACATTCCTAGACACCAGGTTCAACAGGTAAATTTGTTTTGGAATTGCCTTTTGCTTGCTTTGTTGTATGTGTCACTGTCTGTATGGTTACCCTGGGGTCGGATATCACTAACAATGTGTTCTCATAATCTCAACTAGGTGATTTGTTCTCTTTGCGGCACTGAACAAGGGGTATGTCCAGTAGCTATTTTTCTCTATCTAGTGACTTATAATTTATATGCCTCCGTAGCTATACTATGGTGTTTGGACTTTCGAACTGTAACTTGTTTTCTGCTCTCTGACAGGTGCGGCAAGTGTGTATCAACTGTGGTGTGTGCATGGGGAAATATTTTTGTGAGAATTGCAAATTATATGATGATGATGTGAGTTACTTCTCTGCTGTCTGATTTTAAAAATGAAGTGCTCCTGTATATGACTGATTTTCCGTGGAATTTCACAGGACTTTTACCAGATTGTGAGTAGTATTTAGTATTTATCATGTCAGTTAGTCAGCGTCAAGTTCTCTCCCCAATCGGTTGTCTATCAAAGTCACATACCAGAGTCAGCTAAAACTTCCCAACTGGCATCTGTGGGAGGAATGGAGGATCTCAGAGAAGCTTAATATTTATACATGAAGAAAAATCTTATATTCTGCTTCTCAGACTAGAGAAAGAAAGAAAGTAGAAACCAACTATTTGGGGTTCTATGGTGTCTAACAAGCTCTGACTTGTTATTTTGGCTTTGTCTTGCAGACGTCTAAGAAGCAGTATCATTGTGAAGACTGTGGAATCTGCAGGTATGAATGTGATTTATGTAGCTCCACTTCATTGTTATCTATAGGTTAAGCTTCTATACAATCAATTTTGCATCCCTTTCAATGCACATGGCGATTTTTCTAGTTTGGGGTGATGGGTTCATGTTATGCATTGTTGTGGTTTTGAGTTTTCTTTTTTGTTTTACCATTCAGATATATGATAATAGTTCGTTGTCTTAGTGTCTGCTTGATTGCTCATCGTTGGTAAGTTTACTAAGACGTGCTGTTGTACAGAACTGGGGGCCAAGAAAATTTCTTTCATTGTGACAAATGTGGCTGTTGCTACTCTGTGGTCCTGAAAAATAGTCATCCGTGTGTGGAGGGTGCAATGCATCATGACTGCCCTGTGTGTTTCGAGGTGTGTGGACAACTTCCTTGCGGACTACTCTCTGTTGATGCTACATATGCCGTTAGAGATCTAAATCTGTTTTTTTTTCTACCTTCATTTACAGTATCTGTTTGACTCAAGAAACGATGTCACAGTATTACCATGTGGGCATACAATCCACAAGACCTGTTTAAAGGAGATGCAGGATCATTATCAGTGAGTTCTTTCGACACCATGGTGATGCTTGTGGCAGATCTATGAATGGTTAAAACTGGGGTTTTCACTGGATATTTATTATTGGATTCTTGCAGATATGCTTGCCCTATCTGCTCTAAGTCAGTTTGTGACATGTCTAAAGTATGGGAGAAATTTGACATGGAAATCGCAGCTACACCAATGCCAGAGCCTTACCAAAACAAGATGGTGAGTTTTACTCTCTACCTTAATTAACTCAGAATTTCATTTTAATTATAGCGGTTTCAAGAACAGAAGGTATCCATTATTCGTTGTTTCGAATCTTGAAAAGAGTGCATCAGGCTAGTACTGAGCTTTAGAAACTATAGTAGCCATATATATATATATATATATATATATATATATATATATTCTCCAGACTCTCAAAATGGTTGGCAATTGCATTTCCATTTTACCGTGTTGATGTGTGCTTAATAGCGTAATTTCTTCTTTTGCTATGCAGGTCTCAATACTTTGCAATGACTGTGGATCAAAATCACATGTGCAGTACCACGTCGTAGCCCAGAAGTGCCCAGACTGTAAATCTTACAATACCCGCCAAATGAGAGACTAAATTGTGGCATGATTATGGAGCAAGGAGGTTTCTATTCTCGGTATTTCTGGTTTCCTGATAATCTTGGCACTTAACTGCTTCCTCTCTCATCACTACAATATAAAGGTGCATGAGCTATACTCGAGACCTCTTTAGTTGGATTATTGTGATCCGCAGTTAAGAGTCGACGTCTTATCGCTTTTGCTCAAGTGTGTGGCAGGGATTGGTAGGAGTCTGATGTATAAATCTGCTGTAGTTTGAGCTCCAGCATTGTAGAGCCCAACTTCCGAACTTCATTGATGATTCGACATTGTAATTTTTTCTTTCTTTTTTTAGGAAGAAGACTTCAAAAATTCATTACGTGGCAGCGCCTACAAAATCTGAGGCCGCAATGTCAAGTACATGAGAAAGACCATTATCTACCCACACCCTAGTAGAATACTCATAGGGGCTTAAATGAGCCGCCTCATGAGATGCTCTGTTTCCTAAGCGACGGACATGACTAAACTCTATATATCTAAAACGACGTGAGAAATTAAAAACATTTAAAACAGCTAGACCGAAATTACTAGAAGCAAAATTTAAGTACGGATTTTATTTGTAATGTTGTATTTCGACTTTTGAGTCAGAATTGTTTGTTACTTAACCTTACTAACTCACTAGTTCCGTAACGGCGTTACTTAGGGTGTGGGTTTGGTAGTACATTAATAGGTAACATTTAGCGTTTTGACTAGGTTAATATGCTAAATTACGTGTTTGTTAGCCAATTATTAAAGTAGCATTTGGACCGGAGAACTAGCTTTTTGGGAGAACTATTTTTATTAGCATTTCCTAGGTAGTAGTACCATTTCATATGTTTTTCTTCTACAATTTTCTTAATCTTAATATGTCAACGACTAAGGGCCCGTTCAATAACACTTAGCGTTTTGTGTCTATCAAACTCACTAATATTGCGTAAAATTTGTACCAACTCGAAATATTTTGGTGTACCCCCTTCATTTCTATGTCATCAGAGGTCAGAGGATTAGTAGCTTTGAATACTGTTAAGGAATACCAAGTACATTTTGCCAAAGTTATGTTGTGGGGTTATATATACAGTATTATCGTGCTCAAGTTATAGTAGGAGTCATGTATTGTTATATGTAGAGCTAGTATGATGTCTTAACGTCCAGGTCGTCTATTTACCAAGTCAACACATTATCTCTGTGAGTTATGTTTTGTATTCCTCGTAGCTTTTGAACAATTGTATGTACTCTTGTACTACCTCATTGTGTAAACTACACCTATGACTCTACGAGGCTATGTCTTTGAGCACAAGTGATGAGCCTTTTCAGCACAAGAAGTGAACCCAGAGAAGAGTACGCTATACTGTATTCTTCGTCATATCAAGTTCCAGTGTCCTATCCGAAGAGACGAGTGTAATCCTTCTCAATCTTCCAACAAGCTGTGATACTTCGTTCTCCTACAAAACAAAGATGGTCATTAAAACGGCAAATGAGTATCTTGTGTTTCTCGGGTGTGGCACACAAAATAGCAGACACCAGCACTTAGAGGAACTAGGAAAAACTAAGGTTTCGTTTGGATATACTCGGGAATTCGGAATTCCCATGAACTTGCAAATCCTAGGAATTTAGAAAGTATGGGAATTGGGGAAATTTGTTTGGATGGACAAGGGAATTCAATTCCCATGGGAATTTCTACTTACCTCGCCCCCCCTAGATAATTAAATTCCTACACTTTTGAGGAATTGGAAATGCCTAGGAATTTCCAATTCCTACACTTTAGGGTAACCAAACAACTCATGGTAATTCAATTCCTAGGAAAATAAAATTCCTATGGATTTGGAGGGTATCCAAACGACCCCTAAATATTACGAATGTGCTGATCGTAAGGGAACAATGTCTTCATATCTTTCATCACCTTTGCTCCAAAATGACTGAAAAAGGTTGCGTCGTTTCCTTTCGCAGCCGTAGCCAGAAAATCAGTCTAGTCGCGTTCGACTGAACCTTCACAGAGCGGAATTTCCTCATGACCTCCTGGACAGAATCACTCACGCCACGCAGCTCGGGATCATTGATTCTTGCCAACGACTTGGTGCAACAGACGACAGCATAAGCGTTGTCATTGATGACTACGCATCTCTTGAGTATCAGTTGTAAGTTGGTTATGTTATGGACTACATGTTATGAATACGGCGGCGAGGGTGGTGGTATGACGTGGAGGAGAGAGAAAGGTGGGTGTCAATATAAAGGTTAACTTCATACTAGGCCTACAATTCGTTTCTTTTTCCTTCTTTTTTCATTTTTCCTTATTACTAGCATTTTAGCTTAATATTTATTATGCTTCGAAAATAATTTGTCATAGTTAATTAAAATCAAATTTTAAAATATCTCTTAGTAAGTGCATGTTTGGTATTGTTCTGTTTTTAGTTTTTTGTTTATTTGAAAACCAAATTCCCGTTTTTTAAAACCAGAAAAAGTGTTCTTCAGTTTTCAGTTGTCAGTTTTCATTTTTAATATGACTATTATATGACCAAACAATGTAAAGTTAATTTTTTAACTTAATTAACTAAATTTTTTACCTTAATTTTGATATATCAACAATGAAGGGCCCGTTCGTTATCACTGCAGTTTTCAGTTTTTGCGGATAACAATCAGCTGAACAAATTACAAAATCAAATTAAATTGTTTGTTTTTATATTAGTCATACAGAAAATGAAAACTAACAACTGAAAACCACTCTTTCTGGTTTAAAAAAAACGGGACTTTGGTTTTTGAAAAAACATAAAATTATACTAAGCGGACCCTAAAATTGTCAAACATGTTATTTAGAACTACTAGTATATCAATAACCTGTTACTATCTACAAAAAACACAACGTGCGACTTAAACAGCGAACAACTACCTCAACAGCTATGAGTTATGACTACTCAAACAGACCCTTAGTCTATCCAAGTCGAGTGAAAGAATCATTATCATTATGTTTCGAGTGTGTCAACTTTCGACAAATCTTAAATCTTCCTACGACCCACAAGTCCATCCACAAAAATAAACCCCGTTTTCCATAACATAACATGGGCTTTATACATACACACCCATTGAAAGAGCCCATAAAGTTCGAGTAACCCACAAGCCACAACACTCACAAAAACCCTAATTCGTGAGACCTCTTCCTACAAAACCACTTCGCAGTCACATTTCTTCATTCTCTCTCTTTGCTGGTTCCGCCGCGTAGAGAAACAATCCCCCCAAAAATTAGGTAAAACCCTAGAAAGAAAAATCAATCATAACATTTTCTCCTCCAATTTCAATCTATTTAATTGATTTACAACTTCTGGGTTTAATTAATTACATTGTGGGGTTTGTGTAGGTAAGCTTGAAGAGGAAGCCATGGCAGTCCCAGCTCTGACCAAGAGGATTGTGAAGAAGAGAGTTAAGAAGTTCAAGAGACATCACTCTGATCGCTATATCGGCGTCAAGGTATCATCTTTTCCCCTTTTTAACATTTGGGTACCTTTTATTTTACCATTTTTTAGGGTTTTTCTTATGATTTGATGTACTTTTTCGTTATTTTAGCGTATTTTGTGTCATGGGTATTCGCTATTTCAGTATAAAATATCATGTTAGTGTTTTTAATTGATTGATGTTTGATGTTTAATCAGTAATTATGCGAAAATGTTTTGATTTACTTTATTCGTATTTTACCGTATTTTGTGACTTGGGTATTCATTATTGGTGTAGAAATATCATATTTTTGGTGTGTATTTGTTGATGTTTAGTCTTATTTTGTAATATTCATGTGAAAATGGGAAATTTTCGTGCTTTTTGTATGATTTGATTGTTTTTTTTCATTATCTTGCATGTTTTTTGTATAGGTTATGTTTATTGTTATAGAAAGATGTTTAATGTGTTTTTGATGGATGGTGTTTATGTTGAAAATGATTCCTGCTGATGTAAAGGTCACAATTTGTGTAATTGTCACGATTTCCCTAATTTTTGTTGCTCTTGTGATAATGGGTAATACTCTGTTAATCTGGGGTTGAATGTTGTTGTGACTCATGTCCTATGGTGTACTCATAGATGAGTTTAATGTTGTATGTGTTTATGCTGGTAAAAATGATGTTTTTGACCTCCAGTTTAGTATACCTTGGTAGTTTCGGTTGTGTTTGTGAATTTGCAGTTTTAGGCTATTAGGGTTTGGATGGTACGTGGCATGCTAAATTGTTGATGGACACAGTATCGTAATTGCAATACAGTTAGGAATGTGTAACATGTTTTCCTTACTCTTGCCCTATACATGTATTATGTTATTTCTGGTTGTTTGACGAACCATTTTTATTTGAATATGATAGTTGAAATATGTGAGCGTCTTACACATGGATTTCTGTCCCTTGATGCAAAACTCGTAGTGAATGACTTGATTTGATTTCTGGATGCCCTTTTTCTGGTGTACATTTGTCTCTTGGTTTTAAATTGTTTTTCGAAAACTGTCAAATGTGATGATATAGGAGATATGAGGATATGTATCCACCTTTTCTGCTACTTTGTGATGAACTATTACATGCACTACCATCTGATCTCCTACATCCATTTGGTCACATTTAAACTGAGTTGATTTATTCTCATACAAACCTGGGTGGCTTTATACTAATAAATTTCTGTACATCTAATTTTTTGCCTGTATTTCATTGTGTGATAATGTTTTCGTTTAATTTTGTTAGTCAACAATGTTAGGTTATATGATTTGAATGATATGTTGCTTTCAAGCGGATTTGTCCCTTGTGCAAAAACTTGTAGTGAATGTCAGAATTTGGTTTGGGAATGCCGTTTTCCTGACAAATGTTCTTATTTCCAAAAGTGTCAAATGCGATGATATAGGAGATATGAGGATATGTATCCACCTTTTCTGCTACTTTGTGATGAAATAGTACATGCACTACCATCTGATCTCTGACATTCATTTGATCTATTCTCATTCAAATCTGGGGGTTAGCCTGAGAATGTGTTACTTGTTGCCATGGTCTTTAAGGTGTTATCTTAACTGTTATGGTTGGACATTGCTATTTCTCCCATGATCATTCCAATAGTTGAAACCCCGCTCGCCTCTGTGATTTCTTATTCAATTTAGTGTCATTGGATCTTAGGTTTGTATATTTCAAATTTTATACATAACTTACATATCTGTGTGTCCAAATTGTTGGGTATAGTTCAAGTAAGAGTTCTCTTGATTAAATTACTGCCTTCTTGAAACATTATCAAATTGTTTGGTAGGCATGTTAAGCATCTGTTTGGCTGTATACTGATATCTGTTTTGGTTCCTTGTAATGACAGGAAAGCTGGAGGAGGCCAAAGGGTATTGACTCCAGGGTCAGGAGAAAGTTCAAAGGATGTGTGCTGATGCCCAACATTGGTTATGGATCTGACAAGAAGACCCGCCATTTCCTTCCTAATGGCTTCAAGAAGTTTGTTGTCCACAATGTTTCCGAGCTTGAGCTTCTCATGATGCACAACAGGTAAATTTTTTTCGCTTTGAAGTCCCATCTTCTACAGCATTTCTGGCCCTCCTATTAGTTTCAGCTTTTTGTTGTTGAAACTTAATATGTTTCTTCTGCTGTAGGACTTACTGTGCTGAGATTGCCCACAACGTGTCTACCAAGAAGAGAAAGGAGATTGTGGAACGTGCTGCCCAACTTGATGTTGTTGTGACCAACAAGCTTGCTAGGCTCCGCAGCCAGGAAGATGAATGAGCCCAGTTTTCCTTATAGCTCTATGTTTAGTATCTTCATTACGCCTAGTATTGTCGTCCTTCAAGCGTGATCTCGAACATCTTTTGTTAGTTCTTTATGTCGAGGAGATTTTGATCATTGGACCCAGTAATGTGTTATACCTCGGATTCTATCTTTGTGCCATGATTATTTCTGAGCATTCAAACCCATAATCTTGTCTTACGCTTGTGGAGTCCGACCTAAAAGGGCCGCAATTGTTCGTATTGCCACAGGTAACGCCCTAGTCCATTTGATCGTGGCAATGCTCTGTAATAACGTCGTCCACATGCCTTTGCTTTCCGATTTTTCTCCCCTGGCATGAGTTCGCCAATCCCTTTTGCTTAGAAGCTTGGATAAGAATAGCAGATGGTATGGTTCCGGTGAAATGGGAGTGTTCTGTGACATAACTTGGAGTCATACTAACACTTCTCTGCCGCATATCATCTCTATTTTTTGAATATTGGTTCTGTGTCACGCCTTTAAAAGCTGTCTTTACCACGCTTGTGGTTGGAACCTTGATGCACTCGGGTTCTATGGCGCGCCCAAAAACATATTTTCTCCAACTTTCGGGCACAGCATATTGCCACAGCAACTCTTACATTTCCTCTTACTTGCACTGTGTTAACTGTCTTTTAACCTTTCCCTTTCCCTTGTACAATTCCTATAGTTTGCTTGTATATTAGCTATCTTCATGGACACGATTTCACGATACTACTTTCATTTTGAATTAATACTTTATTGTTCAAAGCTTACAACAGCCGCGCTTTTCGGCCGCCCCTTGTTATATTATATACAGAAACAGCCGTTTGTTTGATTGAGAATCCTTTGTTTTGCAATGTCAAGAAAACTTTAGGAATGTAATATTTGAGGAAGGGTACAATGCAGAAGCGACAAGCAAGGCAATGATGCACACTGAACAAACCCACCAACTTCAACTTGTCGTACCAAGGTTTGCGCATCAAGACAATCTCAAATTTCACGTCAAAAATCGCACCCATGCACCAGTTTGATGCGCAGTACCAACCTACATAACTTTTGCTTCCCAAACAATACATCATCCATGTGCAACTACTACTTCGATTATATAGGATCCTCACTAGTCCCTACAGAAGATCCATTGATGACAGTCGGAACATGAATGCGGCCTGAGACGTGGAAAACACGAGGAAAGGGGGCCGTCTTACTCAAGTTTTCGAGTAAGAAGTGAATGAGACAGCGCAGCGCACACTCACAGAGATGTGTACTTGTGTTCAGATAATGCCTGTCTAATTTGTAGATGGAAGTTGTTTCAGAGACGCGACGAAGACCGTCTACATTCCTGAACACATGCTTACTCATGAGTCAAGACAGACTCCAACCAGCAGGAGTGCAGGACACAGATTCATCAAGCACACAATGCAAGGAGACAGAGAGACGAAGGATAAACAAGAACCAATATATTACAGCAAAAGACGAAAAATGAAGGCGCAAGAGTTTATATTCAAACTAGTAATATATATTGATCTCAATTCTTTGTCCAGATGGGAGGCTTATACATCAACTCCTTTCAAGATGGTGAACCAAAAAGAAGGAACAAAAAAACTTCCTTTTTTTGGGGGGTAGCCATAAGATTGGCTGCTCCCTTAAGTTGCCAAATATTGGCAATAATAGCAAGCTATTGAGCTTTTTATATCTAGGGTCAAAATTATAGTAACTGAAAACGAGCCGATTTGCTATCCATCAGTCACCAGAACCATGATAGATGAATTGCAGCAATCAGGTAGGTTTACTAATTTGCCAAGCAATGATCATCCTAGGCTGCTATACATGCATAAAAAGCACAGCTCTTTATTATCAGATGATCAAACAATTGGCAGTTAAGTTCATCTATCATGGTCGCAATGGCTTTCAGGACAAGCAATCGCAATTCCTCTATAGAGCAACAAATAAGCTCTTCTTAAAAATGTCATCACCGTTTTCAGACTTGGAAGCCTCGACAATTGATTTCTCCTGCTCCTCCTCGATTGACATCTCCTCCAGACGGCAATCCCCACTGCAGAATGCTTTCTCACCTCTGCAAGAAGGTCAAAACAATTCAATTATGTTTCCATTAGGAGGAAAATTCAGCAACCAAGTTTAGCAAATGTATTTAGATATCGGTTTCATACGGACCTATACATGTATATGTCTTTACCAACTTCCAACTTCTTCTTGCAGTAGTAGCAGTAGCTCAAGAAGTCGTCTGTTGGGTAGGGTGAGGGTGCAGATGTCTCGAAACATTTTTCTGAGCAAAGCATTGTGTCCTCTGAGCCTTCCTTCTTATTTCCAGCATCAATTCCATTGGGGTGACATTCCAAAACACAGTCACCAAAGATATGAATGGTTTTCGGGACAGGACCATGAGAGATTACACAGGTATAGTCCTCTGAAAGCTCAATCTCTTCGGGTGAAAGAGAACGAGCTAACCCATCATCAGAGGCAATTGGCGCTGGACCTATAGTCAAGTTATTCTCAGAGCTAGGGCGTAAACCAAACAAATCAGAGCCAGTACCCCCAGAAATGGTTTCTTTCTCAAAACGAGAATTCCTCAAATCGACATTACGAGAGCCCAATCTGTAAATATCTGATCCTAGCCTCTTGGAATCCAGAGAAAAGGACTGAACTTTCTCAAAGGGGTCAGATTCTAAAGGGTCTCCCCCAATCTCAAACAAAACTTCAGAGCTACCATTTTGAAGATTAGAAGGCCTCAACTTGGTGATTGGAAAAATGGGATAGTTTTTGGGCAACGACTTAGGTGCCTCAAAAAGATAGGCACCACCAGTGGGTGAACCCGGGGCGCGGCTCCTAATCTGTGAGCCAAATAAGACAGTCTTACTATTAGATAAAGGGATGGGTTTCTCAGGGATGTTCCTACCATCATCATCATCAAGAGAATCCACAAGGCTACCAAGCCCTACCTTATTACAATCCCAACACTTCTGATGACCGTCTAACGACGGTTTCGGAAACCTAAACGAGCTGCTCAAATTAGAGAACAGCTTGAAATCAAGAGGGGAGGTAGGGCTCCTAACTGAGTCACATTCTGAGGCAGACACAGGACTCAATCCTACAAATAGACCAGGCACAGTAAAAAAAGAGTTGGTCTTTTGCCTTTGCCCTAAAACATCAGACTGTGAACATGTATCAGTACCCCCATCAGATGTTATCTGACCCATCTGTTGATCTTTCTGAACTGATCTAGCTCTCTTCCTCAGCATTCTCACAAATTAGCCCTTATCTGCATTGCAGAAAATCAGGCTGCATAATCAATAAAAATTGAGGTAAACATCATATTTACCATACAATCATAATCATTGATTATTAAAGATTCAAATTAACCCAGATCATTAAATACAACAAACAAACATACATACCAACAACATTTACACAGTGTATCAGCTCCAAACAAGCATATACCCAGTAAAAATTGGGGTAAACATCATATTTACCATACAATCATAACCATTGACTAATAAAGATTCAAATTAACCCAGATCATCATATACAACAAACAAACAGACATACCCAAAACATTTACCCAGTCTATCAGCTTCAAACAAAGCATACCCAGCAAAATTTGAGCAAAAAAATTACCACCCAGATGGTAAATTAACCTGATAACAAGCTATTCATATTATACAGATTGCATGTGAAGGTAAAAGCACATATGAACAGCTCCCCAAAATAATGCAAGGAAGTACATGCAAATCTAAAGCTTCAAGTTCACACCTCAATGTATCAGAAAATTAAGTCATACCTAATCAAAAATGTCAGATTTTTTTTTCAATTGATTTCTAGATAAATGCAAGCATCAGATACACAAGTACAGCAAAAGATGAAATAAACCCATCAAAATTAATCAACCACAACAATCACCCTACCTTCAAAAACAAGCTAAAGAACACAAAAAAAAATCATCCAAAAAAACAAATGGGTATCAAATAATCAAGCTCAAAAACAATAAAAACCCCCAGATTCTAGCTCAAAAACAAACAAAATTAAATTAACATTACCTATAAAATGATTTTAATTGATTTTTTTCCCCTCTTCTTCAAATAAAAAGAAAAAGTATTGGAAGAGAGAAAAACTAAGAGGGGGTAATTATTAAATAAAAATGGGGAGAAGAAGTGAGTGAGAATTATTTCTGACAAGGTCTCTCTCACACTAATTAAATGGGGGAAGAAATATGGAATTTATAAAATAAATAAAAATTAAAAGGGATAAAAAAAAAGGCAAAGAAAAGAAGCAGAAAAAACTTGTCTTGTACTGCTAGTCTCTCTCTCTCTCTCTCTCTCTCAGTGAAATGCATCAAAATCAGGGAAGCAGGAGGAAGTAAGTGAGAAGGTGTATAGCTTCTCAAATACTCTTCCGCTTTTATCTTCCTTTTTTTACTGTGAGTTCTTTTTTTTTTTTTTTTTACCGTGGGTTTTGGGGTGTTAAACCGATGTAAGATAAATCAATCACCGTGACTCGTAGTTTTTGTTAATGACCACGGTGGCCATACTGTTAATTTTTTCGAGAAAAGTTACATAAATTTACGTTGTTTACTTAAAGTAGAATTTACTCATTTTTTACGGTGGATTGATCTTTCATTAACTGATGTAAGATACATCAATTACGAGTAGTTTTGTTAATTACCACCGTGTATTTCTTTAAGAAAGGTTGGGAGTACATGTTTAAGCGTAATGTTTTTTTAATTTACGTTGTTTTCTTACAGTTTAGTTTAGTCGTATTTCTACTTGTCCTACGTGAAATCGGTATTGTTATTTTTCCGGTCATTGTAATTGGAAATGGAAACTAATGTCCTAATTACAGCTTTGACTGAGATGTAATTAATGGTCAAGATAATGAAGATAATGTGTGATAGTATCTTTGAACGGAAGATAGTACAGAGATGAAATTTCTTTTGGTCAAGTAGATAAATTCTACTGGTACTATTTATTTATTATTGTACTATCTTTATTTTGTTTTTTTGCCACCTCACTTGAACAAGAAGGTTTCTTTGATTTTACTATTTCCTCTTGATTATTCCACCTTGGTGAATTTCCTCTGTTTTGGAAATTTTCACATTTGGTGAATTCCCTATCTTTGTACTGAGTATTAATTTTACCTTGCCACATAAATTCATAAGTTAGTCTCTTCTATGGACATATGTTCATCTAGAATACTTTCTACGACTCATATTCACATGACGCTTTTTATCTATAAAACCTTATTTTAGGCAGATAATAGGTCAAAGAATAAAGAATCAACACTGAGCGATGATCCCATGTAAAATCGCGAATGTCCCATGACATGACCATTCGTATACACTAACTCGTACTCGATTGTAAAACCAATCAACAATGCCAGAAATAACACGGTAACTATACATATGTCGGTCTCAATGTCTCATACCTTGTTTTTTCATTGAAATTGAAGTTCACTACTCGATCACATACAAGTTCTTTTTCGTCGATACTATGATTTAACAAATTGTCATTGATCTGATCAACTTTCATTCTTTTAACCGATTTGATAGTTTACCCTACTAAAGTAAAGTAATTCAACTCGTTGTCCATTCTACTACCTACCAACGTACTAAAATGTTTTAACTCAGGTCAGTACATGTTTATTGCATGCATAGTACAAACTAGTACAAGCATAGAAGTTAACATCTTGGCATAGTAAAGAAAAAGTCCTATTCTCTTTACTGACAATGTCCAATTAACATATAAAGTAAAAAGGGATGGTCAATCATTACATAAACATAACACTTTGCAAATATTATCAGGAAAATCAAAGCATCAAGCAACACTTAAATAAATAGTAAAAAATTCCGATTACTTAATTAAAAAGTTTGGAAATATTTGCAAGGCCAATTAGTTAAACGATCGATCATATGGACTTTTGCAATTACCATGAGAACGTTTAATATATATTTACACTCTAATCGTGTAATAGTTTAGACCAACTCACATCGTTGTCAAGCCATCTCTCGTATTTCCGACTTCTGTGAATCGTAACATCGTCCTACATTCAATTTTCACTAACTTCTTTACACATATAGCTAGTCGGTTTTATAAGATGATGTGACGGTACTTGTTAATCTAGGTGGATTGAAAAGGTATAATCTAGAGATTAACATACTAGGATTAAGGTCTCCACCGACCAAAAGGAAGAAAGGTAAAAAAATATAGGGATTCATGGTCATGGAAATTGAAGTCAAATAATAAATTCTGGGTAAATGTTTGTTAATCATGACAATAGTGAAAGAGCACAACTTTAACATTTTAGTGCAGGTGGTAAAAAGATCTCGAGGAAATCTTGACACACAGGTTCTGTTTTTTTCTTAATGATTTCTTCCTTAAACCTGTTGTTATGTATGTACAGTATTCTGTTCACCCTCTTTTTTTGGCCTCTTGTGACATGCATGAACCACCTCTCACAGTACATTTCGGAAGAATGCCTTTTGAATTTTGACTAGCTAGCTACTTACTCCATCCTACTAGTACTGTAATACTTGTGATCCCCTTAATCCAAATGTGTGTCTGTGAAGATACTAATAGTAATCCAAATGGTGCGTCGTCGTCTAAACTCTAAAGTGTGAGAATGAATTTGACTTTCGATACCAAGGCTTTCTACATGTAATATAGTGAACTCAATTACTCGGTGCTGCACGCAAATAACAAAAATATTCCATGTATTTTATACGCCATATAAGATGTTGTGTTATGTTCTAATCAAATAGTTGAATCTTACAAGGTTGTCTGAATCACTAAATATAATGTAAAGATAGATATCGGCTTATCGAGTTCAAAAGTTTGACAAAGGTAATTAAAGCTAATACTTAGGTAATAAGTAATATTTCTTATTTACTTGCAAAGGACAATTGCATTTTATTTTGATTCAGTGTCCTTATATCTCTTTGAAGAGAATGGTACGTAATTTCAGTGTTCAAACCATCAAATTTTCATCGAACTGAAACACACAACTTTCTCTAATATTGGTTTTAATTTCTTTAATATAATCGAGCTAATTAAATGTTAAATTATTAGGTGAACGAATAGTAGTGTACTAAGCAAATAAAATGAGAACAAAACAAAGTCTATGAAAGAATTAGTATGTACAGCGTATTTGTCACTGATTTGACAGTCAAACAACCACCCTCCATCAAGTATATAGCGACATATAACGGCACTTAACAGACGTTAACTAGAATTATTAATTGTGGGGTCAATTTTCAGCGTTTTGCTTTGTCAGATCGCAGTTACTTTCCTAGTTTCCTCTTTTTTACCGCATAGTGTATAAGATTTGGTATGGCTCAACTCAAAGAACAATATGTTCGTTATACATACAATTAACTGCATCCTATATTATCGAAAAAAACCCAATAAAATGCTGATATGGTATAGGGTTGAACATAAAGAACATGAGTATAATTCAAATTGGTTCAACCATTCTCAATTGAGTTCAATCTTATCTAATACTATATATTAAAACCTGAAACCAAGTATTTCCTATGAAGATACTTGACATTCATTAATTGGATAACACTAATTAATCACATAATATGGAAATTACTAGCTAATTTATAGAAAATAATATAATTTATGGTGATTATGGTGGTAAACTAATTTATGCAAAATAATAGTGTTCATATTCTCACTTGAGAAAACAAAACATAGAATCTCATTGTTGGATTGAGGAGAAAATCTCTTAAAAATGAAAACAAATAAACTCTTAACATGTGCCCCTTGGGCACACGTTAGAAAAA
Source organism: Spergularia bocconei (assembly GCA_963457585.1). Lineage (NCBI taxonomy): Eukaryota > Viridiplantae > Streptophyta > Magnoliopsida > Caryophyllales > Caryophyllaceae > Spergularia > Spergularia bocconei. The sequence continues at coordinate 775,149 of OY734957.1, read as the reverse complement.
CCGATAATATTATAACAAAGATAAATTGATAATTTAGTATAACAATATAAATATACAGCCCGAGCGCGACAATTTCATAAAATGAACATAACAATATATATATATCCAACAAGTATACTCCTAAGATAATCCATGGTTTTTCGATAGTATGGCTCCAGAGCAAAAATCGCTCAAATTTTGGTGGTAATCTCTAAGTATAATATAATACGGATTTACAAATTATTAGAGTAAAAAACCAAATAAAAGATAAGGAAAACGGCAAAAACAGTTATAAATCCATACAAATTGACGAGCGTAAAAACGGATGAAATACTTCACAAAATGGGGAACCAACACTCAAATCCAACAAGTATAGTCCTTAGAAATCAACAGTAATGTTTGGAGGACATTTGAATTTTTTTTCGAAAAATTGATCAAATTTGACTAGAATCGCAGTACGTAATCCACGGTTTTTCGATAATATGACTTCACAGTAAAATCGGCTCAAATTTTGGTGGTAGTGTCTAAGTATGATATAATGAGGATTTGAAAATTATTAGGGCCAAAAACATAAGTAAAGTTAAGTAAAACGGCTAAAATAGATATAAATCCATACAAAATAACGAGCGTCAAAACGGATGAAATACTTCAAAAAATGAGAAACCAAAACTCAAATCAAACAATTATAGTCATACGGTATCTATAGTATTGTTTGCAGGAAATTTAGTTTTTTTTCAAAAAATTAATCATATTTGACCAGAATCACAATACATAATCCACGATTTTTCTATAATATGGCCCCGGAGCGAAATCAGCTCAAATTTTGGTGATAGTGTCTAAGTATGATATAATGAGGATTTGAAAAATATTAGGGCCAAAAACCTAAGTAAAGTTAAGTAAAACGGCTAAAAGTTTTAAAAATCCATATAAAGTGAAGAGCGTCGAAACGGATGAAATACTTTACAAAATGAGGAACTAAAACTCAAATCCAACAAGTATAGTCATAGGGTATCTATAGTAATTTTTGGAGGACATTTGTTTTTTTCAAAAAATTGATTAAATTTGACCAGAATTGCAGTACATAATCCACGGTTTTTCGATAATATGACTCCGGAACGAAATCGGCTCAAATTTTGGTATTAGTGTCTAAGTATGATATAATGAGGATTTGAAAAATATTAGGGCCAAAAGCCTAAGTAAAGTAAAGTAAAACGGCTAAAATATCTATAAATCCATACAAAGTGAAAGGCGTCGAAACGGATGAAATACTTCACAAAATGAGGAACTAAAACTCAAATCCAACAAGTATATTCATAGGGTATCTATAGTATTTTTGGAGGAAATTTAGATTTTCTCAAAAAATTAATCATATTTGACCAGAATCACAATACATAATCCACGGTTTTTCGATAATATGGCTCCGGAGCGAAATCAGCTCAAATTTTGGTGATAGTATTTAAGTATGATATAATGGGGATTTGAAAAATATTAGGGCCAAAAACCTAAGTAAAGTTAAGTAAAACGACTAAAAGTGTTAAAAATTCATATAAAGTGACGAGCGTCGAAACCGATGAAATACTTCACAAAATCAGGAACTTAACACTCAAATCCAACAAGTATAGTCTTAGGGTATCTATAGTAATGTTTGGAGGTCATTTAGATTTTTTTCGAAGAATTGATCAAATTTGACCGGAATCTTTAGTACATAATCCACGGTTTTTCGATAATATGGCTCCGGAGCAAAATCGGCTCAAAATTTGGTGATAGTGTCTTATTATGGTATAATGAGGATTTGAGAAATATTAGGGCCAAAAACCTAAGTAAAGTGAAGTAAAACGACTAAAATAGCTATAAATCCATACAAAGTGACGAGCGTCAAAACGGATGAAATAATTCACAAAATGAGGAACCAACACTCCAATCCAACAAATATAAACCTAAGGTATTTACAGTAATGTTAGGAGGATATTTATATTTTTTTCGAAAAATTGATCAAATTTGACTGGAATCGTAGTACATAATCCACGATTTTTCGATAATATGGCTCCGGAGCGAAATCGGCTCAAATTTTGTTGGTGGTGTCAGTATGATATAATGAGGATTTGGAAAATATTAGAGTAATAAACCTAAGAGAAGTTAAGTAAAACGACCAGAACGGTCATAGATCCATACAAAGTGACGAGCGTCGAAATGCATGAAATGCTTCACAAAATGAGAAACCAACACTCAAATCCAACAAATATAGTCATAGGATATCTGTAGTAATGTTTGAAGCACATTTGATTTTTTTCGAAAAATTAATCAAATTTGACTAAAATAATAAGATAATCCACGATTTTCAATAATATGGCTCCAGAGCGAAATCGCCACAAATTTTGGTGGTAGTGTCTAAGTATGAGCCAAAAACTTAAGTGAAGTTAAGTAAAACAGTCAAAATGGTTATAAATCCATACTAAGTGACAAACGCCGAAATTGATGAAATCTAATCTAACACTATACTATCTATTAAAACCTGAAACCAAGTCTTTCCTAGAAAGACACTTGACATTCATTAATTGGATAGCATTAAGTAATTACATAATATGAAAATTATTAGCTAATTTATGGAAAATAATAGTGTTGCTAATAATAGTATAACAAAGATAAATTAACAATTTCATAAAATGAATATAACAATCTAAAAGAGAGATTTTTGAAGAGTATAGGGAAAGTCCAACAAAAGATAAATGCCGAGAGTTTAAAAAAAATGAGAAATACCCACATTTTATTATAACAAGTCAAATGTACAATTATTAATAATCTACATATAGAATCCTTAATTTCGTGAGACTCTTTAATAGATTGTGAGATTTTTATAAAGCGTAGAGAGAGTCCATCATAATGAGAGAGTTTAGTGTATGTTGAAAGAGCAATAGAGAAAGAGTCTATCATCTGAGAAATAATTAAAGAGTTTAATGTACGATAAAAGAGCAAAAAATGAGAGGATAAATTTCACAGTTAATTATTAACAATTCAAACAAGGAATTTTTGCAGAATATAAAGAGAGTCCATCATTTGAAAAATACTTAAAGAGTTAAAAGAACAAAAAGATATTATTAACAATTCACACAGAGTTTCTCATTTTCGTGAAACTTTTACATAAACCTATATCATAGAAACACGATTTTTATTAAAAAGAATGGTTCTTTTGAAGTGTATAGAAGAAATGCTGTTGTATAATTTAAAAATAGACAACTTTCTATTTTTTTTTGGATTGATCATAAATTTAAAATACATGTAAGCGACACCACTACAACTGATATGAATTATTTTAATTGAAAGGATAACATAGTTGGTTAGAAGCATAAAAATCATTAAGAATGATATAATATTTGAACCGTGCAACGCATGAGTTTAAAACTAGTATAGATATAAAGCTCGGTCGCTGGTCGGACATGTAAAATAGTTGAACTTAATTATAATAACGACAGTTAAATTTAGTACCAAAATAATTTTGGTAGAGTAGTGTTCTGAAATTGACATCTTAACGACAATACCACTATACTAATGTGTCACACTTTAACAATACTAAGTTACGACTTAGGATGGTATAAGTTATGACTTATGAGTAAACTGAACACGATAGTGAAACGAAATAACGAATCATTTAGGATTTTACTATGGTGAAAAGGGGAGAAAAATAGTTTAAACTTGTGGTCAATATTATTCCTATTCTCCTTAAAAAAAATTATTCTTTATCAAAATATTCTTTTTTGGGATATTTACTGACTTCTTTTATTGTCGTTTTCCGTGACTCAGCTTTATGGCTTTAGGCGACAGATGTGACGACATGTGTACGATCATTTCTCCTCTCACCTGATCATCCAACGGCTCATATTGCAAGATTTCTACTTTCAGGAGTGCCCATCCAACGGCTCCCTGAATATTTCGTGAACATTTATATTTATAAGCAAAATTAATGCTTCTGGAGTTCTGGATAATCGGTCCTACCACACGTGTTAAGCTATGCGTGTGAATTGTGATTGTGGTTGCCAAAAACTCAATTAAAAAAAAAAAAACACAATAAACGATCTCACGTCTGGTAATAAATCGAGAAATGCAAGACGAACCATCAAATATTGAGAGTATATGAAAAGATTAACAATCAAATTTTTACGAAAGCTTCTTAAAGATAATATTACGAGTTGAATATGATATTGAAGCCAAAAGCCTATAGTAAGTTCAAAAATCGCACATAAATTTTATTAGGCGAATGAGGTGAAAATACTAAAACAACTTAACTAAATTGATTTTCAAGTAAATAAACCATTAAATAAAAATCAAATTCGTATTTTTTCTAAATGTCCATCCAAGTCTTTAAGTAGAGACATGTAAAATGTAATCAAATTAAACCTTTTGAATAACTATTTAAATCATTACTCATAACATACTCTACCTTCGCCGTAAGTATACTTCATACACATTTGAAGTGCAATGAATATTACCTTAATAATTCCTTGTATTTGAAGTATATACCATCATCATACCATCATCAAAAGCATTAGGTGTGATAGCGTAAGATTTGGCGATTTGAGGTGGTACAGTGGAACATATTAAGTTGGTTGTTAATAATCTAATTTCTTTCACAAGTAACGAAATATTCCATCTATAAAGAGAATTTGTAGAATATTTAATTTTAAGTCGATCTATTTCTTTATTATACTGTGATATATTTAATTTTAACATAAAAGCAATCGTCGAGTAAGATATACGAGTACTAATGTTCAGGTCTTTGCTGTTAGATGGTCCTCCTATATTCAGACAAGTCTTTTGAAATTATAAAATCTTGGCCTATGCAAATATATCACACACATCCAGACCCAAATGATAATTAACTAATAGAAAGTGAAAAAAAACTAAAATGTAACTAAACTTTTTACCTCATCCTAATTCAATCGTACTCGACTTCCGGACACCGGACCGGAACCTGACTGAAAAGATCCGATGATCGGACTACTTACGGTCCAAAACCGAGCTAACCAAAATGGCACAAACAGAAACGTGTGGAGTAAACTGGACCAGACATTATAATTATCATACTTCTGGATATAACTGGACCAAACATCGGACCAACTTTGATGTTTGTAGCGGAGTCAGAGTAACATAGATAAATACCGCCAATGCAAGAGCAATGAAATAAGAACAATGGAGTAACGTATGAAATACGAGCAAATGAGGAGTAGTATAACACTGTAGTTAGAGACAGACAGTCAGACAGTATAGAAGCGAACCAGCATCCACAATTCAGAACTTCGTAGCAGATCTAGTAGCGAGAGCAAAAAGCGAAGGTTACTAATGTACTCCGTAATAAACAAGCATAAATCTCATCATAAATAAAACTTCCAGGACACGACAACATGTACGTACTCCTGTCATTACATTAATACCTGAGAGTCACAGTCACTGTACATTTCAGTGAGGCACGTAAACCACCAGTCTTACTGAATACGGAGTAGTAATGTATGAAATACGAGCAAATGAGCAATGGAGAAAAACACTGTAGTCAGAGACAGACAGTCTAGAAGCGAACCAGCATCCACAAATCAAAACCTAGTAGCATATCTAGTAGCGAGAGCGAAAATAGAAGGTTCCTAATGTAATAAACAAGCATGAATCTAATCATAATAAAAACTTCCAGGACATGACAACATGTACGTACTCCTGTCATTACATTAATACTAAGAGTCACTGTACATTTCAGTAAGGCACGTAAACCACAAGTCTTATTGAATAGTTATCAGCCTTACTACAATACGTGCCTCCATATTCTTAATACTCTTTGGCCCGACAAGATACGAGTTGTGTTCCAGGCTGATGAAGACATAAGCGAACTTCAAACAGGCTACCAACGCAAAACAGGATCAAATCCTGTATTTGTTCGGATCAAATTCTGAAGTATAATTGCATCATAAGTGAACTGCAGTGGCAGGGTCAGGGCGAACACCTGAAAGTTAAGTGTAGCAAAAAGATATTGACTGCCAGACGACTACATAGGAAGACGCACGTAACAAAGCTTCTACGTCAAAGCAAGGGGGGTAGCATATAATGCAATTTCAAAGTAGAAAAATCAAAACGTCACTGATTCTAAAGATGGAATACACCATGACTCATAGGCCATAGCCAGAGTGTATGTCCCCGAAAATAGCTGTAATTATTTTCATGGACGGTGATTGCAATATTTGATATAACAACTTAGACATTTCTGGTGTTTACTCATGGTAGTCATGGATACAACACATCTTAGGAGTGATCAACAAACACTAGAGACAGTTCATGCATTAGGTCCTGTAGATGAATTGTAAGGCTAACTTCCAATCCCACAGACCATAAGCAATATAAAAAGAGCTCAAACCAAGGACTCAAGGAAGTACTAGTGTTGACACAAGACACACACACGATGCGACAAGGATACGGGGATTCATGATTTTCAAAAGATGAAACAACCAAATACGACACACTTGTGGGCACGTTAGAAACTTTTTCTTTAGAAATAGAGTTCAATAAAATAAACCAAGAAACCAAAAAAAAAAAAAAAAACGAATACCAAGCGATATAGCCAAAACTTTCTGCTGTTAATATGCTTTCATCCAGGCTCCACGCATCCCGCTTAAAAATAAGTCAGTTGGCGAACAAGAAAGTGTCCCACCTCCCAAGCGTGTCCATTACCTTTTAATTTCAACATTGACACTCCATTTTAGCGTATTTAACCTGGTTTACTGATAAGAATTTAAAATTATAGATACTTAGTGAAAGAAGAACCTCCAATCACTCATAAAGTGGATTATAGCAAAATATACCCCTAAGGGCTTCCACCAGAAATTAAGTGGTTTTTGTACCGGGCTCATTTTCAGCCAAAACCAGTGAATTACAGTATATACTTCAGTTTGGCCAAATTTGACCAATTTGTTTTGAAGTAGCCAAATTTTTTCAAAACTATACTGTGGATGACCCTCAAGAAACTTTATTGAACACAAGGGTTTGTTCCTCAGTTATGGTAGTTTCTTAAGCCCTTTCAATAGACGTCATACGTTCAGGACTAGGCCAACTTGCGGTTATTGCCAATTCTAGGAACCTAACATGGGTTTTTGGCTCGAGAATTTTTCAAAGACATATAATGTGACCCCTAGGGGCATCCACACAAATATGAGCCGTTTTTGTTTCACAACCATTTTAAGCCAAAAACTATGAATTATACTTCAGTTTTGGCAAAATTTGACCAATTTGTTTTGCAGTAGCCAACAATTCTCAAAACCATACAAGGGACGCCGCTCAAGTAATTGTGTTGAATGGTGAGGGTTGGTTCCTCGGTTATGGTAATTACTTAAGCTCTTTAGCTTGGCGTCATTGGTTAAAGTCAACATCAGTTTTCGCCGATTTTGAGAACCGAAAATAGTTTTTTAGCTCTAGTATTTTTCAAAGACACATAATGTGACCCCTAGGGGCTTCCACAAAAATTTGAGCCGTTTTTTTGTCGACCATTTGGAGTCAATAAGTGTGAATTATATACTTCAGTTTTGCCAAAATTGACCAATTTGTTTTCAAGTAGCCAAAAACTCTCAACACTATACCATCGATGATGCTCAAGTAACTGTGTTGGATATGAGGCTTGGTTCCTCGGTTTGGCAACGTAACATAGGTTTTTGGTTCTAGTATATAGATAAGACACAATGTAACCCCTAGGGCCTACCAGTAAAATTTGAGCTGTTTTTGTTTCGGGACCATTTAAAGGCAGTGAATTATATACTTCAGTTTACGCAAATTTTCTCACAACTATAACATGGATGACTCTCAAGAAACATTGCTGAATATGAGGGTTTGTTCCTCGGTTATGGTAATTTCTTATGCCATTTTAGTGGACATCATTCGTTAAGGCCAACGTGCAGTTTTTGCCAATTTTAGGAACCTAACATAGGTTTTTGACTCAAGTGTTTTGCTAAGACACATAATATGGCCATAGGGGACTCCAGAAAAATTTGAGCCGTTTTTGTATCGGGACCTTTTTGAGCTAGAAATCGTGAATTATTATTCAATTTTGGCCAAATTTAACCAATTAGTTTGAAGTCGCCAAATTTTCTCAAAACTATACCATGGGTGATGCTCAATAAACTTTGTTGGATATGACGGTTTGTTCCTCGGTTATGGTAATTTCTTAAGCCCTAATAGTTGACGTCATTCGTTAAGGCCAACGTGTAGTTTTTGCCGATTTTTGGAACCAAACATAGGTTTCTGACTCTATTGTTTTGCTAAGGTACATAATAGACCCCATAGGGCTCCCACAAAAAATTTGAGCCGTTTTTGTTTCGGGACCATTTTGAGCCAAAATCGTGAATTATATCCTTCAATTTCGGCAGAGTTGGACCAATTTGTTTTTAAATAGGCAAAACTTCTCAAAACTATAGATCCCCAAGAAACTTGTTGGATATGAGAGTTTGTTCCTCGGTTATGGTAGTTTCTTAAGCCCTTTCAGTAGACGTCACTCGTAAAGGCCATTGCACGGTTTTTGTCGATTTTGGGAATCTAACATAGGTTTTTGACTCTAGTATTTTCTAAGACACATAATGTGACCCCTTGGGGTTTCCACAAAATTTTTGAGCCGCTTTTGTTTCGGGACGATTTTGAGCGAAAACCGTGAATTATATCCTTCGATTTTGGCCAAATTTTATCAATTTGTTTGAAGTCGCCAAATTTTCTCAAAACTATACCATGGATGAACATCAAGAAACTTTGTTTGATATGAGGGTTTGTTGCTCGGTTATGGTAGTTTCTTAAGCCGTTTTAGTAGACGTCACTCGTAAAGGCCAACGCACGGTTTTTGCCAATTTTGGGAATCTAACATAGGTTTTCGGCTCTAGTATTTTCTAAGACACATAATGTGACCCATAGGGGTTTCCACAAAATTTTTGAGCCGCTTTTGTTTAGGGACGATTTTGAGCCAAAACCGTGAATTACATCCTTCAATTTTGGCCAAATTTGATCCATTTGTTTGAAGTCACCAAATTTTCTCAAAACTATACCATGGATGAACCTCAAGAAAGTTTGTTGGATATGAGGGTTTTTTGCTCGGTAATGGTAATTTCTTAAGCCCTTTTAGTTAAAGTCATTCGTTAAGGCCAACGTGCAGTTTTTGCCAATTTTGGGAACCAAACACAGGTTTTTGACTCTAATGTTTTGCTAAAATACATAATAGACCTCTAGGGGCTTCCACAGAAATTTTTAGCCGTTTTTGTTTCGGGACTATTTTGAGCCAAAACCGTGAATTATGTCCTTCAATTTTGGCCAATTTGGACCAATTTGTTTTTAAGAAGGCAAAACTTCTCAAAACTATACCATGGATGATCCCCAAGAAACTTTGTCGGATATGAGGGTTTTGTTCCTCGGTTATGGGAGTTTCTTAAGCCCATTCAGTGGATGTAACTCGTAAAAGCCAACGCACTGTTTTTGCCGATTTTGGGAATCTAACATAGGTTTTTGGCTCTAGTATTTTCTAAGACACATAATGTGACCCTTAGGGGTTTCCACAAAAGTTTTGAGCCGCTTTAGTTTCGGGACGATATTGAGCCGAAGCCGTGAATTATATCCCTTCAATTTTGGCAAAATTTGATCAATTTGTTTGAAGTCGCCAAGTTTTCTCAAAACTATACCACGGATGAACCTCAAGAAACTTTGTCGGATATGAGGGTTTGTTGCTCGGTTATGGTAGTTTCTTATGCCTTTTCAGTAGACGTCACTCGTAAAGGCCAATGCACGGTTTTTGCCGATTTTGAGAATCTAACATAGGTTTTTGGCTCTAGTATTTTCTAACACATAATGTGACCCCTAGGGATTTCCACAAAAGTTTTGACCGAATTTGTTTCAAGACGATTTTCAGCAAAAACCGTGAATTATATCCTTTAATTTTGGCTAAATTTTATCAATTTGTTTGAAGTCGCCAAATTTTCTCAAAACTACACCATGGATGAACCTCAAAAAACTTTATTGGATATGAGGGTTTGATACTTGGTTATGGTAGTTTCGTAAGCAGTTTTAGTGGACGTCATTCGCAAAGGCCAACACACGGTTTTTGCCGATTTGGGGAACCTAACATAGGTTTTTGGCACTAGTATTTTGCTAGGACATATAATGTGACCCTTAGGGGATTTTAAAAATTTGAGCCATTTTTTTTCCGGGACGACTTTGAGCCAAAACCGTGATTTATGTCCTTCAATTTTGGCGGAATTTGACCAATTTGTTTGAGCTCGCCAAATATTCTCAAAACTATACATGGATGACCCTCATGATTGTTTGTTGGATATGACAGTTTGTTCCTCAGTTATGGTAATTTCTAAAGCCCTTTTAGTTGACGTCATTCGTTAAGGCCAACGTGCAGTTTTTGCCGATTTTGGGAACCAAACATAGGTTTTTGACTCTACTGTTTTGCTTATATACATAATAGATCCCTAGGGGCTTCCACAAAAATTTTGAGCCATTTTGTTTCGGGACCATTTTGAGCCAAAATTGTGAATTATATCCTTCAATTTCGGCAGATTTGGACCAATTTGTTTTTAAGTAGGCAAAACTTCTCAAAACTATACCAAGGATGATCCCCAAGAAACTTGTTGGATATGAGAGTTTGTTCCTCGGTTATGGTAGTATCTTAAGACCTTTCAGTAGAAGCAATCCATAATAGAAAATTAAACCACCCAGGCTACTACATAGGAATGAACATGTGACAAGGACCTATAACGTCAAATAGAGGGGGCAGCATGTAATACAATCTTAAAAGAAGAACAAACTTACCTCAACCTTAAGGTAAAAAATACATAAGATCATAGCCAGAGCTTATGCACTCAACAATATCTGCAACCATTTCCATGGTCAATAATTACATAGAAACAATGGCAACCGTCAAAGAGTTCAAACCTAGGAAGAACTTCCACATACACCAGACACATTCAAGTTTCAAAAGAAGACAAGAAAGAGCAATAAAGTAGTCTGTACGCTAACACAATCCAGAGACGCGGTGGAGCTGTCGTGATGGATAATAAGTCTAAAACAAACGGCAACAACAGAAGATTACTCATTCTGCAGCGAAATCATCTTTCAAAAACCTAGGAAGTACTTATACATACACGAGAAGCATTCAATTTTAAAAACAAGACAAGAAAGAGCGATAAAGTAGTCAGTAGGCAAACGCGAATCAGAGAGGCAATCCAGCTGTCGTGATGGATAAAAAGTTTAGAACAAACACCAACAACAGAAGATTACACATTTGGCAGTGAAATCACAGTTCAAAAATTGATAAATAAGAAGATCAATTTGCTTTCAATCAAACTTCATTTTATTAGAAAATTAGTAACTTACTAACAACATTTTAAGACTACTGAATTTTGCAATACCACGATAACAAATTTATCTAGTATGCAACTGCCACTAAATACCTTCCTGCAACAAAAGAATGCACTATTACCCGAATAAATTACGGTGCTTCCCAGCAGAATTACTGTGGCACTTGGTGTCGACAGGAGATGTTGAAGTGCACAATACACACAAGTGTCCAATACAAACTTAATAATGATCAATTGGTCGGAGAGGTGTAAGGCTTTCCACATACTTCACAACTCCTATAGCAAGGCCAGCATTTGGAAAGGGGCCTAGATCAAGACGAACACCATAAACATCATGCTCCCTAAGTTCACAATCTTCGAAACCATAAGAGAATAACTTTGCATTATAATTGACAAGGTAGAGACGTTGCACATCTAGATGTTCTACCAGGCTCAACCCAACGACGGGTCCAAGTCGAAGAGAATGAACCATGTCCCAAGAATCCTCTAAACCATATTCCTTCATTACCCACACTTGAACCTCCTCCTTTTGAAACGAGCTAGCAATCATAGCAAGATTCTGCCTAAGCACACAAAGACCCTTCCCTTTATGCACGCCTTCAGGTATTGGTGGTCCTCGATAATACTTGAAAATCTCCTCAGTCATTTCAAAGGCAACAACATCCGAGGTGTTTAAACATGGCCAATGGTAAAATCCATTGACAAGGGAATGACTATACTCGGGGGGGCAATCATGCATGCCCGGGAAAGGCGGGTCTTCCAATGGAGCAAAGGGTGCAAAATCATCATAATGCCCAAGGGAGTATATAGTTCTCCAAGAATCACTAGCACAATCATAAACCCTAACAAGCCACCCTTCCTCGACATAATGTACCGCTTGCCAGCGAAAAATAACCACAATTTTAAACTCACCAATCTTATGATCAAACCCAAATCCAATCAGTAAAGCATCTAATAGCTTCATTTCGTAATAACCCCTTTCAAATACATCGAAAGGAAACGAAATTCGGGGCAAAATGTGTCGAAATTCTCGAGTAGCAGGATTCCATAAGACAATAGTACCACCAGAAGCTTCAACTAATCTATGAAATATGCAATAAACACCATTAACAGGTCCAATTACATGAATAATTCTATGGAAATCACGGCCAAATTTCTCCCTTTTCTCATCAAACCCATCATCAAGAAAAGGTGGGCACTCCAAATCTTCAAACTTTATATCTAATTTATGATCATAAACTGATATAACATGGTTTTGTGTAATTGGGTCTTTGCGGAAACATATAATCTTACCAGAATTTCTAGCTTCTGGGTGAAGATTGTAAATGTTGATGAAGGAAGATGATTGCATCAAATTTCGCCATCTCTTGCACACGCATTTGAATCTGCAAATTGATTTCACTGGTAATCTCACTAAAATTTCAATCTCAATTTCATCTGGTAACATTTCTCTTTCCTTGTGAATTCGGAATGAATCACAAGGTTTTATATTGGTGAGTTTTATGGGGAGTTTTTTAAGTTTATTGACGTTTTAACCTTTTTTTTGGATGATTTTCGTTTTTCACGAGTTATCGTTTAAAGACAATCTAATTGAGTTACCGTCAAGTTTGTCACATACATGGTGAGTCACCAAAACCGTTTTTTTTCTTTTGGTTATAATGATGAGTCACCAACACCATAGATGGTCGTTTTAGCCTACATTTACATATTTTGGTAATTGGAGCTTTCGGAGCCCATTTACAATAAATCGATGTAAATCCGATTCATGAAAATCGATTGTACCACACTATCACTTTATCTATAAAGTTACTTTGGTATAATAATTCTACAATAGCTACCAACATTTGGTAGCCATTGTAAGAGGATAAAGACCATTTAATTTCTTTGATTAAATCTTAGCCATTGAATTGTTTGACCATATAAATTATTAAATCAAAATTTAATTTTAAAAAAACTAATTAATGAAACCAGATTTTAGAGGAAGTTAGAAACATCAAAACCCCTTTTTCTCTCTTGTTCCTCCCCCCTCCCTCACCGCCTCTCCACCCCAGGAACCACCGCTGGCCCACAGCACACTACGACCCCCAGACCTGTCGCCCAAGACCACCAGACACCACCAAACCGCTGGTCTCCACCAACACGCCCCCAAACATTTCACGATATTAGGGGTCGGAGGAGGGACGGCCGGACAGGAGATGGTCTTCGTGGGCCGAAGGGCGTGACGACGGTGGTCCGTGGGTGCGGGGGTGCTCGCTGGTTGGGGGTTTGGGTGTAGGGTTAGGGTTGGGGTGGTGCTGGGCAGTGAAAAGGTGGTGGCGGATAGGGGGGGGGGTGAGGAGAGAGACCATTAAGGGGTTAGGGTGAATGTATTTAATTTCTTATTGAATAAAAATTATTATTTTGGATTTAATAAATTAATTTCTAGGTCAAACTTGTAATGGCTACCATGTAACACCCCCAAATTTCCTGTCATTTTTTTATATAACATTTTTGAGAAAAATCCGGAACGCTACTCAGGAAATTTGAAGGTGTCACTCCGCATCCAAGTCGTAACTTGAATGCAAGAAGAATTTCAATATCAGATCCACAGTCTAATTAGTTTAAAGTGGCCAATTACATGGGAAAACTAAAAAAAAAAAATTACAATAGTTCAAAAACTCCAACTAAAGTATGAAATGACTAAGTCTAGTGAATCGTCTAGCAATTATAGTTTCTAGCTTTATTCCATGATCTAATCTAAATCTGAAGGTGAATCGCGCCCCAACAAGCAAGCATCACATCCCACCTGTGGTAGATTTAAAGCACGAAAATCACAGTTGAAAAAGTCAGAAAATTGAGTAAACTAACACCACAACTTGTAAAAACCAAAACACTTACCTTAGTTTCGAAAACGTTTTATTTTTCATTTTTAAAACAACATCTAGCACATAACCATATATACCAATCTAATCAAGAATTCAAAACCAACAATAGAAAGTTCAGCACAATAAACCAACGTCCTTTAATCTTTTAAGTTATGTGAGATTTGTCCCATTTTCACCAATCCAAACCATAACTGCAAATAAGTTGTGTCACCGCGGCGCCAACCGCCCTAAGGCTAGCAATCATTGCAAACAGGTTGTGTCGCCTCAGCGCCAACCGCCCAAAGGCTAGCAAAGTTAATGAAAAGAAGAATTGCAAACAAGTTGTGTCACCTCAGTGCCAACCGCCCAAAGGCTAGCAATGTTAATATGGAGAATGATTGCAAATAGGTTGTGTCACCTCAGTGCCAACCGCCCAAAGGCTAGCATTGTTATTAATAATCCTCTTGTATCGTCTTTCGCTTTAAATGTTTTAATTTGTTTGAAAAGCCAATCAATTTTGATCATATGATATTCCAATAAATACAATCCAATAACCATTATAAGATTTGCAAGCCATAGTAATCAATTCAATCAGTGAACATTCAATCTTATATTACAAAGTAACATTCTTGCCACAAGGCAAACTATACAAAATAATCGAATAATGATTCCAATCAAATCACAATAGAGCAATTATATAAAAAGATAGTTCTCCACCTATTATGATACTATGTTCTCATCCCAACACATCAATCACACTTAGCACATAATTTTCGCAAGGTTTCTACAAATTGAGGAAGGGTTGAGCATGCTAGCTTACCTTCACAAACTCAAGCACAAACAGCACTACTCAGAGAAGTAATCCTCGTTCACGAACTCCTCGTCTACAATTATATAAACACGAATCTAAATAAGTCACTAATTCATCTACCCATCATACTAACTTCCTACCTAGATATGCAACCTTATATGCCATGTATGAATGTCCCACGATATATATATCAAGCAATAGACCTCCCCCAAAACATAAACGAACCAAGAGTATAACAATTGCAATCCTATTACTCTAACTAGTTCATAATCACAATTAAAACGCTAATAACATGAAAATTCCAAAAGAGTCAAATAACTTTGTTAAAACAGAATTTAGACCTTCAAAAATCGTACTTTCATTTACCCATATTAATCCCAATTTAAACCAACTAAATACATTATGTAAAAACCTTCAAAAACTCATGTTTTTGGCCTAATTAACCTTAAATCCGAAAATTAGTAATTAAATTCCGAAAAATCAGAAACTAATTCTACAAATTATGACAATGTCGAAAATCATTACAACTTACAAATTTTGAGTTTTTAGAACAAATTTAAATTGCAAAACTAATTTCTATTATCAATTCCAATTAAACAAAAACATGAACAAACCCAACATACTACCCCTAATCAAAATTTCGAAAACCCTAGTATCATAATTCATATCAATCTATCAACAATATCAAATCAATAACAACAACAATCAACAAATCGAATTACAAAAGCCCCAATTTCAATTACTTCCCAATTAACCCAATAATTCAAGAACAATTAAAATCTTGTTCTTTGTATATAAAATCAACCCCAATCAATTACCCACATCATATATGAACTAATTAAGCATAATAAACCTAAAAACAAACTCAAAGGAACAAGAATCGAATTGGGCTTAGGGAAAAATCGAAAACAGAGGAGAGAGAAAAGGGGTTTATGTTACCCAAATTGATTGGAAAAAAAAGAAGAGGGTGTCGGGAAGGTGACAAGTACACGGCTGGGACGGCGGCAGAAGGCGGCTGGGACGGCGACAGAAGGCGGCTGGACGGTGGTCGCAGGTGGTCCTTGCGCGGCAAGGGCAGAGGAGAGCAGAGGGGAGACGGGTTGTGTGTACGTGATGGTGAAGAAAAGAAACTGGGGTTTCTTTTTCTTTTTATCTGATTTCGTTTTTTTTTTTTTTGGTATTGGGTTAGTTTTGGGTCGTGGTGTTTGGGCTAATTGAAGAAAAGATGGATCAACATGAAAATAAGTCCAATTTAGCTAATCCACACATAAAAACTCTCCTAAATCAATTTATTTTCTGAAAAACAACTCGATACTTAATTTGAAACTCATTTCGTTAAAATATAGTTATAAAATATCACGAAAATTCGGGATATTACATACCAGGTCTTGGTAGCCATTGTAGAATCACTCTACTTTGATAACGTTGTATAATCAAAAAATACATTTTGTCATGAGTCGACGATACGACTTGTGATACAAGGTGTTAATTATACACATCCATAAAAGTTGTATAATCTTATTCCCGCCATTCTCCTTCTAACAACTCTCTCTCTCTCTCTCACACACACACAACAAACTCAGCTTCTTGTATACGCAAAGCCACAGTTCAACAATGGCGTCCGTAGAACAAGCGATCGTAACTTCATCGCCACCGCTAGATGAACCTCAGGAAGCCGAATCTCAGCTCTCCGCCGTCATTTACGGTATAATCTCTCTCCAATTTTTCGTTTTTTTTTTTATACTCTGCTGAATTTTTTAATGCTTAATTTACTTCATATATCTCTTCAACTTCGTCAATCATGTTTCAATTTTTTGTTTCGAATTTGTTAGAATTAGATTTATTGCTGATGAAATTTGTCGAAATTAGGTCATTTTTGTGCGAAATCTGTTTCAATTTTATGCACATTCATCCGATTAGTATGATAATTAGGGTTTCGGTTTCGAATTTGTTAGAATTCGCGTCGCTTGAGATTTCGTCGTAGAGTCTGATTTACGCCTTCCGATTTCCCGGAATTGCAACAATTTGATTGAAATCTATATCCGTACAAAAATTGTACTGTGTTTCATCGTGATGCGTAATGTAGAAGTTTTTTTCTCCACTGTCATGTTGCTGTTATTTGCTGTAACAATAAGCTGATACTAGAGTATTAGACCGTGATGTTTACGTTTCGGGTTAGGATGTGGTACTATTTCCGGTACTGGATGTGATTTTAGGATCTTAGAGTAGAATTACTCATCTAGAACTTAGCTTTGATGAAATCACACGAAACGTAGACCGTAGTTTTCAGCGAAATTTCGAGTGTAAAACTTAGATTATTACCTCATTGGATGATAATCAACGGCTTTTTGGTTCGATTTTTGTGGCTGCAGATCTTTCTCAGAAGGCACATGGAGCAATGGAAGAGCTGTTGAAGATGGTCAAGTCAGTTTACTCGGCTCAACTGTTTGTCGAAACATCATCTGATCTGAAGAAACTGTATTGTATTTCTGGCAACTAAATTCTCACCTGTAGTGATGTTTGATTATTCTGATTGTGCAGTGAAATTGAGGGACAGTCTGCAGAGGTTACAGAAGAGATGGAGAAGTGCAAGGAATCGGCCCTGGAGAGGAGGAAGGCGATTCAGGAAGAGAAAGAACGTTTTCAGAAAGCTGCTTTCACTGTTCTTGATGTACTGAATCCTGAAGTGGGCAAAGAGGATGATCAGTAAGATATCTCTCTGTCAATACTACTTGGTATCTCGTCGATTGTTGTGTCCTTTGTGGGTCTGGATGTTGATTATTTGTTGGGTTGATGTTGTTCTCTGAATAAGCTGGTTCACTATTTGTTCGATAACTCAGCAGTATGACTATTCGTGTAAGAATAACGAGCAGAGAATGTCACTGTTTACTGACCAATTAGTAGTAATGGTTCTGATCTCTGATAGCTGTCAGGGTCTATTTGTTGGTTGATGTTGTTCTCTGAATAAGAAGGTTTACTATCTGTTCGATAACTCAGCAGTATGACTATTCGTGTAAGAATAACCAGCAGAGAGTGACGCTGTTTACAGACCAATTAGTAGTAATGATGCTGATCTCTGATAGCTGTCAGGGTCTTTTTTTTCTTGTCAAGAAGTTCCAGGGCTGTTCAATGATATGGTAGATGCTCTTGTTTGTGCTTTTCGACGACAGCAGTGATATATCAAGCAAACTTGTTTCCTTTGTGAGTTCATAGTTCTTACAGCCTTTTTCTTCATATTTGACAGGATGTACCTGGAAGCTGGCCGCGAGTACTGATGAGTTTTCGTGTTGGATGAATGAAACATAATGGGGATGCTGTGATTGTGGGAAAGTTACTGATGCAATACTGACTACTGAGGGAGACTGAAACCTCGGATCAGTTAGGACATCATTTTAATTGTTAGCTTAAGCAAAGTGAATGTTTGTAGTCGATCAGTCATGGTGTACATGATTCCAACGAATCTAGGTATTTTTCATGTCATGTCTTCCGAAACTAAGCCTGCCATTAATCTAAAATGTTCCGGAACACGAATGAGGCATCGTGTTTCCTTCACTAAGAAGTTCATGAGCTTGCATTCTTTCCTTCTTGAACTGCGTAGTTACAAGCAGAGTATCTGCGTACGCATTTTTCTCTTCTCAGCAAATTGCAAATGTGTTTAAAACCTGTTCGATATCTCATGCTCTTCGAACAGCTCCGTCACTTAAAAGGGTCAGGCCAGATCAATCCGTCGACTTCACTTTCTAAATAGTGTGGAGGAATTCTCTATCACAAAAGTTTCAGACTAAGATAATCGTCGTCCTCGATCAGCCAATGGCATCTCTGCTCCGTGAAAAAACATCATTTCCCACATTCAACAAATATGCAAAAACTTAGAAATGAACGAAGTATTACCAGAAATACAGCCTTCGAAGAAAATTTTGGATTCCATTATTCAGAGTCTGAAAGTGAACACCAAATCCGGTACTCGGTCAACTTTACATCATAGTGACAACTGAAAAGCCGGGGACAAGAACTACAGATGCGTCATATATACAGGCTCAAAACTTCACACAAGACTCAAGTATACACGTTCCTCGAAAAAAAAAGACTCAAGTATACAAGACTCAGTGACCAGTAGCGAAAGTGGTCACGAGGCATCGTGCTTCCTTCACCTGAAATTCGTGTGCTTGCATTCTTTCATTTATGAACTGCATAATTACAAGCAGAATATCTGCCTGCTGAGTGCTGAGTACGCATTTTGCTCTTAGCAGCAAATTGCAGATGGGTATAAGTCTGTTTGATATCTCGTTCTTCTTAGAGCTCTGTCACTTTCTAATTTAAACAATTGTAACTCTCAATCTCAAAAGTTCTCGACAAAGATAATCATCGTTCTTCAATCATCAGATGGCCTACGGCAAAACACAGAGCATCATGGTCACATCAGCCCAATGACATCTTTGCTCTTGGCCTCTAGGGCTGTGAAAAAACATCATTTCCCACTTTCAACAAAAATGCAGAAACTTCAAAATGAACAGCCTTGGAAGAAATCTTTGGATTCCATTATTCAGTCTGAATGTGCACACCCAAACTCTGGTACTCTTACAACTTTACAACATAGTGACAACTGAAAAGCCGGGTACAAGCACTACATATGCGTCATATATACAGGCACAACAGGTGGCTGACATGCTGATATGCATCGGCAAACTGAGTTACTCCAGCGGCCAAGCGTAGTATTTACATGTACTGTGCCAACCACTGTTTGCACATGTCTAGGACTGGCAGTGCATTTGCATGTAAAGCCTGTAAAACCACAATACACACATTTAGTTGCTATAATTCTTTGCAAAACTGGGCATGTCAACAATGAAATCAGAAATGTTTTCTATGATACAGCTCTATCATTTGATAAGGCTGATGTACTCGGGTTTTAAAATTCAGATAACACACTAAAACTAGAATAGAATTGGCTTAGAAATCAAACCCTATTGCACAGCAGGTTTCACATAAGTCTCTTAGCATACACTGAAAAAAAAAAAAAAATCTCTTTCAAGTATAAGCATCTACAGTATCAACACCCATCATATTTTTTGGACAGAGATTTTCTGTATATCTATAACAAGTTAGGGCGCTTCAAATTTATAAAAGCAAAATGACAGTATCAACAGAAGTAGTTGATGATGTCTTGCTTGCTAATTAGCCAAAATAGAAGCCAACATGCTAGTCGCAAAAGGCCCATCATAACATCTTCATATGCCAATACCCAGATTTCATTGAAGGAAATTCTACTCTCACTGGGGCACTCAAATTGTTCCCATTAAAACCAACTCCAATATTGGTAATGTGGCAAGATGTACACATTAGGAATCCCAACCTTCATTCAACATAGATATCATATAAGCCCCATTTGAGGATGAATTGAAAAAATAATGTGCCGGTCCTGTATAAATTTCCATGACTGACTACGATAATAACACGATATGATTTACGAATGAGCTACTTAGATTCTACCATAAGTAGTTCCATGAAAATCGAAATGTCAGAGACTGCCTTGCACAGACAATTTGGCACATCAAGTCTTAAAAGTAATTCTGAACTCCAAAAAGATCGAACCTGATGCGCCACGTATTGAACATCAGCCACACTTCCACTTCTGGAGGCAATTTGGAAAGCACTTTTGAGTCGACCACATACAACACAAGCCAAAACCTTCCTGCATTGACAGATACATGAATCTTAAGATATAGGATGATAACATAGCCTAATACGAAAGTAAAACTTACGAGCAAAAGCATAGCCTATCCAGTGATTTGTAGAATAAAAAAATAAAGTAAAACAGAGGCACAGCATCAACTTAGCAAAGGCACAACATCAACCTAGCAAAGGGGGGTCCTCATTACAATGAGAGTAAACCCTATACGGAGATTCTACAGGAAAAGCATAAATGCATGATAGTGTGATAGATGACAGATGCTAGGATAGAAACTTGAACATTTGATTTACTCCACTAAAGAAACAAAAGCTCATGAAAAGATCACTTCATTTGGCACCAAATCTAACAAGACTACGCAGAAAGCTGTATGCAGAACTGAGAGTAGCATTCATTAGTATTTTGTTGCATGGTGAATTTTCACATTTTTACCGAACACTTGAGAAAGCGCTATATTGGCATGGGATCATGCATGCAATCGTATGCAAAAAATTAAGGACGAAATACTCATTTTATAATTAGCGTATGCTTCACCCTTCTGTTTCCACCAGTAACACCCTAACAGAAGTATAGAACCAACAAGGCAAGAAAAACATTTTGTTTACTGATACCATTACTGCATGTACAAAATCAAGATTTCTATACCTGTAACTTTTAATCAGTCGCTCAAGAATAGATTGTGTACAAGTAACTCCATGACGGTCCAATTTGATAAAACCTACTGCCTTTAATTTTATTTTGCTTATCTTTTCTGGGGACAGTCACTGGACAAGTACTCAATGCTGTCAGTAATAATAGAATTACCTGTGGGTACTCGTTAACATGTCTATGAGACGATCGGGACGCTCTTTGTGCTTGTTTGCATATACATTTATGGCTGCCCCCAATACCTGCAGTGTAACGAAGTTAAAGCATCAGGAACTGAAACATCAGTAACTGTAGAAAGGAAACTAAGGGAGAAGTATATTCAGGCAAACAAAATAGATAGGATAACTATCCATATCTTTAAAAGATTATCTATTTGTAGTACAAATTAAAACTCAAGTTATGATGCGATAAAGCAAATGATGGAATATGATGGAATAAAGTTATTCTTTCCAATTCCAATGGAGCCAAAGACTAATTAATCTTTGGCTTTGGGATATGATTGGAATTGTGAAGTAACAATCACTCAGTGCGATTCTTGAAGCAATTTTCATTTTGGGTCATCCGTGCCCAGCCTCTCTATGTTTCAATAGGGGCAAGCCTTGCGCACATCCGACCCCCTCCCTACCTTGCCTTATGGTGGGAGCCTTTAATGCGCTCGGGTAAAGATGATGTTATTGTTGTATAAAAACTCAAATTATTTGAATAGATACCGAAACCAACTCTATCCTTGTAAAACCATTTGGTGCATGAATACTAGTATACAAGGCATGAAGATTCAAAAGAGTTTACTGTCTGGTTTTTGAAGCAGATATACCTCATCCCAGTCATCATCATGAACTGTCCCCTTGATGTTTCTGAAAAATTCAGTCAATTGACCACCTTTTTTTCTTTCAGCAAGAGATGCAGCAACCGCAGCATAAATATCAACAGCTGTATGGTCACGTTAGAGATATAAATATAGGTTAACTGGATTCAAGTAAGAACTTTGATCTAACAATAGAGACAAGATATTACCAGGGAGATTAAATTGACATATAACTTGAAAAGCCAAGTCAAAGTTTTTCTCTGCAAGTGTTTCAGCAATCTGACATCTCCTCCTGCAAATACATCAGCGTCCAGATCAGTTTCACTCCCAAGTTCTAAGACCTTGTATGTTCTATAGATTATATTCATAGTGTTATATAACCATAAAAGAATACGAGAGCTAGTGATACGAGGAAAATCATTTGCTTGCCCTACTCATCTAGCTTTTCAATATGCATCGCATGAGGGTCATACTTTTGCCAGTTTCTGACATAAGCTGAGCAATTATTCAACTGACCTGAATGTTTCCGGGTCATTTGGATTCCCAAACAAAGAATGCTTCCACTGTGGCCCTTCAACGTCATTAAGACATCTCACAACATCAACCTGCACGAAGGTGGAAGGTTATTGAATTCAGTTTATCGATCTTATGAAGCATGAACAAAACTAATGAGCAACAAAAGCATTTAAGATCCACCATGATATCAAGAGCTGCATATTGTCTAGTGCTTATTACTCATTGATCAGAGGTATAAGAGGCAGGATAACCGTTTGAAATAAAGCTTCCTGAAAACCTATTAGCTTCATTATTTCCCCAGCCAAAGAAACATAGCTCCCATGAAGTGGAAACCACTGCTGGTACAGAGTCTAAAACTTAAAGCTTAAGCATCAAGTTCACTAAAAGTAACGTGTTATTACAAGTTACCTGAATAGCTGCACGAGCTGAAAGTTTGACAAGACCTTCCTCAGTGAGTTTCTCTGAGGCACTCTTACCTCGAATGCCTTTACCAACGTGTTTTATGGACTCCCCACCCCTATGGCGTGCTGACAATCCTTCATCAAAATGCATCTGACCCAAAATAGAAAGAAATAACAGGTATCAATCAGGTATTCTTGCTACAAGAAACCCCACTTTGTTATACAAGCAATCGAAAGATTTTGCCAGAAATTAACATCCAAGTTTGGACTGTGGAGGTAGCAATTAGCTACGTTGTTTATATCAACAATCAACGGTTGTTAACGACATAAGTTATTATACGACACAACAGAACTGTACTACCATCCTCACCCCACAGTTCTATATTTAGCCCTTTAAGCCACATTACTCCCTTGAAATCAGACATTCTCAAACTATACAATAGTATAGGCAAATACAAGTTTTCGAGTCAGACTGATGAATTTTTTTGATAATAAACATCTTGAACAATTATGTAATAACCTCAATGGAGATTGCGGAATATTTTTTTGATAAGAACAGATATAGGAGAAATAAAGAAGTAAAAGACACAAGGGTGTCAGTCCTAATTGCTATACAATAAATTCAAATTGGTCATGATTTACAAGTCTACAAAAGGTCAGTCCATAAGAAAAGGAGTAGTACACACTATTGCAGGCTCATCAACATTGCAACTAGGAAGGCATAAAGAGCCGCAAAGGAAAAAGGGAGGTTGTTACCTGCAGAAAGAGAGACCACCCCACGGTCTTTCTCAATATAGTTTGACAAAAAGGTAACCACTATTTGATTTGATGATAAAGTTGATTCATGAGCTTAAAAATTCACAAGAGTTTGAATATAAAGTTGCCCCAACAAAAGAGTCATCTTTCCGAGAAAACAAAAACATATTGATATCAGGGCAAGATGATTAAGCGGTAACTGTACCTTGGCATTTTCCAAATGCTTCACAGCATCTTCTTGTAATTGAGAATTCATAAAAAGTTGTATACAGCACAAACCGGAAGCAACATGGTCTCTTTTTATCACCTGTGCAACAAACAGCAATCATCACGGCCAAATAGGAACTCATTTGTAGCTGTTAACATGGGAAAAAATTTCAGATAGAACTAACAGTTCACCTGGACGTAGGCAAACAAGCCACATAGAAACAGAAGGAAGGGGTACAGAATAAGAGGCAATAAAACAGACAGTAGAGGAAAGAGAACAGGTTACTATAGGGGTAAATAACTAGAGATAGGGGTTAAATGTTTTTTAGAAGCATCATTTAAGGGAGAACTATTGATAAGGATGCACAAAAGAGTGAACACATCATCACAAATAAACAAACTCTTCATCCAGATGACATAATACAATGCATGCATGGTATCCACATATGCGATAATTACGCATACTCCAAAGTCAATTATGTTTAAGAAACAGGTGCATGAGAAATAAAGCGTGGTAATCTATTGAAAGTTCTACATGGTACAAACATAATGTGTTGAACAAGAAAAATAAAATTAATAAGAAGAATAGAGATGATATACGCTTCCAGAATGTACTTTTCTACTAAGGAATTCTAGCGAGCGAGAAAGCAGAGTCAACTTACCAAGAACTTGTACAGATAATTAAAATGTCTATGACTCTCGCAGTAGTTGCAAATTTTGGCCAATGCCGCCTCTGTATACCGGTTTACAGTAGCATCGACCAAAGCAGAATCTGATACTCTCGAAGAAAGTACTTCCTCCAACACTGAGACTGCACCGTAGCTTATACACAACTCACAGAGGGTGTCAACGGTCCCATAATCAGTCACTAGCGAATCAGGTCTCTGTGGAGATGAAGATGAAGTGACTGCCCCAACTGTTGATGGTTGAGGTGGCGGGGGAACATCATTTTGGGGAAAAAACAAGGAGCAGGCATCATTATAGTGCCCGTGTCTGAACATAAATTCAAGCAAATGTCGACGTGCATACTGCAAGAGAAAAATGAGAAGTCAACAGAGTGCTGCGTTTGTTTTCTTATAAAAAGTAAGAAAGCACATAGGCTCCAGGTGAAACAGTAAGCACCAGTTTGACATGGGAATCCGTGTATTCAAACGATGACACCAAGAGGGTAACTCCAAATTAAGAATACAGTATCCTCCTTAAACACCACTATAAATTCTAACCACATTCAGTAACCAATTAACCCAAGATGGGGTCATAGGTGTTAAAGAAAAACACAGAAAGAGACAGAATACAATGTAGAAATAAAGCAATACTCGGACATCACAGGTACTTGTTGCATTTTTAATGATGTGGCCTCAAAAAGAACTCGAAAGGAACTAGAAATTTATAAGCGGATAATGGCTACTAAAAGTTCTTTCGCAAAATAACAGTTACTCTTCATTGCCTTGTTTAGCACAGATGCCGAATAAATGAGTACGCAAGGATCTGAAATTTAAATTACCAGAAATAAATTAAAATATTTAAGGATCTTGAACTCTTTTGTGTTAAAGCTTCAATATCGTTCATACATAGTCAATCATATGCATCTCGGTGAAAAGTTGAACTTACATCTTGTAGATAGTTGACACATTCAAGGTAGCGGATATTATCCAGATTGCTACTTGGCCCTTCATCAAAATCTGTACTACCAGCTGAACCACTATTTGCAAGCTCTTGAGACCCTCTAGACCTCTCTGAACGAGGAAATGTTGATGGCATGTGCAGTACATTAAGATATGAATCTGCAGAAAGAGAATCATCTAGAATCGTCGGTGCACTTCTAGCCAGATGCTCATACCTGTGACAAATGTGGTATCAACTAATTAAGATGGAACTCTTTATCTTTCCATTCTCAATAAGACAAAATGTTTACACACTCTAACCATCAAGAAACCAATAAAAGATCCAAAATTTAACAGTAGGTTCCACACAATATATGTCGTTTTATCTCTTACATGGAACGAACTGTAGATACATCTACTGCTGGACCACCTTCTATAGTGCTAATAATATCCAATATGAGCGGTGCGACGTGGAAGTCTGAATCATTCTTGCGCAGCTGGAGAGCTTGTCTGAAAGTCACCAGAAGAGACTTGATTAATAACTTAAAATTTCAGACAATTATCCAAATGCACTAAGGAGTGCTGTTGAAGTGCAATCGTGAAGAGATCAATAGAGATAGAGACCCAGTGTTACAAAACATTCAGAACAATATTAATCTCATATTACATACATGAATTTGACTCGGGCTTGCGAGTAGTGTTCCATTCGAATCAACGCATGTCCCCAAGCAATCCATACTGGGAAAACATCAATCTGGAAAAAGATCAAAGTCAAATAATATATAAATTTCTTGATAAAGCCATAAAAAGAAATATACCATATGATTAAATGATACAACAAGTTACTTCAGAGATAATGGCAGCATATTAGACAAGCACACTAGGGTGTATCATAATGAATATATCACAATAAAAGGGAGAATAATGCTTGAAATACCTTGCACTTTTTGCAAGTGTAAACAGCCATGCTATATCGTTCCTCGCTTATTAATCTGTCACGAAGACGTCCAGATGACTCTTGATCTGCTATATCATCAAGAGAAGCAGCAATTCCTGATCCTAGAAGGCTCTGAAGTAATTCCGCACGTCGAAGCCAGGTATCAGCTTCTGATGAGAGCTTAGATAAATCATCTCCAGTATGACTACCAACACCAGAACTTCCAGTTTCAGAAGATGTATCATCAAGATCTTTAGTTCTCTCCGCATTACCAAGCAAGTCACCACCCACACCAATTTTTTTCAACAATGATCTGGCATAAAGTAGTCCCTGCAGTATTGCACAAAGTAGTACAAGTCCTGTAAGTGAGAAATTTAAAACATCTAAGGGCTTGCTTGGATTGGGAGGAATAATTAGGGGGGTTAATAGGGGCTAAAACAAGGGGAAAATGGCAGATAATGTGATGGTGGAGGGAAGAAATAAGGGGAGGAGGGGGAATAATTACTCCCATATGGGAGTAATGCATTACCCTAGGGGGGGGGGAGTAATGCATTTCCCCCATATGGGGGTAATAGTTCCTCCTCTACCCCTTATTTTGTCCCTGTACCACCAGCATCTCTACCAATTTTGCCTTGTTTTAGCCTTCATTAACCCCCTAATGATTACTCCCAATTCAAGCAAGTCCTAAAGCTTAAAGTCCAGGCAATAGTTCCATACAGTGAGGCGGGGGGGGGGGGGGGACCAACAAAGACAATATGATCATATAAGAAAACAATATTCTCAATGGAGACAGCTGTCGATAAATTCCAAGACGAGTACCTCTACAAATGTTTCTGTTGCGTGGTATGCTCGCCCAATAATCTCAACAGAAGCATTCTCTGGCAGCTGTTGAGAACCCAAAATGCCTTGCATTTGCTTCCAACATAATTCTATGGCACCTTTTGCAGAAACCAATTCGTCCGAACACAGCGCAAGAAGTGCCTTAACAACAGACACCAAGTCAGCAAACAACTCATCATAAGAGCAAAAAGTTCTTGACAACTCTAAAGAGGGTGATAATACCATAACATGATTGACTTCATGGAATTCAAGAGCATGCAGAATCGTGCAAACTAAATTTTAGCTATTTTTTTATTTCAAAATAAATTATGCACAACAGCCATCCAACATTTTTCACGATAGAGTAGATGGAGTATCGGCGTATCGCCAACAGTATCAACAGTAACCTAGGTTTTTGTAACTCCCAGAAGTTGACTGCACTTCCATAAAAAATGAAAGCAGCAGAAGAACAACATCAAGGATCGATCTCAATGAGTCTATGACAAAGTAAGGCAATGAACCTCTTGGCTCCTAGCATCACAATCAGGTGAGAGCTCACTCTAGTGATTGTATTGACTCAGTGCAAGCGTAATATTTAAAAGCATTTCCATACTATTAAGTCGACCTAATTGTAACATACAATGCATATAGTTTCTTTGTACATCTGTATAGAGTACCTTGTTTAAACATTGATACCCAAACCTTGTTTACGCATGAGATTATCAAAATAGAGTCATTAGTTGGAGTTGGGACTGCCGCCAGTAGATTTAAGTTATGTGGACTTAGCCCTCTATGGCAAAGAGAGGCTTTAAGATAGATCCTCAGTCACAAGTTTTCACTGTAGCAATGCTTCTTATTAAATATTCCAATGATGAAACTCAAACTAAATTAGAGGGCACTCGAAAACCAAGTTTGCAAAAAGCCAAGACTTTAGACGAAAGAATGAGATGAAAATTAATCTGTACAATAAACTAAGCCAGGGAAGTCCCTTGATCTGTTTGAGTTCAAGCATACCTTAAACAAAATAATATCTGGAGCACTGTCATAACGGTGAGAAGCTCGAACAGCATCATCCTTCTTTAGGTCACCTGTCAGCATCCAT
Organism: Spergularia bocconei; assembly: GCA_963457585.1. Classification (NCBI taxonomy): domain Eukaryota; kingdom Viridiplantae; phylum Streptophyta; class Magnoliopsida; order Caryophyllales; family Caryophyllaceae; genus Spergularia; species Spergularia bocconei. The sequence continues at coordinate 746,669 of OY734957.1, read as the reverse complement.
TCGTCAGTTATTGAAGCAGAAGGCAGCCGATCTTGACCATCAGCAGAATATGGAGAAGCGCGATCCTCCTGAATCCCAGTCATTGCCTCCCAAGCAACTTTTTCAGCTGGTGATAAACCAGCGCTTTTCCTCTTTCTGTATGGCTCCTTTGGTGGGGCTTTCTCTCCAGCAATACGGGGAGCCCAAGAAAAAGCTCGTCGGGCTTCCTTTTGTAAGTTGCTAAAACTGTTGGTCAACAATGACTTTGTAGGAGTTACAGTCCTAGCTTTCTGCTTAAGCTTAGGACCAGATACAGATATTCGAGTTTCTCTAAAAGGAGAGCTGATAGAGACAGCTATTGCCTTGGCCCCATACTTGAGAATTACATCGTCATCCTTTAGTGAAGGAAATTGTTTGAGGATCTGTGGAATTATTTAACAGCACATTACCATCTGGTGGAGGAATAGAATAGACTGATTCAAGTCCAAATATACATGAGCTTCTGGGTACAAAAACAGGAAAAAACACAGACTCCAGTTCAGAATGTACGTTTCTCTAAGCAAATAAAACATACCAGATGAGCAGATTGCAGTTGTTTTCTCATCAATAGCACCTCAAGGATCAATTGAGGGTGTTCATGGAGAGATGAACACCGTTGCTGCCATGGCAATGGTAGAGCAGAAAGCACACGAAGACCCACAGCCCACGAGTTCAGCCTAGCTACCTCAGCATCAGAGAGATTACCATCTTTTCTTTTCAGGAAAAAGTGAACCTACATCAAGGAGAAAAAAACAAACCACAAAGAAAGAGCTGCCATGAACCAACCACTCCAAAACTTCCACGATTCAATAGAAAAGATCAAAGGCATGATGTCTTCAGGAGGATGAGAGCGTGGTATGTGACTGAATATGAAAAGTTTGTAATGAAAGCACAGAACACCTTTTCTTTTATTAAAAATAGGATGTCTATTAAAGGACACCAAATAGAAGCTCAAAGAAAATTCTAGGAACCAAACACACTTACAAGAAGCTGCTTTGATCTCAGGTTTGGTAAAAGTTGCATAGCCCCCATTGCAACAGGTAATGCATCATCTGAGTCACGCAACGACGACAAAAACCGCGAAGCCTCAGCGGGACCCCCTCCACTTAATGGATCAGCTGTAAGAAGTTTCACAAGTTGGCGGCCTTGCAATTCTCTCCGCAGATCAATGGACAATCCAGCACTTTCAGCTACCTCTAGAGCAGCAGAAACGGCCCCCTTTTCAGCTAATTTAAGTGCCAGACCCTCAGGGTCTTCCTTACACGCTGTTTCAACCTTAATTCAAAGATAAAGAAAATAATATTTAGTAGCAAATTTTTTAATTGGTTCCTTACTTATCCTCAAAAGCAGCCACAAGTACCTCCTGCCAACTCTTATATTGATCATCTGCAGATAATATATGCTTGTACTTCTCCAGAGCTTGTTTTTGTACGAGGACCTAATAATCAGAAGACATAAATGTAAGAGAAAAGCATTCTCATTCAGGTCTCCAAAGACAGGTCTAAACGATAAATAATTAGGTAAGAAGAGCAATGTCAACAAAGTCATTTCAACGATGCAGCAATAACCTCAGTCTTGAGATGCTCATCATCAGACAAATGGCAGCTGCACATAGTGAGTACATCAAACGCAGAATCCAATTCCCATTTATGCAGACACCTAACATATAGACAAACTGCAGCAAATCAAAGAGAGATTCAACATTTCTATTTACAATGGAGCCAAGACATTAACTATTACATGGCTTTGCACTATGATGGAATACTTCAATGAAGCGGATCAAAATGTATGTGTTTTTTTTTGGGTGTGTGTAGTTTGGTTTCATAAAATTGCCGCATTTCTCAACAATGGTGTACCAGAACAGTAGTGACATAGGTGAGGCTTTGTCTAGCCTATCCTCCCTCCCCTGCCAGTGCTCTCAAACCTGCTTAGGTAGGGGTATACTTGAAGTCATGTAATATTATTAATGTAAAAGAAGGCCCAACTGAGGCTAGCAAGCCATCTCTCAAATGGCAAGGGTTAAGGTACGGTGGTAACTTCATGACAACGTACTTTTTATTTTTCTTTTCCGAATTTATATGACGTGTATACCCTAAAAAGTACAGGTTATTGCGTGGGACCCAACACCAAGATAAAAGAAAGAAGTGCCATATAAACAAGCAACAGTATACAAATTTCCGTAGTACCCCCTCCAGTTCACTTCCCAATGACACATGTCCATTTTTACCAGTACATTGCCTTTTTGTTAAAAGCACCCAAATATCTCATATTTACCTACCATTACCAGCCAGTTCAATAGTTGACCCACCCAATCTTTCTCCTCTACCACCACTGAACCAACCACATTCTCTCTCCACCAACAATCTCCCTAGGCCGACCTTGACATCTACCCTCCATGCAGTCAACCTCAACCACTGTTACCTGCAGTTGACCTTGCCTGGAGATACTACATCCACGAAATCACAAAGAGCAATGATCAAGAACTAGGCTTATCCTGGTTAAGAGCCTTATGTGACCTCGTGACTCACTACAACATAAGATATCTCAATTTGGTGGTTGATTATCTCCAAATGAATTTGGAGGTCTGGGGGTATAGAGAGAAGAAGCTGATTTGGAGTTGTGTTGTGATATAATGTCAGGTCTAAAATTCATTCTCTTGACTATGAGCCGCGAGGGGGGGGGGGGTCTTCTTCTTGAATTGAAGGTAAGGTAGAAGTTGTCATTAAAGCTACCCCATTAGTTCATGCGCAAAGAGAATGCCATTTTTGCACTTTAGAGGTTGTAGGGCAATGAGGACACCGCGTCCTCCTTGCTTCATAATTTCTATTACTGAATTTCTCAGTATAAAAGAAGAAGTATACTCATATTTTTCATTATGAAAAATATAAGAATCTGTGAAAAACTTATTGCAGTTACAAGCGGTGGTTCATGTCATAACGCAGTAATCTTTTGATCACCCAATGTCACGACCAAAAGGCTCCATCCTCTCCCTAAATCCTCCTTGAGTTGAGCGAACTATCTTGAAAATTCTTAATAGTGGAACACTTGCATCACAGTGGATAAGGGAACATTATATGTTGGATAGTTTGCAAACACACTACGTCAGCATAGGCAAGGTAAGACATGACATACCTGAGGGCCAGCCTGGCAGCTAGTTGTTTATCTTTCAATCTAAGGCAATACTGCCAGCTACTACTCTGCATCCCGCCACAACTTCCAGAATTTATGTGGGATTCTTCTTGTTCAATGAGCAGTTTAAGCAACTGGTCTGACGCACCACAACGTAAAAATCGATCCGAAAGAGCCAGAGCGTCCATAAAATTTCCCTCTTCAATCAATCTGTTAGTAATGGCATCAGAAAACAAAATAGCGTCACCATTTTTTCTAGATGAAATTCTTTTGGATAAGAACCAAAAGCTGGCATGCACCATAACAGGACCATCCTCAAGAAGCATGTTTAAGAAACAATATAATACTGCATCATGCCAGGATAATAGCAGAGGACTCCCCAGCGTAGTACCAACGAGAACGAAGAACAACAACAGAGTATTGTGCCACAAAACAACAGCTCTCAGAAGCTAGTGCAAGAAACAATATTCTACCAATCTTATAATACATCATTCAAGGATACAATACTGGACTTTTCAGTACCAAAGAGAATGAATAAAAAAACTCTATCCCACAAGAACTCCAGTACATACACATTTAACGTGTAAGGTCCATTTTTCCAGGCTCTATGTCTCTCGAACAACGAATCACACAGTCAATAATACTAATAGGCACCCCCTTCATCCTTCACCCGTACACCCAAAAATAAACAAGAAAACTAGACCAATAAAGAAATCATTATCGTGATGTGACAGAGCACAAGCAGCGATGCAACTAGGATTTTCTGAATTTTAATAATAGCATGACCTCCAATAGAAGTATCAAGTATCCTTAAGCCTAAAACTAGCTAGATTGCTTGCCACTTTGGCATGGGATAACAGCAAGCTGGAAAAAAAGAACACCCTTAATATAGAAGCTTATCCTTCGAATGAATAGCATCTTCCAAAGTACCCTGAAGAACAAAAACACCATTATCCCAGTGCCTTAGAGGCTCCTGCCATAAGGCGGGTTAAGGAGGGTCGGATGTACGCAAGCCTTACCCCTATTGAAACATAGAGAGACTGCGGAATGCGGACGGATGACTGAAAATAAAAATTACTTCGAGAATCGCACCAACCGACTGCTATTTCACAATATAAGAAGCACAGACAGTCTTTTGAGCCATTTTGCTTTATTCCATTATACCCCAAAGCAAAAGAATGATTAGTTTACGCTCCATTGGGGAAACGTCTTCCGAAGTACCATAAGCGAAATTAAAATTACATAAATGTCTACTGCTACAACTATACTATTGTGTTTCTGTGCACAACGAACACAGCCCCCTCATGCATTATCATGACTCAAAAAGCTATTAAAAAATCTACTGAATAGTGTATAGTTCATTATTACTTAAACAAGTGCAGTCCTTGCCACCATTCGTTCCTTGGCAATATGATCTCTTGAGCTGCAATTGTACATCCTTAACAAGGATATTCTCTAGGACCATAAGACAAAAGATGGTGGGAGCAACACACTGGATATCAGCTCGAGACGAGCTATATTTAATTTGGTCTAGTTTTTTAACTGGTACATTCAATCCTTAGGAGTTGGAAGCTTTAGACATATCAGCAAAGCCAGGTCTCTTCCTTTTATTGCCACAGAAGATGATAGCCATATCTCAATATCTATGCCCCAACAGAGTCTATTTCTTCTTCTCTGTTTCCTTCCTAACCCAACAATGAGTATTTTAAAAGAGCTTCAAAACCAACAAGTTCAACTAATGCTGTTGCCGTGGCAGGAATCAACACACAATATTGCGAAGAAATGTTTTCCTGATTTGTTCATCATACTAAACGAGTACTCACCCCCAACACCTGTTTCCTTCAATTCATATCATTTTCCACTTTCTTCGAGTTCATCTAATTCTTCCCAATGCCTTTTTTGGTAAGATTTTGTTGGTCCCATATTTCGTTATATCCAAATCACATTCAGTATAATATGGAGGGAGTAATCATTATCTTAATCACCAATCGGGTGACACCAATATACAGGACGATATGAAGGGGGGAGACACCCTATACAAAAGGACAACCAGAATGTGAGCCATATAGCTATGCTCTAGGCCTACATGAGTAACTTTAACACATATATAGAAAAGTCCCGCTCCACTTTGAGTAACTATCGTTCTTACGAAGTTATTGTTCATCACGTTCAGCAAAGCTAGTGCATCAGCATGTAATTGTGCTGATATATCTTAATAACAGATCAACTTAAACAGCAATAGAAAGCATACACAAAAAGAGTGTGCTCGGACGGGTGACTGAAAGGCCTAAGACAATAGCCACAGCACAAGGACAACAACAACAAAACCATCACCCACATGCCTAAGGCACCCGCATATGGTGTGGTAAGGGGGGTTCAGATAGCACGAAGACATTAAGAATAGTCAAGAATATTTATATAATAATAGAGGTATAAAGAACAAATACGCAATACTTTAACTATCTGCAAATTACCGTTCGACAGCTCTTTCATATGGCTCTTCATTTTCCCAGTCAAAAGTAACGAAAGTAGTTGCATCTTCCTCGACAGCTAGATGATTCACAGAATCCTGCGATGCATCATGATCAGCATTGTCGGCAACCATGATGTCTGAAACAGCTGGTACAATGTTAATTCCCACACTATCATCCATTTCAGACTCGGTGTCACTGTCATGCTGTCGAGGTCGTTTAACAGGGCAATTCATGTCACTCCGAACCCCAGCGGCATCATTTGTGTCCTTGGATGGGACTACAAACTCAGACACACGATGAAGGTTTGTCTGCATCTGTATCCACCGGTTCAAAGTTGGAAATCTGCCAAGAAAATTTCAGAAATAAGCAAACGAGCAAGTGCAGTCAGCTGCAGAAGTTAGGTTATTATAATTATTCACACCTCTCTGATTGATCAAGAGCAAATTCATAGAAGAGCCTATCAGCATCTGGTGAATGCAGCAGTTCTTTGTTCAAGAAGCCAAATATGGACGACTCATTACCAGTATACAGTATACTGTTTCCAAAAACACATGCTAGTACAGCCCTCACTGGTGAAAGTTTAACCAAATGTTTTATTATATCCAAACGAAGAGGGTATTGAGCAATTCCAGGAGAAGCTGACGATGATAACACACTCATTCCTTGGCTACTCTTTACATTTGAAGAAACCAAAGGAATGCAAGCCCAACCATGACCAAAGCGCGACGGATAGACAGGAGGTACACATGCTGAGATCACTTCATGAGCAAAATCAGCAGACATGATATCTGCCACCTTTTCAGCTGCTTCTGTGCTCCCTTGTTTAAAAACTAGGCGGGTTACAAGCTGCAACAGAAAATCCAAAGTATGTGACAATTCAATACATTAAAATTTGAGCCTGGGGCAACAATTGTAAATCTTTTCTCCACTGCTGACATATGCAGAGGTTCTCCCATAAACACATGCCAGATACATTAATATAGTAGAACTTTGATGGTTGATTTAGAAAATTAATTTATTTCTAGCCACAACCCAGACGATCTTTTTCGGCAGTGCAACAGGATTATGAGGTGGAGCCTTGGGATAGACACAACTGACCACTATATGGTTCAAATATTAAAGAAAAAAAAGACTTGAAAAGATAAACCATGGCACTAGAAGTGGTCGCTTGAAAAGCAGTTAGAAACATTTGGACTTCACTGATTAAAGAGACAAACACAGATTTTTGAAATTTATCGATTTCCTCTACAATACTGATACGATGTTTGCCCCTTTAGAGTTTAGACCCATTAACTTGATATGAAACACACCAGTGATGTGTCATCAAAAGTCTGAATGAATAGATAGTCTCAGCAAAAGCAAGAGGTGCATCGTGGGTAAAGAAACTCAATGTTCCTCGGGCCTCAGTCAAAGCATGAAATGACGGCAAGTTCCTCAGAAGGACCTCAAATTCCTGAAGACACTTTGGTGATAGTCAACTCAAGTAACAGCAGTTCACGAGCAACTCTTTACATTCCAGGGATCTTGGCTTTCAAAATTATGTTTCCAGGGGAACAATGAAGGTGAAATGGAAGATCTAAGAAGCAGTACAACAGAGTAAAAAAAAACTCTTGTTTGCCCCATCTCTATGCGTCAATGAACGAGGTTACAAACCATGCTGTTACAGCAGAAATAAATAACACATTGTTTGGAAAGAAAAATGGGTGAGTGGGAGGGAGGAGGGGGGAGGGGATAGGCACAACCATAAAATAATTCCAGCAACAGAGATTTGATTTACTAAGGGCGGGTATCCTTCTCTTCTCCAAGGCTTTATGCCACAAGGGAATTTAAATCCCTCCCTCTCCTTCCCCTTTTTCTTTCAAATTCTCTTATCCAAAAGGCTAATAGTTGGAAAATAGTATAAAACCCTTAAAACACACATCCAAATCAATACACTAAACAGAAATACAAGGTAATATTAATGAAGAATTTATTCACTTACATCCTTAGGCCACTCATATATAAGCGAGAAGTAGTTAAAGTCATGTGTTGTATCAGTGCCGTCAACGATGTCACCAATTGCAGCAATATGAAGAATAAATTGAGAGAGAAACGTAGATGGTTTTGCAGGTAAGGGACTGAACAGACGCTTTTCCGGATCTTTCATGTCATATCCTAAAGGTTGTACAATGCTTTCTTCGGTAGTTGAACTGACAGAAGTCCGTCTTGCAGTCCTCATCCCAAGCCCAATGAAGCAATACATATCATCGTCTGACAAAATTTTCAGTTCTTTGCCCTCAACTTTACCAGCATCGGTCATTGTTTCCTCATCAGCAACAGCTCTTGCAAGATTATGAAGTTTGCCTGAGGTTATCAGGAGCAAAGAGATAAGACCAGACAATTATATCTCGCTGATGAAGAGAAAGCACATTTGCTTATGAATTGATCTATGAATCAGAAGCTAGCATAATATTATGCAACAGAAAGCACATGGACTTCCACAAGAAGACCTTGATTTCAACTGAATGCATTTATAACTTCAAAGAGAAAATCACAAAGATGATAAAATACATATGATTTGAAGACGCATTTCCTCTGGCCCTCTCCCTCGTTCAATTTGTTTATATGTGCACATGGATGCACTGCCAGTTGTGCTTGTTCGTAAGTTTATTGTCTAAGAGTTTTGTGTATGTTATACTGTGTAAGTCTCGTTCCTTTTGCAATTACGTAATTGAATGATGCACACAGCCAATTTCTCTCTCCCAAAGACAAATTCTTTTAACTACAGAGTCGTCAGACATTTAGAACTTGAAAAGTGCTTACCACTCAGAAACTGTCGCTTGCCCAGATGAGCATCTTCCATCATCTGGTGTAACATTGCCAGAGCACGATCTCTTTGCCCTGAATGCTGAGAAGTCATCATACTTTCCCTTGTCAGAATAGCTTGAATGGTTGCCTGATTTTCCTGGAAGTAATAAAGCTTTGTATCCATTAAAACGACCCAAAACAACCTTATGGAAGTGGACAATATTTGTGGAGGTAAGAGAGAGAATGCTGAAAAATAGACAATAGCATAAAAGCACCAACCCACTAACAAAGAGAAAACAGTTATGAGAGACTGGAGGCAAAAGGCTGAGAGATAAAACAAATGGTGAAGAGGGGGGGGGGGGGCTGAGAAGAATAGTCAGAGAAGATAGAGGAACAAAGACTAGGGAAATAAGAAAAACATCGCGCAATAGACTTAGACATTTATAAATGTGGAAATTCTCCCAGATAACCAGAACACAGTCTACTGTGCACAGGCTCACAAAGTGATTAACCAAAAGCATCGAAGAGGTAAGCTGTACAAGTACTGTGAAGGTTTGATTGGTAGCATATTTTTCCTTTAAAATGTAATACATCTACTCTAATAGGGAATGAAGAACAGGGAGGGCGGTTGTATATAATCCTCGTCAGAATGCAATAAGATCCCCACTCAACTAATGTGACCACCAGTTAATAGTTAGATGTCTCCTTAATGTGACCCTTCCTCATCCCTTTCATATTCACTTTATTTGTACTAGACCTGACTCCATTAATTTGTAATGATTACCCTTGTGGTGGGACCGATTCCCGGACCCTCGCCTTGCGGGGACACCAATATGCAACCGGACTGCCCTTTTTTTCCCTCCCAACAGTACATGCACTGAATCTCTTTTCTGTCATACAATATGTCACTACAAGATTACACATACACAACTTTTTCGTCTCTATTATGTTCATTTCCACTAATGACTACCCGACCCAGCATATTTTCAGGCCGTGAACATACATAATGTGTCTATACATAACAGAAAATTTTATTGATCAGCAAACCCTGTAATACAAAAATAATAATTTAGATGTTTACCTGCTCTAAGAGTTCACGTAGGCGTTTAAGAACATGCCGTGCTACAGAAACTAAGGCCACTTCTCTAATCTGATCCCAATAACTCAACCCACTCTTTGGAGAGCCTCCAGGATATATTTCTGATAGCATGGTCTGTGCCTGCAAGAAAACAGATGTTTAGATAATAAACTGGTAAAGTACAGGATGTTTTAAATATTGGTAAAGTTCTGATGACCTTGTTATGATTTATGAATACTCCCTCCATTCATATTCAACCTTCCTTTTCTTTCTTTAAGTTGGCTGAGTGACCACTGACCATATTGGGAACCATTTTAGTACATTCTTTATTTTGGCAATGCAATCTCCCAGTTACCATTCAATTTTAGGGCAAGTGTTTATCACATTTGGTCTGAAAAGGGTTCCCAATTTCGTCACTCAACTAAGCTGGAAAAACAGGAAGGTTGGATATGAATGGAGATAGTATGAAACTTCATTACGTACTCTCATTTGTCAATAAATTACTTACTCAAATATGGCTCCACATAATGACCACAATCACATGGATGCCAAATGCTATTCATAGATTTTGGTTCAGAACCCACCCACCCCACTCCTAGCAAGAAAACTCAGCAAAAAAAAAAAAAGGATGACAGGAGGCCAACTTATTCACTATCAATTCTTTCGATGGCATATGACAACCCTCATTATATCACAGAATACCTGATCCAAGAGCCGCTTAGATACATTTGTAGACTTTGAAGAGGCAGCAGCAACATCGATACAGAGAAGAATCTGTCCACATATCATTAAAATAACATATACGTAAGCATGCCGGTGAATCCTATGAGAAATCATCAAACGAAAGGAGACACAATGAGACAAACTTACAGCTGCCATTGGACCAATTTGAGATCGCAGCGATGAAAAATCAATCTCTTGTACAGCTGCTGTTCCATCAGTAGCCCGAGAAACAGCATCCTCAACCTAAGATTTACAATTACTTGAACTTTATCAGCTTCATAATATATTATGTGAAATGTACAGATCTTTAAGGATATGAAGTACAAGATTCCCACAAGAAAATAGGGTGGAGAAAAAAACGAAAGCAATACAAACCATTGCAAAAGAATAGTCGAAATTAGGAAGAGAAAAGCTTGAGAGCTTGACAAACAAACAAAAGTTGAAAGAAACAGATAAGAAAAAGTTGTAGTTAAAACTTAGCATCAACGTGAATCATTTGCCTCCAACTCTCCAAGTTAACCTTTTCAACACCATATCTCCTAATTACACTCATATCGTTTTCAATCACCCTTATCGACGTCATCTTAGGTCTCCTTATCTTATCAATTCTAAATTGTTCAAGTCTTCTAGCATGTGCAATACATGGTATAAAATGTTGACGAATATCGAAGCCTTGTGAGGCCAGAATATTACATTCTGATTGGAGAAAGAATGCCACATAAGTTATTAGATGGGAGAAGCTTAATTTGAGGTGAATGTCCTAAGACTCCTAACTACCCCTGTTGATAGCAGGAGCATATGAAAGGGGAAAGGGAAGCAACTTGTCCAAAAGCTTGATAGTCAGGACAATCAGAAAAGTTCAAGAAACAAGTATGGGAAAAGAAATGCGAAAAGAAATTCTGAAACAATAAAAAAAGTTAGAAAATCATGTGAAGCTCAAATTGGCAAGTTCCAAAAAGGCAAGGTGAAAAGAGGACAAAAAAGGGTGGATTAAATGAGCTACAGAAGATGGTTCCATTGGCTTTTTAGCTGAGTACCTGGAATCAGCGTATTTTGTACACGTCTATGAGATCGTCCATACGCGAGCAACATGGCAGTTCAAAGTAATGTGAATGAGTTTTAAAAACTTTGACAAATAAGTTTGATGGAAAATTAAGAAAAAAAGTATTGAAACTTCATCCTTCAAATGCATTATCTAAAAGTAGTTTCATTAATTAGCCTTGCCAAAATGAGACACAATAATCATAAAAGAAGAATGCTCACAGATACTCTCGTGAAGGTTGCATCCACCCATTCAGCCAGTGAAAGCGTAGCTCTATCTTCATAAGACAGGGAAAATCTGTGTACAGCCTCCTCCCCTATGTCAAATTTTGCCTTTTGCATGCATCTGTTTGATAGTTCACATTAACACTCTTACACCAAAAATTGAATAACGACCTTCTGATCAAAACAGTTATTAAGCCTACTTGAGGAAAAGGGGAGTGAGTGAACTTGAAATTCAGATTACCAGAAAGATAAAAGAGAAAATAAATTGAAAAGCACACATGATAACCCTGATAAGGAACAGCTTGAAAACGTCAAAGCATTGAAATTGCAAGAAATTGGGCAGTTAGACAATTAGCTGAAACCTTAGAACACTAACATTCAGCTAACTTACAGGTTGAGTAGCTTTGACGGTGCGGCACGTAGTATTGCTAATGCCTCTTTCCATCCCCAATTCAGCTCAGGTAGTGGTAATAATTTCTGCAATACTGTCAAACGCCACTGCCAATCATCAATGAAGCTCCGAGCATTGGAGAAAAGCCACTCTAAGGCTTGTTTTTCCCCAATAGCATCAGTAGCCTCCAACGTGAGCTTCGACGGTAAGTTGAAACTCAATGTATCAAGTAGAGATTCAACAAAGGAAACAACCAATTTGTTCCCATCCCCTTCAAAGTTAAGATCATAGCCACTTCCTGCTAATCCACAATGTTCGAAATCAACTGCGACGCTGTCCACATGTAGAAGCGAAATAATAATGTTCACCATGAATATCTGCATCATTTGCAAATTCGTCACTGGTATTAATTTATTAGTTCGTGGATGTTACAACAATTACAAAGAAAATGCAGTAACTAGGAACTGATACCAGAAACACATTACCTTCCGTGCCAAGCCACTGACAGCCTCAAGATGGCTCCTCAATTCCTTCAAAAGATTCAATGCCAACTGAGGATAGTGTCTTTGACCATCCATCAGGCTCTTTTCCATAGCTCCCAATGCCATAACAGCACAATCAAGAGCATAGCGCATGTGAATGAGTTCAACGTCTTGCATCCTATAAGAAAATTCAGCCATAAAATCATACCCACAAGTCTAAAATGTCCAAAAAAAAAACAATTAGAATACTAAATAGATCAAACATTCTGACAGCATTCACGTCATATAGGAACAGAAAAAAAATTATATGAAAAGCACATAAGCCACCAATTGACCATAGCTTTTGTCTACTAAAGGTTGTGTAGTTATGCGGTCCAGACTTTACCAATTTCTTAATTTGTGGTTTAACAAGGTGTTAGGGTAGAAGCAAAGACAGTAGTTCAGCTCTATTAAGTAGAAGACATTTTGTAAGTTAAAGAGCTTTCTCTTCAAAAAGTAATTAATCTTAACCGATCCTGCATCCCAAGCCTCCTTTGTGATTAAGAGCATTGGTTCATAAACTCTTTAGGGTGTGAAAAGGGAATTCATTGCCAACTTTGCTAATTAACGTGTGGTTGAGCTCTCTTCAATCTATTAGTGTTACTTTGGAGATACGGACTCCCTCCATTTGTTACATTCCCATCCCCTCAAAATAGATTCCTTTTCTTTGTGGTGACCTATACCAGAGCTGGACAGTTAAGCTCTCAGGCTATCGTCATGAATAATTTTATCTACAAAAAGAACGACAAGTCCAGTGCAGGACAGAAAACAGCAAAACGATAGAAATGGCTTTAAGAAACATCTCGCGGCAATGCAGCACGAGCACCATGTCAAGCTTACGCCTTAAAGTGACATAATCCAACAAGTAAATATTTCTACCACTATATCAAATGTTCCTTTTGTAGAGCATAATTTGTATCACAATACTTAACGGCTCCTGACGATTTTATGTTTCTCACTACAATCAATCTCCATACTTTTCAAGAGCAAAGGAATCACACATACTGCAACCTTGTGCTACCAAAAGTTTCTAAGGTATATATTGCGCTTCTAAATAGAAACAACACAAGTAATGTATCACACCTTTTCCATTCGCCGATAGGAGAACTGGTTGGCTGCATGCTCACCAATTTAATTGCATCTTCAAATTTGATAGTTGGAACTACATCAAATAACACCTGCAGAAAAATCAATGGTTTAAAACTCATCTCAGTGCTATGAATACAAAAGCGTCCCATTTCGCGGAGCTTTAGGTTTGAAATCTAGCCTAATTGATGAATAAAATTGCAACCAGATCCAATCAGAAAGTAAGCAAAACTAAATTCACATTCCTCATGTTTCCCATCACAAGAAGTCAACACATTGCCTCAGTGCCTCAAAGGCTACCCCTGTATTGAAAACACACAAGATTGCTTCCAAATAACTTACAACATCCACTCCTTTTATCAACTCACTAGTATCACACGATGCAGTGCAACCCCATGTCCACCAAAATATTACAGGATTGATGACAGATAAATATAGCACGATAGACTGTTTTTTAGTTTGAAGGCAAAGACAGAGCCCCAGCCTATAAACTCGTAACCAAGAGCAGAAAATTGATGTGCATACAAAATGATAATATCCCCAAAATTGATATAAATAATTCTTACCCGTAAAGCGCTCTGAGAAGATAGTCTCTCCAGAACAAAATTTTCCACGAAAGGATCCAGATGAGCAATGCGCGCTTGGAAGTCCTCATATCCATGCCCAGAAAAGGACAAGGAAGATGTAATATCCCATGGTTGACCAGAATTGACACAAGCAACAAAAGAAGCGAGGTCAAGCCGGTAACACAGGGAATCACAAAGATACTCCACACATGATCTCTATAAAAAAAATAAAAAATAAAAAAAGACAAATATGCACGAACAATAAGTTTCAAAAAAGGCACTATGTACAAAGAAGAGATAAAAGTATTGACTCGACGACCCAAAGGTGTGGAGGAAATACCTCATCTGATTCAGTTTCATATAAACATGAATCCTCGAGCTGGTATATTTTTGACTTGCTTGTCCACAGTAGTTGCATCAATTTCCTTCGAGCAGCTGTCTTATTAGGCAACAAATCCCACCCCATGACACCAACTAGAGGTTGAAGCCTGGGAAACAATGAGACTACCTGCCAGGTAAGCAGGCAGAGAGACTCAGTATAAATACAAAGAAAAGAGGTGCAAAACCTTAAAAAAAATGACAAGACCTGAGCCCTAGTCAAACCAATGTCAAGCAGACCACCAGATTCTTAAAAAAAAAAAAAGATGGGAATGAGGGGCTTACATAACTCGCTTCTTCCAATAGCTCATTCTTGACAGCACAAAGAGCTGTATCCATAACACACTCGAAAAAGTGCAATCCAGCCACACGAGCATAGTGATACATATCTCTCATGCAAGCAGATAAAGCCATATTCAGAGAGAACAAATTGTCATCACTACCCTCATCAAGCCGCAGCTTTTGAATATGAGATTGAACTTGTTTAAGAGGAGGCAGAATCTGATTATCAGCAGACCTTGCTGTTTTCATCTCTTCCACTAAAAGCTGGTCTTGAACAGCCTAAATTACAAACAACTCAGTATCGAGGCATCAAGAAAATATACACATATCCTGACAAGTAAAGCGACTGTCCAAATGACCATATCGAATTCTAACCAGCAGAAATAAATGTGAAAGTTCCCTTAAAGGCATAGATGAATACATTCATAAGGAACCAGTTCTTTGATAAGTAAATGCGGGTACCAATAGTACCCTTAAAGTCGCCGGTAATATATGCATTTTGAATTTTAATGGAAACCCCAATTGCGCAATAAAAACATAGCTTGAAATTACTCCAAAACATCGTCAAGCACATAAATCACCACCTGCTCGGAAGCAGGGAACTGGCATGCAGTAATGAATAAAAATACTTGGCTGCTGACCATTGAACTGAAAATTAAAACAAATGTACAAGCAGATAAGGCACCACAAGACAAGAAGGATATGTAATCAACTTTGACAACAGTTTCAGGGATGCCAATACTATATTAAGATGAAAGTGTGCTCGATGATTAGTAACACGAAATTAGGGTGATAAAGCAACTTATAACCTGAAGAATTTGAACAAGGTGTGAGCACGTTGATGACCGAGCTTCCTGATAAATATAAAGCAATTTATCCCGCGTGCGGCGCCAAACATCTCCTAATCCCTCCTTTCCTGACAAAACTTTTTTGAGGAAATCTTGAAAAACCATTCTAACAGAAACATCAAAAGAAAAATGATTTTTTTCAATAACAAGAAGAAAAAAGCTCACATAAGGCAAAGAGACGCAACACACTAGAACAGGCTTCAAATATTCAAAGACCACCAAAGAAATAATAGCAAAATTGGCTCATCATCATAACAATTTTTTTTACGGGTCATCATAACTGTTGACCTAGGAGAGATCTAAACATAGTGAGCTGAATTTTTGTTCATTCTGAATTATTGATAAGTTTTTTTTTTCCTTTTTGGGACAAGTAAATGAGGATACCAATATTTTCAAAAAGGACACCAAGGGGTGATGCCCAATTACAAAAACAAATCGTGGAGGTGACCATATACAAAAGAGAGCTTAAACTATCGTAAGAAATGTTATACGCAAAAAAGAAGGCAAGTGAAGTGTTGGTGGGAATGTAACAGATGTTTCCAATTATACAACACCCTAAAAGTGAAAAAAATTACTGTTGGTGCGTCAAACCAATTTCATCAAGAAGGCGATGATTTCTTTCAATTCAAATACACGCCAAATAGCAAGTGGAACCATCGCCCAAACTTCAGCTATCCATCCTTTATTCATCCTCCTTTACCAAGCAGCGAAACATCTTTAACCTTGCGAGGATGAATACGACGTACCCCAAACAAGAAGGAAATATACCACAAAGACAAAAACTAAGGGCAAGAGAGCAAAAGATGAGTAGTAGATCAATGGTTTCTTCGGCCTCACAACACAAGGAACGGCAGCTAGCCAAACTCAATCCTCTCTACTTAAAACCAAAGGGCTTAAATATTTAAGACATCATGAATCGGGCCACTACCCATAAGCAACTACATTCCATAGTCCATACACTACCATCCATTGGCATGCAAATTAACTTAATCGCGGGCATTACCTACAAATTACCCAATCAAAGAAATCTAACAGCCAAATCCATGAAGACGCCAAAATATATTAGAATGCAATATCAAGAACACTTTATTCAACCTCTATAGACTTTTATAGTTGTTCTAGAAGAATCGCCACCTTTCCCACGCCGAAACTGAAGGCATTGCTTCGAGCCTTGTAACCAAAAAAAAAAGCCTAAAAAAGGGAAGCTTGATTCCTTCTACTTTAGATGCTTCCCCAACAAGAATCTGGTGTTCTCTCTCATTTCAAATGCACAACCACATAGCCACTGGTGGTATTTTCCGCCATCATTTAAAAAACTTAACATCATGAATTACCCTAACCCCAACTTCCGATCATGGCGTCTTTGTGATCAGCATACTAGCACAAAATGAGTGCAGTGAGCCACTACGTAATAGAATGGAACACACCTCTAAAAGGTAGCCCATTGAGTGACCCCAACTGACCCCTGCTTGGCTCACATAAGACCAGATTCACATCATTATTAATAATCAAAATAAGAATTCTGCTATCCAACATAGACTAAATACCACAGTAACAGTCAAAAAAGTAAAACATCGATACATCAGGAGCTCATCGCTCTTACTCTAAGCCATGTTTCGTAATACAAACACAAATGCAGTAGAATAGAATCAAGTACATACAACATACAAAATGGTCTGAACACACTAACAAAGATATAACACAGGTAAGAAAGATACCTATACTCATCCTCAGGGACTCCATAACCCAAATGGAGATACCTAATATGCGAAATAGCCCCATCAACATCCTCCTTACTCACACACCCTTTCATTTCCTCCAAATGCAGTACCTGCACACACTTCTGTATCGATCTCAACACCCTCTGATCCTCCTCATTCGAAACCCTCTCCGCCCCATCTTCCCTCCTCAAAGTCATAGCCAAGCCAGAACCATCAATGCCACTCAACCCCAGCCCAACCTGCCTCTCCACATTCTCACAAATCGCGTCGAAAACATCAGCATTCTCCAAAATAACCCTCCTCAACCCCACCAAATCATCATCCTTAACAACACCAACCTCCACATTTCCCCCCTCTTCCACACTAACAACCAAATCCTCCTTCAACCTCCTCAAACCAACCTCCATAACCCCATCCAAAACCCGAATTTCGCCACGAAACTCCCTCAATTCACCCTCATTCTCAAAACCCACAATTTTCTCCTCAAACCCAATTTCAATCTCCTCCCAAACAACCCCAATTTCGCCCAATTTTTTCTTAAACCCATCCCAAACCCTAGTAATCACCATCTGAACATACAGCAAGAACTCGACCCGGAATCGGACCGACCCCGGACTAACAAAATTAGACCAAATTGAAGTCGGATTATCAAACTGAAACAGCTCAATTGAAGAAAGCCAGGTGAGGAGAGCAGGAGAGGGGCAATTTGGGGGAAAGACTAGATTTTTATGGAGGTTTCCGCCATACGCAACTATTGTTTGGAGGAGAGAGAGTGCGAGGTCTGGGTCTTTGCGACGGAGGGTTAAGATTGTCGCCCGAAACGCCTCGAATTGGGTGAGAAACAGGTGGTTTGCGGTTAGTTTTGATAAGAGAGTCGTTTCTTTGTCCATGGTGAACGGCGGCGGCGGCGACGGTGGTTGTGGTGGTGGTGATGAAGAAGGCGGTGGGTGGTGGTGGTGGTGGTGATCTTCTTCTTCTTCCATAAAAATGATTTGATTTTTTTTGTGATGGTGGGATCGATTGGATGTCCGAAGGTGGAAGGGATGTGTCGTCGTGTGTGTAACGTGTGTGTACTAAGATGGAGAGTTGGGAAACTAGAGAGTGTATCGGAGTTCGGAGTGTCGACTCGACGTGATCTAACTTATAGAGTCGTATAATCACTGTATTGCAATGTACGGAGGAGTTGGAATTGTGGGTCGAACGTACTCATTGGCTCGACTGATGTATTGTTTGCGGTGTAGGTATTGTTCTTGTTTGTCATGGGTTTTAACACGTGGGCATTAAGAAAGTGTCCACTTGGGGGTATAGTGTATGACTCTGAGACTATCAACACTTCGACGTGAACTAACTTATAGAGTCATAGTCACTATTCAAATACAATGGACTTAAAATACAATGGTAACTTTGACCCTCTTTAATTGTTTTTGTCAATTAATTAAATAAAAATAATATAAAAATATTAATTAATCATAGCCTCATATATTTCTCCCTCTTCTCCTTCATCCCCTCAACCCTGCCACCGCCCTAGCGTCACCTCTGGTTAGCATCCAACGCCACCATTGACTCGAGAGAACCATCCCCGGACAGCAAATGAAAAGCGACACCTCCCCTGGGCTATGGGTTGCTATCACCATCGCGTCCTCTATTATGCACGCGTGATTCTCTCTCCTCCCAACATTCCTCTTTTCCCGTCCTCTCTGCTTTGATTCCCGGGTCCACGAAAACTCGTTGCCTCTCCGACGACGCCGTAGCAGTCTCAAAGTCGTCAGCCCCTCATATATAACCGTCACCGCCCATAGAAACGGAGAAGAGAAAGACAAAATGAAGGTACGATCAGATGGCGTCAGTGACACAAAGGGTGAGGCGTGTGGTTGTAGGAGACCGTGGGTGGCAATGGTGGGGCTAGGCGACAGTTTGGTGGTGGTTTGATTGGACCTGCGGTGTCTGTTGGGGTGGTGGAGGTGGGGAGAAAGATAATAGGGGTTAATAATATTAATTATTTTATCAAATTTCATTATCATATGCTGTTCAAATTAATCAAAGGTTGAGATTTATTTAGGGCAATCAGAGGGTCATTATTGATCAATCTACAATGGCTACCAAGCCGTGGTAGCTATTGTAGCTATTGTAAAATTGTTATAAATTTTGGGGTCAAATTGGCTAGATTGCTGAATCGTTTGGGGTATCAATGTCATTCTTGTTCCTCATGGGTCGTGAGTCGTGGGGACGAATATAGTTCGACTTGGATGTGTCGTGTACTACTCTAAGACAAGTGACTAAGTGAGGACTCGATATTAACAAAAGAAAAGTATTGAAACCTTATACTTATGGATTACTAGTTTGGTTATTTGCCCCCAACTTTTAATTTAGCCTTGGATCATCGACTAGCAAAATGTATGTAATTAAACACCCCATGTCCTTTTTGTGGGTCAAAGTTTGCAAACTTTGACCATAATTGTCTCAAAACATATCATGATTTTTTAAAATGGCACAAAAACATCTACTTTTACTTGTATAAAATCTTAATAAAATAAGATCTTTAGTATAAACTTTCATATACACGTAAGATTAATAACATCCGAACGGAGAAACCCCCTTATAATGAACAAAAGTGCTCCAACGGAATTACTCCTTATTATTGTATTCCTTAAAGAAAAGTAGAAATAAATAAAAGAACTCTTTTCAAATTATAAACAATCACAATCGTCTATCTCGATAGATCAGTAGATCACCGGCCACACTTCTTGTTTCTCGCGTTTGATTATGCCTATATAAGAGGCGATTTTTTTTTCTTCTCAAATTTCATGTCCCTCTCTATCTTATTTGTTCCTTTGTATTCTCTTTTCAACATATTTTAAAAATTCAAAAGTAACGCTTTCAATTTCAAAAGAAACGTTATTCCAGTTTTCAAAAGTAAAGTAACGAGTTTTGAATTTTTTTTCGTAAGTAATGCTTTTTAATAATAAAAGTAACGTTTTTTGATTTCTAAAGTAACGAGTTTTTAAATTTTATAAGTAACGATTTCTAATTTAAACAGTAACATATTTTAAAAGTTCAAAATTAACGTTAAAAGTATATCGTTTTTATCAGCATCATCTGCTTCAAAATCGGCTTGAAGATTCAAGGATTCGAGCCAAGTCGGTTATCGCTCATATTGAAACCTCAGGTAGCAGAGCAATATTGCCAACATGTTAAGTATCTAGGATAGGAGAAGAATACAAGTGGAAACTGGAAAGTGTCTGAAAATGTGATTAAAGTATCTATGTAAAGATTTGTACATTTTTTTTTAACTTAGATAATTATTCAGACAAAAGAGCAAAAATGATTACAAGTTCTGCATTCACAATAAAATCTTGATTTACTAAACAAATTACAATCAGAGTCCCGTGATTACACGGGGGCAAAAACTAGTTTCAAATTAATTCATGAATAATGATGTGTCATACATACTATAAGACGATCTCACACATAAAATAATAACTAGATACTAATATTAGCACCGGGGAGAGGGAGGTGAAATCAACTTTCCAACTTCTAGAGTTAAGTTGCGTTCATATTTCGCAAGTAACGTATTCAGCTGCTCAACACCATTGATAAAACCATCCTTAAGCGAGTATACCGTAACGTGTGCGCCTAATGGAAAATATATACAGTCCTCCTCGACTTTAGGTAAATCTTTAGCCGAAATGGAGAAGGAAGGACCTTCAAAATTCAAGAACAAAGCTTGACCACCAAGACACTCCATCCTCTTCACATTATTCACGTCGTCGTCAGTAAAGACTAGTTTATAGACATGGAAATCATACCTACCATCATAGACTAGAGCCACTACCAGAATATCTCCACACGACTTGACGAGTTGCATGCCGACCCCGATCCTACGACGTAAGAACCCCAAATCGAGTTGTTCAGATTTCATTAATTGCAAAGATAACGCACCATTGCGATTTTCAATCATGAAAACATCCAGACATCCAATTTTATCGAGAACGTACAAGCATTGCTCTTGCTCGTGAAATAAGAAACTTTCGTAAGGAAAATGTCGCGTGTTATGATGATAAAACCACCTCCCGTGGTTATGTAATTTACAGAATGAGAGATTGCAGCTCATTGATATCAACACCACAACCTTGCAGGACAATCGAGCACTAAAGAACACCAAAAACCGCCAAGGGTCCTTTTTCACGATATGGGGCAAGCAACACTTTTGTGGAGGAGGAGCATACATTATTGGTAGAGGGATGGACACCTTACTAAACGGATTGTACAAGCCAAGTCGATGCCTATTTCCAGGCATTATCGAATATTTACGATTTTGCAGTCGACAACGACATCTATAGAGTAACCAACCGCCGGGGGCAGACAGCAAAAAACGGGCCATTTACCAAAACGACCATTGAAATAAAACTATTTTCCAAAATGATTATGCCCTAAAACTATTTACCAAAATGACAAATATTTATCATTTATTATGCTTCAATTAATAACCCACAAAAAAAATAAAAAAATTAATAACTCATAATTAAGAAAACAAAGTTAGGACTAATATGATTATATAAAAATCTCATTTTCCACCGCGCATGACATTCACTAAACCCAAACATTCTAGTCTTCTGCCGCATCTCCGCCGTCGATCGCATTTCCCGCCGTAGTAACTTTCTGACGAAGTTACTATTTACTAATTATCTTGTTTAATTAATTAATTAATGATCCATCAACCACTTCGATGAGTCAGCCCGGTGCGATTCGGCGAGTTAGCCATGGCGGAGAAGCCTGACTCAGTGACGGTGATCCGAATCCCATATCAGAACCTTAGGCGCGCCGTTGAGGTCGAAATGGTCAGATTTAACGACGATTCTTCTCCGCGTGCTAGGGTTTCCGACGGCGGCGATTCCAAGTCGGAGAACACCAGCCTATTGACGCTGATACTTAGTTGTACCGTTGCCGCCGGTATTCAGTTTGGTTGCGGTAGTGGCGGAGGGCATGCCCGTCCGGTGGCGGTGGCTGCTGGCGGGGCAGTCTCGGGGTTGAGAAGGAAGGAAACATAAATATATTGTTGGATGTCAATTAATTTATTTATTTATTTTGTTTTGTTTTTTATAAAAAGAAAATGCACTCTAAAACGATATTAGAATGAAAATTGTCATTTTGTTAAATAGTTTTAGAGTGTAGTCATTTTGGTAAATAGTTTTATCTAAATGGTCATTTTGGCAGATGATCCGCAAAAAACCCCATCCACAAGATGAATTTGGGTGTACACTACTTGTTAAGGCAACTTCGATATCATACAGGTTATAGTTACTCAAATCTTCCTTCCCCCAGAAGCTAACAAAACGCATATATCGGTTTCTTTGTAGCGGATCGAGCGACTTATCAGCAAGGATCAACCAAGGTGGCTCATCACTAGTAGTCCTAGAACTTGTGACAGAGTACCAACGTTTGCACACAATACTAGACCTGATCATGTCTCTTAAGTTACACTGATTCATACATGTCGCAAGTATTAATTCCATGACATCTTCTGGAAGCTCACTTAGACTCTTGACAACGTCGACATGTTGATCTTGATCAACTTTCACCAAATTAAACCTGCATCACCAACTCACAATCGTCGTACAAATGACCCTGACCTATGTTACTACGGATTTAGATTCCCTCTAGTTATTTTTCCCTGAACTTGATAGAGTTTTTTTTACTATAAATGGAAAATATAAATGAAAGTGTATTTTAGAAAACAATGAATAAATCTAGAGTTAATTTTCCATTTTGAGTAAACTCGATCTATCATATAAATCTATATCTTTCAATTTCAGGGGATCTCAATTCAATCCCACTCAATTAGACTGAATTTCTTTTAATAAAATAATAAGCGCGTCAGATACACTCTTATGCTATCATTTTATTAAAAAAAAGTCATGAATCATGGAAGAAAATAAATGTAATGACTTACGAGGTAAATTGGCTCATCAAGGAACCTAGCGACAGTGCGAGGGGCTCAGCCATGGTTTTATTATGATGCATATATATACTTATAAAAATTGGAATTTGCTCGGTTTACACCGATTTGATAACAAAGAGATATAACAATGGACAATTGGGCACAGAGTCACAGAGAGAGTATATATACTGATTAAAATAAATCTATAACCAATTAGTACTTTCTGGTCCGAATAAATAAAGTACATTTAAAAATCGAGTCAAATAGGATACGAAAACCATGTTTGTTTTTACAATTTAATAAACAATGAATCATCCTAAGAGTCTACGTATAGTCGTATACGTACACCCAAAGAAAATTGTCTACAATTCAATCTATGTACACCAATTGTAGTAAAATAAATACGGTCGATCGTAATTGATTTGTTTGTGCAGTAAATTTTAAAGATTTGTAGTAAATTTATGTCACTGACAATAAATCAAAAATTTTGTGAATATATATATATATATATATATATATCAATAATCAATAGAAACAATATATAATTTGATTTGTTTCCATAATAATTAATCTTTAATTTTTGCCATATCCTTAAAATTAATTATTTCCATATTTATTTGTACTAGAAATTTTATTACACATCTAATTTTATTTACTACAAACTTAATGTAGACAATTTCTAATTTGTCTACCTATATACTCCTAGTATTTTCCATATTTATGTTGTTATTATTATTACTGATGCGATTTTTATTTTATTTTTATGTTGGTTACGTTTGGTCCAACATACATGTTTAACAAAAGGGCTAATCTTCAGATTGATCATCACGACTTGCCATATTCTCGGTTCAAAGGGTGTATATAAGCACACGATAACGGTAACAACTAGCAGTACCTAGCTAGTGTCTCGAATGCTCTTGCCTATAGCGTTAGTTGGAGGCACACAACCTTGCGTACGCCATATATCGAATAAGTGTAAGTGAAATTTTGGGCAATAATGGCCGTTGAAGCAAATTGGCCGAAGATGACGCGAGGCATTATTATTGGAGATGATCAGGAAAGTATTAAAGGGTGCAATCAAATAAATTGTCTATCCGATGAGTTGTTGATGGAAATTCTACGGCGACTTCCTAACATTAAGTCTGTTTATCAATGCAAGTGTGTTTGCAAGTATTGGGCTGCTCTGGCCTCCCACCCTTGGTTCATTCGCCAATTCATTAGCCTAAGATTCATTGGAGATGGTAGCGTCCCCGACAAGTTTGTTGTTATTATCATGTGGTATAATAAACCGGACGACAATACATTGAGGAGATTTCCCAACCTTTTGCATGGGACTAATGAGAGTTTGTTTAGGCCTTCAATTTTCGATTCTCGGGATTCGTCTTTCTCCCCGTTCAATGGTCTCGGTGATGTTAAAACTTCACTCGTTGCATCATGTAACGATTTGCTATTGTACTACACATGCGAGGATAATAATAGCACGTATAATTACTATGTTAGTAATGTACAAACTAAGGAGTGGACCGTGCTGCCTTCGCCTCCATTCTACTATGGTACGTCCTTTGTTTTAGGGTTTATATGTGATCCATTCTACTCTTATGAAAGCGAAAGGGAAATCGTCGTCCTAAATGATGCATATCGTTACAGTGTTGTTGTTGTTAAGAACACATCAAGAGTTTCATCAGCAAAGTTCAGAGCACACTTATTCTCAAGTAACACAAATCAATGGTGCGACAGAGTTTTGTCATTACCAAAAAAGTGGAAATTACGACATGGACGTCACCCCGGAATTTTCTTTGAGGGAAAGCTTTTATTCACCTGTTATCAGGGTATGTTCGGATGTGATCACAATAGTCTCGAGATCGATAACGAGGTTCAGTGTCATTTGGTTAAGTGGCCATTTGGGATGTTACTTGGATGTCACCATGTAGGGGTATCACAGGGACATTTGCAGGTTACCAACTTTGATGAACATAATAATGCATTAAGTGTTTTGGTCCTCCAAGACTATAAATCGGGTAATTGGATGTTGAAGCATAAAATTGATATACGCGAATGGATGTCATATGATTCCGGGGTAACGGAGATACTTACACGGTATTCGGACTTGCGCTCTAAATGGAAATTCCGGCCAACCGTGTTGGCTTTCCATCCTAGTAGATCAGATGTTATTTATTTGCTCGTGCCTGGCCGTATCTTCTTATGCAATCTATCAACCAAGATTGTGGAGTTTCCTTGTCGTATCCCCGTTGCTATTGCAAAAAACCAATTCTTAAATAACATCTCTTGTCTCCCCGTAATACTCCCGTCCTGGCCAACACCACCACCCCCGTCCCTTGATGAGGGCCTCAAGAGTCGAGTCGACACCTTTCTTGTCCCTTAAGGACCTGAATCGGAGTCGACTTAGCCATCAGGTAGCTAGTATGTTATCTAATCTTACTCAAAACTGTCATCGTCTCATAATCAAAATTTTAATATCCCTCGTTTTTAGTATTTAACTAGGAATCATCTTGTGATTCACACGAACACGATGTATTTTTTAATTAATCTATTATGTAAATGGATAAATTCAAAGTATATATATTTTTTTTAATAATTTTGTTCACGACCACCATAATGTGAAAGCTCCTTCTATAATATTATAGCACATTTTCTCACTCGTGGAGTCGTGGGCACAGATTGTTTCGGATCCCAACCAATTTCTTGTAGTTTCTTATTTATAATTAATGATAATAATAATTAATGATTTGACAAAAATGAAAAATATATAGTTTCACTATACATGTTGATTATTATCATATAATACACAAAGTATATCAACTGTCATGAGACCATATTCAGACCTTACACTTCTAAGTACAGTAGGTAATGATGCAGACAATGTATAAGACATTAAGACAGATCGATTGAAAACTTCTAAAATCTAATGTCGCAAGACCAGCAGACTGTCCACTTTAGGCCGTAGTTCGAAGATCTCACGTCTCACATAGTCACATCTCACTTTCGTGTTGCTGCCCCATTGCCAATTTAAGTTGATCCGTATGGTTTTTTTTGTTTTGGTACAAAGGAGCTGATAATACTGCGGGGGGTGGGGATATGAGGATTTGAACCAGGGACAACCCTCTGCCAGGTTGTACTTCTAACCACTAGGCCAAACTTGATCCTCTAAGTTGATCCGTATGTACTTGCACCATAAACTTTATTAACTATTAAGTCCAACTTTAATCAAAGTAGTGATAGTCATTGAAGTCAGGTCAACCGTCTAATTTTTTGGTTTAAGGCCAGGTCAAACATTTATAGAACCATTTCTCTTGTCAAACACATAAACTCGCCCATGGGTCATCCCACCGGGCCACCCTAATGTTAGCCCAACTAATATATCTTATAAAGCCTACCTATTCGCCTAGAGAAAGCCCAAATGAAAAAGAGTTCAAAACCTTGTACAAGTTCCATTTTGTGTCACACGTTCATGTTAAAATCTTAACAATATACTAAAACATAATACGTTTCTAACAAGACGTAAAATATCAATACGTACTTTATGTTGCGCTCATAATCACCCGTACAGTCCGTTCTCTTTATGTGGTGAATCTGGTGATTATGATACGAATCCACACAAATTTATTCTGGAGCTAGAAACCGAAAGATATGGATCTAGTGATACTTACTAGTTACTACTAGTGAAGTTAGTTTTCAAAGTTTCAAACTTGCGAAGAAAAGGCATAGAAATCATCAATAATAGTTGATGTTTCACTTGTTTCCGTCTTTTGGGGACAGATAGATCATAGATGAGTTCCAAACACTAAATTGGTAGTTAGTACATCTCTCAAACTCTCAGTAGTCACTATGTTATCAAAACCATGGGCGCGGAACTAACTGTCCTGCTGTACAAAAAAACCTAATATGAATACTAACTAATGCGATACTTCCTTCATTCTTCTAAGTTAGTTAGCTCGATTCATATATAGGAACCTCCCTATGTGATTAGAAACTTAATATGTCCTAGATAAAACTCTTACAAATAAACCTAATACGTCCTTACTCGGTTTATCTAGATCGAATTGAAACATCCCCAATAATCTTTCAATCTTGTTTTTTTTTTTTTCTTATTCTGTAAACTTATTTATGGTAGAATTATACGGAGTATAAAACTATTGTTAATGTTAGATATGAGATTATGAGTCATATGACTAACTAAAACATACACACAAAGACTAAACACTTGAACAAACGGCAAAACGACAAGTAAAAGACATGGTGAAACACTAAGCACTTTGAAGTTTGAACTTTGAACTTTGAACAACCATAAAGTCGAACCACATCTTTGTCACACACTAAAACTCTGCTTAAGTCGCTTATGATCAGACCATTGACCACCAGTATTATATAAATATAATGGTGTGTAATTATGTTCCCTTCCTAAGTCAGTGGCTAGAGAAAAACACAAGTAATTAGTTTAAGGGAACTATACCAAATAAAAAGTTTAATTTTTGTTAACTCGATCGTATTAGGAAACATGATGGTCTTTTGGTTGCCATGTTAAATCACGGGAATTCAGAATTCCCATATAATGAAAAATTAGAGTTGTTTGGATAGCCAAATTTATACCAATTCCCAATCCTTGTCGATTTCCCTCATCTGAATTCCGGTAAGGCTCACTATCTCTCTATCTTATCTATATGTGTCTGATTGAATTACTCCGTATACTTTGCTTTTCCCATCATTCATAATTAGATCGATCTGGTTCGTTGTTACAGTATGCAACTTTTTCCGTTTATTTGAAATTCTCACGCGAACAAGGCTAGAAATTAAACGTGAGTTTTAAGTTTTAACAGGTGCCCCTTATTAGGGCACATACTAGAAAGTTGTTAATAAGAATTATAGTAACTGGCAAAAATTGCATGATAATGTCAAATACTAGTTAAAGTTCATTTGGATTGCTGATTGAAAAGTAGTGCCCTAACTGCCGTACAAATTAAACTGCTGGTAGTGATCGATCGAGTAGCAATTTGGCCAGCCGAAGATTATGCAGTGCAATGGAGGACATAATCAGGAGAATATCAAGGGGTACAATCGAATTCATAGTCTAAATGATGAGTTGTTAATGGAAATTTTACGACGACTTCCCAACTCCAAGTATGTTCATCAATGTAGGTGTGTCTGCAAACGTTGGGCTGCATTAGTCTCCCAGCTTTGGTTCATTACTCAATTTATTGGTTGAAAATTTAGAGTTTCGGAGGAGGAATGTCAAGAACATGCTATCATCATGTGGTATAGACCGGATGAATTGAGATTCCGGACCCTTTGGCGAGGAAGTGAGAGTTTTTATAGACCTTCAATTTACCATTCTCGGAATTCGTCTTTCTCCCCATTCTATGGTCCCCCGTATGATAAACCTTCATCAGCACGACTGCTTGCATCGTGTAATGATTTGTTACTGTACTACTCACGCGAGGATGAAATTTATAATTACTACATTAGTAATGTACACACCAAGCAATGGATTGTGTTGCCTTCACCTTCCTTTTACTATAAGTCGCTCTTCCTTTTGGGGTTCATATGTGATCCATTCTACTCCTTTGATCGGGGTATTGTCCTAAACGTTGCATATCGTTTCAGTGTCGTAGTTGTCCCTTGCACATCACTTAGATCATCAGCAGAGTTGAGGGCACACTTTTTTTCATCTAATACGAATAATCACTGTGATGGCCAATGGTTTGATAGAGTTTTGTCATTACCAAGAAAATGTCGATTAATAGAACCTGGCCCTGGACTTAGCTTCCACGGGAAGCTTCTCTTTACATGTAATCAGGGTATCTTTGGGTTCAACCACCATAGTCTCGAAGTTGATATCAAGGTTCAGTGCCATTTCGTTGAGTGGCCAGTTGAAATGTTATTTGACTTTCACCACTTAAGTGTTTCACAGGGAAACTTGACGTTGTCTATGTTTGATAAAGATGTTGTGGAATTAAGAGTTTGGATACTTAAAGACTACAACAAGGGGAATTGGTTGTTGCAGCATAAAGTTCAAATCGGCGAATGTGTGTCATCAGATTCTAGGATAATGAAGAAACTACGATGGTTCTCCAAAATGTCACCCTCTCAACGACGAATGCTGCTCAAGGTGTTGGCTTTCCACCCTAGTAGCCTTGATGTTATTTATCTACTTATGCCTGGCCGTATTTGTTATGCAACCTTTCAACCAATACCGTGGAGTTGGCTTGTCGTATACCTGTTCCTGTTGCAAAAAATCGCAAACACCATTTCTTAGGGAACCTCTATTGTTTCCCCATAGTACTCCCATCCTGGCCAACACCACTCCCGCCTCTTTCCAAGGGCCAAGTCGATATTATTATTCCCGCTTCTTGATGAGTGCCTTAAGGGTGGAGTCGATCAACACCAGTATTGTCCTGCCTCATGGCCTGGCTTCAAGGGTAAGATTCATTTCAAGATGTGTTCAATCTGCTCCTGAACCCTAACCCTACAACAGTGGTTTTAGCAGTTGCATGCTTTTGGTATTGCAGTCATAGTGGTTTCCTTGCTTTCAATACAGACATCAAAAATCTAAGTAGTAGAACTGCAAAACTGTACTGAAATGTATTTAAGCAGTACAACTGCACAAGCAAAACTGTAATGAATTAATGTCATAGCATGTATACAACAGCAGGCCAGCAACGGATCAACTGTGGTAATGTCATAGCTGCCTCACCAGTCATCACTCATCAGAGTCTCTCCCCTCCAGGCCAACAAAGATCCGCTTCTGATCAGACACTATCTTTATATACTCGATATCAGTAATTACCTCTGCAAAAACCGCGTATCCACCTTCCCAACTATAGGGTGAGCCATTATTGTCTAGGAGCTGAACTTCATAACCCGGCAACACATTTCTCCAGCTTGGAGTATGAGTTCTTAGAAGGCCTTTGCAGCTGCAATATTTATAGAATATTTGCCATGCAAGCTGGTATGTTCACTGTCGCTGAGATTCAGAAAGGAAAAAAAATGTTAGATGCTGTTATATATCCTCACATATGACGTAGCAGCAGTAAAAATAAATCGATACACGAATGGAGTTGTACGCACCAGTCTGAGACATTTCAGGGACCTCACTGGCAGGATTCAATTCAAGTAATTCTGCATATAACTCAGTAGGTTGGTCACCTCCTGGATCAACACAATTTTTATAATCAGACACACCAACAAAAAAAAAACAGTGTCACAAACAGGTTCATACTTTTTTCTGTGAGTCTATCTTATCAGTTTCAATCGGCATTCAGTTTGAGTACACAAAGCAGTAAAAAAAAAGCAGGCACTCTGTTCTCTTGTTTTTTCCCCCATAATCAAACATAATGACAGCAGCAAAGAACTAGATAACAGTGCTTTCAAGCATTATTATGAGTAAATAAGCAAAAAGCTGTTATTAGCATATCAGCAGTAAAAATAAATCGAGGCATGAACCGAGATGTACACATAGGATGTGATACGCAATACCAAAGAACATACGAAAGTGGTTTCCTAAGCTACTGTTATCAGTCATCAGTGAATAAAGAATAAAGAATAAAGAGTTCATAGCAATTCTTACCATATTTGACAGCAAGTTTCAGATTAAGGATGTTTATGTCAAAGGAACTATCATCAGAATACGAGTCTTTTCTCTTAGAATGGGATGTCCAAGAGTTTACAAGAAGCTAGTTTTCAAAGCACTTAAGCTTTGAAGAGAATATGAGGTCATCAAACATTGCAATTGTATGCTTGTATGAACCTGTAAACTACGTTTCTGATAATGTCAAGGTATTTTCAACAACGAAGTATAAACAAAATCTCTTTCAATGGTGATATACTGATATGTACATATGTTTTTCTGGTTTTGCGTCTGCAACCTGTACCTTGATTTATCTCGCTAGAAGTAGCGTGTCATTGCACTATCAAATTCACAAGAGTGGAAGGGAGAGCAAGTGCTCATTTTGTATGTTGTAGGCACACCAGTAGTCCAGTATAGACATCAGATAGCTTAAAGGTTGCAATATACGTTTTTACTGTCTGCAGTTTATAATCAGAATAACCGAGACAGTAAAAATAGATAACACTCATACTAGTGTTATCTTGTCTAGCATTATCAGCCTCGCTCACAGTCACAGCCACAGGCGGCGCCAACCCAGATGATCCCTTCCCCCCACCGCCTCCAACCACCACTCTACCACATACGCTGACGCCTTCAGCAAATCCTCTAACTCCAACCCAAATCCTTCCTCATCCATTTCTACCAATTTACCATTTTGCCCCTCCTCTTCATCTTCACATTTGACATCCTCCCCAGCCACCACCCTCAAGTCACGTGACTCACCACCTCCACTTCTTTTCCCATTTTACCCTTTGTCACCCCTAATTAACTCCTCCTTACCCTCACCCACAACATTAACAAAATAACCCCACAAAATCACCACCATGCCCACCACCACAAACACCGCAATAACTAACGGCATCGAAATCGCCTCTCTCTCTCTCTCCTCCCTCCCCATCAGCAGCAACAACATTAGGGTTTAGTATTGTGATTAGGAAACTATGTTATTGTAATATTGTAAGTATGGTAATTTCTTAGGGTTATTAGCTTACGTCCCAAGGCACTATAGTGTATATATTGTAAACACATCAATGCAATAACACACACAGAAGTTTTTCTCTAAACTTATATCTCTCAGATTTTATCATTTAGAAACTGCATTAGAACAGGGTATTTCAAGAATCAAAGAATAAAGAATGAATTATAGCAATTCTTACCGAATTTGACAGCAAGTTCTGTTGACCCATCAAGAAGATCAATGGTGATTGTATGTTCATCATCCACAGCTTTTAGCTTGTTGGAGAATATAGCCAAGTTAATCGACTTGTCCCGAACAGGCTTTGGGCAATTGAAGTCGATCAAACCAGGGGAGCCAAGCAAGAGAAATCCTGTAACATGGGTATCATCAGGATTGTGCGTAATCTTGAAGCCAGTGTCATCGACATCGATCCTGGCTAACCCTTGTGGATTGAACTCAGTGTCGGCAAGAGCCTCTATTGCAAGCTTCAATATCCTGGCTGGCTTCAGTCGGAAGCTAAAAGAACCGATATGGTTCTCCCTTGAAGATCCTTCAATGGTGGCTGGTGGGTTGATAGTAGGAATTCCAGCAGTTCCAGAACTTTCACCAATGACTGTTTCCTTCAGAATCTCAGCAATGTCAGATGGGTTTTCTTTTGGAGTATCAGAAGTCTCGGCCATGGCTGTCGGATTTTGCTCAGTAACCTCAGTTTCAGAGATGGGTGTTGGGTTTTCTTTGAGTGTTTGAGAAGTTTCATCCATGGTCAAGAAGAGAGGATTTGCAGAGGAAAATCAGTTAATTTTGGAGGAGGCAGTTAGTTGAGAAGAGGTTTAATTTGGCAGAATTTTGGAATGTCTATGTTTTGTGAGTAGAGACTGTTTCGTTTATATACTACTAGTATTTAATTTTAGAGTAAGGAGCGTAGGATATATAAAGGGTTGATGTTTGTTCTACTCTAATTCCGAGAACAGATTCAGGCTAATTGTGTAACAATGGGGGGAAGAGTAAATGGGAAGATACAAAGTTTTGGGAATGTTTCACATGGTGACTGGACAGGAGAGCGCAGAATTTTTATTGGTAAGTGATGTTCACAGTTATTTGTAAGGTGTCTTGTAACTAACTTTTAACCAACTCTTAAAAGTTTTAAAAATAACAGAATTCAACTTGATTTCCCGTCAGTTTTACAATTTGGCAGAATTTTGGAATGTGTATGTTTTGTGAAAAGAGGGTTAGTTGTTCGTTTATATAGTAACATAGGCTTGAGTACTCAGAGCCTGTTTGGCCAAGCTTCTCCAAGTGTTTCTAGGAGCCAGAAGGAGAAACTGTGCCAAACAGCTCAATTTGAGAAATAACTTCTCTATTTCCAGAAGCACTTCTGGGATAGAAATGCTCCCTAGAAACAGAAGCCCCGATTAGGAGCTCCCAGCTTCTACTTCTGTTTCTCATTTGTTCTGCCAAATCCTCACAAATCTTTTTCTCTCTCCTCCTCACATGGTCAACAACTTACCATTTTATCTTCCCAAAAAGATTTATGTCAAGCATTAATATATAAGGTAATTCAAAAAACTTACTGTAATTTTCTTTTTTTTTTACAATTGATAAAACCTAATCCCCAATTTTGTTGAATTGAATAAGAGGATGATACATCCTCTACCAGCGCAACCTACTTTTTCACCACAACATACTTCAAGAAACTCAATTTAATGAATAGAAATGAAGACAATTTTTGATTGAAATATGTGTTGTTTTATTATGAGATTTTTGGGTGAGATTTTTTTTTGACAAAGATTTGGGTGGGAAGAACAAGAACATATTTCGATGTTTGCGGGAAAAGACAGCGAGGATGTATCGATGATGAATTTTTTGTCTAATGGTTTGGGTAGGCGAGGTTCACAGGTGGTTATGAAAAATTAATAAAAATAGCCTTGATGATCATGGCTAGACCTGGCAAAACTGACCCAGATCCGAACATCCGACCCGAAATACTTGACCCGAACATCCGAATTTGACCCGAATTTGTAATCTAAATTCAACCCGAAACCCAAAATGACTCGACCCGAACCCGAAAATGACCCTAATACTGTTTGACCCGATGTTGACGTGACCCGAAACAGACCCGAACTAAAATGACTCAAACCCGAATAATCAAACATTTAAATGAATCGATTGAACAAAAGGGACTTGGATAGCTATATCATATCTTCAAACACTCCAATTAGCAATAAGCTTTCAAGTTAAGATAATATGAGACAAATTTTGATATTAATATGTTTAAATTTGAACATTTTAGAATGATTTGACCCGAATCCGACCCGACCCAAATACGACCCGACCCGAATCTGACCCGTAGTTGATACACCCGAACTAGACCCGACCCGAACCGAAGTAGACCCGAAATATATGACCCGGAAAGTGACCCGACCCGAATAGACCCGACCCAGACCCGACCTGATTGACCCGTTTGCCAGGTCTAAAATTCATGGCCACTCCATGATCATGAGTTGATGACACGTTTCAGTGAGGTTTTTTTTTTTTGACAATTGGGGAATTTTGCATATCTAATTCTTAATCATTAACAAAAATAATTTGAAGATTAGAAATAAATCAAAATCATTTATTTGATTTTATCCTATTACATAACAAATATATAAAAGCTCAAAGATAGAAAATTGGCCAAACAGAAATCCAAGAGCTTCTGTTTCTTAGAAGTGATTCTCTATCGTGGTTGCCAAACACCTTATAATTTTTGCAGAAACTGTTTCTCAAAAACTGTTTCTAGGAAATACTTCTGGAGAAGTTAGAGTTTGGCCAAACGGGCACTCAGTCGTAGGGGTGTTCAAAGATTCGTGGTTAGTCACTAATCTATCATAGTGACACGATTAATTGGAAAAAATAAAACGAGTGTCATGTCCCCGTAGAGTCGTAGCAATTGATTTAAAATTCCTAAAGTGTATGATACTAGAACGTGTAATACATGTTCCAAACAAGTAACAAACGACTAAGTTACCACTTCATACAAAAAAAAAAAAAAAAAAAAAAAAAACATACCAACTGATATTACTCAATAACACTAATTAACAAGGAAACGCTCTTTTTCCACCGTAAAAAAAGGTCTAAGAAAACACAGAAGGAACAATCATTTACAAAGATATTCAATTCAAAGGCAGACAAGAAAAAACAGCCTTAAAAAATATCGTGACATTCATTCAGTTGAATATGGGCTAGAAACTAGTAACTAACTTATAACAGCCAAGTAACAGAAAGTAACAGATTTAACCGCCAAAATTGTGTAAGTTTGTGAAAAGAGGGATGTACCAACCAGTAGGAGGCTGAAACCCAGGTGTAAGACTCGAAGTAACGCCAGAGGATTCCTCAAGAAGCCCACGAAAACAAGTTGATGAGCAGAATGAGTGATCATAATTCTGCCCTCATCAGACGCAAAAGCCGCAGCTAAATTAGAGATAATCATCATAATTCAACTTCTCTCCGTGTTTAAATCCATATCCATTCTAAATCTTCAATCAGAAGCTAAATTAGAGATAAGTACAAATTATGCAATTAATATATGAATCAAAAGTGCGGTTATCAATACTTAGTAGGGCAATTGGGGGTTGCCCGCCAAATGTTTGATGAAATGCCTAAGAGAGATACCATTAGGGTGCTAAGAGGATTCGACCTCGTTACCTCTAATAAGTTTTCGTATGGTAGTCAACTAGCTACTCAGGTGTACGTCTTGTTAGTTTGATATTTAAGTGGTCGTTTTCTTGCCAAACAAAATTATGGGAATTCGAATTTCTATGAATTAATTTTTTTTAAGTTATTTATTTGCCTAAAATCATGCAAATTGAGAATTCATGTGAATTTCCAATTCCTACAAAATAGAGGAATTGGTTTACCTATATATGCCTCCTTTAGTAATTGGGAATTCCCGTGGAATTAAATTCCTACATATATCCAAACAGTTTTGAGAAATTCATGTGAATTTGTACCAACAACCTAGTAAGTGGACCTTCGAGCATTCCAAATTCCCATACCAAACGACCACTTAGTGACATATGGTAACTACAAGCAACTAGACTAAAATTGTGCCTATCATTGGAGTTGTTCATAGTATCCCATTAGATATATAACACTAGTTCTATATTACTACGAATATTAGTAGTCCGATTAATACCAGTATTAGTAATTTAAAAAAAAAAAGGTAACCCATAAATAGCGCAATCCAGGTTATTAAAGATCATTGGACCAACAGATTATTAAACATGGGTCTGCCGTATCTTCCTGAAGATTTGTGGAGATCAGAGATACTAACACGTCTCCCTGTGAAAAGTGTGCTAAGTTGCAAGTATGTCTGCAAATCCTTGTACTCTCTAATTGAAACTCATGATTTCCAACAGTTGCATCTCCGAATCTTCAACAACAATCCTTCGGACCGTAACAATAGTTTCTTCTTGCCTTACCATCCGGGTACTCTAAAATGCCGTGCACTCAGAGATCGTGATACATACACAAGAACAGTAACAAGATATAAGGATCATATCAAGCCTTTGGATCTCCGAGATTTTTACAATAAGACTTGCGACTGTATTTATTATGATGGGTATGTCGACGGGATTTTATTGGCCCAAAGGAGAAATAGCGATAGAGGAGAAGATGATAATGTAATTTCGTTATGGAATCTGTCCATGGGTAAAGGATTAAATATTCCAATCCCTCGCGAGAGATTAGATGTTTTTGGGTTTGGCTTGGACACCGTAACAAGTAGCTATAAGATGGTAGGTTTTTACGTGGAACAACCTCCTAATTGTCACTTGAATTACAATGTCTATAATGTAGGCGATGGTACGTGGTCTTCAGACCGACGAGCGAAACTTGATATTTACGTCGAAAGACCCATCTATGTATGGATGACATATTTTGAAGGCGTAGTATACTGGATTTGCGAAAGTGATATCCATGCAAAGTATTCTTATTCATGTCTTCTCGGTTTTAATCTAACAACTGAGCAATTTATGTACCCGAGATTGCCCAACATTGACGACATTATTACCAAATTAGGAACAAGTATTGAAAGTCGGGCCACGCGGTTATCAGTTTCCAATCGGAAACTCATTTTTTCGAGGTTTTGTAATTATTCGGAATATGATATTAATGTGACTCGTGAGGTACAACAATTACTTGGAAATAATCGAGTTGGTCGCGTAGTTTGCATATGGGCGAGGGAGAAGGAGTCGTGGGTGAAGCTGTATAAGGTGGATCTCATGAGTAAAGAATACGACGCCTTGCGAAGCAATGTTGGACGAGTGTTTGGGAGCAGCAGTAGTGATTCAACAAGCGTCCACTTGCACTTAGGAGCTGTAAGCTGTTGTGTGCGTTTATCAAGAAAGCTTGGTGTTGCATGAACAATTCATGAGGAGCCACTCCAATGATCGCACAATAACGACCTCGTCCAATCATCAACTAATTCATTCCTTGCAGTGGTAAGGTCAACCTCTTAAGTGCCTTCTTCGTATTGACTTCTGATTTGTAACTAATACATACGGAGTATATCGTTTCGACCCTCCCTACCGGCTTTTTGTAATTCCTTATTATTAATTTATTTATAACATCATGCAATTATTATATATATAATATTATAATCAGATTAATCACATCTCGAAAACTAGTAGCATTAAACTTAATTAAGCTTATTATGATACTAGAACTCGTAACTCATGCCCCAAATCGAATGTCACTTGTAAGTTGTAACAACCAATTTAAGACTTCATATGATTCAGATTATCTCGTCCAAAATTATTTGCGGAATTATCTCCTAAAATCTTAAATCCTCTATATATAACTTTGTCAATAAAAATATCAAAAAAATCAGTTGCCCTAGGGATTGTAGTGTTAAAAGTGTAACTCTAAGGTTACAGCCTAACTAATGGCTAATAGGGTGACTAATTGTTAAATTAATATTGTTTCCAATAATATTATAACAAAATAAATCTATATTTTTTATAAAACGAGCAGATATAAACCAATATAAATGGATACTCCGGACGCAACCCGATCGTTGGCTCCAGAAAAGAATATCAAAGATTAAAAGTTGGAAGTGAAAGGTCCCACGTATGATATGGCCATCCCTATTCCCATCCCATTTTTAACCCTAGAATTAAAACTCCATTTTAGCCCCCCAAATAAAAAGTAGAGTAACAAAGAAGCCACATCTCAAAATTTCCAATGGTAAAATTTCAGTTTTAGGCGGGAGAATATTATCCATTTCCCGCCCTCTTTCTTCAAAACCACCTCCTCTTCCTCTCTCTCTCTCCTCTCACTTCAAAACTTCCGCTTTCTCTCTCCACCATGGCAACCACCAACAATGGCGGCACACAACCACCCACCGCCACCGTCGGAACCCTCGAAATCTTACCGGAAAATACAAATGTGGAGGAATCTCGCCGTCAGCTCCGCCGTCGCTGGGAACTCGCCTCCGTCATCAATTTCTTACACGTAACCTTTCTCTCTCTCTCCTCTCTCAACTTTTGTAAGGAAGAGATTGTTGAGGGTATTTTGGGAATTTGGGCAGGTGTTTGAGCCGGCGTTGGGAAATGAGCTGAAACTTACAGCGGAAGATATTGAGACTGCTTTGATTGTTCCTAATGATTCACTTGCTAAGCTTCATATTACTCTTCTTAAGGTATTAGTTTATGTTAATTTTGATTTTGTTATATGAAATTTGATGTTTTTATGGAGTAATCAT
The DNA here is from genome assembly GCA_963457585.1 of Spergularia bocconei. Classification (NCBI taxonomy): domain Eukaryota; kingdom Viridiplantae; phylum Streptophyta; class Magnoliopsida; order Caryophyllales; family Caryophyllaceae; genus Spergularia; species Spergularia bocconei. The sequence goes on along the minus strand of OY734957.1, from coordinate 708,142 downwards.
GTGATTAGTGGTTCTGAATTAGCAACAAGGGTTCAAAAGATTGTTCCTTTGGGTCTTGTCGTGTTGATTATGCTGAATTTCATCTCTGTGTGTTGTTTGTGTCGTTTCGTTGTGGTTTGTGTATTGGGAATTTGGAAAGGAAGCGTAAAGGTCATGTCTTTTGTGGAAGTTATAGACTTTATAGTTAACCATTGAGCCACATGAGCTGTTGAATGTTAATACTGATGAATGGTAAAGGATTTATCGAAATCGTGGTATTTGAGCTTCTCGTTCTTTAATCACGAGCTATGATGATTAGGGTTTGTGGATTACGCGTTAGTGACTAGTTCTTTGATGGAATGGCTGACAACATTTTGTTGCCTTGGTTGGTTGAAGGGGAATGTGGAGATAGTGATTGATCATTGATGGCTTGATGCATTTCTATCCCCTGCAAGTACAATCAAAGTGTTATTTTTTGGGATTTGCTCGTCTTTTCCTGTCTTTGTGCATTAATGCTTGTGCTCATGGTGTTGTTGGGCTCGAGTAATAGTCCACAGCCACATCATAGTTCATATTTCTTGACATGCTTGTGAGGGGTCTCTTTGGGGAATGGGGGAGGGCATGATTCAGTCAGTTCATAGTTAATGCATGATGTGTTGCTGTTGCATCTGGTGTTAGATTCATTGGTCGATATATTGTTGCTTTGATTATTCCTCATGCTACGTTCATTCTTCTTCTCTGACCTCTTAAAACAAGAACTTTGTTCATCCATAATTCTCTACAAGTTTGCGCGAAAAATGGCATTCTTCTATGCTTATGATTGAGGCATATGTGAAAGAAATTGTTCTATGTCATGGCAGTCTCACTGATATCGTTTGTAATGGAGATGTGGCTTGCAAGGAATTACATCATTTGGTGTCAGAGAATTTTCTGATAATTTTATTCTTGACTTTTAAGCCCTTTATATTTTGTGGGCGAAGTTTCTTATAAGCCTAGATTAAGGTTCTAACTCTTGAATTGTTGAAGTGGTTATGTCATATGAGTTAAGATCATTGTGATTGACTGGTTGTTATAAAGATGCCTACGGCTTTTCATCACCTTACAAGTTTACTATACTATCAGGGAATACCGCCTGTGAATAAGAATTTGTTGAAACCTGATGCGTGGGTGACATATCTCTGCAAAAAGCTTGCTGAATGGTGGCCATGGGTATGGCTTTTTAGCAGTTCAACCTTACACATCATTTATTGTGCTGGGATAATTTGATATAACTATCAACATTTTCTGCTATCCCTACACAGGTTGCTGAAGGAGAGGTCCCACTGACTGTAGAAAAAGGGTACCCATAGTTTGTTATTTGCTCTCTCTCTTGTCCTGTCACTTCTGTTTCCACAATCTTTAATAAACAAGGTGCTGTTGTTTCTTGCGCAGAGAAGAAATATCTAGATACAAAGAACTTGATCCAGCTATTCGCTTGTCCATGTTAAAAGCATTATGTGAACTTCGTATTGAGGTAAGTCATTCCTTCTACTGCATTCTTCTTAAGAGTAATGCCTATTTGTTATTCTTCGATAGTGTTCTGAATTCTGCGGAAACTTGGTGCTTCTTTTTGAAATTGTGTGTCCTCAGTTCTAAGGGTGACCTTCTTTCTTTGTTTTCAGCAAGATGATCTAATGTCCTACATCAATGATGCGCTGAAGGAAGGAACAGATATCTCTCAATTCCGAATTTGTGAAATTTCTGGAAGAGGAACTGGAATTTCTTACTGGTAATATCTAAGTTTACATCAAGCATTCAACCTAGGCAATTCTAATCATATAATTGTTAATATTCCTCTTCTTTTGGTAGGTATGATGGAGATACAGTTATGGGTTTTAGACTGTACAGAGAAGTGAACAAGCCAAAGCCAAAGTCAAAGTATAGAGGCAAAGGTCGTATTGATATTTCTCCAACCAATTCAGAGTGGGAGACTCTTGCAACCAACTTAGATGAGTTTCGTAAAGTTTCGGTGTGTAGTACTTGGGACCCTTGTTATTGTTCTTATCTTTTTGAGTTGAAAATGAGTCTTGTCAGATATTAACTCTGGTATTTTGATTTGTTCATGATGGGTGCAGGAGGAATTGTCATCTAGCACTGATGTAGTTGAGGGGACTGTCTATCAAACCATTGAAACTGAAGTTATTCCTGCACTTGAGAAAGAAAAGCAGGTGAGGAGCTTGCTTTGTCTACTGTGCTTAGCTTCTGGATATCTTCTTAACTCATGTCGTTGCAAATACTTCAGAAAGAAGAGAGGAATTTAAAGCGAAGACAAAGAGAAGAGGCTCTTCTGCAAAATGTTCGTTCCTATGCTGCTGAACGCCCTTGTCGCACAAGAAAACCTGTGAAATACACTTTTGGTATGCCTTGGAACTCTTACTGTGGTAGCTTTCACTAGCTGTTCAAAAGTTACTCTTTTGATGCTCATTATAGCTAGATGCCTAATGTAATGGGTGGTTAGTTAGGTTTTCGGCAGTTCCGCTTTGGTGTAGTCTGGTAGCAACTTAGCTGAAATATGGAAACTTGTTGACATCCAGCTTCCTCATGTTGACTGTCTGATGCAAATTGGTCATGGCTGACGACTGTTCTTCACGGTTCAGTCCTTTAGTGAACATGTTTCTTTGAATTACCCAATGTGTTAGTTTTATCAGTCTGCTTGCTCCTTTATGTCAATTGATTGGGTCCAACTGCAAGTCTGCAAGGCATTCAGGATGCCAGTAAAGATAAATGTAGCTTAATATTTGTTGCCTCTTATTTAGTTAGGAACTTGTGCCTTAGAAAAAAAAAGGTAGGAACTTGTTTGACAGTGTTTCGAGCTTCACTTCATGGTTCAAAACAAATGGATCTGTTCTATTTATCCTGGCTCAAGTCCTTGTCAGCCTTTCTGCCCTTTTTACAGTATTGCGATTTGAGAATATTAAAAGATTTGAAACTCTGAGAGCACTAGTAGAAGTCCTTGAAATTGGTTGCAAGTTCATAGAGTCGCAATTAATCAGGAAATGAAATTTACTCTACTAAAGTGTTGAAATTCACTTGATTGAATACTGTAAAGTGATGAACAACATAGAGTGTAGCGTGCCTTTGTTCTCATGTTGTTCAAAAGCGTCACTGAGATCATGCGAGAGGACTGTCAAGTCACTGTACTGGTTCCTTCTGGCTATTCAGTAGCGATTGTGTTGTATAGGTTCCCTGAATTATATGTGCCTTGCTATTGTTTATTTCATGCCATCAACATATGATGGAGCAGCGTAATATAATTTCATCAACACTAGATCTAATCATCTAATGGTGTGGAATTAATGATAACAGCAGTTGGAATGTGATTTGTTTCTGTGGCAATCTGTACTTCCATTGAGCATTAGTCCATTGCTTTTGTGGTGCGTCTGATGCTACTGGTGATCAACTGTTTTCTGTTTTTGTGAAACATCTGATGTCTGGCTGTTTCATCTTTTTTTCTGTTGATTAATTTTGTGAAACAATGTACAGATGAGTATGATCGGTCGATCGAGGAGGCCATAAAAGTGACGCGGTAAGTGTTCTATCAAGTTTAATTTTCATCATTGTCTACAAATACTTCCCAAGTCTTCTGTCTCACACTTTAGCATAGTAATAGCTCTCTTCTAAAAGCGAAAAACTGTAATCTACTGATCTACAATGGTTTGCAACCTTTTTAACTAGGTTTGCTAATTTTGGTTGCAAAAGTCTGATCTTGTTTATAGAAAGGAGAGCGACATTTTCTCAATCATGGCCGTTATCTAGTTTTTGTATACAGACTTATAGGAGTTACTAGTATGAATAATTTAAATGGCGTTCTTGGATATTAAATTATTGCTGGCTGCACGCGTTTCCTATGATTTTTGTGAATTGACGAGACATGACAGAACAGTAGATAACTGAATTACTTAGACATTCCTGTTTCCTATGTTCTCATATTATCTTGCAGCTTTTGGTTTGTTGTACGAAACATGCAATGCATTTCTGTGCATCTTTGATATTCAAAGAGAGTCTTGGATGCCAATAATGTGCGCCTGTGCGGTTTTTGTTTACGTAATCTACACTTTCTGGTTTTACTTACTGTACAATGCTTACGCGTGTGTGCTTGTGATGACATTTCAACTTGTTTAGGGAAAAGAAAAACACAAAGGTGGAGAAAAATGGTAGAAAGCTTCGTGGAGAAGTTAAAAGGGGTAGTCGTGCATCTGATACAGACGTGTCTAAAGATTCTCACTATAAAGAAGGCTCTTCAGATTCTATGGACCAGGATGAACAAAGCGATGGGGAACAGAATGAAATCAGTGACTCTGATGATGATACCAACTATGCGCGCAGAATCAACAAAAATGATGACACTAAAGATACTTGTGGTCATACAAGTAATTCTGACCTTGAAGATGAGAAACTCGAGAGGCTGAACCTTGACACACTTCACCCACAAGAACAGAATGATCACGTTTCCAACATGTTCAAGATTCAGGACAGTTCTGATAGCTCTTCTGGACATCATTCTGCGAAGCCTACTAATCTGAGAGCAAAAAACCGAATGAGGCAGAGACCTACACAGAACTCAGCCCTGGAAACTTGTGTTATCAGTGATTCAGACCGTGGAACCGCTTCTGATGATGTGAGTCCTGATGTATCCAGTGATGGATACCCATTAGAGGTCCCTGATTCAGAAGACGAAATGAGCAATTAACTCAAAAGCTGATGTCGTAAAAGTCATGAAGGTAGGCAATAGCATACACCCCTGATGCCAATTTCTCTATATTTTGGATCAAAGAGAAATGTGGATTCCATATTGGCTGTAGCCTGTAGATTTTGTATAGCAAAGTTATTGGCCTTTTGGATTTTGTAACTCATGTTCAGAAACTTATGTATGTAAATCTCGGTGTCGCCTTCATGAATTAGATGCATCACTATTGTTAATATAATAGTCCAGGGTCTGGAGTAGTGAAGCCTGTAACATCGACTGAATATCGTTTATCTTAGCAGTAGTGTTAATGCAAGTTATGCAACTAGCAATTCACAGCTGAGTTCATTTCTTTTAGTTCATAATGCACACAATTTTGAAGATCCGAATCATCAGATTGTTTGTGAACAAGAATAGCACGCCGCGGAATTTGAGTGATTGATACACTTTCTGATCTAAAGTTTGGATCTCTTGTCCGAGACAGATGATATATATACCAGTATTATTTGTGTTTAGGTTCTCGAATATTATTCTCGAATCAATATGGAAAAAGAAAAACTTGATTAATTTACTTTATTCACAAAGGACAAATAAATTCATTTTTTTTCCTTTTCAATAATCTAAGAATTGTTTTTGTTTTATTAATTCATAATGTGATTATTACAATATATACAAAATATTAACATTTTTTTTTTCCAGTAAATGCACGTGGTGTCCCTGAGTTTTGACGTTTTGCACATGGTGTCCCTGCCTTTGAAACTACTACTCTCTGTTTATTGGTGAAGCAGGGACACCATTTGCATTGAATTAGAAAACTCAGGGACACCATGTGCATAACGTCAAAACTCACGGACACCACGTGCATTTGCCGTTTTTTTTTTTTTTTTGCTTGATATACAAAATATTAACATTAACTAACAAGAAAGTCAGGATGGCCGAGTGGTCTAAGGCGCCAGACTCAAGTTCTGGTCCTCTTACGAGGGCGTGGGTTCGAACCCCACTTCTGACAATTCTATATTTTTCTTTTTTCTTTTTTTTTTTTATAAAATCATTAATTATTTAATTTTATTAATATCTCCGAAAAATTAACCTGGGAAATTCAGAAAGCATCAATTCCTTGTTCTTCTTCTTCTTCGTCGAGAGAGAATCTAGAGAGAGAAAGAGGGGAGAGAGAGAGTGGTGGGGGGATGGCAGGGAGTGGAAGGGAAGCAAGACGACGTCGTATATTAGAAGGTGGGCAAGATCGTCTTGCTCTTATCACAGGCCGTAAACCCAATCAAGATCCTGGCACTTCTCCACCCTTTGATCCTTCTTCTCCTCCTAATCTTCTTCTTCACGATTTCCTCCGACCTCCTTCTGATCAACCCTCTGGTAATTAACCCTTTTTTCATTTTCATCATGATTTCATTATTATTGTTTCAATTGATTTGTTTGTTCATATGTTTTCAATTTAATTGATTTTTTTGTAACTTCCCCAGTAATTTAAGGTTTCCAATTACTAATTCTGAGTTGGTTAGTTTGTGGGTGTTGGGAATTTTTTGAATTTGATTACTCTAGAATATGTAATCGGTATGGAAATTGAGGTTATGGGCGCAATTTTGTAACGAATTTTAGTATAGAAGTGCTGAATTTAGTTGTTTGAGGGCGGGGGAGGGGGGAGTTTTATCTGGGGCAATCGCGGGGTTTTCGTGTTATTTGGTGTCTGTAATGTCTGGTGAGTACAAGACAAGGTTTTGGGATTCGGTTTTAATAGAAGGTTTTTTGAGTTTATAGTAGTTTTGCAAAGGAAATTTCCATCTATGTAAGAGCTGGTTTTTACTGTAATGGAGATTTGTAATGTTTTCGTGGCGAAAGATTAAGTTTTCGAGGATTGTATGAATTTCCATTTTTGAGGCCGTGTGTAGCTTGAAGAACGAAAGCCAGTGGTATATGTGGGAAGTTTGGGTAAAATGGAAGTGGCAGAGGTTGGTCTTTGGGCCTAGATAATTAGAAAGCTGAAGAAAGGGAAGTATATGGAAAGAGAGATGAATTCTAGTATGGGCTGTAGCTCTGATCTCTTACTATGTGTGGTTATGAAAGATAAGGTCTTTGAGGATTGTATGAAGTTCCATTTTGAGAAAGATGGGATCTTTGTAGTTTAACTGGTAGGAACGTTAAACTTTAGTTGATCGTTTGTTGGTTTGAGGTGAAGAGGATGTTGTGAAAAGTGAGGATCATTGTCAAAGGGCTAAAAGTTTTTTCTTTGGAGATGCTTTTGTGTCTCAGGATGCTGATCGTCGAATGATAGGACTTATGAGTTTTGATTGCCACCCTTGAGCTCTAATGTCTCCATGCCTCTGTTGGTATTAGCTATCGAAGTCTATGTTATTCATTGGCACGTGGCAAATGTTAGTATCGGATGAACCTCTGTGCTCTTACTATGTGTAGTTATGAAAGATATGATCTTGGAGGATTGTATGAAGTTGCGTTTTGAGAAAGATGGGATCTTGTAGTTTAACAGCTAGGAACTGGTGTGAAGGATACTACTATAGTAGATCGTTTGTTGGTTTGAAGTGAATACGAAATCATAAAAAGTGAGAATCATCATTACGGGGCTGGAAGTTTTTTCATTGGAGATGCTTTTGTGTTTCAGATGCTGATCATCAAAACATGGGCCTATGAGTTTTGATTGCCACCCTTGAGCTTTAATGTCTCCATGCCTATAGTAATATGGAAGGGATGGTCAAGCTGATAGCTTGTTTGGTTTCAAATAATGAACGAGTGAGAATGGTAATGAGAATTTATTGGCTAAATGGGTAGACCTATACATAAAGTTGCAGTTTCCTATGCTTTATTCGATCATTGGTGGTGGTAATGAAAATCGATGGATATGAATCATATGAATGCAAAGGTCATCCATTTATCTTCCTTTTCATTAGGATATATCCTTCAAATTATGCACAGAATCCATGGCCATTCTCTTGTTTTACTAACCTTTACCAAACGATCCATAAGGGTCAATATTGATTTGTCTTGCAGAGTGGTAGGCATAGCTTAATATTGGTACCAGTGGTGCTAGATCATCATCCTGCTGGCTTGTCATTTCATTTCGTCTTTGTTGTGAGATTTTATATCAATCAAATCTACCTTTGATATAGAGATATTGTTTGATAAGTAAGAGATCAAATTTAGACACAAGTGTCGTAGGACTCTTGTCTTCTCAATGTGAGATAGTTCACCACTTATCAGTTGAGGACTTGAAGAATATTAAGTATCTAAGATTGCAGCATATCAAGTTGAAGTTCATCTGGTGGTTGATACAGGAAATGAAGTATGCATAAACTTATAGACATGAAAAAGTCTTGCTAACATAATCTTGGGAGCATGCCAGTGTGGGCTTAAAAGACATGGACGATACTTTCTCTTATCATTTCCTGACCGGCCTCACTCAGGTGGGTTGGGGTGGGTGTCATGTGAGGGTTTGTTTGTCTTTGAGGAAGAGGGGCTAGTGCTCTTGTTCTTGCTATATCAAAAGAACAACATTGTGCTTGTAAGTTTTTTTTTTTTTTTTTTTTTTTTCCCAACAAAAAAAATATTGCATGTATATGGAAGTCCTGTTTTGGAGCACATTATTTTTATTATTATTTTGATTGACAAATTGAAAGCAAAGATAGTGAATTAGTTGACGCTGTGGGTCAGAGGTAGGATATGTCTTGGTCAGTCTTCTTGAGTGATGCTGTAGTTGTCTCAATGTGTAATAAATTATGAACATTCGTAGTTTGGATCAGATGATAGGATAGATTTCCTTAGCATATTTGGGGTGGGCTGGGGTGGGGTAAAACTTCAAGATGAATAACACTTCAACAGCAAAGTGGAAAATCGATGGCCTGTACTCAGAGATCTTTAAGTGACATCTTTGGTTTAGATTTCACTGGGTGAGAACTTTCATATATAGAGCAATTGACAAGAAATTTTTGAGTAATTCTGAAGAAATATGATATGATTACCTGCCTTAAATTATTATGCTTCAGCATAAATGTCTTTCAAACCATTTTTAAGTTACTTGTACATGTGCTTAAGTTCGAGCCAAAAATTCTTTGATTTAGTCTGCAAATCTGAATTTTAAAATTCTGCCGATGCGAACTTGACTATGAACAACCTTACATATTGTAACACGCTACTTCAATCTATGGCCTATATACTCAAGCCTTTGCATAGTTTATGTTTTGTCCTGGATGGTGCTGTTGATATTTCTATTTGGCGTTGACGAATAGGTAATTGAGGGTGGTTGTAAAACTTTCCAGTTCAACTTATTGAGTATCTATGATTACTTGAATTCTGAAGTTTTACATACTGAAATGCTCTCTACCCGGAATCCTGGTCGGTAGGGCTGTTCATTTCGGTTAACCGAAACCGAACCGAATTTTCGGTTTGCCCTTATCTTGAACCGAAACCGAACCGAAAACCGAATATCGGTCGGTTATTTCGGTTAACCGAACCGAAACCGAACCGCCACATACATTATTTAATTTTTTTTTCAAAAAATAAAAAATTGGTACGATTTCGGTTAACCGAAACTCCAAAACACCGAACCGAATAACCGAATTTTTTTTCGGTTCGGTTAACCGAACAGAAAAAATTTGCAGTGCGGTTACCGAACGAAAAAATGTGCGGTTTTCGGTTATTCGGTTCGGTTGACCGCGGTTCGGTTTTTTCTGAACACCCCTACTGGTCGGGGTATCAAGTTTAGCTCAACTGCTCTCTTGTTGGCCTCTGCAGTGATGCCCAACCATAGCGTCCTTTTGTTAAGAAAATTGTAGGCTGTGACTATATCACGATTGACTTGTCAATAAGTTCTGGTGGCTCCATATTAAGTGTGTTATTTTGGGTGTCGTTTCTTTTTGTGTTTGCACGGGTTGGGAGAGTCTTGATTGAATTAAGCATCCCAAATTAGAGCTTTTAAGTTTTTGAGCTTCGTTTTTGCTTCTATATGGAACTGTCTGCAAATTTGTGATATGCTATGATGAGAGATGGAACATGAATGTAATAACCTTAGTTGGATGCTTCTGAGTTCCTCTCAGTGGGTGTTATTTGTTGTTAACGAGCTTCTTGTGGTTATCGACTTATAGTTGAGTTCTCTGAATACTCTATGTCAGTGAAATTTTGTAACTCTCTGAACTGATGGCAACAATTTTGAGGGTTGCCTTTATTTAGATTGCTTGTGGGTCGTAGTTACTGAATGCTGAGAGCTCATTTGTTCTTCTGTTACTGCAGTTTCTCACGACGAAGAAGAAAACTTCAGGGACATTTTGTCATCCAGGGACCACCTTGCCGCCAACCTTAATCAGGATGATGCATTAGATGGTCGAAGTAAAGAACAACCATTTGCGAGAAAATCTGAGCCATCAAATGAACCTTCAAGAGCTCCTGCAAGTGACCCTTCAAGAGCTCCAGCATATGAACCTTCAAGAGCTCCTGCTTTTGAAGATAGAGGCAGACAAGAACCTCCATCAGCAGCGCAGAAGGCTATCATTACTGCTTCCGAGGTCATTATACGGGTGGCCCAAATCATCCCCATTAGTAACGTGACATCACAGCAAGTAAGTGCGGCTGTAGCAGTTACTGAGCATGACCGGTTCTTGTGCGCTGTAACTATGGCAATCTTGGTTGTCTTGTCATACGCTGGATTTCCTGTAGTTGGCAGCAGGATAGTCAGGTGGATCATATTGTTTCGGCCACTCTTCCTTCTTCTGATTACCAATATAACATTAGTTGTCCGAAGACTTCTCCCTGATAATCAGCGTAATCTAGTAAGAGGGGATAAAGATAAAGATAAAGAGAATACTGCATCTGTTTTGGGTGATGGATACGCTTGGGCTGAGGAAGCTGGCAGGGCATTAGAGGTGGGTTTGATGTTGCAGAACATTTCCGGTGCTCTCTTTCTGGACTGCAGTGTATACGCCACCATTGTCGTCTTTGGCCTCTCCCTGTTCGGATAAAATTCCAACATTTAGTTTTCTTAGGGCTATTTAGCTGTATTTTTCTCGACCTCGACATCTGAAGCAGCTTTTCTTTTTTGCCCTTTTGAGTTTTGAGCACTCCCTAGTCTTTATTCCCTGTAAGTTCTGATGAACGATATCCGAACACCAGAGCTGCTTCTAGTTCTGTAAACTTGTAAAGATTTTTGGTCATGTTGAGCTAGGTTATTTTGGTGGGCTGCTGTTCATAATTCTCTCTTTTTTTTTTCCGGTACATCTTGAATCATGGTGAGCAAATTCGCTCCGACTGTCACTTACATGCTCATGGCTCAAATCCGCGTGTTAAGAAGGGTTAAGGGGGGGTCGGATGTACGCAATATTTTTGCTGTCGCGACTGGATAACAGCACAGGCTAATATTAGTAAATTACTGATCATCATTGTCACTCTGCAAGTTTCAGAATTTAACAATCATTTTGATCAGTTTTAGGATTAGGATGAGTTCTTGCTTTCTATGACCTGGGTATTGGGATTATGGAATTAGGAAGCTTCCCCATTACGTGTACAACAAAATTCAATCTTTTTCTTATAAGCAGATTGAAGAAATTATAGTTGAGTTCAATCTTGTTTTGCAATGCACCAAACTTTGAGCTTATTAAGGAGAGAACAGCTGCGAATAGCGAAACTTTTACGAAATTGTTCAAAGAATCTGTTGTTAGAACAAGGAATGCAGGTTCATGCATCTGTAATGAAGATGGGTTTTTGGTCTGACATGATAATTTGCAATGATCTTGTAGATATGTATGGAAAATGCCGAAGAGTGGACTATGCATATAAGGTGTTTGATAGAATGCTTCAGAGAAATGTAGTGACTTGGACTGCTCTCATATGTGGGTCTTTGCACCAGGGTGATGCTGAAGGAGCATTGTCACTTTTGCGCGAAATGGGGTTTTCTGATGTTAGACCAACTGAATACACTTTCTCTGCTTGTTTCAAAGCATGTGGGGTTCTGGGTATTCCTGAAAAGGGTGCACAAGTTCATAGTTCATGTGTGAAAGTCGGGTATGATACGTTTCCTGTTGTGGGTAATTCTCTTATTGATATGTATGCAAAGTGTGGTATGATTGGGAGAGCTGCTCAAGTCTTTGATGAAATGGCTGTGAAAAGTCTGATAGCTTGGAATACTATCATTGCAGGTAACAGCTCCCTAGGAGATGGTAAGGTTTCGATTGAGTTGTTCGAGAAAATGCAGAAGTTAAAAGTGATTCCGGATGAATTTACTTTAACATCAGTTCTGAAAGCTTGTGCCAATATCAGGGCAATTTCCGGGGGGACTCAGATACATGCTGCGTTGATCACCAGAGCGTTTATGGTTTCGTCCCAAGCAGCTCTTGTAGGAGCACTAATTGACCTGTATGTAAAATGTGGGTACTTATCTAAGGCGCGGAAGCTGTTTGATCACATTGAAGACAGAAGTGTAGTTTCATGGGCTTCTTTGGTTTTAGGTAATGCACAGGAAGGTGATCTGTTAGAAGCTATGGCGATTTTGAGAGAGCTCAGAGAAAGTGACACACAGGTAGATTCATTCACTCTGTCAGGATTGATTGGTGTCTTTGCTGATTTTGCTTTTGTGGAACAAGGGAAGCAGCTTCATGCTTACGCCATCAAAGTCCCGACTGGTTTGGAGGTAGAAGTTGGCAATTCAATTGCGGACTTGTATCTCAAATGTGGATTGATGGAGGAAGCAGAGAGAACTTTTCATGAAATGTCAGTTAAAAATCGAATCTCCTACACGGTTATGATAACTGGCTATGGGAAACATGGTCTGGGGAAAGAAGCAGTTGTACTGTTCAATAAAATGCTTGCAGAGAACGTAAGGCCTGAAGGGATTACTTATTTGGCAATCCTGTCAGCTTGTAGCCATTCGGGACTGATCAGGGAATGTCAGGAATACTTCTCAAAATTGTGCACTGACCGTTGGATAAGTCCACAAGTGGAACACTATTCCTGCATGGTTGATCTGCTAGGCCGAGCTGGGCGTCTAAAAGAAGCAAAAAGTCTCATAGAGAGCATGCCAATGAAACCTAACGCAGGCGTCTGGCAGACACTTCTTAGTGCTTGTAGAGTTCATGGAGACTTGGAACTCGGAGAAGAAATTGGAAATATCATCTTGCAGCTGGATGGGGATAACCCAGTTAATTATGTTATGATGTCACACATTTATGCAAATGCTGGCTATTGGAAGGAGTGTCAGCAGCTGAGAGACACCGTGAAGAAGAAAGGGTTGAGGAAAGAGGCAGGTCAGAGCTGGGTTGAAATCGAAAAAGAGGTCCATTTCTTCTATGGCGGAGATGATACTCATCCGCTTATTAAGGACATTCAGGCAGTGTTGAAAGATATGGAGAAAAGGCTGAAAGAGGAGTTGGGCTATGCCCATGAAGTTAGGTTCGCGTTGCATGATGTGGAAGAAGAGTCTAAGGAGGAAAATCTGAGGGTTCATAGCGAAAAGTTAGCTATTGGATTGGCATTGCTCTGCGGTGGAAAGGAAAATGACAGCAAGGTGATCAGAGTTTTCAAGAACTTGAGGGTTTGTGGGGATTGCCATGAGTTTATCAAGGGTTTATCCAAGGTTTTAGGGAGAGTCTTTTTGGTGCGAGATGCTAATAGATTTCATAAGTTCCAGGATGGGTTGTGTTCCTGTGGAGACTATTGGTGATGAAAATGTGGAAGTACTGTCTCTAAACTATGCCTGCTCTTACTTTTGTGATAAATTTTTCGGCCTGCACTAGGGACTGCTGTCCTTTGCTAATCATGACTTACAAAAGTACTGAGCTGATCGCCTGATTCTGTAAAAGAAGGCAGAGTAATTCCTCACCGAGATGCCTATTTAGCATGATGAATGAATACTGAGGTAAGCATTTTGAATTTCAACAGTTGAGTTTTTTTGTGCCAAGTTCCGGTTTTCTGTATTCACTCCTCGTTGTTCAGGTGTAACTAATCTCTGAAGTCTGGAGTTAGAGGATAAGGGCATTCTGATCTTATTTTCATAAGCCAAAAGCTTTGGATATCAATATCATCAGGTAAGCTGGATTCTTGGATTTGTAATATTATTTTCATGTGTGCTCACGCCCCTCAGTCAGTAGTCAGTAGTCCTTGTTCAGAGAAGCTGAGTTTTGATTTTTTGAGGTTCTTTTAAATGATTTTCAGACGAACAGGCCACAGCTTGAATTCATGATATTCTGCAATAAGCAGAGGAAATATTAACTGGAGAGTAAGGTTGCGCTATAACTGTCCTGCTGTGTGTGCCTGCTTGGTGTATAATATCTGCCACGAGTTCTGTGTTTGCTGGTCTGAAGTCTGAACGACTGTGAAGGAATGGGGTCGGGGCAGCACACACTGGGCTGTTCCATGTCTTCTGTTTTGTGATGCCTTTCTGGTATGTTTCTTCTTCAGCATTCAAATGCCTGCTTTTAATAGGAATCAGTCTTCCAATCTTTAACTTACTTGAAAATCTTGTTAAAGGCTTCCGATCAGCACAAAATAATTACAAGGTTGTGTATGAGAGTCATGAGGATTTTATTCAAAATATATAAGCTTTAATCAAATTTTTTTTTTTTTTTATACTGAGAGTTTAACCGCGATTGTATACTTGTTTCTCGGACATAGTTTCATTAGACTCTGAGTCTTCAGAAAGACCCTTCTTGAGTTAAAAGACATAGTTGTGGGTTTCTACGGAATCTGGTTTAAGCAATTGTGCTATGATTATCCATATTGGTAGGCATAAGATCAGCAAAAACTCGATAAATTACGACCTCTTGAGGTTCATCTTTCCCATGAGAAATAAGAAGCTGATGGATTCATACATCAAACAGGAATAATACAGAATATAAAGCTGGTCATGGTAAAAACAACTAGGCCTTTGCAAATGCGAGTGTGGTTTGTTTTCCAGCTGGGCTGACCTTGGAATAATGCTTTACATATTCACCCACCACCACCTTCTTATACTCATCATCTGCATTCTGTCTCTTCTCTGGCTCGATTTCTGTTGTCGAGGCAGGATTATAGAACAAAGCCACAGAAACCCTCTCTACATCAGGCTGTGTGATGACTCTGTGGAATGCACTCTGTACTCTCCCATTGCTCATAATCTCTAGGAAATCCCCAACAACGACTAGCAATGCGTCTGTTGGCCATGGTATGGTTTGCCAGACATTCCGGTCCTTGTGCATAGCTTGCAGACCACCAGAGTTGTCAATTTGGATCAGAAAGGACAGGGTACTAGGATCTGAATGGGGGCTCAAACCCAATGTTGAACTAGGCTTTGGACATGGAGGGTAATAGTTGATTCTTACTTTAATTTCACTGGTTTTTCTGTCAAAGTATTTGAGAAATGCATCTTTGTCTAGTGATGAAGCTTCAGCTAGTGCTTGTAGTAATTCATCAGCCACATTTCTTGCCTCCTCTCCATATTGTTCGATAATTTCCCTAAATCCAAAATAAATCATACGAAAATTTAAAAACCTGTCACTGCCAGACGAAGGGCAATTAACTCTTTGGCCAAGTAAACAGCCAAAGTCTTAGACTTTTTCCAAACAGCTTTAACTTTTAACTGCAACTGTGTTCAATCCACATAATACTAGAAAAATTTCGGTAAGACAATCCTATTCCAAAAAGACGGGATGAGAAGTTAAAAGTTTTAGGATGAATTGTAGGAGTTCCAAGGTGAAACTCATCCCGAAACTGTAATAGTTCACCCCATTCATAGTTCCGAGTTACTGACTGTTTCTGAAAGTTACTTACCTGAAATTTTGGGGATTTTGAGGCCAGACATTGAGCCCATCAGTAGTACCTTTAGGAGCAGTCATCATAGTCAAACGATCAACCCATTCAAGAATCTGATGTTCAGATTTGACAAAAGTTCTTCCGTAACCCATATTATCAGTACTTACATATGTACCAACAGACTTCCTCTTTTCTTCAATAGACAGCCTGAAAAACCCCTTGACTACTTCCTTCACAGAACTCAACAATGAAACTGGTATACCATGGTCACTAAGCAGTACCATGCCCCATTCTGTTGCGCCACTAGCCAACTTCTCCATCTCTAGTTTTCGCTCCTCAGGTCCCCTGGCTCGCAATCTTGCTAAGCTTACTGATGGGAAATTTTCTAGTGAGCAGGAGTTGGTGGTGATTATGGAGTCTGAGGGTGGCCTTATGAACATATTCGGTATGTCTTTGACACCATGTCGCGCAAGTTCCTGCACCACGGGCACCATTAAGGTTTTTGACGAGCCATACTTGTCTGTGATTTTAGCTTCATGGTATGAGCCCTCCATCTCTATGATTAAGTTTCTAAGGGAATGTAGGTGCTTGTTGATTTAAGATTATGGGGCTGGTAATAAGTGTTTATTATTTAAATTTAATGTACATCTTTGTACGTAAGATTGTCAATGGTATAGTAGTGTTATAAGTGCAAGTCATTGTTTATTCTCAAGAGACGACTTAACAACTCACAACTAAACTCGCAGTCATTATTTATTCATTATTAGTAGACCTGATAAAGTTTACTTGGCCCTGAACATTGATTGAAAAGACCCGACCTGTACTAGCAGACAGTGGACTCATTAGGAGTGTGGACTGGTCTAGAGCAAAACTGAAGCGGATCGACTCACTAAGGACTCGTGACCACTGACCACACATGACATTTCGTAGGCCGCCATGGTCAGAGTCGAACCTGAATTAGGTTGTACCCGGGCAGCATTCAGGGCCGACGGGGGGGGGGGGTAATATGTGCTTCAATCAGGCAGTGTTGTACCTGCAGGCTGCAGCAGCATAGTTACGATTGTATACTTGTTGATTTGAGTTTGTTTATACTCGTTTCTTTGAGTTCCTCTCACATATGCAAATAAGATGTAAAGAATGCAACGAAATGGGTGGAGTACGTTATATAATCAAACCAACTGATTAGGGAATGTAATGATTTTTACAGCAGTAGCAGAAACTCGATAAGTCTCGAGGATTTTAAGATCATCTTTAATTTCAGATGACAAAAATGAATATTGTTCCACAACTTACAAGAGTAGTATAGCTTAGATCCACAAATAAAGCAGAAATAGAGAACATGACACTGATCAATTTGAATGAAACTCTTTTTTGGCAAAATGGAGATTATGATAAGCTGGGGTGACACTGTAAGAATGCTGCACATATTCACCCACCACCACCTTCTTAAACTCTTCATCATCTGAATGCTCTCTCTTCTCTGGCTCGATTTCTGTTGTTGGGGACGGCACATAGAACAGAGCCACTGACATCCTCTCTACATCAGGCTGTGAAATTGCTCTATGCATTGCACTATTGACTCTACCATTGCTCATAATCTCTAGCAAATCCCCAACAATGACTAGTAAGGCGTCAGTTGGCCACGGTATGGTCTGCCAAACATTCTGGTCTCTGTGCATTGCTTGGAGACCACCAGAATTTTCAATCTGGATCAGAAAGGTGACGGCACTCATATCCGAATGTGGGTTCAAACCCAATGTTGAACCCGGTTTCGGACAAGGAGGGTAATAGTTGATTCTGACTTTGATTTCACTGGTTTCTGGGTCAAAGTACCTGATAAAAGCATCTTTGTCTAGTGATAAAGCTTCAGCTAGTGCTTGGAGTAATTGGTCACCCACATTTCTTGTTTCCTCTGCATATTTTTCCATGACATCCCTGCTCCAAAATCATATGTTATCACAACTTAGTTTTCAGGCACTCGTTAGTCGTTACACAAACATAGCAAAAGTTTAGGTAAGACGGTCTAATAGTAAAGGTGAATGATGATTATTCGAGGTTTAAGGAAAGGATTCAAAGTGAAATCTCATCCCGAAACCTTAGAATCGCACCTTCTAGTAGTTGGTGAAACGTACATACCTGAAATTCTTGGGATTTTGAGGCCAAACATTAAGGCCATCAGTTAATCTTTTTGGAGCAGCCACCATAGTCAAACGATCAACCCATTCAAGAATCTGATGCTCAGATTTGACATAATTTCTTCCATAACCAATATTATCAGTACTTACATATGTACCAACTGACTTCCTCTTCTCTTCAATGGTCAGTCCAAAAAAACCCTTAACAACTTCCTTTACAGAACCCAACAAAGAAAGTGGTATACCATGGTCAGTAAGCAGTACCATGCCCCATCCTCTTGACCCACTAACCAGCTTCTCTAGTTCTCGCTTTTGCTCCTTCCCCGTGGCTTGCAGTTTAGCCAAGCTTACGGATGGAATATCTTCTGGTGAGCAGGAGATGGAGGTGGGTAAGGTGTGTAAGGGTGACCTTAGGAATATTTTTGGTATGTCTTGGACGCCTTGACGCGCAAGCTCCTGCACCACGGGAACCCTTAAGGTTCTTGATGTTGATGAGCCATGCTTGTCTGTGATCATAGCTTCATGGTATGAGCCCTCCATCTCTATGATTAAGTTGGTTGAGGAAATAGAGGTGCTTGTTGATAAACAATTTAACATTATGGGACTGTTAAATTATTTTTGTTTTTTTTAATGAAAAGTACGACTTTGTAAGTACGATCTAGTTTATTGTTTACAATGATTGTAGTACAGATGCAAGTCCCCTGATCCAGTCTGTCTGGAAAGCCCTAACCATTCACTAAGTGTAGTAGCTGACTCTTGTAGAGTTTGTTATTACATGATATTTTGTGTTATTATGTTTTTTGAGTTTTTAATTGTTTAACTTCTGTCCATTTTACTACTGCTAATGATGTTACATCAAATTAATTTCAATTTCTGAGGAATGCCAGAGTTTGCGCTTTGAATACCGATATTTTGCAATAAGAAGACGAGATTATAACCGCACTTGGAGTCTAAGGTTACATCGTCCTCTATAACTGTCCTGCTGGTTATGTGACTTCTACCACAAGTTTGGTTCTGCTGGTATGTTGACTGTGAATGAAGGAATTTGGTACTTTGCTTACAAGTTGGGGTGTTTCATGTCTTCAGCTTTCTTTGTGCCGCCTTATCTGGTATGTAACTTTTAGTATGGAAATGCTACATTTAGCAGGAATGATCACTCTTCTTCCAACCTTATAACCCCTTCAAATCTTGTTAAAGTCTTCGTATACCAGAGTTAAGGAACAGCACACCTAATATGAAGTTGTGTAGAAAGCATGGGGATCTTATTTTGAAATATATGCGTCTTTGTTAGTCTTAATATAACAGTGCTAAAGAAGAAAGATGATTCAGACTCTGCGTCATCAGAACAGAAACCGGAGTTGTGGGTTTTCCTGGAGTTTGGTCTATGCTAGGCTGGACTGCTGGTGCATAGGAATGCATAAAAGCAGCAGAAAGTCTATAAATGTCGAGTTTTCGACCTAATGGTGAATTGAGCTAAAAGAGCAGCTCTTTTTTAAGATAAAGATTCATACATCAAACAGAAAGAGGGAATATAAACTGGTCATTGTGACAGAACTAGACCCTGGCAAATCTGAGAGTGGTTTCTTTGCCATAAGCTGGGCTAACCTTGTAATAATTCTGTAGATACTCACCCACCACAACCTGCTTATACTCGTCTTCAGCGGAATGATCTTTCTTCTCAGGCTCGATTACTGTCGTTGGGGCCGGAAGGTAGAACAAAGCCACAGACTTTCTTTCAACATCAGGCTGTGTGATAACTCTGTGCAGTGCACTGTACACTCTACCGTTGCTCATAATCTCTAGCAAATCCCCAACAAGGAAAAGCAAGGCGTCTGTCGGCCATGGAACAGTTTGCCATACATTCTGGTCTCTGTGCATTGCTTGGAGACCACCAGAGTTGTCAATCTGCATCAGGATTGACAGGGCACTGGGGTCCGAATGTGGATTCAGACCCAATGTTGTTTCCGGCTTCGGACAAGGTGGGTAACAGTTGATTCTCACTTTGATTTCACTGGTTTTTGGGTCAAAGTATCTCAGAAATGCATCTTTGTCTAATGTTAAAGCTTCAGCTAGCGTTTGGAGCAGTTGATCACCCACATTTCTTGCCTCCTCTGCATACCTTTCAATGACATCCCTGGCTCCGAAATTATTTATAATAAGAATTTAGTTTTCAGGAAATCAGTTCAAATTCATAGGTGAAGTCTGATGTCTAATTTTTTGAACTCGAAACTTTAATAAAACTTTTTGTAAGACCGTCTAACGGTAAGATTACAAAATCGCCTTACCGAATATGTAAGAAAGGTGTGTGTACCTGAAATTATGGGGATTTAGAGGCCACACATTGAGCCCATGAGTTGAACCTTTAGGAGCAGCCGTCATAGTTAAACGATCAACCCATTCAAGAATCTGATCTTCAGATTTGACGTAATTTCTTCCATAACCCATATTATCAGTGCTTGCATATGTACCAACACACTTTCTCTTTTCTTCAATACTCAACCCAAAAAACCCCTTCACAACTTCCTTAACAGCACCCAACACAGAACTTGGTATACCATGGTCACTAACTAGTACCATACCCCATTCCCTTGAGCCACAAGCCAGCTTTTCTAGCTCTCGCTTTCGCTCCTCGGTCCCCATGGCTTGCAATCTAGCCAAGCTAACAGATGGGAAGTCTTCAGGTGAGCAGGAGTTGGTGGTGGTTATTATGGAGTCTGAGGGTGGACGTTCGAACATTTTTGGTATGTTTTCGACACCACGGCGAGCGAGTTCCTGCACCACTGGCACCCTTAAGGTTATTGGTGAGCCATGGTGGTCAGTGATCGTAGCTTCATGGTATGAGCCTTGGGCAGCTTTCTCCATCTTCGTGACTGTAGTAGAAGAATAATAGAGGTGTTTGTTGGATGATTATATGTAGAAGAATATTATGGGGGTAAAAGTTGACTAACAATATCGTTTATACGTCAAATTGTCAATTTTATAATCTATACACCCTCCGTCCCCCTTTAAACACCTCATACCTAAAATATCACCGTGTTGAGGAGGGTGTACACGTTAATCGATTAATCAAAGTTCCAAAAAAAACTGCATAGTGAGTTAGATAAGAATCTTAACAAAAATTTCATGCAATTTTTTTGGAACTTTGATTAACCGATTAGCGTGCACACGCTTCTCGATAAGGGTGCGTTTTGAGTATGTGGTGTTTAAAGGGGGACGAAGGGAGTATTACACCTTTAATAGCCTAACATTGCGAATGATTGTGGGCTGTGGCGTTTGATCAGAGCAGTTGCAAAAAAATTTAATCCAAATATTCCTAAAAGACTTATCACCTCCCCTTTGCTCCTCACACGGATTCGCTTTCTCTACGGGATTTTTTTAGGCGTTTTACTCTCACCTTCCTTCAATCTCTCGGCCAGTGGCGGACCCAGGGGGTGCATACGGGGACAAGTGCACCCCCATGAATTTCTGAAAATTGCACATATATTATTAGTTGGTGGGCATCATAATTAGCAAGGCATTTGTTCTGGTTCAAACCTTGTCAAGGGTATTTGGTTGTTTTCTTTATTAAATGAAATATCAAAGTTAGGTAACGTATAATTGTATGGTACGGAGTAAAATTGTTTCTTTTTGGTCATTTCTTAGCTAAAGTTTCACGATATCACATTTTATGAAAAAAAAGGTATCATTATATTTAATTTCCATCTCAACAAGTACCTGCGTCCGTTTCTTATACCTTGCTTAGTCACTTATCAAAAATTTTATTTCCATCTCAACAACAATCTTTCATAAAATCAGCATGAACACAGAAATTTTAATTTACAGATTTCGACGATTTTAGGATCACAGGAAATAGATAGGAATGGTGACATGAGTAAAGTTTATTATATGATATAGGATTTTTCTAATGTGTGTCCACCGAATACATGATAAGACTTGATTTCCTACCTTAATTGAGTGATATTCTCCTGAATATATCAATTAGATTCCATATTTTGTTTTTTCAAGTGAGAATATCACTTAATCAAGGAAACAATTGGACTTTTATCATGTGCCCATGCAGGAAAACATAACAGGAAAGTGCAGTGAAATAAAAATGGGTGATCGTGAAATTACGAACTAGACCCTGGCAAATTTGAGAGTGGTTTCTTTGCCATAAGCAGGGCTGACATTGTAATAATGCTGCACATACTCACCCACCAACACCTTCTTGTACACGTCTTCATCCGGATGATCTCTCTTCACTGGCTCGATTTCTGTCGTAGAAGGCGGTATGTAGAACAAAGCCACTGAAAACCTCTCTACAGGCTGCGTGACAACTCTGTGAAGTGCACTATACACTCTACCATTGCTCATAATCTCTAGCAAATCCCCAAATACGACTACGAGGGCATCAGTAGGCCAAGGAACATTTTGCCAAACATTCCGGTCTCTGTGCATTGCTTGCAGACCACCTGAGTTCTCCATCTGGATCAAAAGTGTGATGGCACTCGAATCCGAATGCGGGTTCAGGCCCAATGTTGAACCCGGGTTCGGACAAGGAGGGTAACAGTTGATTCTGATTTTAGCCTCACTGGTTTCTTGATCAAAGTACCTGAGAAATGTACCTTTGTCTAGTGATAGTGCTTCAGCTAGTATTTCGAGTATTTCGTCACCTACATTTCTTGCCTCCTCTGCATAATTTTCAATCACATCCCTGCCATTTATAATCAAAAAATTTGTTTTCATTAGCATTCGCCGTATGTTAGACTCTCTCTATACTTTTCAAAAGGTTCTCTTCTATATGACGTTAGATTTAATTTTCCCGTCTATTTTAACTCTCTTTTAACTGAGACAATCTCTTTCGAACGAAGTAAAGTGTCCCACATATATACTCCCATGCACCATTTTTTACGTCCATAACATTAACCATCACTTCATTGTTCACACCTCCATACGTTGTACTCATATCTCATGGAGTCATGAGTACTACCTAGTCATGACCATATATATCTTTTATCATTAATTAAGGTACATAATACCCTAATCTTAAAGTTGTATTAATTAATTACTGAGTCGTTGAAAACTGTTAGATAATAACCAACTGAATGATCGCAAAAAGTCTAGACGGATGATTAGGCACTCACAATAATGGTTTTATACGTCAACAAAAACGTATGTAGATACCTGAAGTTACGAGGATTTTGAGGCCAAACATTAAGGCCATCGGTTAATCCTTTTGGGGCAGCCACCATTGTCAAACGATCAATCCATTCAAGATTATGATCGTCGGATTTGACACGATTTCTTCCATAACCTAAATTATCAGCACTTGCATACGTACCAACAGATTCTTTCTTTTCTTTAAAAGACAACCCAAAAAAACCCTTGACAACTTCCTTAACACCACCCAAATGTATACCATGGTCACTAAGCAGCACCATGCCCCATTCTCTTGCGCCACTAGCCAGCTTCTCGAGTTCTCGGTTTCGCTCCTCCACCCCCGCGGCTTGCAATCTAGCCAAGCTTACTGATGGGAAGTCTTCATCTGGTGAGTAGGAGATGGCCGGGGCGCTTAAGGTGTCTAAGGATGTCCTTAGGAATATCTTTGGTATGTCGTGGACGCCTTGACGTGCAAGCTCTTGCACCACAGGCACCTTTATGGTACTCGATGACCCATCCTTGCCCGTCAAAACAGCTTCATGGTACGAGCCTTCCATCTTTATGATTTGATTTGGTGTTTCAAGATTTTGATATGGAGTTGTGTAACTTGTTAAATGATGTTTGTTTCTCAAAATAGAATGCTATATTATTCTTTATGAGCGGTGATTTTGTCAAAATGATAATTACTACCGTCAAAACAGATTTATTGAATCTGGTCTATATAATGGACATTTACCTTAGATGATGTTAATTTGCCTTGAAAGATGTTGATTTGCCTTAAACCTTCTTTAATTCTATTACTACTCTTAGCTTGCTTGTTGGTTATTACGTTCTACAATGATGGTGTTATATATAGGTACCATGCAAGTCTTACCCTGATTTAAATAATCTTAAGAGGGATGACAATTTTACAACTAGCTATAGTCTATACCGGTCGTCTTAAATATTCACAAATCACAATGCAACTAGTCTTCCTCCTCTTTAAGTACCCCCGCTGACTGGTCCTCCTAACAAAGAATCGGTTTCAGTTTTAAGTAAAAACTAGTTTACTACCCCAGGTTATGTCCGAAATAAATTTTATCATTTTATTACTTTGTAAACAAATAGTTTTATCAATAAATTTTATCATTTATAAAACTTTCACTTTCAATATAGATAATGTGACTCCAGTTTAAATATGTAATAAGGAATGTACAAAATAGTATGGTAAAGATAAAATCAATTAATAGTAAATACTAATTTATAACTTTTCATTTGTTTGTTTTCGTAGTATAAAATCATATTGTTTCACGGCTCCCAAGTCCCAACCAACTTCTTGTAATTTATTATTTATAATTAATACTCCTATATCAATAATAAGTAATAACAGTGATAAAACTATAAAATCAAATAAATCTTAATTTACTTATCTAATATCAATTTTGTATTGATATATTAATTATAAATAAAAAAAATATTGTGAATTTTTTGGTATAAAAAATGTTACTTATATATAACCATGGATCGAATGTCCATTTATACTCTTTACCATAAAAAGACATTTTAAATGAATTTTTTAAAAGGAAAATAAAGAGAAAGGTCATGTGGCATGACAGATGACTTAACTGAAGCCGGTAAACGTGGTCGTTGCGTCTAACACAACTTTTAATATATAGTATAAGATAAGATATTAAATCTGTGGATCGGATAATGATTGGCTCAGAGCATATTTGATTGACACGAAAATGGCAGGTTTAACAACCCTCAATTTGCCTAATTTAGTAATTTGTTCCAACCGTCAGCTCCTGAAGAGCCGTAATACTTCCTTTTGTCGACGTAGAGCCTTATTTTAATAATCTGGTTAACGGACTTATTTTTTGTAAGTCGTATTTTTAAATTAAAGGAAACAATCTGCTTAACGAAATTATTTTTTGTAAGTCGTATTACATTTTAGCTAAGATCAAGTGACGAATTCCTTGTAAAGGCGTGGCGTGGCGTGTACGACTATTTCGAGCATAAGAATCTTATTACGTGTACAATATAATTTAAATTGGTATTCTGATGAGGTTTCGGCAACTTCTACCATTTCTAACAAAAATATGAGTCAGCGAACGAATGAAAGGTGTACCTGTTGACAGGCTACTCCTGGTCTTGCGTTGCCAGAGTCGAACCCGAGACAAGAGCTCCACCAGGATTGTTCAGAAAACGATCGCAAATGTAATTATTCAGGCTTTTAAACATGAAATAGTTGTAAACAACCTCAACAAGCAGTAGATTTACAAGATCTTCACATACAGAATTGTGGACAAACACAATTGTTCATACATTGTTAATACTGTAGAGTGTTCAAAAGAAGTTCAATCGATTCTTAACAAGCATGAAATGCCGCGAAGATTGATCTCATCTGCTCAGTTCAATGACATCCCTGCCAATAACAGACATGAGATATGTAAACACCATATTCCGAACAAGAGTAAATAGGAAGTTGACTGACAGAACCAAAAGCTGAATCACACCAACTGTCAAAACACGTTACAAAACTATTTATATTTCAGGTAGTTAAGCAAATTGTTCTCAAATGTTTGCACACTGATCCAGCTGGTTTACCCTGCTGAAGTACTGACAGGGCATGAAAAAAAATGTGACACTTAGTTCTATCTGAAAAGTGGTGTAAGGGAGCTTCGGTTAGTAGACCAAAAGTGTAACAGCTTTACTGCTTAAGTAGAGAGGTGGTCTTGACTCATATCCCATTACAGTAAATAGCAGCTACTGCCGTCCTAAAGAGAAGCTACATTAAATTAAACCTAGCATAACAAAGAAAAAAACGAATCTTTTCCAGAACTTAGACTCCTCTAGGGTCATCTGATAGTAGCAACGGCATGAATGTTGTCCCGCACAAAAAGGACCAGATAATCACCTTCACAATCGTAGGTGAGCAGTGCTACGCTTAGATAACAGTAACATTATGGCCAGTTCCTCGTAAAATAAAATAAAAAGGGGGGGGGGGGGGGGAGAAGAACAACATTATGGCCAGCTGCCCTTTGTGGCAAAAGGCAACAACTAAATGGAGTAATTTCAAAAGAGCTTATCACTATAATAGACTCGTCATCAGCATCTTGCAAAAATTTGATAAGGGTCAGCAAGTAATTCTAGCAACATATTTTCTTTGTGATCTGGCTAAAGATATGTCCATGGATGAGTTGCTAGCCGACTTGAGATGTATCAGTGTAGACTGTAGAGCCTTAACTAGTATACGGACACATGAATGGTGATAATCTAAGGAAGCAATTCTATCACAGGTTGATGGCCTGCTACAATCCATCCAATGGTTATAGTCTAATGGTGATGAGTTTTCTCCCCCTCCCCCCCTCCCCCTCCCCCTCCCCTTTTTTTCTGGAAAGGTCAGGAAAAAGTATCTGTATGAAGGTACGAGCCAGTCTGAACTTCTAATGGGAAATCAGTGCTTCAAACCTTGGTGAACGTTTTAGCTGACATGTTATCGAGTTGAAGCACTTAGACCAGTTCAAGTCTTGTATGACAGGTTTCTTTTTCAGAAAACGTTTACAAAATACGGAATCAGGTGGTGAAAGACAAATGAAAGCAAAAAAATGAAGTCAACCAGTCAGTCACATAGTAGCAGGTCTATCATTATTAAGAGCGTAACAGAGTCATAGGATTTTATGGCCTAGTTTTGTGGTCACAAATACACCTAAGTATTTTTACTCCTCAAGAATTTCGATTTACTGTCTTTCCAGCTTTGTGAAAAATTCTAACTCTATGCTCCAGTATTAGATTTCAAGGACCTCAATTTCGGGAAGAGGCACAACGTCCAGATGTGCAATGTGTTGATGAAACTCTCAAAGTCAGTGAAGAGTAAATGACAAATTCAATGCCATCATTATACAACATCAAGTTCCTCTAAACCATCACTCTCCTCCACCCTTCATAAGAAGTTACAGATTTGAAAATTCATGCCAAGTTAAAAAGTGTCAAAAGTCTGGAATAGACATTACCATTACAAGCTGAGATAATTACATCAAAAGAGCACTTCAAATAATCTCCAAAATACTTGAATCTTAGTTGAGCATTTTTTAAAGTAATGAAAAGACGGCCCCTCTCTGATCTCTACATTCTTCAATTTTATAAATAAGACACTAGTAAGAAAGTCATAAATGCAAAACATGGAACAACACGAGTTCCATTTGGTGCAAGACAGGGAGGGCCATATACTTCTTGTGCAAACCAATAGCCTTAATCTCAGCCTCGTTAATGTTGGAAAAATCAATCAAGAATAAGTTGAGGAAAGTCAAGACCACAAAAAACCCACAATATCTACTCGCTAAGATGATGGCATAAGCTATTGCAAGTTAGATAAAAGGAACACCTAAAACTTCTTCCAGATAATCAGTTACATCTGCATTTTTATAGAAGAACAAATATACCTCACCCATCCCAAAAGGATTGCTAAATTTTGACTATGACACGTTAAAAAGGATATGAAGGGAAATAATGTAGATGCTCCAAAGAAATTAAAACTTAGTAAAAACGTAGAAAAGGATTTGACTTTAACTTTTTTTTTCACTGTTGGTAAAATGGCAATGTTCTCATTTAACAACCACAACAACAACATTACCTAGAGCCTCAAAAGCTCCGGTTATGGTATGGGGGTCTGATAAACATGTTACACAGCCTTATCCCGATGTTGAAAACAAAGAGAAGTATTTACGGATGGAACAAACCAATGAAAAATTAGTCAAATCTTTTACTGGAATGAAGGAAGTAACTTAGTAAAATATACATAGGAGGCCGGAGTACATACATCTTAGCTATATATGCAAACCCTTGAGGTTAATTGAAATAGCCATAAAAGCAAAAGTGGGACTAAAGAAACAGCTAGATAAACTACCTTCCCCAAAGACACTGTAAAATCCTCTAGGCTCCCTCGCTACCTAGGAGCTCGAAAATGAGGTACGGGGTACCCACGGAAAGAACACAACTTGTTCGGAGATTGTGAAATCTTCAAACCAGACGATGATATCTCAACAAAATACTTAAACTTCTTTCAACATAATCAACTAACTTGTTGAACAACAATATCTTCCCTATTACTAGTCAAACAGACAGATGTTACTTTTGGTTTCAAATATAAAACTCATGCTCCCTTTTACTGTCTCCCTCTTCAGCAACCATGGGAGCACTTGATTTTCGCGAAACATATTTATGCTAGTCTAGTACACATCATACAGTAATTTAGTCATCGAGCCTTTACCCCTACACAACTCACGACTTCAAAAGCTCACCAATCTAGCCTTCAACCATACCTAGATCAGACTTTCCCAAGCAAGCAAATTTCTAGAATAGAGCACCATTCATATTAAACTCCCAAAAAAAAAGGACTAGACAATACATATCAAATTTATTCCCTTTAGATGCACGTACATCACGAACAAGCTGAATTTAAGATGAATCACTGTTAAATTTTTGACATCAAAGTACAATTTTCTTATATATAACATGACCCCTCATCAAAGCACAAATCTTTTCAACATTTTGTTAAGAATCCAAAAGAACGGAGAAAGCATCACACTTTACACGTATCAGATATCATTATATCAACATCAAATTATCGATCAACTAATCTCAAATGCGCCACTAATCAAATTAGTATAATCCACCAAAAATTGAACTTGATCCTGAACTCCAACAATCCAATAACCACTATGAAACTCACATACGAAACCAGCATTTCGAATTGAGCCGAAAAATCAAACACATTCTTCTAATCTCAACAATATATCACATAGCTAAGATAATTCAACCTAATATACATCACAAAGTACCAATGATTAAAACAATAATTCATCCTAGGAAGCGTAAACAGTACGTCACCAAATCAAACCAATTCATCCTAAAATTGCAACAATCGTAACCCTGATTAACGAGCGGAGAACAATACCTGAGCAGATTATTTGGTGTAACCGCCGCCGATAAAGCTGTAATCCTCTTCAATGGCGTCGGCCAAGTAAGGCTGAGGGAATTCCGACGGCGCGAAAGTCTTCTTCTCCGCCATCATCTTCTGAACATCAGCTTTCTTGAGGACGGTGCGGCGGATGGCAGGGCGGTTGCGGCGTTGATCGCGGGGGAAATACTTGATGTCGAACACGGTGGTGGCGTCGGCGGTGGGGACGATGGCGTGTTGCGGCTCGGAGGCGGGACAGTATGGGCGATACTCGGTGGCTTTTGGGACGGCGGACTTGTACTCCGGCGACGCGCACGGTCCTGTTATCTCCCACGGCGCTTTGATGTACCGCCTTACCGATTGCAGAAGAGATGTCGCTGTCTTTTTTGCGGCTGACATTTTTCCGGCGGTGGCGGCGGCGGTGGTGGTGGTGATATGAGTTTTGGGGATCGGGAAGATTTCGAGATGAGAAGGTGTAGTGTAGCGTATGAATGAAAGTTTGGTCGTGGGGCTATGGATTAGTCGTTTAAGTTTTACTAGTATCCGGTTCGGTTCGATTCGGTTTGGAAGCGGTTGTATAGTCGATTGGTATCGTTTTTGGTTCTCGAGTGTTCCGTGTAAAAACGAATCTTGTTATCGTTCTCAAGTGTTCCGTTTAAAAATGAAATTTGTTATCAATGTGATCAGTTAATAGTTGTTACTGAGCTCGTCTTTTGGGAACCGATTGGTAACGTTAATGTCGTTTTTGGTTTTCAAGATTTCGATTATAGACGACAAATTTTCACAGTATTATAGTTAATAAATAATATAATGTTCGGTTTAGTACAAGTTTGATTAGTTTATGAACAGTTGTATGAGTTTTAATGATGCTATGTTAATCTTCTTTCTGTCGAATTAAAGTACTCGTAACACATTTACAAATGAACATACATGGCGAAGTGCCAAAGATGAATTTCCGGAACATAATTTACCATTTCAAGCATTTTTCTACACTAGAAAGATTTACAAGCTGCAGTAAAGTGCCAATACTAGCATTGCATCAGATGGACCATTAGGAGGCCTAACACAATTGGGGACTAATTCCCAAATCGACGTTGCACTACTCCGTTTCAAGCAGCCAATTCGTCACTTTTACGTCCTACCAAATTACCAATGTTTTCTTTAAAGAAAGGATGATCCAAGGCTTCTTTAGCGGTAGGACGCTCTGAGGGATCAAACTTCAATAACTTGTACAGCAGGTCGATAAAAGAAGATTTTGAACTGTCTACATGTCGAGATATCAGATCCTGCAATAATTTGATTTAGAAAGGCGCTTGATTTCAAATAAAAAAGAAAAAACTGAAATGTACAACAGTGGGGTGGCAGAAATGGTCCACACCTTTACATGCTCAAGCTTCTGCACAGCTCTGCAACTCTCCCTCGACTCCGCTCCTTCAGGCCAATCCAAACGAGATCCTCGTCTAAAATATTTGTCTGCGCATCTACTGCGATGTTGAGAGCCACCAGATATGAGTGACATGATGAAGAGTTTGCAAGGTACAAGAATCATTCTGTTAAATATCTAAAGAGTCCAGGAGGAGAAAAAATTGATACTCACGTTGCTTTCTGTATCATATGTCGTGGAAGAGGCCCTAACACCCTCTCCATCATTGCTAAATGCTCGAGGTTTTCATGAGTTTGGAACAGTGCTCTACCCTGAAATAAGCAATTATGAAGTCATATATGCTACCAATTATGTAAACAAATGCACATAACGAAGAATGGTAAACTCACGGAGCAAAGTTCGACAAGTATGCACCCAACACCCCATAAATCACACGGATAGCTCCATCCTAGACCTGTGAAGATACAAAACACAAGGGCACTTTCAAAATAAAGGTTATCGAGAAGCATCTCCAGCACCCACTTATGCAACAACCTAGCAAACAGGTTATTTTAACACACATCCATTCTCACCCAACACCTCCAGGCTCCAGCCACAACAAATGAAAGAAACTAAATCGATACTATAGTGAATGGTCGACAAAGAGAATGCACATTTTCAGGGGGGGGGGGGTCACAAGGAAAACAACATCAAGTCATTTAAACTGTTGTGTCACTCACTCCAACAAAACTGGAAAAAGACGCCAAATTTATAGAAATTGGGAAGATTTTTTTTTTTTTCTTTTTTTTTTGAGCGTAGATCTTTGGGTTACTAATAGGTAATAGCAATTTCAGGAAAAGCAAATTGATAGTCTTTTAAGTGCGCCTAAGAGCAAGTATCCTCAAAGCTATGACCAAGGAACAAGACAAGAAAAGGAGTAGCAAACAAGTGAACAACTACACACTGCAACATCTAATATATGCCAGTGAGAGCTTCAACAAACCATGGCTTAAATATGCAAGTGAAACTCTACAGACACACAAACCATTGAACCAAAAGTAGGGAAAAGATGTATGAACACTGTACTTAGCATGATCAAAGACTATAAAGCAAATCATAACCACTTGTTTAACTACATTCCTACAAATTGACTAGTTACCTAAAATAACTTCAGGGGCTCTGTAGTGTCTGGTGGATACCGTGGAACTATGATGGGGATTATCATATACAGTACTACCAAAATCAATCAGCTTTATGGCGCTGGAGTTTGGCAAGTTGCTAAAATGTCTGTCCTCTGCAGTTATCCTCTGTATCACGCCAAGAGAAGCTCTTTAGCAAATACTAAATACACCTTAGTGGCCAAACTGCAAGGGCACGAACTATCAAGAGTAAGTGATCAATACCTCAGAAAAAGGTAGCCTTACACACTCAGAAGAAACAAGAAGTATATTTTCAGGCTTCAAATCAGTGTGGACTAAATGCAACTCGTGCATATCTGTCACATAATAGCACAGAACATATATGTTAAGAAACATTAACCCAACCGAAAAAGAAAAAAAAAATCAACTTTTCATAGTTGTAGCCTGGCAAAAAAGAACACACTGTGGTTAAATGATTAACGTATTTTATATGACAAGGTAGATAGAAGGCAGAGAATCACACATGCTACAGATTCCAATAGCTGCCGACCGAATTCCCGTACATGGTCCACACGAAAAGGACGGTATCTATTTCTCTTTAGGATATCATATAAACTGGGTCCAAGCTTCTCAAACACCTGAATACACCATCACATTGAAGACAATGGAAGGTTGACATCTAAAGGTCAGCAATGTGATCAGCTATAGACATATCAAGACATGGTTAAACACTCCAGGTTCCAGGCATTGAATAAAGAAACACAAGTCACATAAATTACAAAAATCTTGAACAGCATAAATATCTAATTAAGTGATAAGGTCTTCCGCTATCAACCATACTACTACGACAATGCATTCATAGAGTACCAGGTCTTCCCACAGATACATAACCTAAAAGACTGCAACAATAATACCTGATAACAAAAAGAGAGAAGTAAAAAAGGTTAAAAATATGAGAATAAAACAATTGGAAAACTTACAATGCAGATGTGATTACGGTAGTCAAACCAGCTCCTTAGCTGAACGCAACTGCACCAGAAGCAATAATTTGTAAGGAGACAACATCCACGATTCCACTCCAATAAGGCTTTACGATTTCAGAATCAAAATATCTGCTGCAAGGAGCCAGAACATACTGAGATCCAACTTTATCATGCGCTGAAAGATGACGAAGAATATCAATTTCGATCATTGCCCCACCACGATATCTCGAATTGCTTCGAACAACTTTGATAGCGACAACCTCCTGGGTTTCATGGTCCAAGCATTCCAGTACTCGTCCAAATGTGCCTACAGCACCAGCAGCACGCTAAGTGGACAGAAGTAGAATCATAAAATGGAACATCTGAGACGCACTCGGTTGTTTGACAGCTAACCTTCACCCATCTTGCTGAGAATTTTATCTGTTCAGAAATTTACAAACATATAACAATCTGATCAGAATAACACTCAAAGGAGTAACCACGCCATCATTGTGTCCACCAAGAATTAACTGGCTCATAAACCGACAATAGCTAGGATATAAGACATCAAATACATATCCCTAACAGATTCATCAATACAGAATGAATTCTGTGGTTGATCAGATTGACTCCTTTCACCATTGTTCCTGATTATAAGAGCTAGTTCAAAATGTATGATTGCTTGATAAGGGGGAAGCGGAGAATGAAGACATGGAAAATCACTGCCACAGTAGTCAGTAGCATACTGTTTAGTTCCAGAAGGCCTGTGTTATTTGAAGTACTTGGAAAACTAACTGTAGTGACAGGAAGAGGGGAAACAAAGCTAAGGAAGGAAACATCAACAGCAGAAAGAAGACAATGAAACTTTAAACAATTTGATATCAGACACGCTTCATCTGAAAAAAAAAAAAAAAAAAAGATAACAGCCCATATGTCCATATATGCCTTCATGACTGATTTGTAGCACTTCCAAACCTCAAAAGTACAAGGGAAAAGGCCAAGTATTACTTAACCAATAAAGATCAGGCTGTACATCAAAACATTTCTTTACTTTTGACAAGACGGAACAAACACAGGTGCGCAAGGTCATATTTTCTATATTCAACCACTAAAGGAGCAAAAAAATGTTGGAATAGAGAAGCAAGTTTAGACACCTCATATGAGAAGCAAGTTTAGAAACCTCATACATCAGCAACATTACAAACCTTAAAAAGGAAACTACACACCATAGATCCTATAGAACTCTTCATGCCATATAAACTCTAATGAGAACGCCATCATCCGTATGTCCAACAATTTAATGTTCTCATCACAATAGACGATTCCAGATTCCCCCATTTCCATATAACTTGGTTTTGTTCTTATTGATTCAAATTAACCGCCTTTACTAAAACTGGGGTTTGAATTCTCACAGTAGATAATTCCCGCACTTCCACATTACTCATATAACGAATTACTGAGGCTAATTCAGCAACCCTACAATCTGTGTAAATGTGTAATGGAAGCTCCATGACCATTTTTCTCCTTGTGCACAAAGACGCATAGAATGCTTTACTTGAAAAGTCATCATAATATTTCACAGCAAGAAGGCTGAATATTAGGTACAAGGGTGTAATCACACATGGATAGACAAAAGGCTAAAATTTTATAACTGCAGTAACACGTAGATAAATACAGCTCCCATAATTCGTCATAATCACCGTAAAAAGCTTACACCTTGCAGTCAAATTATCGCCAACAGAAAACATGTGATGCCCTTCATAATAGGGCATTATCAAAGGAACATCCTTCACCACTCAGTTAGCATCTACGACACCCTTCTCCAATACCATCGAATATACAACACATCAGCAAGATTGCAAACCTTAAAAAAGGTAACAACACACCCATAGATGCCATAAATACTTTAATGAGAAATACATCATCCATATCGCCATTATTTCAATGTTCTCGTCACAAGCGACACCAGAG
Source organism: Spergularia bocconei (assembly GCA_963457585.1). Taxonomy (NCBI): domain Eukaryota; kingdom Viridiplantae; phylum Streptophyta; class Magnoliopsida; order Caryophyllales; family Caryophyllaceae; genus Spergularia; species Spergularia bocconei. Next base: position 674,056 of record OY734957.1, on the reverse strand, counting down.
TACCAGACTACAAGCCCTTTGGAAAATTATGATCTGAATTCTCAATTCTCACAATAGTTGATTTCTACATTTCCATACTACTCGTACAGCGAATTAACAATACTAATTCAAAAACCCGACAATCTGCGCAACGGGAACTTCCAAAATCATAGAACACCACTCACAATAATCACCAGAATTGACAGCAACAAGCCCAAATTCAAGTACAAGGGTGAAATCACACATGGGTAAAACCAAAAGCCTACAACTTTTTTACTACAGTCACACACAGGTAAAAAAAGCTTACATCTTGGAGTTAAATTCTCGCCAACAGAGAACACATAATGCCCTTCATGATCATCATCTCTCTCCGGCGGAGAAACGTAACGTTCAAGTTCATTATTTTTAGATACAGGTAAATTTCCCTGATCAAATTCAATCCAATTATCAATTTCTAATACACAATTTAGGGTTATGATCAATAATTAAGAAATTGGAAATTGAAAGAAACCCTAGAATTGGAAAAAAAGGGGGGAAGAAAACCTGAATAAAGCCGTCAGGTGCAACGTCCCAGACAACACGACGTCGTTTTCTGAGTTGTCTGGGCTCCACCTCCACCGTCGTTACCTCCGCCGTCGTCATCTGTGTCTACTTTCTCTCTCTTCTCTCCGGTCAATTGGGTGGAGTGATTATGAAGATTGATTGAGCATTGAATTGATCTTTTTTTCGTTGAAAAAATATTTTTCGGGTCAAGTTTAAGAGTCATAGGCCGGGTTTTTGGTGGGCCGGGGTTTTTGGTGGACCGGAGTTGGGATCCGGATAACAATATGGGCCGCGTGTTAGATGGGCTGTTATCATCTATCACGGATCGGGCGCATTCCGTCATCACCCCACAAAAATGTATCACCGAGTCTTGGGCCTCGTTTGATACAACTGTATGTGTTTGAACTGATCTGAATAACTCTGATCAGAACTGATCTGATTTCAATGACTCTGAAATTATTAGAATTGGTTGAAAATTTGGTTCAATTTCAACGATTTAGTATCAACTATGGACCAAATACATTGATATTTATTTGAACATTTTTTATCTGATTTGAATGACTCTGTTTTGATCTGAATATTATTTTTATTAAATCATACTCCCTCCATTCAAGTCCAATCTTCCTATCACTTTTCGGCACGCACTTTAAGGTGCGATTCTACCTATGTTTGAGATTACGTAAAATTCTAAAATTTTATGAAAATCACTATTGACATTTAATCTTGTTTGTCTAAAATTTTTGGAGTTTTACGTATTTTCTAACATAGAGAAAAATGCGCCTTAAAGTGCGTGCCGAACAGTGTTAGGAAGAGTGGACTTGAATGGAGGGAGTATCAAACATGGCCTTAGAATACTGGTAACATAATATTGAGTACGGAGTACTATGTGTAATCATGTTCGATAAGAGTTTGATCTCAATAGTGATTTCGACACATCGATAACGATTGTACACTGGAAGGCCGAAATATGTTTGCGATGGTTGCACCGAACTTTTTCATTACTATTCTATTGATCCCTCCGAATCTCCGATTCACATTGATGTATGTTCTCATTTCTTATTTGAGTCAATTTTAAATATCTTGCAATTTCTTTTCTAGCGTGTTATTTGTGGTTTTAGAGATAGACAGATTTCTGATCGTCTATTCAAAAACTTTCCTGTTTAATACTCGCTGTATTACTAAACTCGATCGATTCGATTCCCGTATCGTTTTTTAACTAACAAGGTATGGGGTAGTACCGTAGTACCTTATCCGTTTATCGGTTTGTCTAACTTATGTCGTAGTCAAGAAAGTGAGGAAAATGGCGAAGGCGAGGTCCGGTTGGGTAAGAGAGGAGGTGCCGAAACTCAGAGCGAGCTGCCAAAGATAGTAGTGGTCTAGTGATGAATTGACACTCCTGATATTCGTGGCACAAGCACTACATACTCGATCATTTGTTGTGCTGTGTGATGCAGGCGTGTAGCCATGTGTCAAGGGCTCACAATTATAACTTTTCTTGTTGTACACAATAACAACGTAGGGAAATCCTGAAGAGCCGTAGTTGCGTTGCGTCATTGTCAAGGTGGACTGATCAACACACCATTTTCGTTTATATATGAAGAATAAACTAGATATTAATATTATGCCGATTGCCAAACAAACTCAACAGTATAAATAGGCCACTCTTGTGACTCCATTCTTCACAATTCTTTTCCTCGATCAGATTCAAAAGATTCAAAAACAAAATTCGACCATGGCATTGCAAGTGCTTCTTACTTTTGCTTTCATCCTAGTACGTTCTCTATACGTTAACTTTCACGTTCTCTTCAATTGTAAACGTTAGCTAATTAAAGTTTGTGTCACACACTTGAATTAAACGACATCAATCATTAAAATGAGGTTACATTTCATAGATGTTCCTAATTATCTCACTTGTTTTTGCAATGTAAAAATTTTGTTGCTAAAAAATTAAAGATTCTTACCGAGTTACCGATTACTAGCTAGTGTCGATTTCAATTCATATTTCCAATTGAGGTTAACTAAACATTACAAAAAAAATTAACTCCTACGGCTGCCTGTATTTTGTTTAGCTGCCGACGGCGACGATGCAAGCCCATGCGGCAGAATCTCCAGCAGAAGCCTATTGGAAATCAAAATTGGGCAACGACATCAGCATGCCCAACGTTGTCATGGATGGGTTGTTAGGTAAAAAGCTCTGAAATTGTGAGTTATATCATTTCTAGTATATACTCTCGATCAATGACTCGATCTACGTTAGTTTAGATGATTATACGAGTATGTACACATTTGGATTGAATATGTGAGAGCAAATTAAACTAAACGTGAAAAAAATTAAGGGAATGAGGGAGCTTATATTGTGGATTAAGACTCACGTTGACATGATATGCTCATGTTTAATTATATTCTTGCATGGGGATTCCAGGTGCAAGAAGCAGCAACATTGCGCAACAACTGTCAAAAATTAAGACTAACGGTAAAAGGAATTGGGCTGCTAGTTCAGCTAAAGAATACGCGCAACAACTTTCAAAAGTAAAGACCAACGGTAACAGAAATTGGGCTGCTAGTTCCGCTGAAGAATACGCGCAACAACTTTCAAAAGTAAAGACTAACGGTAACAGAAATTGGGCTGCTAGTTCAGCCGAAGAATACGCGCAACAACTTTCAAAAGTAAAGACGAACGGTAACAGAAATTGGGCTGCTAATTCAGCCGAAGAATACGCACAACAACTTTCGAAAATTAAGACCAACGATAATAGAAATTGGGCTGCTAGTTCCGCTGAAGAATACGCGCAACAACTTTCAAAAGTAAAGACTAACGGTAACAGAAATTGGGCTGCTAGTTCAGCCGAAGAATACGCGCAACAACTTTCAAAAGTAAAGACGAACGGTAACAGAAATTGGGCTGCTAATTCAGCCGAAGAATACGCACAACAACTTTCGAAAATTAAGACCAACGATAATAGAAATTGGGCTGCTAGTTCAGCTGAAAAATACGCGCAACAACTTTCAAAAGTTAAGACCAACGGTAACAGAAATTGGGCTGCTAATTCAGTTGAAGAATATGCGCAACAACTTTCAAAAGTTAAGACCAACGGTAATAGAAATTGGGCTGCTAGTTCAGCTGAAAAATACGCGCAACAACTTTCAAAAGTTAAGACCAACGGTAACAGAAATTGGGCTGCTAATTCAGTTGAAGAATATGCGCAACAACTTTCAAAAGTTAAGACTAACGGTAACAGAAATTGGGCTGCTAATTCAGCCGAAGAATATGCCCAACAACTTTCCAAAGTTAAGACCAACGGTAACAAAAATTGGGCTGCTAATTCAGCTGAAAAATATGCGCAACAACTTTCAAAAATTAAGACCAACGGCAACAGGAATTGGGCTGCAGATTCAGCTGAAGAATACGCACAACAACTTTCAAAACTCAAGACCAACGGTAATAGAAATTGGGCTGCTAATTCAGCTGAAGAATACAACGTTAACTCGAGTGATGACAATTCTATATCATACTTCTTTGAAAAAGCCCTAACCCTCCCCGGAACAAGGATGAAGCTGCATTTCACAATGGGTGCACAAGAAGCAAAATTCCTACCTAGAGAAGTGGCCAACTCGACTCCCTTCTCTTCAAGCAAACTCCCAGAGATCCTCAAATCCTTCTCGGTGAAGCCTGGATCGGAAAATGCAAAGATAATCGAGAAGATGATCAAAGAATGCGAAGCAAAGGGGATAAAAGGAGAGCAAAAGTCGTGCGAAACATCACTCGAGGCATTGGTAGACTATGCCAAATCTCGCGTAGGAGGAGGAGGAGGCAAAGTAAAGGCACTTTCGACCGAGGTATACGAGGAAACCGAGCAAGAGTACACGATCGAGAAGGCAAATAAGATCGAGAATAAGAATAACTTGGTTTGCCACAAGATGGTTTACCCGTACGCTGTGTTTTACTGCCATACCATAAGTAAGACGGACGCGTACGATGTGTCCTTAGTTGATGGAAATGGGAAGAAGATAAGGGCAGTTGCTGTTTGTCATAAGGACACATCCTCTTGGAATCCAGGGCACATTGTCTTCCAACTTCTTAAGGTTAAGCCTGGAGGTGCTCCCATCTGCCATTTCCTCAACGCCGATGCCATGATTTGGGTTCCTAAGTAAGGCAATTGTGCATAAAATGCATGGTTATGTTGCCTTGATTTTCCTGTCTAATGTTGTGTCAAAACGCAGTATGTGGGCTGGTTTGCGCGTGAAAATAATAGATTTCGTGTTTAATGTTTCTCTAAAGTGTAATGTACGGACTACGGAGTAAAATATTTTGTAATTTCAGTTATGGTTTGATATTTAAAATCCAAAGTGCCAAATCGGACTGTTTTAATTTTTAATGGTATGACATCGTGGGCTGGTATTATCCATCTTTGGATCGGGGCACATTCTGTCATAACCCACAAAAATTTATCATTGATTTTTAGACTACTATTAGTAACATGAAAAAGTACTCCGTAAATGATAATAGTTTGATCAACCACAGTAATTTTGGCCTATGTTTGCACGAGTACGGACACTAGGAGAACGCGGACATCGGGACACTACAATCTTAAAATGTAGGACACCGATACTGCTATTATCTTTTATTAAAAATATATAAAAATAAATTATACATCATACTAGTAGATTGTTTAATTTTTAGCATTGGTGACGATTCCGAACTAGTCTCATATCACCACAACCGAGTAAGCAATCACCATAGCATGGGCCACCAGTGCTTATAGACTAAGCAAGGAGCTAAAAAAGAAGGAAGGTAATCTTTTCAAAAAATAATAGGAGTCTATATGTAGACAATTTAAAAAATGTCTATGGTTAGTTTGTAGTAAAATTAATCAATGGTACACTAAATTTTGTTGCATAATTTTGTAAATGTTGGATTAATTAAGAAAGAGAGACAATCAAAGGTAATTGATTTGGGAATTAAATCACTTTAAATTTTTGTCTATTGATAGATTCGTAAAAATGTTGATTTTACTTTCAGTTTCATAAATTTACTGCAAACATGTTAAATTTACTACACAAGCATATTATCAATTATTTACTACTTACGATGTTTAATTTACCACACTTAATTATGTTATAGACAATTTTTCTATTGTCTAGTTATATACTACTCTTAGGACCATCTTAATCTTTTATACGAGTTACTAAGGATTATAGATTTATAGATGATCTATAAAATCCGAGTATAGTTGATTATTTTAACTCAAAGAACTTAACAAAAAATTAAAAGAATCGACCACTAGTAAAAGGTCATTAATCCTTTTTACGAAAAAAAAAGAAATGTAATCGATCTTCACGTACACTCTTCTTGCATGATCCTTATCGTCACTTTTACGAGTGGAGCGGCTGCCAAAGATACTAGCTAGTTGTCTAGTGGACGGAGAAACTAACTGTACGTAGTACAAATAGGTCAGGTGCAAAGTCCCAGACACTCCTGCGTTGTCTAGGCTCCACTACCTCCACCGCCGTCACTTCTCTATCTCTCCTTTAGTCCTATATGTCCAGTGAATAGAGCTAGTAAATTAAATCAAGCTAAAGTGGCGGACGTCGACGTCGTAATGGATAAGATACTCGAATTTTTGGGAGTGTGGCGTGGCTGCTAAATATTGTAGTAGTGGCCTAGTGGGAGTGTGGCGTGTGACTCGAATTTGGGTACTCTTTGAATGGAGTAATATTCATGTCGATAACATCAGATATGTAGGTCCGACTATCATCGTATAACTTGGTATACCCTTACAGACATACATATTTGGATAGTGATTTTTACACTCCCTCTTATGATTCACAATTTTCAAATACGGAGGATTTGATCTTACTCCTTTCATAAGGAGTGTAAAGATCAATATTGAAAGTGTAAAAATTACCACCCATGTAATCACCGAGTCATTGTAATTTTACTCAATAGTGACATCACCACCATTTATCTAATCTAGTCATTAAAAAAAATATGATTAGAAAAAAAAAACAATAGAATACCGTGGATCCGATCCATATCTTGCAAGTTGCAATTCATGCTATTTATCGTTGTCAATCCGGTCCAGTTTAGAACGAATATCACTTCAAATATTAGGAAATTTTATCTCGGTTTTTCTCAGGGCTGTGCTCTTCCAGCCTATCACATGCAAACTGTCGTCCTCCCAATTTCCTCTGTGAAGTTCATTGAGAAATCATGTAGGCGCTTCTTGTGGAATAAGGTGGACCGACCTCACTATCTCCCTCGGGTGGGTTGGGAGAAGGTGTGTCTTCCTAAGGTTCTTGGGGGACTAGGTTTTAAGAAGCTGCATACCTGGAACCTTTGCTTTATGGCTAAGCTGGGATGGAAAATCCTCGTCAATGAGGATAAACTCTGGGTTAGGCTCCTCTCAAGACGCTATCTAAAGCATTCGAGCTTCATGAACTGCACTCCCTCTTACTCTGAATCTTCTATTTGGCGTGACATTCTTAAGGGTCGACATATCATTAGGAAAGGGATCGATGTCGCATTGGTGATGGTCATGGTACTTCGTTGTGGTATGATCACTGGGTTGGTGACTCTCCCCTTTACAATCTTGTTGACCGTATTCCGCCGCGTCTTGACCATTGGAGGGTGGCTAACATTATTGATGCGCGCCGTTGTTGGAACACGGCTGCTATCGCCCACCTGCTTCCCTCCTCTGTCCTTAATGAAATCATTAGTATCCCACTTGCCAAAATTAACCCTACCACTGATAATCTCTTTTGGATACTCTCGGCTAACGGTGACTTTTGTGTGAAATCAGCCTACAAATTAAAGCGTGTTTTACACATGACACGATGAACCAAATTTCCATCCCTTCCTTATGGAAACAGGTCTGGAAGCCGAAATGCCCTTACAAAATGAAAATGTTGATTTGGAACGGTGTGCATGAAATTCTCCCCACCTTGGACCGCATAAACAGATACCTCCCACACTTTGATACAACATGTAAAAGATGTCATGATGCGGTTGAGAATCATCTTCATCTTTTCCGGGATTGCCCATTTTCAGCTATTTATTGGTGTGAGGGTACCACGGATTTCTCCAACAATGATCTCAACATCTTTTGGAACTCCGGTTGGGGGGATTGGATAACTTTTAATCTTAGTAGACAGTAGTTAATTTGGGTTGTCTCTTCTTGTACCAAAAAAAATAAAAATATACAAGACCACTCCTATCTAACGTATTTTCAAATTATAAAAATTACATTCTTTCAATCCATTTCTCTACTCCATCCACAACATTTCATATGAACGAATATATCATATATCCTACTTTAGTGACAAAATACACCACCGGCTCACAACACCTCTATAGAGACAATTCAGGCCATCAATTTTGTGAAATACGAATAACCACGGAATATTTCAATAGTCTTACGATACAAGACAAAGAAAAAAACTTAAAAGTCTTAGTATAAAGGATCAAAAGATTGCAACAATAAAATCAAGCAAGTATTAATTAATTACTCTACAAACTAATGGAGAGAGACCAGGTTGGAGAACGAATAAGGGAAGTAGAAGTAGACAGAGAAGTTAGACATGTCGTGCAACCTGCTAGTGTAAGTAGAATAAGAGAAAGAATTTTTTTTTTAAATAAAAAAACTTGTCAAAACGACGTAGTTTTGTGTCGTGTCGGGTGTCTGGTCTGTCTCTGATCCGTGTCCAATTAAAAAAACCCGTGTCTGTAGAGACAGTGGATGAAGGCCTCGACTCTCAATCAAGCTTCACCAAGCTACACCAGACTTTGACATTGAAGAACACAGCAAGTTGTTGATCAAGCCTCGGTCATGACTGGTTAATTGATTGATCTCCGGAGCTCCGAGCCGACTCAGCATTGCTGCAACCAATCAGGCACCAGCACCACGTCATTAGTGCCACGTAGAATAATGAGTCAAAGTTTGTTATAGAGAGTCAAAGTTAGTTATTGTATACTGTTAGAATAGTTTGTTAGGAGCAGTTATTAATTTAGTTGTATAAATACTTTAAAAAAAAAAAATCTCATTCATTGACATTTTTCTCTTAGCTTCAATTACAAGTTTATGGCAGAGATGCATAGTTTCTACATGGTATCAGATGAAATAGGTTGAGATCCTGCGGATTCTAAGCTATTTTGATCTGAAATCATTTGTTTTCACAAAGTTTCTTTTGTTTTTCTCTCAAAAACTTCATATACACGTTTTCTGCGTTTTGTACTGAGATTGTGCTCATTCCAGCATACATTTTATCTACGGTTAGCTTTGCGAACACTTCGCGAAGCATTTGCGAAGGAATTTCTGCACAATTTGCAGGTTTTCTTCTGTTTCGGTGTTTTTTTTTTTTCTGCACTCCTGCAGAAATTTGGAGGTTTCTTGTGTTCAGTCACAAGTTTGTGGAGTTTGACAGCAATTTTTGCATCCTTTTCAGCTGAATTTGGCTGAATTTGTGATTTTTCTGTGGAAATCACATTTTGGTTTGAAGTATACTTGGATTGATCTTGTTTGAGTTCTTTGAACTTGTTAGAGAAGTTTTTGGATAATCAGTGTTCAGTGGAGGCCTGGTTACTCTTGGATTAAGTGTTTAGCTACTTCTTAGGAGGTTTTTTGGATTTGTAGAGTGTTGGAGAAGTTTCTGATTTCACAGAAGGTGGAGTAATGGCGATTGATTCGAGTTCTAGTAATAACCCCTTGGTTAATGCTTATCGTGATCCATACTACTTACCTGGTGGAGATTTGAGTAGTGTAAGGCTCGTTTCCACTCCTTTCAATGGTGGTAACTATATGAAGTGGTCTAGAGCAGTAAAGATGGCGTTAATGGCGAGAAACAAGTTTGGCTTTGTTCTAGGTACTGTACCAAAACCTGCAGCAGATGATGAAAGACTGCAAGATTGGTTGAGGATTGATTACACAATAATGACCTGGATACATAATTCCATGGAGAACAGGATTTCTGATTGTTTCTTATGGATAGACTCTTCTAAGCAGTTATGGGGGGAGATCGAGGAGAGATACAGTGAGTCGAATGCTCCTTTTGTCTACAGGTTGCGCAGGGATTTGAGCCAGACCTCACAGCATGAAAATCAATCAGTTGCAGACTACTACAGTCATATGCAATCTTTGCAGGCTGAGCTTCAGTCATTGGATCCCCTTCCAACCTGTGATTGTGGTGCAATGTCCACATGTTCTTGCACTGTGTTGAAGCGTATCTCAGGCAGAGATAATAGGAACAAGACCTTGGACTTCCTTATGGGACTAGATGTCAAATTCAGTACCATTCGAGATCAGCTCTTAGCTCTGGATCCTTTCCCGAGCATGAATGTGGCCTTCTTTAAGGTGCAACATTATGAAACACAGCACAGGGATGAAACTAGTGTTTCCATGGATTCCAACAGTAGTGCCATGGCAGCAAGTCAGAGATTCAGAGGATATCAAAGGCAAGATTCAGCTGTTAGCAGCAGAAATTCTGATAATGGAGGTGGTTTTGGGAGAGATTACAGTAAGAAGATCAGGTTTAATGCTGATGACAAGCCACCACTAATCTGTTATCACTGTGGTCGAGAGGGACACACCAGGGCTTACTGTTACAAGCTTAATGGGCCACCAGGAAAGGGAAAAGCTCCAATGCGGGACAACAAAAGAGGAAATGGCTATGGAGAAAGGAGATTTGCTGCTAATGTCGAGGAAGATTCAGAAGATGAGGAAGGAGAGAGTCCATTTTATGATCAGAATCAGAATATTTATGATCAGAAGCAAGCCTGTGATTCCAAGTCTGCACCAGCTGCTGCTAATCCAGTTCATATCGACCCTGTGATGCTCAATGCTCTTTTTCACAAATTCGTGACATCTATGCAGCATCCCAAGGATGAATCTGGTCCATCTGCGGCACATGTTACAGTCTCTCCTCTTGACTGCAACAATCAGTCTCCTGATTTCAGTGTTGCAGGTATGACTTTCTCTTCCAATGCCATTGCATGTCATGCTCTCAATAATAATCATACCTGGATAGTTGATTCAGGTGCCTCTGATCATATGTCTTACTGTAGAGTTTATTTTGTCAGCATGCATAAACTGTTAAAACCTGTTAGAGTCACACTTCCGGATGGCTCATTCAAATTGGTTAATCATGCTGGTGATATACAACTGAACAAAAACATTTGCCTGAAAAATGTCCTGTATATTCCTGAATTCAGGCATAATCTTCTCTCTGTTGGAAGATTGTTGATTGACTCTCACCTGTCAGCTGACTTTTCTGCTGATAAATGTACCTTTCAGGTCCCTTCCACTAAAGAGACTGTGGGAATTGGCATCAAATATGGAGGAGTATATCATATCTCTCCTGATGATACACCATTTCCTGCACCCTGTAGCATAAATAAGCATTCCTGTAACTCTAGCAATACTCAGTTTGATCATGTTCTTCTTTTTCATAAGAGATTAGGTCATAGTTCTCTGTCTAAACTTAGACATGTACCTGATCTACATTGTAATAAAGTTTCTAAACTCAATTGTGATGTTTGTATGCTTGCAAAACATCATAAAATTCCTTTCCAAACTAGTACTTCTCATGCTAGTAAAGCTTTTGAGCTTATTCATGTTGATCTTTGGGGGCCTTACAAAATTAAAGCTCTCACTGGTGAACCATATTTTCTCACGATTGTTGATGATTTCTCAAGAGTAACCTGGACTACTCTCATAAAAGATAAAACTCAAGTCAACAAGATAATGTCCAATTTCCTTGCATGTGTCACAAACCATTTTAATACCACTGTTAAGTATGTGAGAAGTGACAATGGTAGAGAGATACTCCAGCAAGTGTGTAATAATATCTTTCTAGAAAAGGGCATTGTGCACCAAACTAGTTTAGCAGGAGTCCCTCAGCAGAATGGTCGAGTTGAACGCAAACATAGGCATTTATTGGACACTGCTAGAGCTCTTAGATTTCAAGCTAACTTACCCAAGAAGTTTTGGGGTGAAATGGTGCTTACTGCAACTCACCTTATTAACATGATGCCTTCATCTGTCCTGCAATGGAAGATTCCTACTGAGGTATTATTTGGAAAGCTAGTTGATTATACCAATCTCAGAGTCATCGGGTGTTTATGTTTTGCTGCTGTCAACACTGGTGACAAATTGGAACCTCGAGCTAGAAAAGCAATTCTTGTTGGTTATCCTTTCAGAAAAAAGGGATACAAGTTATTTGACATGGACAAACATCAACTTTTCACCAGCAGAGATGTAGTTTTCAGGGAGAGCATTTTTCCTTACAAAGATCAATCCAATACAGGCAGTCCTCATGCAGCTCCATTTCCTGCAAATTCAGGTTATCCTGATGAAATTGTTGATCTTTTGACATTCACTTCTCCAAATGCTCCTGCTACTTCATTTACAATTCCCATTGACACTCTAATTCCAGAAGATACAGCTCTACAGCATTCTCCAGCTCAAGGGAATGTATCTCCTGAACCTCTACCTGAACATGAAGAAATTAGGAGATCTACAAGACACAGACAACCATCTGTCAGATTGCAACAGTTCATAACCAAAGGTGTACCAACTTTTGTTCTTCCTAATCCTGATGATGCTACCAGCAATTCCATTTCTTCTCTATGCTCTTTGGTTGATTACACTGAATATACTGATGAATATTCTGCTTCACTCAACAATGTGTTCACTCAAACTGAACCCTCCACCTATGCACAGGCCAAGCAAGATCCTAAATGGGTGGAAGCAATGAATAAGGAGCTACAGGCCCTAGAAAATACTCACACTTGGGATATAGTTCCTCTTCCACCAGGGAAGAAAGCCATAGGAGCCAAATGGGTTTATAAAATCAAGTTTCGAGCAGATGGTACCATAGAAAGACACAAAGCCAGGCTGGTTGCTAAGGGCTACACTCAGGTAGAAGGAAAAGATTACAAACATACTTTTATCAGTAGCAAAGTTTACTACTGTAAGGTCATTGATTGCCATTGCTGCTGCTAAAGGGTGGATTCTGCATCAGCTAGATGTCAATAACGCATTCTTGCATGGCTTTCTTGATGAAGAAGTGTACATGAAGATTCCTGAAGGATATGACAAAGGTAAACCTGGAGAAATGTGTCATCTGAAAAGATCCATATATGGCTTGAAACAGGCATCTCGACAATGGAATGTGGAACTGTCTAAATTTCTGAGAGCACAGGGCTATGAGCAATCTAAATCAGACTACTCTCTTTTCACTAAATCATCTGGAAATACTAGTTTCACTGTTGTCCTAGTTTATGTAGATGACCTGTTACTAAATGGGAATGACATCACTGCCATCCAATCTCTCAAGTGTTCTTTAGACAAGAAATTTACAATCAAAGATTTGGGAGAAATCAGGTATTTTCTGGGCATAGAAGTCTGCAGATCTAAGGCTGGTATCACACTCAATCAAAGGAAATACATTATGGATTTGATACAGCAAAACCACATGGAAAGTTGTAAACCTGCAGCTTTTCCCTTGCCCACTGGTTTAAGACTTTCCACAGAAGATGGTGAAGAATTGAAAGACCCTGAGGTTTACAGAAGATTGGTGGGTAAACTTCTTTACCTCAACCTTAGTAGACCTGATATATCATATTCAGTACAACAACTCAGTCAGTTTCTGCAGACACCTCGACTTCCACACTTGCAGGCTGCTTTATATCTCATCAGGTACTTGAAGAGCACAATAAATACAGGATTATTTTACTCTGCAGAATCAGATTTAGCATTGAGGGCATATTGTGATGCAGACTGGGGATCATGTGCTTTCACTGGGAAGTCATTGACTGAATACTGTATATTCTTAGGAACTTCCCTTATTTCGTGGAAAACGAAGAAGCAGAACACTGTGAGCAAATCAAGTGCAGAGGCAGAATATAGGAGTATGAGTCAGACAAGTGCTGAAATAGTATGGTTGGAGACTATGCTCAAAGATTTTCGGGTACAAGTTCCTCTTCCAATTACATTACATTGTGATAATAAGTCTGCTCAGTACATTGCGGCTAACCCCGTCTTCCATGAGAGGACGAAACACATAAGACTGGATTGCCACTATATCAGGGAAAAGATACAAGAGGGTCTTATACAAACAGTACATGTATCGAGTCAGCTCCAATTGGCAGACGTTATGACTAAAGCACTTGGAGCAGTACAACACAAGTTCTTGACAGAACAATTGGGACTTGTGTCTTCTTCTGCAAGCTTCGCTTGAGGGGGGGATGTAGAGACAGTGGATGAAGGCCTCGACTCTCAATCAAGCTTCACCAAGCTACACCAGACTTTGACATTGAAGAACACAGCAAGTTGTTGATCAAGCCTCGGTCATGACTGGTTAATTGATTGATCTCTGGAGCTCCGAGCCGACTCAGCATTGCTGCAACCAATCAGGCACCAGCACCACGTCATTAGTGCCACGTAGGATAATGAGTCAAAGTTTGTTATAGAGAGTCAAAGTTAGTTATTGTATACTGTTAGAATAGTTTGTTAGGAGCAGTTATTAATTTAGTTGTATAAATACTTTAAAAAAAAAAAAATCTCATTCATTGACATTTTTCTCTTAGCTTCAATTACAAGTTTATGGCAGAGATGCATAGTTTCTACGGTGTCCATTTCCTAAAATTAAATAAAAAAAGCCAGACACAGTTTTTGGGCGTGTCGTACCGTGTCCGTGTCTGACACGGTGTTCGTGCTTTCTAGGATACAACTACAAATAAATACAATAACATTAAAAAACACCAAATTAAACACATGTCGTGCGTATAGTACGTGATAGATGTTACCTAGTACTGCTATATATATTTTCCTCTTCAAGGGGATCGATGCTCTGTAATTTTCTGTTTGTGTTTTTAATTAAGGGTTTATTAAGTACAATAATTGTGTTAGTTAATAGTTAGGTCAGTCCATCTCAAACATAATCATCCTAACATAATGGTGAACGTGCGTCTAAAGGAGAAGGGTAAACGTGGTAAGTCCCTTGTCCTAATAGGATCCAACTCAAAAAAAAAAAGGATGAACAAAAGTTCGACTCGAGGATAATGTATGCAAAAAGTTTTAATGTATTTTCATATACATTTCTAAATGTATATCTCTAATTTTTTATTTATATGTCCCAGCATATTTCAATTCTATCTCCTCAATCTCACCACATAAAAATACAAAACATATCCATATAAATAGCTTTACTGATAATGTATCTACATGATATAACAAATAAACAATATACAAAGACTAAGCTAGTGGATAGAATGATATTGAATTATTGATATTGCGCTCAACAAACTCAACACTATAAATAGGCTACTCTTGCCACTACATACTTCACACTTGTTTTTTCTCATCAGTTTCAAAAGAATCAAAAACAATATTATTCTATTCGATCATGGCACTGCAAGTTCTTCTTACTTTTGCTTTTATCTTAGTACGTCGTTCTCTTTACTTCAACTTTGTCGTTTAATTTCCATGCATGATATGCATGTATGTACTTCATCCATCCATTATTCACTTCGATAATTCGATTGTATACGCTTAGTTTGTGTTTTGCCTCACATACTTTAATTAAACGACATTAATTAATAGTAAATTGATAGAGGTTTATAGTTTAGACACAATTAATTTGTCTATAATGTAAAATTGAGCTTAGTAGTACTAAAATTGAGATCGGAATAGTAAAATTAATTGTAGTAAAAACATCAGGTAGTAAAATTAATTGTATGAGTAGTAAAATTTCGATAGTGTAGTAAAATTATTATGGATTGTAGACACTTTTGGGTGTCTACACTTTAGACCTCTAGCATTGTCCTTATTAATAATTGGAATGAGCGTCACATTCCATATATATACGGTGTATGGTCCTAATTATCTCAATTTTTGTTTTATTTTGCAATGTACAACAATATGGGACACTAATAAAGACTTTTAGCGTTATTTCCTAGCTAGCTAGTAGCTCTTTTGAAGAAATCGAGCACATATCGATTTCATATTTCGTCTTGATGAGGTTAAATAGACATTACTAGAAATTTATCTCTTGCCGTTGCTTATATTTTGTTTAGCTGCCGACGATGATGCAAGCCCATGGGGCAGAATCTCCCGCAGAAGCCTATTGGAAAACAAAGCTGGGTAACGACATCAGCATGCCCAACGTTGTTAAGGATGCGCTGTTAGGTAAAAACCTCTGAATTTATTATTAATCGATATTATTGTTAATTTGTTATATACTCTCTACTATACGGAGTGTATATTAGTTTCGATATATAATACACGTTTGTGTGAGATCAGAGCTAGCAAATCAAATCAAACCAAACATCGAAGAATTAATTAAGGAAATGAGGGAGTAATGTGGATTAAGACTCAAGTTGATGTGATAATATACTCATGTTTATGCTCCCAGCAGGTGCAAGAGGCAGCAACATGGCGCAACAACTTTCGAAGACCAAGACCAACCGAGTTTCACAAGTACGTGATGCTAACTCAGCTGAAGAATACGCGCAACAACTTTCAAAAATCAGGACCAACAGTAACAGAGTATATAACATATATGATGCTAATTCAGCTGAAGAATACGCGCAACAACTTTCAAAAATTAGTACCAACGGTAACAGGATATATAACATATATGATGCTAATTCAGCTAAAGAATACGCGCAACATCAACTTTCAAAACTTAAAACCAACGCCGCTAACAACAAAGCGGAAGGCTCTGATTTCACTGATCAAAGTTCTATACTATACTTCTTTGAAAAAACCCTTGCCTACCCCGGAACAAGGATGAAGCTGCATTTCACAATGGGTGCCCAGGGCGCAAAATTCCTGCCTAGAGAAGTGGCCGATTCGACTCCCTTCTCTTCAAGCAAACTTCCGGAGATCCTCAAATCATTGGCGGTGAAGCCTGAATCAGACAATGCAAAGATTATCGGACTAACGATCAAAGAATGCGAAGCAAAGGGGATAAAAGGAGAGCAAAAGTCGTGCGAAACATCACTCGAGGCATTGGTAGACTATGCCAAATCTCGCGTAGGAGGAGGAGGAGGCAAAGTAAAGGCACTTTCGACCGAGGTATACGAGGAAACCGAGCAAGAGTACACGATCGAGAAGGCAAATAAGATCGAGAATAAGAATAACTTGGTTTGCCACAAGATGGTTTACCCGTACGCTGTGTTTTACTGCCATACCATAAGTAAGACGGACGCGTACGATGTGTCCTTAGTTGATGGAAATGGGAAGAAGATAAGGGCAGTTGCTGTTTGTCATAAGGACACATCCTCTTGGAATCCAGGGCACATTGTCTTCCAACTTCTTAAGGTTAAGCCTGGAGGTGCTCCCATCTGCCATTTCCTCAACGCCGATGCCATGATTTGGGTTCCTAAGTAATAATAAGGCAATTAATTGTGCGTAAAATGCACGGTACGGTTATGCTTCCCTCGCCCCCATCACTTTCTGTCTAATGTTGTGTCCAAGCACAGTATGTGGGCTGCTTAGTGCGTGAAAACTGAAAATAATGGGTTTCCTGCTAAATGTTCCATTAATTATAATTTATGTTGTAAATTAAATTTCTTTTTCAAGGGGAAAGTATTGTAATTTATGTACTTTGTATGATCAGTTATAATTTGTAATGTGAAGCCCAAAGCAACAAATCGGCCGGCTGTTTTTATGATGATGAAGTTATTTGGACTTGTTGTAATGATTGGTTTTGATTGTTGTATTATTATTGCGAATGACAACCTTATACTCGTATAGTGTGTCACGTGGACGTGGTAGCGTTCAAATTAAGTATGGTGACCATTTTTGATTGGTTGTAATTATAATGTGTACAATTAAACATTGCAAATTGTTAGAGTGTACAGTGTAGACACAATCAATTTGTCAATAGCTATTCATCGCCCAAGTTTTACTAGGGTGTCGCCCATATTTTTACAGCTTTAACCAATTTTACCCTTTTAATTGCAAATTACATAAACCATATTTCATTCCTCTTAGTTTCTCATCCCCCTAAAGATTAACTAGTATATCATAAAAATCTAGCAAACAAAAATTCCAATACAGTTAATCTTAGGCCATGTTTGATAGGACTGCATCTTTCTGAACTGAACTGATCTGAATGATTCTGATCTGATCTGATATGAATTGGTTGAAATTTTGATTGAATTTCAACGAATTAATATCAATTATGGACCAAATACATAGATAGTTATTTGAACATTTGTGATCTGATCTGATATGATATGAATGATTCTGATCTGATCTGAATGACTCTGATTTGATCTGGTCTGATTTGAATAATTCTGAACTGATCTGAATTCATCTGTGAATAAGTCCTATCAAACAGGGTCTTAGTACGTCGTTATATATAAGATACATAATCTACACCCAAAGGATTTTAAGAACGTAAATAGATCAGAAACATGAGATTTAAAGTTGAAAAGGAAAAATGTGTAGTTGAAATAAAAACGCACATACTAATAACGAACATAATGAAATTTAAATTAAAGAATAAAGAAAATAAACAAAACCCACAAAAATCAGATTAAATATTGCTGTTCACAAAAACACATTGACCCACTAGACCAACTAGAACTAGATGATACAATTTAGCATGTAATTATATATATATATATATATCAACTTTTTCGTACGAGGGTATGCACTTGCAAATTATCTAAGTAATGTTCTACTACAACTAGTCGCTAACTCAGTTATCACATTATTTCCCTTTCATGCATGTTTGCACTTTGAATAAGATCCTTAATTAACTTATGTATGGTTATTGATTGTAATATACAGAGTATGTACTAATCCGTAACACCATGTTTTTGGTTAAGTCATGACTAATGACTTCAGAGACAATACAGCAATACACATATAGTTGGTGAATAATCAACTATTAAACTGTAACTAGTATTTGTCCCCGTGAAATCACGGGGCTGTTTTTTAGATTAAGGGAAATAATGGCTTTATCCATCATAAGAGCTATGATTAATCATAGCTAACATGACCCTCACCCCCCTAAAGCAATGGAATCATCCTCACATATAAGCACCCTTTGATCGTATCCAAACTTATTTGTACTCTTCTTTATATAAATGTGTATTTCCAATCATCAAATTTATGTATTGGAGTGCCTTTTTCTTCGAAAAATGAGAATGATATTGACTCATATTAAAAAAATTCAAAAATTATTTAATATATTAAATTAATAATATAAGAATCATTATTCTATAACTATTTGATCTCAATATTAATGGAACAACAACAATCGTGATTTTCTTAGGTGTCTTGTCCACTTGAAATTATGTTTGTAAACAATTTACTCCCATTGTTCCAGTGAGATGTTTGACTATTTCATATTGGGGTGTTTGAGTGAATTGTTGATTTTTCCTTATTAAGGAGGGTTTGGTGTTTATAAAGTTAATATAGTACCCTCAAGTCGTCTCACCTCTACCCACATTTTATTGGTTTTGTGGGGATTTTCTATTTCTCTCTCCTTTCTCCCACCTTTACCCCACCATATATTTATTGGTTTTTGGTCGAAAAGTAAAGTCCAACATCCCACTGGAACGTAGAGAGTTTTTTTTAAGAGACAAACTCATGCTCGCACTGTTTTTTATAATTGTTTGTTTTTCATTCGGTATTTCATGAATCTCATTCCTCAAAATGAAACTCTTCCGCCTCTAAGCTTATTAAATTATGGATACTCTCTACTTTACTACCTCTATTCCGACACTGCACGGACACTAATATACTCTTAGCCGCCAGACCTCTTTTAAACGTGATTAGACTATCTCCCGTTCAACGATCTATTTGCCTACTTTATCTTTCATTTTATGATTTGACTCTCTCTTCCTCCATTTTAATCAAACTCTTTCGAACCCTTAGACTCATTCCCAGATATTGTCACACAAATATCAATCCTCACTCCTCCCCCAAAAACTATTATTTTTGCAGTTTTGCCTATGGATGCCGAAACGTACACAAATTTAAACCCATGACATCTATATTTCGTTTCCGACCTTGAACCACACACTACGTAAATAAAGTGAATATAGGAACATTAATTTAAATTTCGTTAAGAATATATGTATATTGACACAATTATCATTTTGATTTTGGTATGCTTTTTTAAACCAGTAGTGATGCTATATTCAAAGTATTTCAAAAAAATTATTGTTGCAAATTATATTTCCAAAATAACGAATAGTCATGATTTGCTTATCATAATGAAAAAAATACAATTGTCGCCTTTGTCGGTTCAATTGTAACTTTGTAAGATAAAAAATATGGTGACCAACGATCAACTTTCATTATAAAAAGAGTTTTTTTTTTTATAATACACTATAACCATTTCGAATAATTCCTATATTAATTTGTAACTAACAATAACTTGGAGATATGTACAAAGATAATGCACAGTTCATAACATCTAACTCTGATTGATACATAAAATCGTTAGAACTTCTCAATATCATTCTAAATTGTTGTAAGAGATAATTATCTACACCATTATCTTCTTATCTCCTCTCCTTAATTCTTTCTTTCGACATACCGTTCATGTGTGGGTGACATGTTTTTTTTTTAACTTACTAACTTCAAACAAATAACTGAGCCATATAGATACTGTGTTGATCTAACATGTAACTAACAAACTTGACAAACGAAAATTCAAGAGACACATATTCAATACCATTATTAAGATGTTGATTAATGATTCAATAAATGACGAAATTTATGCTAATTAAATTTAAAGAAGTTGAAATGTTTTCTAAACGTTTGCAAAGACAGCTCAAGAGACTTGAAATAATATGAGAGTGACACGTAGGCTGATGATGTGGAATTAACCTAAAATGATTCGCCATTGACATGCCTCGTGGATTTTATGAAACCTTATTGTTAGCCTATGACGCAAATTAACCACATTAAAATCGCAATTATTAAAACATAATTTAGCAATAGAACATCAATTTGATATATTATGTGATATAAATATATAATATTGAAATATCCGATAATAATTCGATCATAATTGACCAAATTTAAAATGACCAATTTTGATTGAATTTGTCCAAGAAGTGACCAAATATGACAAACCCACCATGACCTAACCAGATTGACCTATTATCATTCCAAATTTAGTTCAAATTTCAAAATGATTTGACATGATTCGTAAACGACTGCAATTTAGCTTCACCCGTTTTTAATCTAAGCTTACCGCAACACATATTCTACTCTTCATTGAAACCATAATTGATCCAAAAAAATTAAACCTTGATGCGAATCATTCTAAGATTCATGTAACCATAATCGATATATGGTGTGTGCATGCATTTTAGTAAAATCATATTTTAATAATCTAATGCAAAATTGAAAATATCAATGACCAAAGCTATCAAATTATATTACTCCGTATATATAGTCTTCTACAATACAACCATAAAAAAAATAGCATTATATAATTTGGAGGTAACAATAGTTTGAGAGTACAAACACAAACACTTATATAAAGACTAACAACTATTAATACATAAAACTGTCAAAAGATGCTAATATTCCTCTAAATTGTTGTACGAGAAAGCAATCTATACTCCACTATGTTAATATCTAATTCTCTAACCTAACTTCGCTCTCTCTTTCAACATGTCAAATATTTGTTTCATGCAAATTTTTCTCTCCAAATCAAACAAATTACCAAGGTATATATAGTATCTCAAACTAATATGTAACTGATAAATTGGTAAGCGAAAAGCCAAGAGACACAAAGTTGATTACCATTAGTTGAATGAATAATGATGATGAATTATCATATAAATGATGAAATTGATGAGAATTAATTTGGAAAAAGTTGAAGGGTGTACTACATGGAGGAGAGAGAAGGGGATTGAACAATGGGATGACACGTAAGATTTGAGTTGGATTTTTTTTGCTCTAGATGCTTTCAAAGACTGCCACGTAGGCGTTGAGATTAGCCTATTAAAAGTATAGTATAGTATAGATAATATATATAGGAGTAATACCGCAATATAAAAGTAGAGGATTATCCGAATTCAACACTTCTAATTAAGTCGTGCGCAACTTTACTTGAGGCAATGGTAGACTATGCCAAATCTCGCGTAGGAGGAGGAGGAGGCAAAGTAAAGGCACTTTCGACCGAGGTATACGAAGAAACCGAGCAAGAGTACACGACCGAGAAGGCAAATAAGATTGAGAATAAGAATAACTTGGTTTGCCACAAGATGGTTTAATTTACCCATACGGCAGTGGCAAATCTAGCCACAAAAACTTGTGGTAGCCCTCTTAGTACAAATTAATTTTTTTCAAAATTTTTTCCTTTTTTTTTTGGAATTTTTTAGGCAATATTTTGATGTTTTCGGGGAATTTGGGATAACCAATGCACCCCAGGCTACCCCCTAGATTCGCCCATGCCATACGGCCATACACTGTGTTTTATTGCCATACCATAAGTAAGACGGACGCGTAACGGACGCGTACGATGTGTGCTTAGTTGATGGAAATGGGAAGAAGATATAAGGGCAGTTGCTGCTTGTCATAAGGACGCATCCTCTTGGAATCCAGGGCACATTGTCTTCCAACTTCTTAAGGTTAAGCCTGGAGGTGTTCCCATCTGCCATTTCCTCAACGCCGATGCCATGATTTGGGTTCCTAAGTCTCCCTAAGTAGGGCATATATACAATTGTACGTATGATGCATGCATGTATAATTTGGGCTGGTTTGTGCGAGAAAATAATTGGGCTTCGTGCTAAATGTCTCAGTAAAGTGTATTGTAAATGTAGTTTGTAAGTTCGTTTAGTTTGTAGTTTGAAGCCCAAAGCAACAAATCGGACTGTTTTAATTTAATGATAAGTTTATTTGGACTTGTTGTAATGATTGGGTTGAATGGATTGGTTTAATGATGAGTTTATTTTTGTAACGAGAGACTCGATCGCTTATAAAGATAAGATAGATCATGGGCTATTTATTACAACGATGGATATGGATATTGAATATACCATCCAAATTCTTGAAACGTCACTTCTTGGATTCTATGTATTGTTAGCACCCTTAGCAGTTTAGTACTTTGCATTTGGTTCGAATATTTGAGAGGAATTCAATCAAAATGCAAGAACGTAATAAAATAGAGGAATCAAAAACATAAAAATGGTGATGATATCACGATTTAACTAGCTTACTAGCCAATGTTAAACCAAACGAGGAGTGTCGCAGCACGACCGAGTACGCAATCAACATCCATCACATGAGTTATCAATATGGTCATGCATTAAGCAAGGAACTAATTAATAAAGGTGTCTGAAATAATAGAGTTTGATTTGTTTCTGTTGCAAGAACTTTCGATTTACATCGGATAAGATCACCTCAAAACGATTAAAGTCAACCAAAGCAAAATTATATTACTAGCAAGACGGCATTCACAAGGCACGTTAATAATTTTATTTTTTGTGGTTCATTCTTAAATGGTGAGAATAACCCCTATGCTCCTTAAACTTTCGGCAAGGTATAATTTATCGCAAATGGGATATGAGGATTTAAACGCGGGACAACCTCCTAACAGGATAAATTTCTAATTAATAGACTAACCTTAATCCTCTGCATAACCCAGTTATCAATGTATTAATATATATAATTAGCTCGATAATGCACCATTTCCAACTGGATTATACAACATAAAATATTACTCGCAATATTCATGCACACCACCAAGTCCCAACCTTCCAACTACAAATATATAGTTCCATCTTTTGTTGGGGTATAACCGTACCAAAATACAGCAAAGTTTACAAAAATGAATCCGTCATTTTTGCGGCTTCTAACCACTATGCCAACCACACTCATACTAATCACCCTTACACACTCCACTATTATTCCCACCGTCTCGGCCACCGAGGGACCACTCATAGACTGGTACGGCAACCCGGTGACGGCCGACAAATCATACTACATTGTTCCAATTCTCGCCGATGCCGACGCCCCCGGTGGGTCCCTCGCTGTGGGACCCAGAAGCGAGTCGTCGTGCCCCCTCTACCCGCTAACCCGTACCTCTCCCTCCTTTTTTGGCACCCCAGTAAGATTCAAACAGCTCCATGGGACTGATTCCTTAATACGCTACACTTTTGACGTGAACATCGTGTTCGACACTGACACCGACACCGACACTGACACAAGTGATTGCCCCACCCCGTCGTGGTGGCGGATGGTTCGTGATCAAGAATTCGACAGGAGTTTAATCGTTGCAGACGCTCACATTGCGAGTGTTCCGGGTACGTTCAAGTTTATAATGCCCGGATTTTGGCCACCTTTTCCTTACAACACTATGCTACTTTATTGTGTTGAAGCTGATGAGTGTCAATTTATCGAGAAATTTGATGGAGGATTTTTGGGTCTCGGAGTTGGTAATCGAAATTTCATGTTTGGGTTTTTGAATGTTGATGATCCAATCGATAACGTAATCAAGACGGTCACTAATGTTCTACTACAAAGTAGTCGTTAACTCAGTTATCACAATATTTCACTTTAATTTCATGCATGTTTGCACTTTAATTTGAATAAGATAATTAATTAGCTTATGTATAGTTACTGTAACATACGAAGTACTAATCCATTTGTAACACCATGTTTTTCCGTTTAGTCATGACTTCAAAAACGATACACATATATTTGGTGAATAATCAACTATTCAACTCTAATATAGGAGTATTACCGCGATATAAGTAGAGAATGGTAATCTAATTAGCACAACATTTTAATCCGATCTATTTGAATTCAACACTTCAAATTAAAAGAAGCTAAGAGAATTTCAACATGTCTATATAGCCAATTAGCCATCTTCTATTTGGATTTGATTTCTCAAAAACTTGTTCAGGTCAAGTTAACTATAAATACGGCTCCTTAAACGACACTATTATGGCAAACTTATTAAAACCGTTTGTCTAAGGTATTAGTGTTTGAATGGCACCAAGCTCATGTCCTCAAAATGTCAACATAAAGCATTGGTCATCTTTTTATTAACTCGTCATTTCCGCGTGAATCGTGTGGATCATACACATGATTTAAATCATCGTAGAAAAAGCTAATTCTATCAACAACTAATTTAACTTGTACTCCGTATAAAGTATTCCGTAGTGGCGTAATGTCTTATGACACTTTCGTATGAATCATCTTTATTAATTATCGTTTTTAATTCCGAAATCGAGAACCCGAATTTCTTACTCACTCGGTCACTCATCCCAATCACTATCCCCCTAGTGAACAAAAAATGCAACGAACCATCTTAACCTCAGTGTCTTCATAACTCTGTATGTCACCTTTTTGACTTAAAACACTACCCAATGACGAATCACCCGTTCAATTTCTCCGCCCACAGTTTCTTCAAATTCACGATTCATGCAAACATAAAGCATCTTCATATTCATATTGTCCATCAAAAATTATATTATTTTTAAATTCAGCACCACAATTTCTCGAGAACATTTCCAATTCCTCGTCCCCTTCACGCAACTTCCACAAGCATATATAAATTGTGAAAATCTGAGTAGTGGGAGAGACAATTAGGAGAACAAAAAAAAAATGCAGTCGCTTCAGCAGAAAGCTTCAGAGTATAGTGGGGTGGACAGAGACGATGCATTTTCTATTGATGAAACCAATCTTTTCCAGAAATTGGGTCTTCAAACTTTCATTGATCTTTCCACCAATTTCTACACCAGGTAAAGTTTGAATCTTTCGTTAAATTTGTGGGTGATTTCAATTGGGTTTTTGTTGAATTTTGCTGGGTTGTTTTTAATTTTGATTTTGACGATGATTTGATGTTGATGATAATTAGGGTTTATGATGATGAAGAAGAATGGTTTAGGTCAATTTTCGCTAATTCGAAGAAAGAGGATGCGATTCAGAATCAATATGAGTTCTTTGTGCAGAGAATGGGTGGTCCATCACTTTTTTCTCAGAGAAGAGGTAATTTTTTTTCAATTGAATTTACTTGCTTTATAGTAAAATTGTCAAAAAAATAGTAAATGTATGATTTGGGATTTTGGAAAACAAAAGTTATTGCTTTATTCGATTATATTTACTTGTTAATTAGTAATAATGTATGATTTGGGGAATAAAAGCTGGTTTGATGATTGGAAATGATTGAAATCTTAGCTTGGAGACTTGGGAGTGTGCTTTGCAGTTAATGTTGTCGTCTTGTTGTGACCAAGTGATTGTATTTTCGGGTTCATTATATTTCGGTTTCATGTGACGGTTCATGTAAGTGTAGCTGAAATGTGCTTGTGTGGGGTATGGTGAATATTGCAGGTTTAAATGATCAACTCTACAATGTGTTTAATTTTTGGAATTAGTACTAGTTCACTATGGGTCATCCGTAAGCAGCATCTATAGGGGGTGAGGCTTGTGTACCTCGACTCCCCCTTACCCTGCCTTATGGACAGAACGTTTGAGGTACTTGGATAATGTAGTTGTCGTGTTGTGATTAGTACTAGTTCACCTTCAAATCATTGCTCGAATTGAGATTGACATGGGTGGGTGTGAAAGTGTCGGAATTGGTTACTTTACGGAACTTTCTCGTGATTTAGGCTAAAATGTTGTGTCCAAATGTCATATCCAAGTCCAATTTCAAGTGTGTGACTAAGGTACCTGAGGAAATGTGAAGAGTCTTGGGTAACATGATGCATGAATATGACACGAATCGTGTTGGATTGCAATGATTGAACCCGTGGGCTTTTTTCTTGAGTATTAATCTTGTAATAGCAACATTCTCCTAAAATTGTTTTTAGTATGATATGTTTATAGTGCTATCATAGCTGAGAACTGTGACTAGATGATGAATCAAGTTGTCAAGTTGCTTATCATTGACTTTTGTGGATTGATGTAACCTTTGATATTACATCAGTTTTGAGTGAATGATGTGAAAGGAAATTATTGAGTTATTACTGGTATATTTTTCGGAGATACAATTTTACTAGTAATATGGATTCCTTTCTGTATGTGTTGGGGGTGGAAAGCCTGGCTAAGACAAAGAAGGCACCTTGTGTGCTTCCTGGTAAAGAAAGGTCGAGCCTTTATGTCTATCTTGGCATACACGAGGTTGTAATAACTAGACCTCTGTTTTAGAGGAAATTCCCAATGCTTTTATCTACTTCAGGGTGAATGTGCCTGTAAATGATCTGGACCAAATTGATATTGATGATGAACTTAATATGTACGCTAAGCTAGATTTCCTGAGCTTCAGCAATCTACAGAATTGACAGGAAGATGACAAATTAGCACATCATTTCTCATGTGGTACAGTGCTACCACTCTACCAGCAAATTAGCACCGAGGCAAAATGTGCCTTTTTTGAAGGCCATAATGGGTAGAGATGGCGATTCAGTTTGCAATGGAAGTTGGTATTGTGTATAATTTGCACTTTATGGGATCATCTTAAGGATGGCAGTGGCCTTTAGTGGTCACCTATGCGTAAAAGGTTCTTTACTGACGAGCCAATGAGATTAGATGAACATAGTTTGTCTTGCTGTCTGCTATTTTTGCGAATCTTCTCTAGTTAGAAGAGGGGAGACTTTATAGTCTACCTTGTGGTGCGCTGAAATAAAAGCTATTCCATGCCTTTATGTCTTCTATTGTTGGATTTTACAGTTTGTCTAGGAGTAGTATCAGATATTTTGTTTACATCGTGCTAAGATGTTTATCTGATGGAGTTAACCCACACATCTTATTGAATCATAGACACTAGCTAAAGTTACAGAGAAGGGAAGAAACTGTTCCGTTAGGCTGTAAGCTGTTCTCATGGCTATCTTGTGGTTCCAATGGTCAAGCTAATTTACAGATTCTAACGGAATGTTACCTACCAATCGGGGGTCTTTATTGGACGCTATTTGAATCTTTCTGGGTTCAGGGCTGAGTGAGATCAGCATAGTTGCCATGATCTATCTGTACCATAGTTTTTGTTTCTAGGGCTTCCTCTCCTGTCCCTCTTTTTGAGTGTTCACCCTTTAACCATTGTTATACGTTTTTTTTGGTTTTGACCCTCAAATTATTTTGGTTATGAACATTTTTGGTCATTCACTCATTTGTTCATTTCCTTCTGTCCTTCCACAGATTGTTTCAGGAGATGCATTCTGTTCCAGATTATTTGTTTGGTATCTGTTTATGAAGTAGTTTAGACTCGCTTAACGTTAATGTCCTTGCATGCAGGTCACCCAGCACTGATCGCACGTCACAGATCATTTCCAGTCACTCACCAAGCAGCCGAAAGGTGGCTGCACCACATGCAACAAGCTCTGGACAGTACCCCAAACATTGACACCGACTCAAAGACTAAAATGATGAACTTCTTTAGGTAAATCTTTCATCTAGTAGTCGAGCTCTACCTGACGTTTTACCATTTTCGGATGTAGAACGTGATCGACAACCTTCTCATCCAATCCATTTGTTTTGCCCCAGGCACACAGCGTTCTTTCTCGTTGCTGGAGAGGAGCTAAAATCTCAGAGCCAGCAAGTTCAGTGCAAGCACGCAGCGAATAAATCACCTTCAGAAGAGTGACATTAGCTATACAAGAATTTCTACTCTCTAATTTCCATGTTTAGATATACTGGCATAGTGGCATATTCAGACATGCCACTTATTCAAACTTATTGGTTACTACAAAATTCTGTAATATAACATTCAGTCACCTAATTTTCACTCGAATACTGAATATCAATTCTCATCAGTCATCACCCCTCAGCGATTTTACCAGTTTTTGTCCGAAAACTCAAAAAGTCCCTTCATTGTTAAATCAATGGCCAGTACTACTCAACGCTTTCCGCCGTCGCCTTTTTAGCACCCCCTCTACTTTCTCTCCTACGCATTATCCCCCCATTTCCATTTAAATCGAACATCTAAGTTATAAAAGCAATTGTAGATCCTCAGGACCATCATTTTTGGGAATTAATTAGGAAAAGTAAGGATCATAGCTACTGTGGCTTGCATGTGAAGCTTTATAACTTCCATGTTTTGAAGCATCTTTTCATACTCGAGCAACTAAATTAAAGTAGGACTAACCAACAATCTTCAAAAGGAAAGGGTATGTACGAGAAGTTAAATAGGTTATAACTTGTGTTTTTGTCTCATTGTTCATGTTCATACCTTGCTTCCATTGCACACAAGGTATGATTCCCGAGCATCAAACCTTGTGCACAGGAAAAGAGAACTTTCAACCAATACACTATTGGATCTAGAGCTCACTGAAAGATCCATGACAAGAATAATAATGTACGAGCAGGTGTTCTATATCGGAAAATTGAGATAGGAGAACATACTACCATAAAGTCTATAATCGATTTGTTGTAAGATGGACGACGTTCATTGGGTACTTGTCCTTGATGGATTCATCGATACATGCAACGAGTTTACTGACGATGTTTTTCGATTATTCCTTGTGTTGAATTGCTTCAATCAAGAAGCACAAAAATTGAAACCTAGTATCACACATGAACCCAATCCCTATACGTTTATACACCTAACGTTATTAATTGGCAATTGAATAATTTGATCAACAAATATAGACTTGTAAGACGTACGCAAGCATTTCACAAATTACATAATTGATGGTTCCGAATAGTCACTCATGCATGTCATAAGAGTGGCTCAGTGCACGTTGTTAAGGTAAATATCGAGAAAGCTCGTACAAAGAAACATGTTACAAACACACAGGACGACACTATATACGACCCAACGTTGGCGTATGTTGTAGAATGTAGCGTGTTTAACACTAACCCGCTATATTAAGGAGCAACACGATAAAAGAAGAACAAAAGATGAGTTGCGCATGCTAATCTTGAAATCTATTCTTGGAAATGATCTTAGATGGATCAGCAAAACGGGCAGAGAAAGAACGGGTCAAGTACTCAGGCTCTTTACGTTCGAATCCTTCATCAAAATTTCTTGCATACGCTTCAGGATCATAAGCTACTACTGTTGAACTATTATTAGTATTACTATTATTAGAGCTTAAGAACCTCTGCTTCTCCTTCTTAATCTTGATCCACAACATCTTCCATCTCGATCGCCCACGATTAATTTGATAATCATCATCACGACCTTGTTGACATGATGATGTCTTGCCTAATTTGATGCATTGTTGTTGGTGGTTCTGCCTCTCTTTTCTATTTGATGAGTTGCTTCTCCCAAATGTGAAACTTTGGCTCTTTTGGTCGTTCCACTCTTTGATGCCCATTTTTGAAGAAATGGGAAAAGAACTAGCAACCACTACTTTAGGTGCGCACTGGAAAACGTGATTTTTGGAATTCCGAAGATTTTAACGAGATCTTTAATTTGTAGAGTTGATGAAAATGGGGAGCTTTTTTCAGCTTTGTATGTTGGTGCATTTAGAATGTTTTCGGAGATAAAGCTTTATATAGAGATCGTACATCGAAGAATTCTACAAAAGTATATATTTAGTCTAGTTTATCATAAAATAAAGTACTTTATTTTTACTGTACTAATTAGTAATTACTATCTCTAATTTTTGGAGCACATGATTATGATTCAACTTGCATAAGTTGTATTAGTAGAGTTTTCCCCCGCTCAATTCTTGTCATTGCTGCTTTGGTCGTCCCCAATACACTATCGTACAACATACTGTATACAGTGTTGTTATAGGGGATTAATAAAAAAATGTATATGACATATACTCTTGTAAATGTATATGTATGGGGAGTTAAGATGTTATTTTCACCCCATTTTAATGACTCACATACCTCAATCTTACTCTCAAATGCACACTCACAGATAACAGATTACTACTCAAGAATTAACATGTCAATTCATACCCAAAGATGTCAATTCAAAATACATAAAAACAAAACCACTCACAAATAAGAATGCCAACTCGAAACATAGAATGTCTATTAGTTCAATTGGCTATTAGTATAATTATTATGTTAAGTTATTTTATTTTGGAATGATGAGTTTAGTCCATCGAATCCCTTGGCTTTGCATGAAACGATCCCCTAAAGCAAGATGAGCCATCAACAGCCACACTACGGTTATGAGCTCACCACCTTTGCTAAGCTGCGCAATATGTGATCTCGGCGAACAACGGGTCGCGGCGTACGATAGCAACTCCACCCAAACCTTGATTGTAATCTCCCATTGCTTGTCCCCAAACATCTTGAGTCGCTGCGCAAGATAGCAAGCATCGAACAACATAGAGTTCGCTATGTCACCCTTAGGCACACCAATTGTACGTCGAAATTCGGCTTCTTTAAGCGCTTCCTTACAAAAATCCTCGAATAATTGCTCATCTTCTCGACGCTGATTTTCGTCCAGTGGCATTGATTTTCCCGTTAATACTTGGTATACCTTTTTTCTAATTTTCGCGCATATGTATGTAAACCAAGGAGCTAACATCCTCGACGAGTACTTCTTCGCCTCTAAACATGTGTCTTTGAATCGAAAATGTGACAAGCCCATAACAGGAGATGTAAGCGAATGTTGTCGTAGTAAAAGATACGACATGTAATCGGAGAGTTCTTTGCTAACGTTGCGATACTCGAGTTCGATACTAGTAATATGCCCATCACTACCATCTCTTCGAGTCCAATAACATATATCAGTTGCAATGTGCCATGTAAGTACGCTAGCATCGAAATCGAGATCAAGTGTCCACGGTTTCAAGTACTCTGAAGCAAGAAAATACTCGTTTTGAAATACCAAATTACCCCTTGCCGAACACACTTCCTTGGCTCCTTCTAAGTCGATGGCTTGCTTCGATTTGGTCTGTAACTCCTTAACAATAAATTTCATCACAAGTTTCTTGTCGATGGGTGCGCTTTCGACATAAATCAACCCCGTGATTAAGTCCTTGATTTTCTCTACATATACAAACTTCAAGAACGAAGGTGGAGCTCGAAAGCAACATGTTAACAAGTTGTACTTGGAAATGCTTTGAGACCACCTGTTGCGTAAACGATTTTTCGCCATTTTCGACAACTTATGGAGCCACTCCATGATTGTTGATTTCACCAATTTGGGCGTATCATCACTCGATATAAGAATAACCCACCAATCCGAAAGTATAAGCATGATTGCTGCACATAAGTCCAAGGCTATTGCACCTCCAAGCAAGGTAAATGTGACAAATACGTCGAAATCTTGGTAATTGCTTTTCTTGTAGCTTATAGAGAAGAGTCCTAAAGACGTAACTACAGCAAGAAAGCAAACTACTCGAGCGTACGCTCGTCGTCTTTGCAACAAGTAAGCCTTAGTATAGAGTAGATCATAAACCAAATTGAGCTCAATCTCAATGATCCTGATAGCTTCCGCGGGCGGTTTATTTAGGAAGAACGCACGGCTGTCTTCTCGATCTTTCAAGTTCAAATAAGCGTCCGCAAGAAGGCCTTGCACTTTCAGAAAATAGGTGTATGCAGCTCTCACCATATCATCCGTTTCTTCTGTAATATCAACCCATTCCGGAGGAGAATAATCGTTACCGTCTGAGAGATAATAATACACGTAAACTTATTCGATTAGAATTTTAGAGGGGAGAAATATGAGAGTAAATTCATGGAGAAGTTTCCCCGTAAAATTTGCTCAATTAAATCGCATAAATTCAAGGCCTTTAAATAGGCCTACACAAACCACTACTAAGTACTAACACTACTAGCATCATAGATTAATACAATTAATCCCACGTCAAATACCCACGAACAACAAGAACAAAACCCACTAATCAAACCACTAACAAATTAATTAATTATGAGGTACTACTTTGACTAATATTTTTGGATCAATAATCCAACATAATACAGTACAGTACAAAATGAAATCGATCATACATCGAATGTATGTGTAAAGCCTTTTTCCTTACCTGGCACAAACTCGCTTTCGCGAGTAACTACTGCATCTTTGAGTGAAATTGGGATACTGGCACTCTTAGCAGAGTAATACTCCTCCATCAACCTGATATAATTCGGCGTGCTTTCTTCGGGTTTTCGACTAATTGCGTCGCGAATATTCTCGACGCTAGCAAAATACAAAGCGCACGTCCGCTCGATATACTTGACGCACCCGTCAACAAACATGAGTACCGTTGCTAACACCAAACCGACGTTTTTCCCGCCAGTAAAAGCGCGGGAAAAAAACGTAAACCGTTAAAATCACCTGAGTCGCCAACTGAAGAGCGTGCCTATGCCAAAGCTCGTTATCTTGGAGAGCCAGAGCAGTGATAGTGTCTGGACCGCCGAGATGTAACAGTAAGAACGGAGCCCAAAATGCGAGCAATTCCGCGTTTTGGGCTACCGGAACACCCGGGTTACTCTGAGGAGAGTCACCCGGGAACTTGTCTTTAGAAATTAACCCAATCGTGTAGAGTGCAATTGCGTCGGCAGAGAGGTAAAGAAGCCACATTACAACGGTGAGAAAACCATTTGCGACGCTTTTTCGACGCGGTGCGAAATGCGTCAGTATAACTTGGATTGAAAGACTGATTAGCAACAAGACATGGATTTCCTTTGTTTGCCATAGATGTTTCAACCCTGTTGTGCCACTCTCAGTCCGATTAATATTATTACCCAAATTAAGAAAAATCATAGGGAATTTTTAATTTTTATAATATTTTGAGTATGTGTTTAATTAAATTTGGTAAATTTGGTAATATTTGTTTAAGTTTGAGGTTTTACTTCACTTGATATAGTACTTTCAATCTTCCCCAAGGTTGTAGTATTAAGTATTTGTTCTATTACTACATTTGCACGATTAGCATATTATATATGATCTTTTGTTTCTTCATCAAGCCAATTGGTGATTGTCTATATGTCGAATAATGTTTTCATCAGATTTCTAATTTAAGGAACGAGAGCACTTATATTACACGTTAACAAATGAGCTTTGTTATTACACGTAGCCTATGGGAGAACCGAAATATATAGGGTATTTTTAGCTTTTGTTAAGAGTTAAAAGAAAAAGAGTTGTACATGTTCATCCTACTTTTGATTTTGGCTTTATTCCATTACTACCTTGGCTTACACGTATAATTAACATGGTTATATTTTATTATACACACTCTTAGAATGATGAACGTGTAGACGATAACAAAGCTTATCGAACATATATCGAATGTCGTAAAAAAGAGTGAGAACAAATCCAACAACGTATATTGACTGTCAAATTTAAGAGAAGCATATGGTGTGCCGAGTCTTAATCAATACATTGTTGGATTGGCATGGACTTAATCGAAGATTCATTTAAGCTTGTTAGCTAGGGATTTATTGACCGCGTCACTGGAAACCCGAAGATATTGAGTCGATATATACAAGATGCAGCAAAACGTTATGCACAAGCTAGCTGAAAAAAAAGAGCATAGTTCGAAGATTGGATTTTTTCTACCGAAACTGCTTCGACGCCACATCTAACAAACGAGCCATCTCTTCAACATGCTTCATTCCCATTTCGATATTCTACAAGAAGAGTCAATCAGAAGATATTTCATCAAAAATTCGTATATGGGCCACCATATCTTGTAAAGTTAATTAGTTCCTAGTAAAGTCCGTAAAATTACAATGCAAGGAACATGTGAACAAAAAAGGATCAAACCAATGTTCAGAATCCACCAATTAACTGCAATTAATAGGAAAAGAAAGGAATTGATTATCGAGTGTTTGTTTCCAAAAGTTGTTGAAAACTAGCGTTTTAAACGTTGAAATGGAGTAATAAAAATAGGGATCAAACTAAAAGGGCTTTTTTGGGCTTGCTTATTAATGACTATGTGTGCAGTCTTATTTATCACTCTTGAAGTAAGAGGGCTTCATTTATCAAAAGAAGAAGAAATAGCATTGGACAAGGAGTATCAACAACTTCAGAAACCAAGCATCAAGACCATACAGGTTCTTCTTTCATTCCTTTTGCATCTAGATATTTTTTAGACGAGGTTTCTCATTAACGATTCATTGTATTTTGATATAAATTAAGGCCTTATTCTTAAGGTGATTGACTAAGATAGAATATTAAGCCCTCCATTTCGATATATATGACGTTTACAAGTTACGAGAAGTTTTGATTTTCAATTTCATAAAAAAATATTCTATCAAAAATTATACCATTGATTCGTTGTGAAATAATATAATTTCATTAGATTAGTTTTACCCTTATATTTTGAGAGATATCGAAGGTAAAAAAAGTGTATCGAAATATGAGAAAAACATATATTTTGAGAAAGAGAGAGTATATAAATAGAGAACGATTTAACGAAATAGTGTTTGAAAAAAAAAATGTTAAACAAAATAGGTAGAAAAAAACTTGTTCAACAATATGGAGTGTATGTCACCCATAAGTTAAACCGCTGAGGTTCTTGGCGGTTTTAGGACCTTTTTTTTTTATTTTTATTTTTGCGAACAATAAAACCCCCATGGAGCTTGGCGATATGCTCCATGGCGGTTTAACTGTTCACAAGATTTTTTTATTCGTTGACTGTTCACAAGTCATGAAACCGCCATGGTTCTTGGCGGTTTTATATATAGATGACGTGCACCCCATATTGTTGAATAAGTTTTTTTTCGACCCATTATGTTTAACATTTTGTTAGCATTATTTTAAAAAGTTGTTCATCAATAGAGCATTTTGCTAGAGGACAATTTTTATGAATAATATAATAGATCGCCCTATACTCCATTAACATTGGACATTTTTTTTATAAATAAATACAAATTTTGCAGACTGAATACGGAGACATATATGATTGTGTGGATTTCTACAAGCAACCGATATTTGATCATCCATTGCTGAAAAACCATACTTTTCACCCACAGGTTTAAGAAAAAAAACCAATCTCTTTTAAAAATTTTTTTTGGTAAAAAGATAATATCACAAAAATTCGGTTCTTAATCAATTTGGTATTGTGCATGTGCTCAATTTCATAGATGAGACCAAGCTCTACACCCGGAATTGACAATTTTAAATGCAAGTTGTTCGATATGGTAATGAAGTTGAAAGATGGAGGTTGCCCAACAGGAACACTTCCTATAAGAAGAGTAAGCAAAGCGGATTATATCAAAATAAAGAGATTTACCGAAGAGTACGCTAATTCGAGCACTCGAGAACAAAACCCAGAAACTCATGTAAGCAATCCATTTCTAAATTGGAAGGAGAGTAATAAATATCTTTGCTATTTATTATGTGAACATTAATTTTTTGGATGATCCTAGGAGTCTATATGTAGACAATAGAAAAATTGTCTATATCATAATCAAGTGTGGTAAATTAAAGATTGCAAGTAGTAAATAATATGCTTGTGTAGTAAATTTAACATGTTTGCAGTAAATTTATGAGATTGACTAGTAAAATCAACATTGTTACGAATCTATCAATGGAAATAAATTTAAATTGATTTAATTCCCAAATCAATGGCCCTTAATTGACTCTCTTTCCTTATCATCCAACATTTACAAAATTAAGTAACAAAATTTACTGCACCTTTGATTAATTTTACTACAAACTAACCATAACACTTTTTTTATTTGTCTACATATAGAATCTTAGTATTTTTGTAATTTTTTTATTGGAAAGTGTTGCATTTTTTTTTGAGGGGCAAAAGTGTTCCATTTAGTTATTCTTATCAACTGCGCTTGGGCACTTTTTAAAAAATCCCTTTTAAATTCTTAGTTTATAATAATTTATATACCTCTGATCGATTTAAATTCCTCTCGTACATTCAAACCAAAACCAAAACCAAACGTAAATCTTCTTGTGCATTGCACTAATATATTCATGTATTAATTCATCTTGCTGCTTTAGTTTGCCATTCTTCAGACAAATTCAGATCAAAGTAACACAAAGTATTATGGAGTCGGAGGCATCTTGAATGTATACGAAATCTCCGTCAGACCGTCGCAATACTCATCTGGGGAGCTTATCATACAAAATGGTAATGACAAGATTAAAGTCAGATGGATGGTAAGTGTTTATTAATCAATTAAATAATCTCATTATCAGAGCAAAGACTTGCCCATTTTTTATTCAAATATTTTGTACTAAGCTAATTTCATTTGTTGACATGAATTCAGGTG
Source organism: Spergularia bocconei (assembly GCA_963457585.1). Classification (NCBI taxonomy): domain Eukaryota; kingdom Viridiplantae; phylum Streptophyta; class Magnoliopsida; order Caryophyllales; family Caryophyllaceae; genus Spergularia; species Spergularia bocconei. Next base: position 637,475 of record OY734957.1, on the reverse strand, counting down.
AATCCGACGTTATATAATGATAATCATGTCCATCTTTTCACATACTTAGATGTAAGTTTTGCCAATCACACCATATCAAGCTCTCCTTCGGTCATTACCACTAGAATCTAGATCATACTACGATAACCATTACTATAATGACCCAACATCATTTTGGGCAACATGAAACATGCACATATACTTTGGCCTCTACGTACATTATCATTAAGATCAAGGTTCTATTTGTTCTATATTCTTTTAACTAATAAAGTGTTATTTGTTTTCTTCAAAGGCCGGTCAATCACATTGTTTCAATACCTTGTGCCCTGGATTTGTTAACTTTAGAGAAATTATGCCAATAGATACTATTGTTGAAGGATTTTCGAAAAGAGGAGGCGTCCAGAGGGCATTTGGATTTCTTATCTTTCAGGTATGATATGTTTATATGCTATTGACGTACAAACCAAAACTAACTGAGCGTGATTTAACTTGAACAACTATTTATACGTATGGAGTACATCTTATATTATTAAACAAATTTTAGCATACATATAGCTACAACTCAGATTAGATCAGATCAGCCGAAATAGGGCATGCATGCATAATTGTTATTAATAACTCAATAATCCATCATTCGTTCTGATAATTGTAATAATGGGTTCAAGGACGCAAAAATGGGGCACTGGTGGCTTCAAGGGTGCGGAGTAACAGTCGGATTTTGGCCAAATCAGATTTTTACCACGATGACAACTTCAGCGAGTTATGTTGCGGCTGGAGGTGAAGCATACGGCCCTCTTAGCCAACCTCTTCCTCCCATGGGAAACGGCTACTACCCTATTGAGAGTATTTTTCAAAGTTCGTATTGCAGTAATTTTGTGGTATTAGACGAAAATCTCAACCATATTGATCCTCCATATACCGACCCATATTGTAACGACTGGCATTATGGTGTTTATGACGGGGGTATTGTAAAAGGTTATGGGCACGTTGTCTACTATGGTGGTACGACTTTATCGATATGATCTCCAGTATTCTTAATCGTTGTATAAATGCCTGTCATAATTAATGTTCACAAAGAGTATTAAGGTTGGCGAATAAATAATTAAAAAAACATTTATGAGAAGTGTCTCGAGTTCAAATCCTCTCTACCCCCGTAATATTAGCGGCTCCTATGAACCAATAAAATAAGAATAATTTATGTTCACGCTATTACGGAACACATTGCTTTCCCGTATGTGAAAACTTTATTTATTTTTGTGTTATTTAGAAAGGATGATTCTACGAGTCTATATGTAGACAATAGAAAAATTGTCTATATCATAATCAAGTGTGGTAAATTAAAAATTGCAAGTAGTAGATAATATGCTTGTGTAGCTAATTTAACCAGTTTGCAGTAAATTTATGAAATTGACAGTAAATTCATCAACATTGTTACGAATCTATCAATAGAAAGAAAATTTAAATTGATTTCATTCCCAAATCAATGCCCATTGATTAACTCTCATTCCTTATTATAATTCAACATTACAAAATTATGTTACAAAATTTAATGCACCTTTGATTAATTTTACTATTCCTAATATTTTTGTATTTGGGCACTCTTTAACAATGATTAATGATAGTAATTTCCAACAAACATTTAATGTTATTCCCTAATAAAATTACCACACATTTTTAATTTGTACCTCTCCTTTCCAGTCACAACCACCAAAACCACCACGCGCGTCCCCTTCCAACAACAATTACTTCGACTGAAAAAGGTACAGTTGTGAGGTCAGAATTTAGTACAAAGTAAAGGTTAATTACGTATGCATATAAGATTAAACTTGACGAGATTACAACAATGTATGTAATTACTTTGGAGGAGGGAAACATCATCGAGTAATATGAATGACGATTACGTACGATAATGTTTCAAATGACTCAATGCGTAATCCCGGGTTTGATATATATAGGAATGAAGTTAGTTATAGATCTTTCATTACGAGTTGTAATAAGGTGTAGAATTGGTTACATATTTCTGTTACTTTACAAAGACACATCTGTTACATTCACCTTCTTCTACAAGTAAGCTTCCACATTCATGATTCATCAGCGACTTCCGAGTGCATTTCCACTTCTTTTGACCTTCACTAAGTAGAGACTGCGTGCCAATAACTCCCAGCACTATAACATCAATTCGCACCCAATGTCATTATTGTGTAACCTTTACGCTCAAGATTATAGAACATTTTCGCATCGAGTAACTTCTACCGCTTTCTTCGTCTCTAAATAAGCTTGAAATTCTGATGTCTCCGATCACCTCCTCAACACGCCATATCTCGTTTGTGTAGGCTTAGATATGTCGACGCTACTAATTAAGTTAAACAACAAATTACATTCATTTGTATCATAACATAGCTTAAACATTATCGATTTAACAGTCGAAGTTGGTCAGCATAAATTTAAATTTCACTTTGTTGGCTTTACCTTTTGAAACATTTCCCCAAGTGATCGGAAACCTTAGTCAACCTCATTGGCTTACCATTTTAGCCGCCATTGCTTGAAACTAAACTACATATTAACTTCTTTATAAGGAAATTACCATATTAACTTGGTCGTCTAGAGTGTTAGATATAATTATAAGAGAAAGTCTTGTGATATACGGAATACTAAATTACTAATTATACTCCTTCGAGTGGATCTTGAGCAATTTCGTGTCAAATTAATTTTACGAAATCTGCGTAAAAAATCAGTCTAGCATTACTCGGACGTAAACATTAAATCGCTTTTTGGTACTATTAGATGGTTGTATTGATCGTTTTTGGTACATAGGAGAAGCTAATACACTGGACACCTTAGGGGCCTCTCGATCTTACTAGAGTGTTTTGTACAGGGTTCCTATAGGTGGAGCTGTGTTGCGTAACTTGGAATAATTCTTATTGCTCTGTTATTTTATTTTAGTTGGGCTTAATTTGCCTTGTCTCAGTCTTTTGGAAGCTGCCCCGGCTTTGTACACATTACGTTAGTATATATAATAGTCTTATGATCCTATAACTCTCATTGCAGCAACGAACCCGATACGAGTGTCATTTCGATTGCAATGGAGGATAAGGAAATGTTTGCTAATTTGAATTGATTTGTGTAATTTGCTAAAATTTTAGGGTCTCACTTCTTTGATATATCGTGGACTAATGTTAATGCAATTCTTAAACTGATTGTGAGCTGTTTAGTGCTAACACTCTTTTGTCTGATTGTGAACTAGTTTGATGGTACCGACCGACCCAAAGTCCCTAACATGTCTGAAGAGGGACGTAGCTATAATTTTTGCACACAACATGGCAGCTAGAATCGCGAATCCTAAAATGACTGCTCGATAGCGGACATGATCCGAATTTCCGATGTGACGTTGCCCTTAATTATGTGTTTTTGGAGGATGCACTGCCCTAAATGTTTCACGCACTGGACAATAGTCGGGATGTATTTTGTTGTTAGCACGCAAATTAAAGCTTTGGGTAAGACCGCCTACAATGAGTTACATTAGTAGGACTAGGATGTGGTGAGACTTAAAAATTAAAACATTACCAGTCTCTTTGTAACTCACCATTAAACAGTCTCGCAATTGTGGAAGCAAACGAACCTTCTCTCGAATTGTGCGATCTCAAAGTAAGTCGAGAGCCTGTGTAGTGGAATACTATTACCTTTCATTATTCTCAAATAGTAAATTGTTACTTCTTAGAGTATGAATTTGGTGTGGTTCATGCTAATCTGCAGAATTTGAATTTTTAAGCTTTGGGGCTGTTGTTAAGGGTCACTGTTTTGCATTTTCTTGCTTCCGTTGGTATATCTCACTCTCTTATTCTTTGTTTGGTTTCTTGGAGTGTCCTTGAATGACTCTATTACTCTTTATGAGCCTCTATATAGCTTCATGCCATTTCTTCTTTGTCTTGGTCAATAATAGAACTAAATTTAGTTAGAAAAGGAGAAATGTGTGGAAGCAACTTGCTGTAGGGAAAATATGATCATCGAAAGTCAAGTTTCGAAATGAAAGTGTCACCTGTAAATGACTAATTCGAGGAATAGTAGAACATTTGAATTTTGTTTAAGAGGTTCACTGCTCAACCAAATACTATAGAAGTGCTTATTAACAAACTATTACCAGAAATGAACTTTAGCATTTAATCTGATGTAATAAGCCCTTAGCTTCCAATAATGAAAATATGTGATGCTGTATAATTGGCACGTTTGGATTAGCCCCACAGTCGACTCAGGCCTTATCAGTTGAATGTCCGCTCTGAGGTACCATTGTACCTGCAAGCAACCTTCCCTGCTTCTTTCTTTTCTTCTGTTAGTTCCGTGTATTTGTTTTTGAAATTTGATTAACTATGGTGTTGCATAATTTTATGAAGGAGAGCAGTCCTCAAACTTTGCAGCAACGGTAGAATTGTTACAGGAGGCCATCAGTTGTCCACTTCTCGATTCTAGGTAGATTGCTCCTTTTTAAAAAAAATTGATTTTCCAATTTGTTGCTGTTGAATTCAGAAATTGCATTCATATGTGTACGGTTCGAGGGCTGATTGTTGAATTAATTTATGAGGTCTAAGTGTTGTGCAGCAATTTAATATGTCAATGATTGGCAACTAACTTACTTTGGGTTGTGTTCAGCTGAGCATATGAATTATTAAGGAATATGATTATGCTCTTTGTTTCAATTTTTTTTTTTTTTTTGGCCAAAAGTTGTTAATCGTCATGAAACAATGGTCACTGAACGAGAAAAGTAGGAAGAACAAACTCCGGGTTTCACTGTTTATGCTAACAAAAGGCCAACAAGTGTGGATGAAGTCAACAAAGATCTAGAATCTCAATTTGTGATTGTCTGTAATGCTGCAAATGAAGTTTATGCAATGCTAGAAGCTAACCGAGCACAGTGCCAGATAACATCTAATGACAACTAATGACATCTAATGAGGTCATAGGTACATCTTCCAACTGACCATCTGTCTTCTATGATAGAGCAGTGCTTTTGTAACATTACAGATTCATGACTTTGGTCTGCTTGAATGATGATTCAAATTTAGGCCTAAATTAAACTACTGGTTTTGGTCTTGATTCATCTAATATAATCACCCTGATGCATCTGAAAATTTGACAAATTTCTATTTTCAGTTGATCAAACTTTGTTATTAAAGGAAAAACTTGGATCCTTGAGATGTGAATGTTTCATATATCTAATTCTTTAGTTGGAGCTTCTCATCACTTAAGGAAACCAATGTAGAGCCATTTCAGCTATTTTCTGAAGCTCTAATTCCGGATATTTAATTATTCTAACACTTCTTTCCAAGCTCCTTCCTGGATCCCCTTTGAACTTCTCAGATTTGTCCCTTACGCAGTGACCTGAACTGCCCTGCAAGGAATGATAGTGGAGATATTTCTGACTACATTGACAAACATGTAAGATTGTTGTAAGCTAGGCAAGGTCAAAGGGTAAAAGCTGAATGCAATGTGAATATCAGATGTATATTTTTTGACTTGAGAATCTTAAATCCTACACTCTCATGTGCAGCTATTAAGATGTTGAATCCAGTAACTTGGTTCCGTTCAGCCTCACCGCGCTCTTCATCATCCAGATTTTTGGCAAATAGTTCGGGAGGTTCAAGAGATGAAGGGTATGAAAGCAACAGTGACTTACCTGATGAAACAGCCATGTTTTCTGGCAGCCATCATTCAACATTAGATAGATTGTATGCATGGGAGAAAAGACTGTATGAGGAAGTCAGGGTATGATTCAAACTGCCATACCTGCATTGTGCCAGCCAAGGTGGGTTGGGGGTTGGTTTTCCGTTGGTTTTTGTTATATCAATATACACTAAATATTGGAGTAACGTTTTGGTTATCTAAATAGTCTACTCTTTTGTACAAACTTCTTCTGAATTCAAGACCTTATGCAAATAGCGTTGTTGGATCAATTATTGGGTGACGAACCAACATTATTAATTACTTTTGGGTACTGTTCTTTTGCTAGACGTAAATATTGGGCATTTACATATTAGAATTTAAAAAATTATTAAGAGAAAAGAGCAAAAATGACCGCAAGTTGTGCATTCTTAAAGACGTTTTGAGATTTGCTCGGCCAAACAAATTACAAACACAGTCCCGTGATCACACGGGTGCAAAAACTAGTTTATATTATAAAAGCCGAGTACAACCCTTCATTGATGGACACTTGGCACAATCCTATTGGATGGAAATAAAAAATTATTATTGATTATTAGGATATGGAAATACATATACAATATTAAAATAGTAATAAGGAAAATTAATAAACAATTAAAAATTATAATTAGTTGAATATTTAAATAATTGTAATTTAAATTGAAAAAGGAAAGTTTTAAAATCAATTAAGTGTAGAAAATATTAACGGTCTGAAAAAATGATTTCCAATCTGTACAATGTATATGAATCTCTTCCAATTTGTTAATCATGATCGTAATATTGTGACATATTTTCATTTTGCAACACATCCCTTACAAAAAACGAAACATTTTCAAAATGAATGTGCAAATCAAGTATAAGCCTTTTGGTTCAAAAAATAAAATCGCGTAGTATTAAATTAAAGAAAAATGTCGATACAGAAAATTTGGGCTTGCTTATTAGTGACTACGTGTGCAGTCTTATTCATCACTCTTGAAGTAAGAGGGCTTCATTTATTTATTTATTTTTTTTTTTTTTGACAAAGCGGAAATTTTATAGATAGACAAACAAACGATTACAACTTAACAAGATAAGGATCCCCCGCGTGAGGCAATGTCCTTGTCGACTGCTTTATGGTACAAAGATATACCATTGAGGACATGACGTCGGTTAGCGGAGAAGAATCCAACATGGAACAACAAACTACAACTGAACTTAGTAGAAATAAAGCATAAAGAAGCAAGCTTCATCTTCTTCACGAAGGGCAACAACACTTCAGGGTGACTTTCTGCCTTCCGCTTCCGGCTGAGGGAAGGATTCCTTGAGGGAACACTCGCTCTCCGTCGGTGCATACCAGTACCTAGGCACGGCGAAGAGCCACGAGGATCGCGATCTAGTCGAGAGTCCCTGCAATAGGGGGAATAACGAATGGAACGGTAAACAGATTGGGGAACAATTACCTTCTGCTTCTTCGTGGGGGAAATTAGAACAGAACTTGAACTTGTGTGTTGCTGTACGGGTGCTGATACTGGTGACAAAGCACTGTCCTCTAGAACATCCTCCACCGGAGGTGGGACACCAGTGCACTGAACACCACAACCCGACACACAAAGGTTAGAGACACTTGCTTCCCTCGACTCAAGGTCGGAGGGGGCCTCCATCTGGATTTGAGTTTTTTTCTTGACGGCACGAACCGTCAAGAAAGATATCGAACGACGGTGAAACAAGGTCATCTCATGACCTTCGGCTAACCTATTTATACCTATTTGAGATAACCGCAAAGAGGAACCCGATTGCTTGTGATTCACAAAAGTGTGAAAGGTGGAGCCATCAACATCAGAAGACTTCCTTGGAACTCCATCAGTATTGTCCAAATTGTAATCAAGTGGTTGTTTCGGACAATCGATATTCATGCTTGCGACCTCGGCACTATCCACACTACTGGAGTCACATACCTTACTTAGGCAAGTGCTTGTGGGGCACGATACCCCGTCTTCCTTAAGCACTGACCTATTTGAACTTTCTTGACACACCTTGTCAAGCGAGAAAAGGTCTGGAACCGGAACAAGTGGAGTGCTCTTAAGCATATCATCCACATCTGCTAGCTTTTTTAAAACATCCGTATTACCAGCCTCAATATAATTGGCGAAAACCAAGTCTTCTCGAGCGGCCTCAACCTGACCCAAATGAACCAACGCACAACCTCTTCTAAAGAGCGCCTTGACATTACGGCTATCGAAACTTAACACCAAGGAGCACAAATCCTTGGCTAGAGCGTAATCACACAAACGAAGAGCACACACTGCTAAATTGAGGTTAAGAAACACAGCAAGGTTTCTTAGCAGTGAAATCCCTTCCCCATCAAAGGCAACCACAAAACAAATGGCTTTAACCACCTTGACATATTTAAAAGAAGCACCCCTGAAATTCCCCTGTTTAAACAAGGAATTGCCATCGGACTTTAAAGAAGTAGCATAACTGGCAAAATCCTCGGGGCCTCTAAGTAATCCCATCATCTCCACAACATCCCCATCCCCAACCCCAAAACCCTTAAGATGAAACGAGGTAAGAGCAGATTGGATAATTTCAATATCCATTGCAAATTAGCAGAACACAAAGGAAAATAAAAAAACTTGACACAGAAGGACCTATCTTACACTCCGATCACAACCACATAGCAGAAACACCTCGAAAACTAGAAACTAATTAACTAAACAAGCTTAAAAGCAACCAGAGAATTTACCAAACAAATACACGATCTTGCTAGGAACGAAGAACTTGTATACTTGTAAAGCAAAGGAACCGATCAGAACCACCACATACACACCTCCGACGATTTACGTTATTTATAAAAAGGGCTGATAGATCGCCGGAAATGGGTCCCGACTCGTAGGAGTGAGGAAACGAGCCTCAAATCAACAAGGATTGAGAAACGCAAGGACCAAAATCAATCCCCAAACTCACTGATTCTCTCTGATTTTAATCAAACTTGTGTAGAAAAAGTGATCGGAATGCTTTTTTAGAAGAAGAAGAAATAGCATTGGACAAATGGGCCCAAATTTTCTTAGTTATGTTGGGGTTTTGCATCAAATATGTGGATAATGAAAGGCGGTTTTGCATCAATGCTCATGATTCATTTAAACATTTCTCTTCTTTGTCACAACATTCACCATCAACAAGAAAATTAGTATGTATCATAGATAACCAATTGACATCTGACACATACAAAGGAGCAACATTTTAACCAAAAACGTCCCTTTTAAATTGCATCTTAGTCACCGTACATATCTTACACTCCTCACTCAGCTCTAAACTTTCTTTATATAGTCTTATGTACGGAGTAATAATTCCTAATCCTCTATAACCCACAATATATTCAAAATGGCGGGGTCGTTGAAGATCTGCTGGTATGTTTGCTACTTTATTAACTGTAGGTGCATATGCTGGGTGTTTGGTGTGTTTCTTTTTTTTTTGTCCATGTGATGGCCGGGTCTGTGAAGGTTTCTTTGCCATACCTCTCTAATCAAGTCAGTGTATAATTAGTGTTGAAAATGGTGGACCTTCTTGATGCACGACTTTCTGCATTCATAAGGCTTTTTTTTGTACCAAAAATAAGGCTTTTTTTTTTTAAGTTAGTAACTTAGTACTTTTGTTCGTCATCACCGATGATTCATATGATCAAATCGATTCAATTAAAATTTACCTTAATTAGTTATATTAACATTTAAGTAACCCTATGCATTTGCACGAGTAGATAAACTACTAGTATTTACGGTAGATAAATATACGGTTGAAAGGGAGGTAGAATTTAGTATAGTAAATGGAAAATGTATGGTATGCATACAAGAATTAGAAGACGGGGATGATGTTAGGATATTACCCGTCTGTAATCATTTGTTTCATAGTGTATGTATAGAAAAATGGTTCCGTACGGACTGTCGTTGTCCGATTTGTAAATACGACTATTTAGACGGTCCTGATTTGTAATATATATAACAGTTTATTTGTATTAATTACATCTATAAACTCGCGCGATCAACATTGTAAATTTGGTTGTAATATTATATATATGTAAGAAAATTTATTAATTCACAACGGCTACATTATTATCTGAAGAATTCAACGCGAGTGATGACAAAACTATATCATACTTCTTTGAGAAAGCCCTTACCCTCCCCGGAACAAGGATGAAGCTACATTTCACAATGGGTGCCCAAGGAGCAAAATTCCTGCCTAGAGAAGTGGCCAACTCGACTCCCTTCTCTTCAAGCAAACTCCCGGAGATCCTCAAATCCTCTTCTTAAGGTTAAGCCTGGAGGTGCTCCCATCTGCCATTGATTTGGGTTCCTAAGTAAGGCATACAATTGTACGTAAAAATTAAAATGCATGTCTAATTTGGGCTGGTTTGTGCGAGAAAATAATTGGGCTTCCTGCTAAATGTCTCAGTAAAGTGTATTGTAATGTACTCTGTAAGTTCGTTTAGTTTGTAGTTTGAAGCCCAAAGCAACAAATCGGACTGTTTTAATGATGAGTTTATTTGGACTTGTTGTAATGATTGGGTTGAATTGATTGGTATATACGGAGTATTATACTCGTATTTTTGTAATAAATAGTTATCATAAATCGTCCTAAAAGATAATGAGAGACTCGCTTATAAAGATAAAATAGATAGATCATGGGCTATATTACACGGTGGATATGGATATCGAATATACCATTATAGAGTTATAGACATGTCCAAATTCTTGAAACATCACTTCTTGGATTCTATATATTTTTAGTAGCTTAGTACTTTGCATTTGGTTCGAATATGTGAGAGGAATTCAATAAAAATGCAAAGAATGTAATCAAAATGCAAAGAACATAAAAATGGTGATCATATCACGATTTAACTAGCCAATGTTAAACCAGACGAGGAGTGTCGACGCCACATCTAACAAACGAGCCATCTCTTCAACATGCTTCATTCTCATTTCAATATTCTACAAGAAGAGTCAATCAGAAGACATTTCATCAAAAATTCGTATATGGGCCACCATATCTTATGAAGTTAATTAGTTCCTAGTAAAGTCCGTAAAATTACAATGCAAGGAACATGTGAACAAAATAGGATCAAACCAATGTTCAGAATCCACCAATTAACTGCAATTAATAGGAAAAGAAAGTGAACTGATTATCGAGTGTTTGTTTGCAAAAGTTGTTGAAAACAGCCTTTTAAACGTTGATATGGAGTTATAAATATAGGGATCAAACTAAAAGAAGACATTCATTTCTTTCTGTTCAAAAAATAAAATCGTGTAGTATTAAATTAAAGAAAAATGTCGATACAGAAAATTTGGGCTTGCTTATTAGTGACTATGTGTGCAGTGTTATTCATCACTCTTGAAGTAAGAGGGCTTCATTTATCAAAAGAAGAAGAAATAGCATTAGACAAGGAGTATCAACAACTTCAGAAACCAATCATCAAGACCATACAGGTTCTTCTTTCATTCCTTTTGCATCTAGATATTTTTTAGACGAGGCTTCTCATTAACGATTCATTGTATTTTGATATAAATTAAGGCCTTATTCTTAAGGTGATTGACTAAGATAGAATATTACTCCCTCCATTTCGATATATATGACGTTTACAAGTTACGAGACAAGTTTTGATTTTCAATTTCATAAAAAAATATTTTGTCAAAAATTATACCATTAATTCGTTGTGAAATAATACAATTTCATTAGATTAGTTTTACCCTTATATTTTGAGAGATAGCGAAGGTAAAAAAAAGTGTATCGAAATGTGAGAAAAACATATATTTTGAGAAAGAGAGAGTATATAAATAGAGAACGATTTAACGACATAGTGTTTGAAAAAAAAATGTTAAACAAAATAGGTAGAAAAAAAACTTGTTCAACAATATGGAGTGTATGTCACCCATAAGTAAAACCGCTGAGGTTCTTGGCGGTTTAAGGACCTTTTTTTTTTTTTTTTTTTTTTTTGCGAACAGTAAAACCCCCATGGAGCTTGGCGGTATGCTCCATGGCGGTTTAACTGTTCACAAGATTTTTTTATTCGGTGACTGTTCACAAGTCATGAAACCACCATGGTTCTTGGCGGTTTTATATATAGATGACGTGCACCCCATGTTGTTGAATAAGTTTTTTTTCGACCCATTTTTTTTAGCATTATTTTCAAAAATTGTTCATAAATAGAGCATTTTGCTAGAGGACAATTTTTATGAATAATATAATAGAGTGTCCTATACTCAATTAACATTGGACATTTTTTTTATAAACAAATACAAATTTTGCAGACTGAATACGGAGACATATATGATTGTGTGGATTTTTACAAGCAACCGGCATTTGATCATCCATTGCTGAAAAACCATACTTTTCACCCACAGGTTTAAGAAAAACCAATCTCTTTTAAAAAAAAAATTGGAAAAAATATAACATCACAAAAATTTGGTTCTTAATCAATTTGGTATTGTGCATGTTCTCAATTTCATAGATGAGGCCAAGCTCTACACCCGAAATTAACAATTTTAAATGCAAGTTGTCCGATATGATAATGAAGTTGAAAGATGGAGGTTGCCCGATAGGAACAGTTCCTATTAAAGGTGTAGCAATATTAACACCACTCCAACAAAATAGTCTCAAACACTCACCAACAATGAAGGAATTGTCGTCTTTTATATCTTGGGTTTTCTATTGGATTTTTCACTACTCTTATCTTAAAGAGGACACCCTTATCCTAGTCATACCATGTTTTTGTACTTTGTTTTCTTCCTATGGAATAGTCATACCATGGAAAATTAAAATCGCGAAAGGTTGTGAACTCAAAATAGAGGAGCATCTTGTATTTGCCATTTTAAAAATATTAATTTAACTTCTCCCGCGCTCTTAGTATCTGTATCGAAAAATTCATCTCATAAACTGTAATTACTAGATGAGTATTTCTTCAATGTAATGTCATTTGGAATCGAATCACATTCATCAGTACATGTCAATTCTGATGTCACATAAGGTACACTACTATAACAAAATTATTGTGTGCTTGTTAGGTTCATACAGTTAATACAATGTAGATGGACATTTCATCCATGGTAATAAATTTATGTGACGTTTTCCATATCGAGAAATTCACAATATTTTTGTATAATAAAAAATCAACATTTACTATTTGTTGATTTCATTTTTACCTTATTTTTTTACCTTCCTTAATACTTATTTGAACTTGAATCACATCATCTATATTGAAAGTGAAAAATCTATAAATGATCAATTTTATTGATAAAATTATGTGTTCACAAAGAAACAAAATGATAAAATTGATTTTGGGCGTAGTCCGATTAGTAATCTAGTATGTTTATAGTTTTGGTGATTCTAGGAGTCTACGTATAAACACATGGAACTACACCTTAATCAATAAATCTCGAGTGTAATAAAACCATAGTAAAAAAAAAATATGCATCCTGTCAAACACTTCTAATACTATCAGCTAAAACCTTTTAGTTATTATTTCAGCTTTCAGCTACTATTTCAGCATTCAGCTAATATTTCAGCGTTCAGCTACTATTTTAGCTAGTTTTACCAAACATAGCCTATGACATCGATAGTAAAATCGAGTATACAACGAATCTATCAGTAGAAATGAAATTGATTTCTTTCCAAATCAATAATCCTTAATTATATTACTATCCTAATAATCTCAAATTAATTCCTAAATGATACAATAAAAAATTACTGCAACCCTAATCAAATTTATTCCCTAAATGTAGACTCATATTAAATGTAGACACATTTTACTTTGTCTACATATAGACTCCTAGTATTAAAGAAACAAGACTAGCTTAATTAAACACAGTGTTCTCTCTCCTACCCACCCCAACTCCTACACGGGCACACGAGATCACTCACCTAGCCGGTACAGCCCCACCCTAGCCCGCTATACCCACTCACATCCCCACTTGGACCTAGACAATTCGATTGGCGCTGGCCACACGTCACCACACGTCACCACCCCAACCCCTATGACCGCCCCCCTTCTCTACTCCCCTCTCCCTACACCCACCTCCCCTCACAGATGACCGACGGCGAGCATGAGGGGTGGTTGCTGTTGAGGGGTGGATTTGAGGAGAGGTATTAGGAAAATGAATCAATCATGATCATTTTGGGCAAAATGTACATACAACTATTGCCGACAACTCTTGCAACATGACACATGCACATATACTTTGGCCGGCCTCTACTACGTACATCATTAAGATCAAGGTTCTGTTTGTTTTACTCCGTATATCCATTTATCTAACAAAGTGTCATTTGCTCTCTTGAAAGGCTGGTCAGTCACATTGTTTCAATACATTGTGCCCTGTATTTGTTAACTTTAGAGAAATTATGCCAATAGATAGTATTGTTGAAGGATTTTCGAAAAGAGGAGGCGTCCAGAAGGCATTTGGATTTCTTATTTTTCAGGTATATATGATATGTTTCTTTTAAACTTTAAAACCATTGCGGGTGTCCTAACCATCAGCCTACACTTTTAGCTCATCAGTTGGTATCTAACATGGTATCAGAGCCTCAGTGATCCTGAGTTCTCAAGTCCAAATCCTGGTAACCCCCTCTTATGTTGTTGTTGGAGTCTCAGTGTGAGCTCATTATAAGTTGTATGTATCTGTGGGCCAGTATTACCCACGTTTCAAGCCCAATTGGGCCTTTGCGTGAGGGACGGGGGCTTGTAAAAGTATATATAGCTTCGATTCAGAATAGATCAGCCGAAATAGGGCATGATAATTTGTTATTAATAACTCAATCCATCATTGATATTCTGATAACTGTAATAATGGGTTCAAGGACGCAAAAATGGGGCACTGGTGGCTTCAAGTGTGCGGAGTAACAGTTGGATTTTGGCAGAATCAGATTTTTACCACGATGTCAACTTCAGCGAGTTATGTTGCGGCTGGAGGCGAAGCATACGGCCCTCTTACCGAACCTCTTCCTCCCATGGGAAACGGCTACTACCCTATTGAGAGTACTCTACTAAGTTCGTATTGCAGTAATTTTGTGGTATTAGACGAAAATCTCAACCATATCAATCCTCCATATACCAACACATATTGTAACGACTGGCATTATGGTGTCTATGATGGGGGTATTGTAAAAGGTTATGGGCAAATTGTCTACTATGGTGGTACAACTTTATCGATATGATCTCCAGTATTCTTAATCGCTTGATAAATGCATGCCTGTCATAATTAATGTTCACAAAGAGTATTAAGGTTGGCAATAATTAAACATGTTTCGGAAGTGTCCCGAGTTCAAATTCTCCATACCTTCGTAATGGTTAACTTCTCTTGCTTTTATCGAAATATGTTCCAAGGCGGATACAAGTTCCCAATCTATTACCCTTAGAAACGCTTTTATCGAAATAGAGCTCGAAAGCAACATGTTAACAAGTTATACTTGGAAATGCTTTGAGACCACCTGTTAACGTGTAATGTAAGTGCTCTCGTTCCTTAAATTAGAAATCTGATGAAAACATTATTCGACATATAGACAATCACCAATTGGCTTGATGAAGAAACAAAAGATCATATATAATATGCTAATCGTGCAAATGTAGTAATAGAACAAATACTTAATACTACAACCTTGGGGAAGATTGAAAGTACTATATATATATATATATATATTTTTTTTTTTGAAATGGTAAGCGTGGTATAACGACTAAGTCACCCTTTTGGCCAGGGTGTCCTCAATCTTATCAGAATTGAGAATTACAACAAAATTAGAAAAACATGACCAAAAAAGAGGGTACTCATGATTCAGCAAAGTGTTTGCGGTATTCGTATTCATTAATCCCCTATAACAACACTGTATACAGTATGTTGCACGATAGTGTATTGGGTACGACCAAGGCAGCAATGACAAGAATTGAGGATACAACTTATGCAAGTTGAATCAGTATCATGTGCTCCAAAAATTAGAGACAGTAGTTACTAACTAGATTTTGCCCCGTGATCTCACTGGGTTGTTTATTGTACCTTTATTGATTATACTAAGTAGTTAACATCCATGCGATCCTTCCAAAATATAGTTTATTGGGGTAGTGATTTTAATTTATTAACATAATGATGTATAGAAATTAGCCATTGGAAATAAACAGGTCGAACTTCGCAGATTCAACACCAATGGAAGTCCATTGCCGGAAATATAAGTGGTCATATTATTTGTGGAATTTAAGCTATTAAATGCATTGCTTCTACGAAACTCAGAAATATAGAAAGCATAGTATGTTGGTGATTGAGCTAATATTAATAACTCTAAGGTGGTTTAGACACTCTAAACAACACTTAATAACTCTATTAAGTGGAACCTTAGGTGAGGATCGATTTGCATGTAGTTAAAAACAACTAAAAAACCGAGTTTAAAGATCGTATACCTTGTTTTGGCTCTAGGTTGTGCTCTCCTTTACTAAGGAGTGTCTTGAGCTGCTTAACAAGGATGATCCTCCTTCCAAACTTTGATTCTTGAACTCTTCTAATCTCCCACGGCACGTACCAAAGGATTCACGAGAAAACCGAGTTATTATGTACTAGTAATAACTCGGTTTACCCCAAAAACAAAATAGCCCTAATCCCTAACAATTAGGATCAATTAGGGTGAAGTATTTTTGTGTTTAGATGTGTTTTTGAGCTACATGCAAAGCTCAAAAAACTTGGTGGCTATGGTGAAATAGTTGGCTCTTTTTAGAGAGGAAGAAGATGATGATTCTTTCCTCAATTTTTTTTTTTTTGTGTTGAAAATGATTAGTACACTAAGTCTAAACATGGATTAGACTATATATAGTGGTGGGTTAAATTAGTAAATCAAATTTACTAATTTGCCCCCACTAACATTAACCAACCTTTAAGGTATAACAAGGTTAATTTAGTCATTTCATAACTTAACTAATTAAGTTACAATTAACTATTATATATTGATATAATAATTATATCTAATCATATTTTAGCTAATAATTACAACTCTTGTAATTAATTCTAGCTAAATTTGTCACGACTGACAAATCACAACAATACCCGTATAATTACTAATCTCAAATTTAGCAACTTATACACTGATAAAATTTCTATTTTATCAGTGGTTTATTTATTATCAATTATCTTATAATCAATAATATAATAAACTCTACAGCCTGATACTAAACACATTGCCAGTTAACTATTAACTGGCTAACAGGAGTTCATCACGTTATCCTATATAGGTATGACCGATAGGGATCAGTCGATCTCCGCCATCTTACGACGACAATAACGTCAAACCCTAGACGGCCAATCGTTATTGATTTACGTTGATCAACTGATAAGTTCATCTTATAAACCGATCCCTGTTTATTCCATAATTGAGATTTATTAATCAACGCACTATTGTCGGAGGACACTAGTCCAACAATCTCCCACTTGTCCGAGACAAGTATGTGCGTGATCGACTCTCTTGCCCTTTATATCTCCCACTCAATGCAAGATGTCTTTCAGGTCGCTCCTGCACCCGATGTGAATCGTAAAGTGGTTTTCTCGATCGAGAGCGCAACTGTCTGACCGGAAAAATCTACCTTAGATTGCTTCCGAGCGTGGCCACGCATTTTCAATTGCTACTCCTCGAGTGGCCTAAAGATATTAACCCTGACGTGGGCGGACAATCCCTTCACTCTATTTTCATTGTTCCATACAACTCACAGTGACCCAAAATATGCCCTTATAGCCTCCTTTAACGGCACGACTTAGGTCATAAATCAAAGCCACTATTTATTGCACAAACTCTGGCAAATAGTTTCAGGTCAAAAGAATCGACTCAATGGTATAATACAGTGCTCCTAGCTTCGACCCAGCAATAGGAATCTGTAGGTGGTCAAGTCCGACAGAGTGTCTCACATTCTGCTTGTGTAAACGACCGGTCATCCCATGACCTATGACTTTTGAACCAGTCATCCTAATCGACTTACACTCTAGTCACTTAGAGTCGTCACCTCACATTGTGACTAGGGACTAAATTATTCTGCTATTCCTGTTCACTTCATAGGGCTCAAATCGTCTATACGACCTATAGGAGTTTAACAGAATGTATTTTTTTATTCAGCATATACAAAACTGAATAAATTTAAACGATAAAATCTTTATATATATATGTATGTAAAAAGTCAATACAAAGATCTAACTATTACATACCATATAATCTACAACCAATCAGTCATGCGTCTCAATCCCATGGACGCTACATGACTGTTGTGCTTGGCCAGTGTCATCGGCTTAGTCAGAGGATCGGCGACATTATCATCTGTCCCGATCTTACAAACCAAAATATCTCCTCGTTCCACAAAATCTCGTATTACGTGAAACTTCCTGAGTACATGTCTAGACTTGTTACTAGACTTAGGCTCTTTAGCCTGAACTATTGCTCCACTGTTGTCGCAATAGATGGTGATAGGATCTGCTGCTGCCGGAACAACCTTCAGCCCTTCTAGAAACTGCTTGATCCATACCGCTTCTTTTGCAGCTTCTGAAGCCGCAATGTACTCTGCCTCCGTTGTAGAATCCGCTGTGACAGATTGCTTGGAACTTTTCCAGCAGATCGCTCCACCGTTCAGAGTAAAAACATAGCCGGATTGAGATTTCATATCATCTCGATCAGTTTGGAAACTAGCATCTGTGTAACCTTTTACACGTAGCTCAGTATCTCCTCCAAACACTAAGAATGTATCTTTAGTCCTTCTCAAGTACTTTAGGATATTCTTTACAGCTATCCAGTGACTTTCACCGGGATTAGCCTGATACCTGCTCGTCATGCTCAAAGCATGTGAGACATCAGGCCTCGTACACATCATAGCATACATGACTGATCCAACTGCGGAAGCGTACGGGATCTTTTTCATGCGTTCAATATCTGCGGGCACAGACGGACATTGAGACTTACTCAGAACTATTCCGTGACCCATTGGCAGATATCCTCTCTTGGATTTCTCCATATTGAATCTCTCAAGAATGCTATCTACATAAGCTTCTTGACTTAATGCCAACATCCGTTTTGATCTATCTCTATAGATTCGGATGCCTAAGATGCGTTGCGCTTCTCCTAGGTCCTTCATCCGAAAATGATTTCCTAACCATCCTTTAACTGAGTTGAGGGTCGGAATATCATTTCCTATGAGAAGTATGTCATCCACATACAGGACCAGGAACGTTACCTTGCTCCCACTAAACTTCATGTACAAACATGGTTCCTCAACACTACGAGCGAAACCATTTTGTTTGATTACATGATCAAACCGATGATTCCAGCTCCTGGATGCTTGCTTAAGTCCATAAATGGACCTTTTAAGCTTGCAAACCTTCTCAGGATTGCGTGGATCGACAAAACCCTCTGGCTGTGTCATATACACTTCCTCTTCCAGAAACCCGTTCAGGAAGGCGGTTTTGACATCCATCTGCCATATTTCATAATCATGAAACGCAGCAATCGCTAAGATTATCCGAACGGATCTGAGCATCGCAACTGGTGCAAATGTTTCATCATAGTGAATACCATGAACTTGCGTGAAACCTTTCGCCACTAGTCGAGCTTTGAAAACGTCCTTGTTTCCATCCATGCCGATTTTGATCTTATAGATCCATTTGCATTTCAGAACTTTTGTTCCAACTGGCACATCTACCAAGTCCCATACTTGGTTCTCGTACATGGAATCCATTTCAGATTTCATCGCCTCCAGCCATTTTGTAGAATTTGGACATGTCGTGGCTGCGTTGTAGGTTGCGGGCTCGTCACTTTCTAAAAGTAACATTAAGTATTTATCATCATCTTCGACAATACCTAAGTATCTCTCAGGTGGGTGACTTACTCTCCCTGACCTTCTAGAAACGGAGGTTGGAACCACTGTATCAGAAGTTTCAGGGCTGTTTTCTCGTAAAACATCCTGATTATCTTCCTCTGTTTGTGACTCCTGAACTTCTCTAAGTTCAAAATTTCTCCCACTCTGTCTTCTAGAAATAAATTCCTTTTCTAGAAAGACAGCATCACGAGACACAAACACTTTGTTCTCCTGACGATTGTAGAAGTAATATCCTCGTGTTACTAAAGGATAACCTACAAATAGGCATTTCTGGGATCTGGGTGCTAGCTTATTGTCACAACGGTTCTTAACATAAGTTTCACAGCCCCAAACCTTTATGAAAGACAAGTCAGGAACTTTTCCTTTCCATATCTCGTATGGTGTCTTTGGAGCTGATTTTGTCGGACTCCTGTTCAGCAGGAAAACGGCGGATAGTAGAGCGAAACCCCAAAATGAATCAGGAAGCTCAGCCTGACTCATCATAGATCGAACCATATCTAATAGGGTTCTATTTCTCCTTTCAGCAACACCATTCATCTGTGGTGTTCCAGGAGGTGTTAATTGTGATACTATACCACAATCTCTCAAGTGATAACTGAATTCGTTACTCAGATATTCACCTCCACGATCAGATCGTAAGGTTTTGATCTTCCTATCAAGTTGGTTTTCAACTTCCCTCTGAAATTCTATGAATTTCTGTAGGACTTCGTCTTTGTTCCTCATTAAGTAGATGTATCCATATCTACTAAAGTCATCTGTGAATGTGACGAAGTAGTTGTAACCACCTCTGGCTGTGATGCTCATTGGACCACACACATCTGAATGTATTAGTTCCAATAGCTCACCAGCTCGAATTCCTTTTCCCGAAAAAGGTTTTCGTGCCATCTTGCCTAATAGGCAAGATTCACATTTATTAAATGATTCGTAATCAAGTGATTTGAGCACTCCACTGGATACGAGTCTCTTAATGCGTTTTTCGTTTATAGGATAACTCAGGATCACCTGATTTGAGCTTTTTATTTTCTACATGGTAGACATCGGTGGTTAAGTCTAAAACATATATTCCGTTGATTGACGGGGCTATTCCATAGACCATATCATTGTGCGAGAAGGAACAACATTTGTTTTTAATTTCAAAACGAAAACCTTCCGCGTCTAACATAGATACAGATATTATGTTTTTGCTCAGGGTTGGTACATAATAACAATTATACAAGTGCAATTCCAACCCTGACGCTAACGACAAAACATATGTTCCTACGGAAACAGCAGCTATCCTTGCTCCGTTTCCAACGCGTAGGTCCACTTCACCCCTTGCTAGCACTCGCACCTCCTGCAGCCCCTGCAAATGATTACAGAGATGAGATCCACATCCAGTATCTAATACCCACGACGTGGAACTAGCAAAGTTTATGTCTATAGTGTAGATACCTGAAGCTTTCTTCTCCTCCAGGTATTTGGGGCAGTTGCGCTTCCAGTGACCTACTCCGTCACAATGGAAGCACCTTTGATCGGGGTTCGTGCTTTTGGGCGGCTTAGTCTTTGCGTTTACTGGCGCTTTTCCTTTGCCCTTGCCCTTTCCTTGCACGGGTTTCTTCCCCTTTTTCCCTCGGTTTTTGAACTTGCCACCTTCCTTCCTCGCATTTAGCACTAAAACATCTCGTTTTCCGCTAGTACTCCCACTTGCGCCTATGTCTTTCTCTGCTTGGACAAGCAGAGCATGAATTTCATTGAGGTTTTTCCTCAAATCGTTCATGTTAAAGTTCAACCTGAAATTGTTGAACTCGTCATGTAGCGAGTGGAGTATACGATCTACCGCGATTTGGTCGGAAATCGGGCATCCCAGTCGTTCTAACGTCTCTACGTTTTCGATCATTTTGAGCACGTGGGGACCAACAGGCTGTCCCTTGATTAAACGTGCCTCAAAGAATCGACTGGCGGCATCGTATTGCAATATTCGCGGTTTTTGCGAAAACATATTCGTCAATTTGACGAATATTTGGTATGAGGAGGAATAAATCAATCTGCGCTGCAATTTTGACGCCATCGAATAGATCAAAACGTTTTTGATCGAGGTTGATTCCTGCTCGTACAATTCGTACGCTCGACGCTCGGCCATCGTTGCGTTAGGCCCTGGCGTCGCAGGTGGTGGTTCAACGAGGAACCGCTCCTTTCCGTCGCTTTTAGCGGCTAAACGTAGACTCAATTCCCACTCTGGGAAGTTGCTCCCATCGTCCTTCAGGGAGTGCTTCTCCATAAAGGCACGGAGCCATGAGTCTTTCGTGATACTCGGTAGAACTGGGTTCGCATTTGGATTTGCCATTGCGATTTACGATTCTACAAGTTTGGAAATAAAATTTGGTTAGATTTTATCGCATTATTTTACTTCACATTTTACACATAAAACGTGAATTCCGTTTATATAATTGATCTCCCTTAATTATATAACCGATTCCGAGATCCGTCGTACTTATAAATTTTGGGCACGCGAGAGGGCGTCTTTAGCTTTTTCCCTAATTTATAACACTCGGGTGAACCAATTCTTGGTTGATTCTAACTCTAAGAACTCTCGGTTGACAAATTTCTCGAATATTTGTCCTCTAGCCTCGAATTTGCATAACCCTTATGCCCAATTCGTCGAGATCAACCAAATCTAACGCGTTGTAACACTTACAACCCTACTCCCCAAGGTAAAAAGGTCCCACCTCACGAGAGGGTGAGTGTGGTTCCTAATGAACAAGGTTGTATAGGTGTTAGATTTGGAAAAGCTAGCTCTCGATATTACGTTTGATTAAATTTTAGGAGATCTAGTCGTCTTATATTGTCTATCGCGTTTATTCAGTGAACTAAATATTTAGCGAATCGTTGACAATTTATAACGACTAAAACGTGTGCACAAATTTTAGTTTATATCGTATCCACTACGTCGGCGGAAAAAACGCAATAAACCAAGCATGCAACAGACGATTAAACTAATAAATCGATCACGAGTACTAGTATGGCCCTATCTCGCTTAAAAGAAACCTAAACTAGTCCTAACTAGTCTTTGACGGCTTCTCGTCTTCAAATGCAATCTTCGACTCCACGCCAAGGTTTGTAAAAGCTCGAAAATAGAATTACATGTAAAAGCCTATTATACATTCACTTTCTAAAAATAGAAAAAAAAAAAATATTACAATCTTGCGATACGAGATCGCAATTAATTACAAACCCACCGATACCGTCCTTACATTACGGTACAGTACCGGTCCTATGAGACATCTTGGCCATACTGTACTCGGATTTTGGTCAAACGTATAACACTTATACGTTTGACCTCGATAAATCACATTTACCGACTAACAAAAATCAAACAACGGCTAATTTTGGAAAACGATTTTAACAGTTAAAATCACGAATCAATCAAAACACTTTTGGAACCAAACCAACAACTAAACATTTTAGTTTATCAACCTTTAATCCCACTAAAGTCGATTCAATTAGTTTGATGGATTCGTTTTAGCCCTCTTTTTGCTCGAAAAGTGCCATAAATCATTAATTTACTCTAATTAATCATAACAATTATGAATTTAATTAGAAAAATCATTTTCTTTAACTAACATACCATACTGGCAGTAGCACATGCATGAGCAAAAATTTCCAGATATTTCTTGTTTTAATTCAATTAAGAAAACAATTTCCAAGTTAATCATTATTAACTCTTAATAACGATAAAAACCCAAAATTAACTTTTAATTTTAGAAAAATTCGAACCAATGCCATGGTGAACTTTATTACTGGAAATTTTAGTCCTCTTAATTTTCACATAATTTTATACATGCAAATTATCTAATTAACACTTAATTCGATAATTAAGCTAATTATGTGATTTAAACCGAAAATTCATGGAAAAATAGCTAAAAAATTCCAAAATTTCTACAATTTCGTCCTAAACCTTTTTAAGACCAGTAGAAGCCATGCATGTCGAAAAAAACCAGTGAAAAAACCATTTTATCATTAAAATTAATTAAGTCGATAATGCACCTAATTAACCAACTCGGTTTTAACATGCAATAAGACCAAATGCTCTGATACCAATTGTTAGAACCTAAGGTGGTTTAGACACTCTAAACAACACTTAATAACTCTATTAAGTGGAACCTTAGGTGAGGATCGATTTGCATGTAGTTAAAAACAACTAAAAAACCGAGTTTAAAGATCGTATACCTTGTTTTGGCTCTAGGTTGTGCTCTCCTTTACTAAGGAGTGTCTTGAGCTGCTTAACAAGGATGATCCTCCTTCCAAACTTTGATTCTTGAACTCTTCTAATCTCCCACGGCACGTACCAAAGGATTCACGAGAAAACCGAGTTATTATGTACTAGTAATAACTCGGTTTACCCCAAAAACAAAATAGCCCTAATCCCTAACAATTAGGATCAATTAGGGTGAAGTATTTTTGTGTTTAGATGTGTTTTTGAGCTACATGCAAAGCTCAAAAAACTTGGTGGCTATGGTGAAATAGTTGGCTCTTTTTAGAGAGGAAGAAGATGATGATTCTTTCCTCAATTTTTTTTTTTTTGTGTTGAAAATGATTAGTACACTAAGTCTAAACATGGATTAGACTATATATAGTGGTGGGTTAAATTAGTAAATCAAATTTACTAATTTGCCCCCACTAACATTAACCAACCTTTAAGGTATAACAAGGTTAATTTAGTCATTTCATAACTTAACTAATTAAGTTACAATTAACTATTATATATTGATATAATAATTATATCTAATCATATTTTAGCTAATAATTACAACTCTTGTAATTAATTCTAGCTAAATTTGTCACGACTGACAAATCACAACAATACCCGTATAATTACTAATCTCAAATTTAGCAACTTATACACTGATAAAATTTCTATTTTATCAGTGGTTTATTTATTATCAATTATCTTATAATCAATAATATAATAAACTCTACAGCCTGATACTAAACACATTGCCAGTTAACTATTAACTGGCTAACAGGAGTTCATCACGTTATCCTATATAGGTATGACCGATAGGGATCAGTCGATCTCCGCCATCTTACGACGACAATAACGTCAAACCCTAGACGGCCAATCGTTATTGATTTACGTTGATCAACTGATAAGTTCATCTTATAAACCGATCCCTGTTTATTCCATAATTGAGATTTATTAATCAACGCACTATTGTCGGAGGACACTAGTCCAACATATTAAACATCAATTTTGACTATGGGTTGTCTTATTGTTGACACAAGTGGTACGGTTAGAGAAGAAGGGCGATTTGGAATGTCTTGCAAGAAAATGGGCAATATTAGTGATACATGGGGCGACGATAACACCACTCGAAGAAAATCAGCAATAATAAGGCTTATTACTACTTTTCACTAGTTATAAGTTGTGTATTCTTATTCATCATACGGCGTATATTTATATCTTATTTGCAATTTCTCAATCTAAAGTTACTTGGTACAGTGATTTGTGGAGCCCTCGGGGTCATATTATGTGTGTTAACAAAATACTAGAGCAAAAACCTATTTTAGTTTTCGAAATCAGCGTAGATTGGCCTTAATGGGTGACGTCTACCGAAAGGACATGAAGAATAACCAAATCCAAAAACCAACCATCAAAATGATAATGTAACCAATCATAGCAAATATCCAAGAATACATATTTCTACAAGAATCAAAACTTTACACTTGCTGGTCCAAGCTCAAAACAGTGCAACTGAAAATATAATCAAAGTCGACTCTGGTTAAGACGACAAACATCCTCAACTCGAATAAAACTGACCTTCATCCAGTGGTTCAACCGGAACAGTATATGGAGAATTCCAATCAACCTCGAAAATTTGTTGGAGCTGGGAAACAAGGGAAGGGTTGTATGTACCGAAACTGACTCCGGCTGTGGTGTAAAAGTAATCCCATATGAGGTTGCTTGTTCCAATGTGAGCTCTTACATCACTGACTGCATACTTTCCATGGTTCACCCTTGTGTAACCAGGGTATACATTGCCTGTTGCATTGCCAGGGCTGTTGAGAGCTGGTCCTGTAGAATTATAACCAGGCACCTCATAGTATCTGACTTCCACTTTGCCTGCACAATGGTTGTATCTTGATGACTTGCACAAGACATTAGTGTACAAAAGAGACTTCAAGTATTCATCTGTGCCGTTAATGAAATGCGACCACCGTGCTACTAGGAGCCTGACTGTTGCTTGCTTTGAGAAGACAACCTGACAGTAGTACAAGATGTAGATATGACACAAGAGTTCCAACACATTATAGATCAGTTTACCATAACCAAAAAAAAAAAGATCAGTTTACCGTAAATGCTGAAACATAGTATATGTATGATACTATCATGTATCTAAACAAGTTCTTTGGGTTTTTGGTCAGAGACCTTATGCTTATGATTTATATGAACACCTTATGTTAGAAGTTAGAACGAGCGACTAGAAAGAAGACCTTGAACACATCTTCTCCCCATCAAGAATCCAGATAGGATCGAGCCCAAAATAGGAGTCGTTTATCACTAAACAATAAAGAACAATAAAGATGCATCCTGATTGCTACCCATGAATTTTACAAGCACGAAATTCTACAATCATCGATAACAGGACATACCTCTGATATAGCTGAAGAAAGAGCAGACCAGTAAACAGTTTCAGCTGTATATTGAGACTGACCAAGCCAATCCATTGTATTGATCCGTAAAATACCCCCAGCACCTACAGATTTGATTGTATCCAACCATCCCTGTTCATCAGTCTGGAACTTGTCAAAGGAGAGCTGCAGCAAAGCAATATGTCAGAAAGGTATTCTATACTTCTACATGAAATAAGTGTAAACGAAAGCACCAAATGAATAACCAAAGATCAAATTTGGGAGACAGTAACCCTAAAATATAGTTCTGGTATATTCCAGAAACTGGCATTTTCCACAGGACCTGTTCAGCATATCCTAGGCGACTGAATATTATGGTCATAAGGACTGGGGCTGGGATAGGGTGAGACGGGTATCAGGAACTTAGAATCAGTTTGTCTGAAGAAGCAGGGACATAATTCTAAGCCTAGTTAACTGATACTGCAGAATATAAAACAAAGCGCACCAAATTACCTCAGGAGGAGAAAAGGAGAGATAGCTGTTGTAACGCTGTGAAGTTGAAGTGATGTTGCACCCAGGTGTCTGAAGAGGTCGGTGGAACATTTTAGGGTCGGATATTGAAGGGTAGCCAGTAACATGCTTAGTTTTGACATAATCATCAGAGAGAGGTGATCTGCAGCATCAGTGCAACTGCCTGTTAGTAATCCTGGTCCGGAAGGATACAAGCAAAGCTAATCTAGGTCTCGCAAAAGATAACATCAACTCGAAAAAAAGAATTGTACAAAAATTAGCACATGGATCCAGGTCATGTTCATAAGATGAGTGTGGCGGAGATGCGCATGTTACGGTGGATGTGTGGACATACAAGACGTGATCGGTTGAGAAATGAAGTTATTAGGGAGAAAGTAGGGGTTGCACCCATAGGGGATAAGATGATGGAGAACCGACTGAGGTGGTATGGGCACGTGAGGAGGAGGCCTAGTGAGGCGCCGGTTAGAAGAGTAGAAGGGTGGAGAAGTGATAATATTAGTAGGGGTCGAGGAAGACCCAAGATGACTTGGACGAAGGTGATTAGAAGTGATATGAGCTCCCTAGGGCTTGAAGAGAGTATGGTGTTGGATAGGGCAGGGTGGCGAGACTCTATCCATGTGGAGGACTTTTTCTGACCCCTTTTGATTTATTTGTTTGGTTTTTCCAACTATTTTTCTAAAACTTTTTAACTTGTGTTCAAAGTTCATCTGTTTTTTGCAATATTTTTTTTAAACCTTTTTATTTATTTTGACGACTTTCTAAATTTCCTTTGAAATTGTTTAAATATTTCTAACATGTTTACAACGTTTTCGAAATTTCTTGGCGTACACAAGACGGTTACTGGATGACGATTCATGTTAGCCGACCCCAAATCATTTTGGGAATAAGGCTTGGTTGTTGTTGTTGTTGTGGATCCAGGTCATACTTGCATCTATCATCCTTGGCAACAAAATGTGACCAACACGGAACTGTTCTATTCAGTTGCGCTTGCTCATCCCATGCTGTTGTAGTATTCGTTGAAGCATTGAGAGACGCAAGCATCCACAAGTTGTCATAGTAGACCTTGACCTCCTTGGCAATTTTGTGACAATCAGCAAGATAAATGCCCATTTCTTTCACCTAGTAAGATTTTACATTGAGGAACGCACATATAACGTAATTAGAACTGGTACTAAATTAAATGGCAGTAACATCACTCAGCAAAAACCCAAACTAGAAGTTTCAACATTCAGAATGCTTGAACTAGAATACCTGTGTAAGTGATTTCCAATCATTATTAGCTGATCCAATGTACACATCGCGGTCATCTGATATCCAAACTTTAGCATGGACGATACCGGATCCCCACCATTCCTTGAGTAACAATGTAACATTCTGAACATTTGGTCTTCCTGAAGCAAGGTTGGACGACTGTTGTGTATAATCAGGATATACACCAGAGTGCTGCAAAAGCCTAGAGGAAGATTCAGTATAGCAGGGCTAACCAAGAAACCAGCTTTATAAAAATCTTTAAGCATTATTTGAAGATGGAGACGAGAAACTAAAACAAATGGATGCATACCTGACGCTGACATTGCGGTCAGCAGCACCTTCAATAGCTTTATATACTCTGGAACCTTCTTGAGCACCAAATCTTTCCATATCTTCCTTCAAGTACCCATAATCCCCGGACAAAGGATTATCAGGTCCTGCAACCAATTGCCAATATTGTGCGATAACATCCAGCCCACTAGTCGAGTTGCCAGCTAACCACTGGAAAACATCAGCTGAGACAGTAGATATGATCAATTTTAGTAAGCGGAGGGAGAGAAAGAACATAATGTAGATAATTCCAACATCAATAGACAAAAGGCAGGGCAGCCAGCTCAAGTTCACTTATGAGTTCTAAACAAAAAATAAGTTGAATTTTAAGTGCCAGTATAGCTTTATAGCTAACAGGAATGATACAGATCTAGACATATATATCCTTCAAAGCACTGATCAAGGTCAATGCATAGATCAAATTGGGAACATAACCATTCCCAGCCAACATAATGTAAATGTTTAACTGCCACCCGTAGCAAGTAGAAACGATAATAAGAACACCAAAGTTTACAGGAGATGTCGAGAGTAATACAGAAACAGGAGTTCAGCAGCACCAAGATACAAAATGACGATGTTGTTCTCAAGTAGACGCATAAGGATCCCTAACAATTTGTTCACGGGCATACTTCTTACAATCTGCAGTCCATATTAAGCACCAGAGGCTACTACAATCCAATAACTTCCTAGTCTTACAATCTAGTATAACAGACCATCTGACTTGCCACAATACAGTTACACACAACAACAAAGTGACTCCACTCTCTACTTGGTGTATTACAGGAACTAGTACCTATCAGTTAGAAATTGATCATGCTTAGAAATCTGCCTTTTTGTGCAGAAAGAATGAATGCAAATTATTAATTAAGAACCTTTGGAAACTTGGCCAACTCCAGCAGCAACGTTTCATTATGAAGTCTGACCCACTCCTAACCCCCCCCCCCCAAAAAAAAAAAAGAAAAAAAAAATTCTCAAGGTTACAAGGCAGATTGGCAGGCAATTGTAAAAACCTTGATAGTAATATGGAACTAATGAAAGTATTGTGAAGTCGGATGAACCAAAGCAAGTCCTACAAAATCGTCCTCATACTAATGGCTGGCTAGGCGTAACTGCATAAGGTTACATACATTTAAATCGTCTTGCACAAATTGGATCTAGTAGCTCCATCTCAACTACAGTACTAGGATAAAACTTGTTACCAATACTTCTCATTGCTATATAATGACATTACTAATTACCCCATTCATATTAATTTTGGTCTAATTTGAATGTCATGGTCAACCAATGTCAACATTTTGCCAATATACTCTAATCAACACGAGAATTTTAAGTACTGTTCTATCACAAAAGCAACATCATTACATCAGTACATCACCCAGTACATTATAACTTAATTTATACTTTCTATAATTTCTCGACTTTGACGACAAAAGTCAAATGTGACCCATAAACTTCAGTTACCTCACCATTAACATACAAAAGCTATAATAATATATTAACACAGATTGACAATCAAAACCCAATCAAGTTATCAACTTTAATTACAACCTCATCAAAAAAAATGCCCAACAAAATCAAAGAGGAAAAAACAAAACAAAAATCGATGAAAATCCAGGTGAAATGACAGGAAAACATACCAGTAGAAAGAACACCAGGAACAAGAGAAAGTTCAGGCATGTCGGTAGGGATTGATTGAACCAACCATGCTTTGCATTCATGATGTTTTGAGGATGAGGAGACAGAAAATAGTGAAATCAAGAACAACCCTGTTGAAATTACTACTAAAGACTTCATCTTTACGCAATTCTGATCATGCACCAGATGTTCTTCTTATGGATTTTTCTTTCTTCTTTTAGAACCAAACAAGTTTGCTGATTGTGAAGTCAACTGTAAGCTGAAAATGACTGATTTAATTGTTTTAAGCGGGCCTCGGCCCGCAAAGGGGGAAATTATCAGAATAATCATTTGAATTTGTCAACGGAATTTATCGTTAGATATGTATCTTAAATTCTTAATGTATACTACTCTCCGATAAATGCGCCAAAAATCCCAACAGATCGGAACTAAACTTCCTAGATTTGATGCGATGTTTCAACTGACTTGATAACGTGACTCTGTCTGACTCTAACTCTGAACCAAACTAACCCAAATGCACATGTCAATCCCGAAAACCGGAGTTAAAAGCGAACTCGGTTTTAAAATCGAGTTCGCCTCCTAAAAAGAAAACCACAATGTACTACTAGTAGTAATAACGCGAAAGTTATCCTATGATTATGACCTGTGGGGTTTACTCATAGCGCACCTAAAGTAACGGATGTGATATGTGATAAAACCCACGTCATGCGAACAAAAACCGATGAGACCCAAGAGAGGATCAATCCATAAATAACTAGACTCGATTGAAAATCTAGGCTCGACACCATGGATCCTACTCGATCTCGTGTAACCCGACCAGAGAGCCGTCAGGTAGCGAATTGAAATTGAGCGACGAATACTATTATGGTCAATCACCATTTGAAGCTTAAGAAGATAACTTGAACATATTGATTTAGGATACAAGGTTATAGCACCATAAGACATAGGACACTTACAACAGCAACTTAATACATCTTCTGCACTGAAGGTCTGTTTTTGTTAGATTACTTCCCCGATTCGCAAACACCCGGCAACCTACAACAACAGAAAAAAGAATCCTACCACTTCTTTTCACACTTCCAGGTTAATGAATCTCCTTAGTATGTTCAGTTCTACGAATCTCGAACCTGCTTTACTTTTAAGAGACGGAGTGCCTGCGGTGTCTTGATGATGAACCAGATGACTTGGTATCACCAGGAGCCAGTGAAGTAGTGGGCGACTGAGAACTCCCACTAGTCTCTGAGCTCTTGCTCTCCCCGTTCCCCTTCCCAAGACCCCATAGCTTATCGAATATCCTCCTTGACCGAGAAGGTAACAACTGGGCACCACTCCGGCTGTTTACGCTGCTTTTCTTGGACATCATTTTCCCATTCTTCTGAAACTCTTTGTTCTCCTCTATCTTCATTTTGTCCATTTGTTTCCTCAGTGACTTGCAGCTTTCCAGTGTTCTTCTGTCCCATTCTTCTTCTTCAATGGGCGTGGACGATGAAGTGTTGTTCGAAGTGCTGTTAAGGGGTTGTGTAGCACTAGCCACCCTCATTTGCTCAAAGTACAAAACTTGAACCACAACTCGGAGAGGAAGCCGATCATTTTGGGCTGCATGCATTGACGCGTCCATTGTGAATTTCTTAACATCCATCAGCCCACATATCTGCTTCTTTTCAGCTTTAGTTAAGTCCGGGTGCTCCTGAATGTCAACAGAAATATGATATGATGATGTTAAAAGTCTGAAACCATCTAGCTAAATAATGAAGATGAAAATGTCATAAATACAGAGAAGAACAAAGTGTGTGAGTCAATACAACCAACATGTGATGGAAGGATCAAATCTGCATTCACATCCCAAATTCAAAATCACAAATAACAATCTCAACAAATTTCTCGGATTCAAAAAAAAAAAAAAAAACACACCCACTAGTGATTATTTGAGTACCAAATAGAAATGAATTGATTTTGACAAAAACTGCAACACTTCCGTAGTGTCCACAACAAAACCCACACCCACTAGTGAAGAGGGGAGGGAAAGTGGCAAGGGCAATAAGCAGCAACCATACCCAGGCTCACCATAATTCAGCTAGATACCAAATTAACAATCAGTGTATCAGTTCTTTCAAAAAAAAAATAAAAAAAAAAACAATCAGTGTGTCAGGCAGGGCGTACCTTCAAGAAGATGTCAATAGCCCGGTATAGTCCATCATGAATTGGTCTTGCTGTCTCAGGTATCAACCTCGCCAATTCAATGAAGTTAGAAGGGGCCAGATTAGGATCAGATGCAACTTCCGCCAGGTAAGCATCAACAAGTCCACCAACATTTAACCAAGACCCATTGCCCAAAGTGAAGTCTGCATCACCTTTCTCATTCTTCTCAAAACTATTAACATCCCAACAGCGTTCCTGCATCACAAATCTTTTTACAATGCATGCAACCAGTTCAACATCATAAACTGTAGACTGGGGATGCCTTGCAGGGATTAACAGGTCTTTCACAGACGCTTGATCCAGCTTCAAGCTAATTTTGCTCACTATCTCATCCCTCACAGAGTCGTCTGCTTCAACTAGAACGCCAACTTTCAAAAGCTTGAGCAAGAAGCTACATGAGCAACCCAATGATTTCTCAGATGGCAATAAGCATATGATTGTTTCCACCAGGGATTTATTTCTTCTAATATGCTCATCAGAAATCAGAGCATCAATAGAGTCTGGCAACCATCTGACAGCGTAAGTCCTTAGTGCTTCCCCAATCACAGCCCCATCCATCCTCCCTTTTGACTTTACAGCAATCATAACTCGCTTGTACATATCAATATCCAATTCACATATATCTTCAACCCACCAATCTTTAGGAACTGATTCAAGGGACTCAAGCTCAGTAATTCTGTCTCCCATAGCTAATTTCCTGTTGTGTGTGTAAGACCAAGTGACTTTTGCAGGGTCCACTGAGGTCTTTGATGCAATAGAGTCTATGCATCTACCAATAATCTTCAGATCTTCAGACCAGGGTAGTAGAGTTTTTGTGGTTTGAAGGACAATAATAGAATCTTTCCAAGTCCGAAAAATGCTGGTGTTGAGAAATACCTCAACCTTGTAAATGAGATTTCCACGGTCAACATCCTCAGTCATGGCAAGGTACTCCGCAGCACAGCGTGCAGCAACAACATTGTAAGCATTCAATGTCACAGTCATACCATAGGAGAACTTGGCACATATATCAAACGCCTTTGGCCCGCCAGGAAAGTCAACCAATTGGATTTCATCAGAATTCTCTTCATCGGCCTTAAGTATAAGCTTTTGCAGGTGGCTGCTCTTGGACAAAAGAGGAAACTGCATGGACGGATAGAAGAATCAAGTAAGCCAAAGCAATTTCTGTAAGCACTTTGAGATAATAATAAGAGGGCAGTAATTTGAATTTTCTTTTGCCAAATAAACAAAAGTAAGCCTAAAGGAAGTTCAAAGGAAATTATCAGGATACGATGATAATCGAGCAATGACTTGCAACTCAATCCACAGGAGGGATAGAACCGGAAAAAACGGTAATATTTTGGCCAATAACAGACAGCAAGGGCCGTGAATCGTGATTGTCACAAACAGATAACACGCGTCAATCAGAGCTTTGAAAGATTGGAGTCTATGATATCATAGATAATTATATTACTCCAAAAGCAGTTATTTCAGCTGTGTAATTATCTTTCTCAGGCAGCTTTTATAATAAATATGGCAATACAATTCAAATAAAGGCCAGCAAACAGTGGGAGGCATCCTGTAACTTCCTATAATCAATAACATTCAAGGACGTGCGAAACGATATGGACCATTGTGCAGGGGGTTGGTAAACATAGCAATAACAAGTATTAAGTATTAACAATTGTAAACGATACAAATCGCCGATTAACAAGAGTGATTTAGGACAGAATTTATACCTTGTGAAGGAAAAACTTAACTTCACCAATAGATATAGTAACATCAGTAGCAAGATCAGAAGAGACATATCTGCACGAAGACAAATAAAAAAAAAATACATCAGCAAAGAGTAAATTTTAAAGTTTTGATTCAATCACAATAATACGTTTGATTGCAATCCCACTTCTTTTATATTTAACTTTATACATTCCGGCCGTACAGCCCGAGTTACACAATTTTTTAAGTTACTTTCTGAAAGCATGAGAACTACTAGATGAAATGTTAATTTCACACAGGATAGGGAAAAGCAAAGACAACAGACAGTAAAAGTCATCACCGTAATATTATTATATTTCATGCCACAGCCCACACTACTTCAATGGCTATGGCCTTCTATAATTTGTAGTTTGAAGGGAGAACAAATCTTTTTGTTGGTAACATTTTTCTCTCTACGAAAGTAACCAGCCTGAACCCTTATATGAGAGGCCAAACGATAATTACAAATTACAAATAGTTTCTGGACCATGAACTTTTAGCATATGATACCACATACATGACTTAGACAGTTTCAATGAACCATAACCTACATTTCTAATGAATTGACGACTTCACAGCAGACCCAACGAACATACTGCTTAGTAAGAGGTGTTTAACGAAATAAGGGGACACCGTATCACCATAAGCACGCAAGATCACAAAAGTTCAGGTCTTTTACCCTACTTACACATGAACTAAACCACAACTGAAGCATTCACGCAGGATTACGTCTAAAAAAAATTCTAATACAAAGCGCAGAAAACAATTAGGGCGATCCAAATCGCTACTAAGAGGAGAACTCTATGTTAGACAGGATCACCCAAAATAACCAACCAGTTTCATGGTAACACTGATGAGTGATCACAACCACCACTAAAAACATCACATCAAATTCTCATCAACATTACCACTTAATCCCATAATCTTTAGCTTAAGAAACATAATCAAACCACTCTTAAGGTAGTTTCAACTTCCAAAGACCCACATTTGTGTATAATCACCAAGAAAAAAAAGTAGTGGAGTCAGTGAGCCCAGCCATATGACAACACCATGCTTTAGGACCACCAACAGTCACAATTGGCTGGACCACTTTCCCATTCACACCAACAAACCAGGACCCAAAAACTCTCACCCATGACCCATTGCCATTCACTTGCCTCTCCTTACCCACATTACCCTCCATTTTCTGTCCAATTTTGTGAAAGCAAAAGAACAAACTGACATTAGCAAACATACAACTTTTCCTGCTGCATCACAGCAATTTAAGAAATAGATTCTATGACTAAAATCTCTCCCTCTCAAACACACACACACACACACACACACACACACACACACACAAACTTCCAACATAAGATTCCTTATCAAACTCAAAATCCCACCTCCTCAAAAACATATCCTGACAATGTGACCCAAAGAAATCAAATTTCCATTCTTAAAGAAACATAATAAAGCAGACATGTGTAAAACACTTGGATATATCAGGAATGTAAACTTAAGTTAATTGCACTTGTGTAAGTATCTAATCTCACATTCTTACCACTTCTGTATTAATTCCAAAAATAATGATTAAGAACAAAATTACATAACATAGGAATAAACTGACCTGATAGTGTTCCCATCAGATTGAAAAGTATCAGGCTTTGAACCCAACTTCATAAACTTCATCTTCCTCTCCTTATATTTTTTTTTTCTTTTTCACCAGAAATTTTCCACAAACCCAGAAACTTAAAAGTTCTAAACTACCCCAAGATAAATTAAAAAATGTCCCAAATTAATGTTGAATAAATTTGAGAAAGAAAAAACCAAACTTTTTTAACACCTAAAGTTAAGATTATGAAGCTGAGAAAAGAATAAAGACACAAACTTTGAGCTTACCCAATACTCAACCCCCTTCAATAAACATAACCCACTTTCCCAAATCAATGTTGAATAAAGTTGTAAAAATCCGAACTTTTAACACCAGAATTCAGATTATTATGAAACTAAGAAAATAATAAAAAGACACAAACTTGAAGCTTACCCAATACTCAACTCACTTCAATAGACAAAACCCACTTTCCCTTCTCTCTCTAAAACACCTTAATAAAAACTTGTCACACACACTTCCTCTTTCTCTCTCTACAAAATCAAATCAACAAAGAAACACCAAAACCCCACACTTCAACTTCAAGTCTCTCTATACCCAAACAATCAAACATAAAAACATAAAAACTCAACCTTATAATAAAAATGAAATGAAAATTTTACCCACCAATAAAAATGAAAAATAATTTATGTTAAGAAATGGGCAAATAATAAATAAGATGTTCCCTGAAAACCCACCTCAAAATCAGACCACCTCAACACGTCTAATAATAATAATAACTCCCCCCCTCCCCCTAGCCGCCTTTCTCATTAATCTTCTGACCCATAAAATCTCGATTTTTGCTCATAATGTGAAATGACCTTTTTATCCCTCTCTTTTTTTCTCTCTCCTCTGTGCAAAGTTTATAGGGAAGGAAGAGTAGAGAGAGAGAGGGACTGTATGGAGTTTTTTTTTTTTACAGAGTGTTGCAGAGGAGGAGGGAGGAGAGAGAAAATGAGCTTTTTAAGCCGTTAAAGCACGCCAAAGTGAAATGACTATTTTACCCCTGTGTAGTAGTGGAGTATTACTTGGTTATGCCACTTGCTCCCCCCATGTGTTACGTGTATGGTTTGACTGGAATTTTTTTTGTTTATTTTATTTTATTTCTTCGTTTCTTTCTTCTTTTATTGACTTTTTTTTTTTTGTGGGTTTAAGGAATGTGTAAGGGGATTGGAGCATTAAAAAATTATTATAAATGTTGTTTAGGGGTGGTTTTGGGTTTTGACTCATGACCTCATCCGTCTGATTTTGACTTTGGGTTGTTCTTGTTTGATTTCAGATTTTGTTGAATGTAATACTTCGTCAACGGCGAAAGTAGCAATTTGCCTCAAGAATTTACTCAATTGTGTAATTTATCACCTTAGCTTTCATAGGTAGCAATTTGCCCCCTTTTCTTCTCACTTATGTGCAATTCAACTACTTTCTCTAATTTTCAATTAATTTTTCAATAAAATCAATTTTGTGATAATTAAAAAACACAAAAGATTAATTTTTTTGATAGATTCAAATTAATATCTAAAATATTAGATAAAAACCTCAAAAAAATCCAAAAAATTAATTTTGTTTCAAAAATGTTAATCGCCTAAGAAATTGTTAAATATAAAAAAAAAAAAAAAAAAAAAAAAAAAAAACCAAAAAGTGAACTTTGTTCACGCCATTTTGCATCTCAATTCTTTTTTTGATCATGGCTATTTTCTCTAAGAAAATCGTTAAATATAAATATTTTTTTCCGTAGAGTTTGTTGTCTTTTTTTTAAAGCATAACTAATTCTTTTTAGATGAAAATTATTTTGTTGGTGTTGCGTATGAATTTTTGAGATGGAAATTATTTTTCTTAATTATAATTGATTTTCTATATATTTTTAATTGTGATGGAATATTTTTAATAGACAATTGGACTAATAATTAGTAAAATTGATTGAATTGCACATGATTGAAAAGTTAAGGGGGCAAATTGCTACAAGTGAAAGTTAAGGTGGTAAATTGCACAGTTGAATAAAGTGTTGGGGTCAAATTGCTACATTCGCCCTTCCTCAATACTATTTAGTGTTTGATTACTCTGACTCAAAGTTTCATTTTCTTTTTAGTTTGCAAGTGTGAATACTTTATCATGTATTTGCAGTTAAAAGTCGCAAGTGTAATATCCAATATATTCGTTGGTATACTATCAATTCAGACCCGAGTCACATAGTCCACCGGGGCTAGGTGAGCTGCCACATGAAGAGCCTTACTCAATTACTCCCTGCCCTGGAAAAGTTACTTAATTACAAGTGAAAGTTGTTGGAGTAGTTGTTGTGCAATTAGAAGCCTTAGAAACATATCGACGAAAAGTCATTAGATATTGAAAAACTCGGTATTGTATTTATATCAAACGGAATTTACACATTATTGAGTCAACGTCTTACTTATGCAGTAGAAACAAATATAATTTTGAAACTTTTAGACCCCGAATGGTATCTTACAAAAACATACTCTTTGGCCACAACGGGTTACCTCAAGTCTACGTAGGGAGTCTTTTGACAATCGGTACATGTAGTTGACTTTATCTATTTTAAATTTCCGATTTGTTTGAAGTTACCGAATATGTTTCAATCAATTAATATAAGTCACCGTATACATTAGCTAGTTCGAGACTTCGAGTTCAGATTAACCAGCAAGAAACGAATAAAAGAACATGCAAATTAAACATCTCTTTTACGATGCTAGGATGAAATTGAATTACTTTTCTCACGAAAGGTAAAAAAAAAAAAAATATGAAAGAATAGTACTCCGTAAGAATGTACGAGTAGCAAAAATATGAGAATAGAGATAATGGTAAGCATATGACAGCATTAACTATCCCTCCACTTTTAGGGACTTATCCCTATAATCAAAAGGAGACAAGGCCACATTTCACCAATCTTCAGATTCTTCACCGAGGTGATGCCATAAATTTCTTAAGCAACTCAACAAGCAAAGAGGGTCAAAGCTGGCAAAATACCAAAATTAATTAAAACACTATTCTGAGTGGCTACACTACACATTGTGCACTTGTTTGGATGTGGTTTTTTTGGCCTTGGACTTTATGTTGTGCTTAGTCCCTATGCTGCATTAAGTGCCCCAAATTGTGTAGGGTACTAGTCTTACTAGTTAGGGGCACCCTATAAATTTTGTAGTAGTAGTGCACTGTAATTTATTGCTAGTTCTAGTCTACAAGATCAGACTACAACTGGTACCAAATTTCATAAATCCTTCGGAAGGAAGTAGCTAAATGTACACTTACACGTAAATTTTTCGTCCAATGCGAAATGATTCTAGCTGAATACAAACTTTTGATTATGTCATAACTTGTCATCAGTCATCACTCTATTATCAAGGTTTCAACTTTCAAGCTAAGGTTAAAACTCGAGCCATAACCGTAAACAAGTTAAGTTGGCCGACTAGTTAGTTTAGTTTGTTTTTGTGCCCATCTCGTTCAACGAAGACACTCCAACTCATAAAACTAGAGTCATACGTGAACAGATTGAAATAGCATAACAAATGTGGTACAGTATACGTTTGTTAACTAATGTGATCGAGCATGTCGCACTTAGACGAGTCCAAATGTATGAGCCATTGCAACGACTCGATGTTTACGATCTATACTATAGAGAAAGTTAATAGGTAAATTTCCTTAAAAAGCAAAAAAGTTGATATGGTAGTTAATTTAAGGCAATAATGGCTAGAACTCAAAAAAAAACATCATATTCGGGTTAAGGAATACGGAGTATTACTAATATTACGAGTATGTAATTTAGGAAAACAATGTGTTTACGAATATATTGTGTGTTAGGGTTACGTAAGAGTCAAGTAATTGTAATAGTATAAATAAGGGTCTACCCCAAGATCATTGATAACAAGACATTTACGAGATTATATTGAGTTTACGAGATTCCCAAACATGCGTACGTCATAATTCTTATATAACTTTAGTAGTGTCAACCTTTTTCCATATGGGTCGGAGGTGGTTGGAACATTGGTGTGGAAGGATGAAGGATCTCGCAGTACGTCTTGGCGGCTTAAAAGGAGATAAGTCGGTTAGGAGTGAAGACAAAGGTGAAGATTGGCTGTTAAGTTCTACCTGTGTGAGTCACGTTTGTTTCCGCAAACATTGTTTTGATGAGATTCAAAGTGTGACTAGGAAGTTGAGGCTGGTGGATGACTCTACGGTAGATGTCGTGGGTGTTGGGACTGTGAAAATCAAAACCACTAGTGGATTAGTGCATACTTTGAACAATGTAGCATATGTTCCAAAGTTCGGGAAGAATGTAATTTCACTTAGCCGGTTGGATTCCAAAGGCTATGAATTCATAGCTTACGGAGGAGTAGTAAAGGTGACTAAGGGTCCTATGGTCTTCCTAGAGGGCAAATTGCGTCATGGTTTGTACTATCTAGATGGCCATACAACAGATTGAAACATAGCTAGCTCACAACGTCCAAATTAAACACTCCACCAGTGTACTCTACTACGTAATACCGGATTCAGATTGTGCCTTACAAGCAAAATTGTCTACAAGAATGCACTCACAATAATGCATGTATTATTCACACATACATGCATACATCCATTATCCATGAAATGATGTGATCATTGATCCCATGTGTGTGGTTGTGTGGCTCTAAAGAGGCAATTATTGCTATTTGGAAAGGAAAATGAAGGGAGTTTAGGCGTGCGCATGCAAACCCTAAAGGCCAATCACCGAAAATCATATGAAACTTATGATGATTGATCGACTATATGATAGTGTATATATAGTGCCTGCTAGTGGCACCAACATAGTGTTGCCCTATTCATGTTAGCTAGAGCTTATAGTTTGAAAGTCGCGAGCTGAATTTAAATTTTTTGTCAATAACCATTAAAATATCGATATTTATTTTCACTTCCTTAAAAAGTATAACCCACACAACATTGATTTTGTCAACTCGAGATTAATATATCATGCATGTATATATGACTCTCATCACCTATGATAATGAGTATCCGATACAATTCAAACATACGTATTATCGGCTAATAGGTACATGTGCATGTGCTTGCCACTAAAGATCATACGTTCAATTTATCACTTTTTATCTTGTAATATAGGAGAATATAAGATCTATATGCTCTCTTTTTCCGAGTCTTCCAAAAAACTAAACTAGTAAATCTGAAATGAGTCGATTAAGTGTACATAAGCGCGCATAAAACCCTCCCTTAAACTAGTACTGAGTTTTCCATGATGCTTAGAGATGACGGGCTCCATACATTGATCTTATGATGACATTGGTAGGCTATTGGAACCCTTTTGGCTGCCCCCTACCCCTTCATGTAGGGGACCCTATGGTCCATACAAATGTCACATGTATTGATCTATTGATGTATGTATATGTACATAACTTTTCGATCTCTCTATTCTAGCTTTTGGTATGTTAGTTTGTTGATTACTCGTTCCTTTTTCTATCTGTACGTGTAACTTTGGACTACATACTAATTATTCTCTATCTACTATCTAGAATCCTAGATCGTGCGTGGTAGCGGAATGGAGTCTTGCTAAATTTTGATGGAAATGGAAGTAATTGGCAATTCTTGATCTTGTTAATGTTTGCTCAAGTTTGATTTGTTAAACGGTGCTTCATTATGACTCATCTTGTGAGCTATAGAATTATATATAATTGAATAATTGTTCTGCAAAATTACAAAGTATAAAACTACTGATTGAGCCTGACACATGAAAGAGCGGCTTAGACAACTTTTGGTCCACAACATCGAGTTCAATAACGAGAGCCCTTACTTTGTGTCAATGGACTAGCATGTGACATGGGCAAATATGTGCATTATCCATACTTCCAAGTCTAAATGATGACATTCCATCAGAGGAGTCTACATACAGGCATTGATTGTGTGAGTTTCAAACATTTGTTTAACCATTCGATCTATACGATTAGTCGGTCACACAATAATCTTTTCAACTCTAAAGTCGATCGAGTCGAGATTTAACAATACCCAAACAAAGCTCTTAACTAACTCTTTAATTAGCTAAACTACACAAAACTAAGTAAAAGTGCTAAAGAGAGAGGGAGAGATTCTCTCTCCAGGTTTGATGTCCTTAAAGCCAGAACATAGTTAACTTTACTACTTGGGCCAACCACACAACATGGACCCTTGACACCTCCCCAAATCTCTCCTTTTCCTCATCGCATTGCTTTTCTTGTAGATTTTGTGACGTTTTCAATTTTATTACCAGTTTATATATGGCCTCTAATGCAAGTTGACCTGTCCCAGTAAGTAAACCAACCAAATTTATTACTATAAAACTTTAGCATGTCTCCCAAATTAGACATAAATTTGGTGAACTATATTGGTTTCATATAATGAGCAATTTTGGCTGGCATGTTTACATCCCTTTTTCTTAGCTAGTTGTGTGTTGCATTTTTTATTAAAAAAATGACATCCGTCGTTTAAACTATGACATAGGATTTTGCCCGCGTCATTTCACCTCATTACTTTCACACACGTTTGAACAATATATGTCATTTGAATAAGTTGATACACATCTTCTTCTCTGAATTTGCAAAATTTGGACATTTGTAATATGATCTGTTCTATTCAGTATACATACTTATAAATTTTGATTTTTTTTTACAAAGGTAAAAACACGTATGCAAAGCGTACCATATTAAGTGACTCTTCTAGCCAGGATATCCAGTACTACTATATATTCAACGGTCACATGGTTTTGGTTATTTGTGTTTTTATTCAACTTTCTCATACATTCAAGTCCGAAGGGCATTATTAGCACGTACTAGTAAGTCGTAAACAAACGACCTAGCACGAGAAAATTGTGAAAAAGTTCATGAACCGCTACCTAAATTGGACAAGCCCACCTCTTCCGTGGACCGATCAGTGGCAACTAAAGCCCAAATGTTGAAGGAAAGAGATTAGGAGTGCCTCGGTTGAATTTAATGGCCCGTTCTCCTGTTTTGTTATCGGTTAGATCACATGAAGCCTAAATCATACGGTAAATGTGGGGTTTTTTTGGCATACACCACCTTCTAAGTTCAAAAATCTTAAACATCACCTTTTAAAACTATTTTCTTTGACAGACACCACCAAAAACAATTTCGGCCACATTTTCTCTTGACTCCGGCGTTGAGTGAGTCAATGCCGGAGTCAACCAAAAATGTGGACGGACTTTATTTTGGTGGTGTCAGTCAAAGAAAATAGTTTTAAAAGGTGGTGTTTGGGATTTTTGAACTTAAAAGGTGGCGTATGTCAAAATCGGAAACTTAAAAGGTGGTGCTTGCCAAAATCGGAAAGAAAGGGAGGGAAGAGGAAGGAAAGGGAAGGAAGATCTTTACTATTTGTGATTGACGATGCATAAGATCGATATACGTAATTATCTAAAGTCTTGGAAGGAATTCCTCCTGCGACAACTAGACTTTCTCCAGTAATGTATGTAAGACGCTTCATCGGAAGCTAAGAATGCAGTGGCCGCAGCCATTTCTTCGGTGGTTCCATACCTTTTAATTAGAGTCGATTCTTGAGCCAACTTTCCCTTGTAAAATAGAGAACAACGAGCATCGTTAGTAGATAGGTACCTATATAGTATACTCCCTTCGTTCGGCTATAAAACGCGTAGGGTCGGAACACAGTT
Source organism: Spergularia bocconei (assembly GCA_963457585.1). Taxonomy (NCBI): domain Eukaryota; kingdom Viridiplantae; phylum Streptophyta; class Magnoliopsida; order Caryophyllales; family Caryophyllaceae; genus Spergularia; species Spergularia bocconei. Next base: position 594,389 of record OY734957.1, on the reverse strand, counting down.
TTTAAGAAAAGTAGAATAAATAATGAGTTTTAGGGTCCACTTGGTATAAAATTACACATAGGGCTATGTCCTACTTCCACTTTTAATAAAAAAGTAAGGGCGTTTTGGTATTTATGTACAAATAAGGAAAGATTCCAAGTATGAAGTTTAAAGATAAACACCCCTAAATAGAAAGTAAGAAGTTTAAAACCGAATGGATGGAGTATAATATCTTTAGATTAATTAGTCCCATTTGCTTAATTTGGGCACGCTTGACCTAAAGCTAATTACGAGAATGTATGTAGTAATAAAAGTACTTACCAATGTCTTATTTGTTTGAAATATTGAAGCGAAGCGAGTAAGTACAACACCCTGTGTATTTGAATTGTAACGCTAATCAATTAATTTGAGGCTTACATTTGTGAATGAGAGAGCACAGTATATAGTGTATGTATAATACATAAAAACTTAAAGTCTCGAACGCATTCCTCCAGCAACAACTAGAGTTTCTCCAGTGATGTATGACGCTTCATCGGAAGCCAAAAAAGCCGCGGCCGAAGCCATGTCTTCGGTGGTTCCGTTCCTCTTAAGTGGAATCGATTCTTCAATCATCTTCAACTAATTAAGATGTACAAATTTATTTAGTCTCGTAGTAACTTTACTGGTTACTCTACCAGTCAATAAATGTACATATGAAATTATCTTTACCAACTTAATTGTTACGCGTTAGCTAGAATAAGTACATACTGTTTTCTCATTTCTTTGATATACTCCAGAGAAGTGGGTTGGTACGAAACCCGGGGCGATACAATTTACACGAGTACTCGGAGCCATTTCCGTTGCTAACGCCTGTGAATTAAATTAAACACACACTTATAATTAATATTAGATTGATGGAACCACTTACATACTAATCATAATAATTAAGCATTTTCATTATATTGCTTGTAAATTAAACATTTTAATTCCATGAAACTCGAAATGATCTACGTCGTACGTACCTTGGTTAGGCCAAGAAGGGCAGTTTTGGTCACAGCGTAAATTGTTGGATAAGGCTCAAATGTATAAGCAGAAATTGTGGAAATAAAAACGATTGATGATCCAACAGCTAAGTGAGGTGCAACATCCTACCATATAAAATCACCCAATTATAATCACATTTTGCTAATCATAAGTCCGCCTCTTTTTATTGAAAAGACCGCGTGTTTAAATCGGTCTATCGGAAAATAAGTTGAAGAGTACCGAGTACGTAACGTTCACTTTTTTCATGCACAATGAACTATAGCAAAATTTCTATATACCAACATTTTAGAACTTGCCTGGAGAAATAGAACGGAAGACTTGACGTTAATCTCCCATAGTTTATCAAGGGCAGGTTCTTGAGTGTTAATAATGGTCGTACCGGGAGTGGGATTCACAGCTGCATTGAATACAACTACGTCTACTTTGCCAAATTTCTGTACAAAACACAAATTAAATCCTTAGATTATGTGACACGATCGACAACTAACGTAGTAAGCCTCGCTCTTAACGAGACCGTGTCACGCTAAATTATATCGACAATGTACACGTTTTATTACATCACCTGAATAGTTTGGTGTATTAGATTTTTCCTCTGAGGCGCACTTGAAACGTGACATACGACGCCCAACACTTGAATACCTTTGCTCTTTAGTTTCTCAGTTGCATCATCTACATTTTTCTGTATTGAACAAGTAAACAACATAAATTTTTATCTTCCAAGTGAAAGTTTTGATTATATAGATTAGATTTTGGTTTATCCATTATTTCGTAGTACAAAAAGAAATAGAGAAATGACGATGACACGAAAAAAAACTAACTTGATTTCGAGACGAGACGACAACAACCGCACCTTCCAAGCCAAGACGCTCAGCGATTGCGTAACCGATACCTTGAGTTGATGCAGTGACTATGGCGACCTTACCTTTGAACCTCTGGCTTCTATTCTCCATCTTTTGTTAATTGCTTTAATTTGTGTTTAATTTCACAGATTAATATGGTAATATATCAACATATAACGGTACACATCGAAGCACGTACATTATCAGATTTGTTAAAGTACACAGATCAGATCTCTATAATTAAGTGTCAGTACTAATGTACTCTTAATTTTGGACTTGTTTGTTTTGTGATAAATTTTGTAGACTTTGGTACAAGTACGTAATAATTTATGTTGACGCTAATCAAGTGAATTAGGAGTCACAACTCACAAGAGTATGTGCAAAAACAGGATTTTGGAGCCAAAGCATGTGGTTCTACTAGTATTCCAGTCTGACACACACGTTTAGTTTGTTGTTGGTATTCGAAAGTCAATTGCCCACGTTCCAGAAAACGAGGGGTTCGATACTGGTCAACAGAATTAATCGTCGATTATGTTATTTGTCGACTCGGCATTAGATATGTACATTATTAGTTATACAACTGTAACAATAGTTGTAACAAAAAAAAAGACAAATGCTAACGACAGTGATAGTTCGATGATATAAATTTAATCCTTGGTATAAACGTCGTGTGACGCTTATATAGGGTTCGGTTATTGTTTGGGTTTAGAACGTTGTGAGATAGTTCAGTGCGATTTTTCATTTTTTTTTTTTAAGAAAACTTGCGTACTCGGCCTTGGTAACTCGATTACCTGGCTATTAGGGCCAGGCCCACTGGATTAAGAACGAAAGGTCCGGCCCATTTGTCCCCAAGTAAAAAGCCCAACCCATGTTGTGCAAGTATTTGCATATTCTTACGGCCCAGACCACGAGAAGTTTAAGACATGCTTTGTTTGTAAATTTTTGGTGAGCCCATTTTCACCAGTTATGGGTCAAATTTCGAAGGTGTTGTGACAAGGTTTGAGCTTTTATCACTTTTTATTTTCCCGTAGATAAAAGGTCTCAACATATGTGAAATTACGC